>OY740716.1:188131196-189331196 GCA_963513945.1 Hydrotaea diabolus | reverse complement strand
ACCTATGAGCAAAATGAGACAAAGATCATGAAAATCGATGCACGCGTTTCGCTTTTATTCGCAATTGAGTAAAGGTATGAATTTCAAAAATTTGCTCGACATATGCACAACTTTGTCTATGGTGAGGTTTTTTCTTTTTTATTACAAAAAAAATTAAATTAAAAAAAAAAAAATTTAAAAAAAAAAATTTAAATCTTTAGGCAAAAAATAAGTTTTTTCCTTTATATATTCATTTTTAACTTGGAAACTGTTGCTTGTATAGGAAAACAATATATGAACAGATTAAGGGAATTGTAATTTTAAATTTTTTAAAATTTAATTCAATTAAATCGGGCTAGTGGTTCCCGAGTTATGCCGGACGAAACAAATTAACCAAAAAAAAATTTTTTAAATTTAAAAAAAAAAAATAAAACAAAAACCAAACGAAAAAAAATTTTTTATTGCGTTTTTCGAGCTCATGTCAAGGTTATCTACACAGAAAAAATTATCGCATCCCGAGTACATTTTGACTGTTGACTAGTGTAATTAAAGGGATTTTTCCTTTGGGGTCCCTTTGTGTTCATTGACAATGTCTGCCAACAGCCCATGACTAGAATACATTATCGTGCTATTTCTGTATCGCACCTCGTTTTTTTCATGTTTAACAGACACTCATACGGCAGGACATTACTACTTAGTAGGGACATAAATACTGTTACACGCGTTTTATGCTGTAAAATAAAAAGTACTGAATGTTTTTGGACCAAATATCTTTTAATATATTTATTGATCTACGAGTATATTGTATCCAAAAAGAATCTACTTATTCGAAATGTCCGCCTTTTGCCTTTACACGCGCCTTAAGTCGCACTGACCAATCGTCAATAGCTGCACGAACCTCGTCTATTGGGAAATTGGCCACAGCTCGAACCAAAGCAGTCTTAAGAGATCCAATGTTGGGTTATCTTTTGTGTTAAACCTTGTCCTCTAAAACCGTCCAAAATTTGTAATGTAATGGGTTCAAATCTGGACTGCCTGAGGACCATTCTTCAGATTAAATTGTTTCGAAGCCAGGCGTGGGACGTTTTAGCCTTATGGGCCGGCGCAGAATCCTGCTGGAAAGTCCATGGCTGGTTTTTGGAACAGGGAATTGTTAAGAGGCTTAACAACAGCTTCCAAAACATTTTCTTGGTAAACTTGGGCGAAGTTTTGACTCCTTGTTCGCAGAAATGAAGGTCAGTGACCCCATCGTAAGAGACACCCCACCAAACCAGGACTGAAGCTGGGTGATGACCCTTTGCCACCCTTGCGATCAGTTCAGATGTTTCCTTAGATGACCGCGCATACGCTCTATCATTTTGCTTGTTAAATTTTTCCCGGGAGGTACAATTTTTTTCATCGGTGAACAAAATTTTTTTTTGTGCAAGCTAACAGCGTGCTTCACCAAAAGACGTTTGTATTTTTCAATCCATCAGTTGACAGCGATAATCAGACGGACAACATTGAAGATGATTGACGAAGTCAATCGAAATATTGGGATAAATAAAAATTAAACAACACATAGAACAACGAGTTTAAATAAATGACCTCATGCCCAAAAATAATTTTGTTTAGCTCGTTTGTTTTATTTCGGTCTGTTGCTTTTACACATTGAACAGGGATTAAACCGGCTTAAGACCTCTTGCTTCTATATTTAAATAGAAGACAAGTTTTTAACAAAATGGCAAAGTGACATTGATTTTCGTGGCTGCACACTACTTTTATCATGATTTCGGGTCCGTGACAACCCTCTTCAGAAAGCCTTGCTGCAATTGTTGAAAGTAAAACCGAACTCTATAAGGCCAGGCTCTCCACAAACGAATGAGAACTACTGTTGTAAACTTTACTTTTCAAGTTTTCTTCACACAATTGCCCACGAAAATACAACTCACTCTTGCCAGCTCTAAAGAGACTCCACATCGAGAGCCATCAATAGATTTCTTATTTCTTTGTGGAGAGCCTGGCCTTATAGAGTTCGGAGAGTTTTTGTTTTAAGCTGCAGTCAATAAATGCCCGGTACATCGTTTAAAAGCCCCAAGTCCCAAGTCTTTTTTTAATGATTCGACTAATGGAATTTTAAGTAATATTCATCTCACGGGCAATGATTTTCTGTTTTGAAAATATCGGTTTTTTTCTTTTCACACTTTTCACTTTTCTTTTTTTGATGTGGACAACATCTGAGCATCGAATGAGACCGATCCCATGCCCCAAAAGTGTTCCCTCCCAGAGATATGCGCGTTTTATGAAAGTGAAGTCGACGATTCTAAGCGAAAATAGAAAGGGACTTAATCTTTAAAATGGCTCACCTGAACAAAACTGGTTTTTAACCTTAGGTCCCTTTCTATTTTGCGCGTCACATATAGTAACCACATTTTTTCTCTGCGTGTGTGAATGTCAATAACGTCCTTTCTTGGCCCAATATTCTTACTCGTACTAAATTTCATCAAATTGATATGTAAGTAAATTGTGGCTTCTAGAGCAAAAAAAAAACAGAAACAACGGTTGACCATATAACTGGGAGCTATATCTTAATTTGAACCGATGTTCTTCAATTTTAATAACGTAGCTCCTTAGTGCAAAAAACTAACGTGTGCCATACTCCATTAAAATGGATATAATATGTGGCTTCTAGAGCTAAAGACTAAATCTAAATCTGAAACGATTTTCTACAATTTTAATTCAATTCTTTCTAGGCTAAAAAAGCTAACGTGTGCCAAACTCCATTTTAGATCCTGAAGATCTTCGATTTCGCTAAAATTTCGAATGGTATAGTCGTATGTTGCAAGCGAGCAGTAAGCTGATACGATGAATTTGGCTCATAAGAAAATTTTCATCTGTAGGATTCCGATACAATTTAATTTGTTTATAATAAAATTTAATTTTTAATGATTAAGCTTAAGCTTAAGAGCGTTGTCAGTTTTTGATCGAATTCCATTAAAAAGCGAGTGGCGATTACGTCTTTTTTGCGGTAAGGTCTCGATAGCCGCCGTTCAAGATACGATGTGCGAGCTATAATCCTACTTAAGTCCCTTTTGAGAAACCAGAGCAAACTTATCTTGGCTCAGTAGGCTATGTATGTTACAACTTTAAATTTAACTGACCTGGTCCTACGGTTTAATGCCGATTCCAAACGGCTAATGTAATTTAGTATTTACATTGCTTAGAGATTAAACCTTACGAGTACTGGTTATCCCGACTTGTAAAAACCCGCCACAAAAAATCATTATTCCACAGGTCAAACAAAATTCTCAGAAGAAAAAAAATGTTGAAGAATATTTAAATAATGATGGCACATATCACTACAATCAGTCAGTTGATTTTAGGTTCAGACTCTACGTAGTTATTGACATACAAGTCTTCAATTAAGCATTCAAGTGCACATGTGACCCTGTAAAGTTTTGTGCTTTTATGTCAAAGTACTTCATTATACTGGTACCACTTACATATTGTGTTACCTCTTTTTAACAAAGTCCCGAGTAAGTTTGTGCATTCCTATGGGTTCATGCAAATCCATTGACATGAACGATTCTGTGCTGACTTTAAGCCACCAACACACTTGCCAGCGAAATGCGAGAATTGCATTTTTATTGAAGGCTGTCTTCTGATGTATCTGCCGACGACGGCAGTTGATGAATATTTTAGCACAAAATCTCCTAAGCCACACACTTGTCATAACAATGTTGTACGGTTTTCTTGTGTTGCATTCGTTATTCTGTTTTCGTTTTCCTTATCCCTTTCATAACTTTCCATTGTAGTAGATTTGTAGATGCAACTGATTGGCAACATTCGATGTGTTCGCTTGTTAGAATGCACCCATACATATGCATGAGATGCTCAAGAGTAACTTTTACTTCTTTGGCATTTGCGAGAGGACTAGCTAAAGTAAGCTGGGTTGAGGTCTGAAATTGTGATAAAAAGTCAAAATTTGTTTTGAGCCTTGTTTTTTTTGGAACACACTGAAATGCGTCAAAATATCGTAGCTGAAGGAATTTCCGTTGGTCTCCTCGAACAAATGTACAGTTTTCATTTCTTTCATACAAATGCCAATTGTAGCATTCATTGTATGAATTCGCAATGCTGACGCATGCCGCCAGTATACAGTGGAAAGCAAAACTAAGAGAACGTTGGTTTATTTTGAACCATCAGATCATTTACTCCGCTAATTGGAATCGACATTTCGAATATATCTTAAGACGCTAGTTGTGTCTCTGCCACAGTCATGGAATGGATTTTTTAAAAAATTCTCAACTGTCTGTTAAAAGCAGGACTGTGCAGTTTTTCAAAAATCGGACGACTGACTGCCGGTGTTGGTGTTGGAACGCCCTCCGATAAAATATATTTGTTTTAAAGGAAATTGATGAATGGATACCGCTATGGTAAGTTGTTCTACCGTAGAATATTGAACCATAATCTTTATTTTAAAATAAAATTTGAAGCCTGGGAGTTTAACTGGAAGAAAAAACTAGTAAAGAAAGCTAAAGTCGGGCTTGGCCAACTATATGGTACCGTGCCCTTTTGGTTGATCAGAAAAGTGTCCACCTTGGACATTGATTTCATATTTCAATTTGTGAGAACATTTTATTATTTTTTGGTAAAATCGGTTGATCATGTATGTGGGAGCTATATCTTAATCTGACGTTCCATCTTCAACCGCGTCCGTCCCTGGTCCAAAACACGTACTCGTGCTAAGTTTTATCTAGATTGGTTGCAATATATAGTTTCTAGAGCTAAAAACAGAAAGATTGGATAAACATGTAAGAGGGAGCTATATCTAAATCTAAACCGATTTCCTTCAATTTTTATAGCCTACTTTTTTAATCCAAAAAAACTTGATTGTGTTAAATTTAATTAAGCTATATCAAAATCTGAAACAGTGTCTGTCCTTGCTCCAAAAGACTTACGTATGCCTAATTTCATTCAGATTGGATGTAAATATGTGCTTCTAGAGCCAACAACAAAAAAAAAACGGACATACATATGTGACAGCGCATAGAGAAAGGGACCTAAGGGTAAAAAAACAATTTTCACTTTTTTTTTGATGTGGGCAACATCTGTGCATCGAATGAGACCGATCCCATGCCCCATAAAGTGTTCCCTCCCAGAGATACCAAAGATACACGTATTTAAATCTTTAAAATGGCTCTCCTGAGCAAAACTGGTTTTTACCCTTAGGTCCCTTTCTATTTTGCGCGTCACATATATGGATGTGTGTAAGCTATATCAAAATTTAAACCGATTTTCTTCAATTTCAATATTTCAATTCATTTCTTTATTGACATGTAATTCGAAGCCCATTGGGGCCCATTAAAGCTAAATTACAATATGCATCAAAATGTTAAAAAGAACATCATAAACTACTAGAAAAAATTCAGTATAAAATCAAAAAAATAATATAAATTAAAATAATCCTAATTTTTCCTAATAAAAGAGAAAAAAAGCCTGATGAAAGCATATAAGTGATAATCAAGAAACCAAAGAAAGAACATATACGCGTAAATAAAAGCAATACTCTGTACTTGAACGAAAATGTTCCATTAAATGTTTACGAAATGTCTTGGATGACAAATTAAACGTTTTTAAACTGCTTGGCAAAATGTGAAATAGTCGGGCTACTCTTACGAGGAATGATCGATCCATAAGCGGTGTTACCTTTGGAATAATTAACTGTGTTGCGAATTGAGTGACTGAAAACAAATTAATTTGTTAGGAACAAAGGAGATTGAAGTTTGTATATCTTGTAAAAAAAATATAGCAACCGAAGGTGCACAAATTCCACAAAGGAACAGCCTAAAGTCATTCACAAACGGCGATATATGAGCATACGGTTTCACGCATAACTCTGTGAAGTCTTTATACGAGGGCGACCGCAAAAGTAACTGGCTTAACATAAAAAGAACCGTTTTTTTGGAATTATTATTTATTTTTCCACATAATCTCCTTCCAACTCAATACACTTCATCAAACGTTTTTCAAGTTTTTTAATTACATCCGAAAAATAAGATTTTTCAAGATCTTCAAAATATGCCTCAGTTTCAGCAATAACCTCGCTATTGGACGACAATTTTTGCCACCGAGAATTTTTTTCAAATTTGGAAACAAGAAATAGTCAGAAGGAGCTAAATCTGGACTATATGGTGGATGTGGAGCAATTTCAAATCGTAATTCGGCCAGTTTTTGTGGAGTTAATAATGCAGTGTGTGAAGGAGCATTATCTTGATGAAAAATAACTTTTTTCCTAAATGCGGTCGCTTTATCTTGATTTCTTCACTCAACCGATCCAATAATGCACAATAATATTCACTATTTATAGTTTTTCCTTTCTCAAGATAATCAATAAATATTATACCCCTTGCATCCCAAAATACTGTGGCCATTACTTTTCCTGCTGACTTAACAGTTTTCGCCTTCTTGGGACCACTTTTACCAGCTTCTATCCATTGTTTTGACTGTTCTTTGCATTCTGGGATGTAGTGATGGATCCATGTTTCATCAACAGTTATGAATCGGCGCAAGAACTCTATTGGATTACGCTGATAAATCGCTAAAAGCTCCTCGGAATTGGTCCAACGGACGATTTTTTGGGGCAAAGTCAACAAACGCGGCACTTATCTTGCGGATAGCTTTTTCATGTGGAGTTCATCATGTAAAATACTCTAAACTTGTTTTTCGTGTATTTTAACAATATCAGCAAGTTCTCTGAGCTTTATTCGTCTATCTTTAGTCACTTCATTAAATATTTTTCTAATGATTTCAATAGTAGTAGCAGTTTTCGGTCTTCCAGAGCGTTGTTCATCTTCCGTACTTGAACGACCCATTTTAAATTGTTGAGCCCATGATTTCACGGTAGAGTATGATGGTGCATTATTACCTTGAACAGAATCCAATTCATCTTTGATTAATTGTGGCGTATAACCTTTCATATAAAAGTGTTTAATTACTGCACGCACGAAACTCTTTATTTTCCATTTTTCAAAAATTATAAAACTTGTTTACTTCAATCACCTGTAACAAAGAAAATAATCATTAAATATTTCGGAAATTTTGACAGATGGCTTATAAAAGATTGCTTTTAAAAAACAAAAAAAAAGTTGCTAGTAAAACAGACAATGTGCCAGGCAAGTTAGTTTTGCGGTCGCCCTCGTAATATTCATATTACTTTGAGTAGTTCCTGTATATACCTCCAGGCAGTACAAAATATTTGGCATAATTAAGCCATGAACCAGTTTTGTTTTTACCCAACGAGGTAAAACTAAATTGGTGTTGTATAGTTGACGAAGTGTGAAACTAATACGTGAAGCAATACTGCGAATATGCTGCTCAAAGCAACATTTGTTATCCAGTAGTATTTCCAAACACGTAATACTCTAAACGAATTTTACAGACGTACCATTGTATTGCAAATCTAGGTTGATAGAAGATGATGGTGAAAACAGTATTGCCTTTGTTTTAGAAGTATTAAAACTAAGCTTGTTAGAGGGCATCCATACGTTCAATAATTTTGAAACATAATTAGTTTTCGCTTGTTAAACATCCAAATAATGGATTTCTCCCCAAACTAATAGCTGAACATTGTCAGCAAAAGAGTATGAAGTACACCAATCGCCTAGACTTTTTAAAAGGTCATTAATAAACAGCACAAACAAAATTGGACCAAGAACAGAGCCCTGAGGGCCCCACTCCTAACAGACAAAACATTGACACGAACAAACTGCTTTCTACGACATTAATATGAAAGCATTAAACAACAGGCACTTTGTCCTTCATTGATCCTTAAAACGTACCTTTGCAAATTCCCTGAAAATCGGACCACAATTCAATCTGGAGTTTGATCATAAGCTGTCGACACAACACTGACGTTTAAGATATAATAGCCAAGAAGTTTTTGAAACTATTCTAATAGCTGGGCTACATGTAGCGAGGAGACTACCTCATCATCGATGTGTTTACAAAAGTTTTATTCTGTATAAAAGAGAAGTAGTCGAATGGCTATGATTACCACAGTGAGATAAATATAAGCTCTGTCAGCCCAACTGGCATCGCATTTTTGCATTTTGGCTCGCATTCACCTTATTTCGGTTTCAGGCCACATGGACATACCAGAAATCAGTACAACTGATGAGGGATAATGTTGCTACTTGGATGTATCCTTTAAGACAGGACACCGTCTGATTAAAAGTCCTGCAATGAGATTTAAAGATGGCCGTAGCGACTTTTTCAGTAACTCTGAGATTAGGAAGGAGTGCATAAAATATCTTCTTTTCAAGTGTTGTTTTCGACCGAACAGAATGGGAGCTAGCTGACCTTGCAAATATCTATGGGAGCTAGCTGACCAAATACGAGGGCGGTTCGGAAACTTCTTAGCCTAGCACAAAAAGCGCGGTATAAACAGAAAAAAGTTAAGTTGTTTTGGAAACTTCCATCTCTGCTATGAACACATGTTAAATTTTGTTTCGATCTGGCAACTCCTTCATATAGAAACAGGTATTCACTAAAGACGCATCCGCAATTTTTTTACAATGGAAAAATTAGAAATGCGTGGTGTCATTAAATATTTACATAAAAAAGGTTTATCGGGACAAGAAATTCACAATGATATGGTGAATGTGTTAGGTGAAAGTGCTCCTTCATATGCAACAGTAAAAAATTGGGTTGCTGAATTTAAACGTGGTCGTACAAGCATTGAAGATGAACCACGTAGTGGACGTCCAAAAACAGCAACAACAACAGAAATTGTAGCCAAAGTGCATGATATGGTATTAAATGATCGACGAATAAAAGTGCGTGAAATAGCTAATATCATGGGCATCTCAAATGATCGAGTCCATTTAATTTTGCATGAAGAACTACAGATGAAAAAGCTTTCTGCAAGATGGGTGCCGGACTTGTTAACAGTTGACCAAAAACGCATAAGAATGAACATTTCTCAAGCTTGTTTGGATCGTTTTCAGCGAAATAAAATGGATTTTAAGTGTCGATTCATAGCTGTTAATGAGACATGGATCCACTACTATACTCCAGAGACAAAAGAACAATCCAAACAATGGACTGAAGCTGGAGGAAGTGCCCCAAAGAAGGCAAAAACAATTCAATCGGCTGGTAAGGTTATGGCAACGGTTTTTTGGGACTTCAAAGGTATTTTATTGGTTGACTATCTGCAAAAGGGTAAAACAATAAATTTAGAGTACTATTGCAACCTTTAAGATCAATTAAATGTACAAATTCAAGAAAATCGTCCTGGCTTACAACACAAAAAATAGTTTTTCATCAAGACCACGCACTAGCGCACAAGAGTGTTTTAACAATGGCTACAATCAACGAATTAAAGTACGAGTTGCATGACCACCCACCTTATTCTCCTGATTTAGCTCCCAGTGACTTTTACCTGTTCCCAAATCTAAAAAAAAAAATTGCCTGCAAGCGTTTTACCTCAAATGAAGATGCAATTTCAGTTGTAAACCACTATTTTGAAGACCTTGAGGAAAACTATTTTAATCAAGTGATATAATTGCTAGATAAGCGTTGGACTAAGTGTATTGAAGTTTCAGGAGATTATTTTGAAAAATAAAAATATTTTTGAAAAACTAACTATTCTCTTTCATTGATAGGCTAAGATCTTTCCGAACCGCCCTCGTATGTATATCCATCTTAGGGTTTATATGCGGAGTGGGACGAAATGAAATCTTTTTTAGACTTTCCTTTTATATTGACTCCGTTTTCCGCATTACAAATTTTCCACTTATTGCATGTTTTGAAAATTGAAAATGTGTGCTTTAGTTTTCCCACTTTGTCGAACTGACCGACCGAAATTGATCCCGAGGAAGGTATTGTGCATATAGTCCTTAAAGACACGTTTTTTAGTTCTAATACTAGTTCTCATTTTTTGAACAATTTTTTAGTTACGCAGCTGGAAAGATGAGCAACTTTTGTTTCTTCTAATGCCAAATGTATCCCCATTAAAGTTCATTTGCCGGTTCCATGCTCCGAAAACCCCTAAACAATGTACTATTTAATACTTTGGACCAACACAACATATTCCTTCAAAAGCCTTTATAGGCTGCAAGACCGATTTGGAAAGGTTATAACTTTTGGGTTATGCTTAAGAGCTGGCAATTACCTTGAAATAACGAGAACTGCTTGCAGTAGAGGTTTCCATCTAACAAATTCAACACAATAAAAATCTTTTCGCACATTTAACCTATAAACCGCAGATATTTATGAGATGAAAGAACTGCCGATAAAAATGTGATATGTTCTCATCCGGTTTTTAGCTATGGTTACCCTTTTTGGGCGTAACAAATTTAATTTTTAATTCACAATACCTAGCAACTTTTAACATTGCCCCAATTTTGCCCACCACTGTGAGTCCTTATTGAATTGTGTTCGCAGGGATGCTGTATCGCCCATACTCGTATAAACATCAATAGATACTGCTGAATGCTCAAAGAGTAGCAAATAGTTCATTTCATTCGATTCTTGTTTCGTTTTTATTTCAAGAAAATTACATTTACATATTTTTTTGGTTTTTTTTTATTTTTGGTTTACGGAAATCTTTCATATTTCCTTTTTTACTGACGGTCTGTCTTTACCATTGAGACATCTTGTATATGTACGTTGAGGGAATGCCTTTATGATGATATTGCCAGAGGCGAGACTATCTTGTGGGAGGCCCACTTGCAGACCTAATGAGAAGTTTCATACGCTAAAGTATGTCTAAGTAAACATGGGAAATTCCAGCAAGAAATTGTATTAAAAACAAATAAATTGATATAATCGATATTTCACACGACCGATAATATTTTACCATTTTTAATTGAATATGATTTGTTGAAAATGGCCCCCCGCTATGGTTTGGATTAAGTTGAAGGCTTAAATTTTGATGTCTCTTTGTAGGAAAAGTATGTACCAAAGGATCGATAAAACGACATCGGAACGAAAAGAGATCAACTGCTGAAGTTCTTGAGAAGTACGAATATAGAACAATAGTTATGCTCGCAGTTGGTATCGATAGGTGCTGAAGAAAAATAGGCGACAAAGCTATGACAGGCAGGTCGAGGTTCATCATTACCAAAACTCAAAGAACAGCTTGCAGAAAATAGATGTTACTTTGGGCTAGGCAAACGGATAAGAATCAAGAAACACTCTTGGTGGAAAAAATAAAGATATATTAAAGGCTTATTTCGTGTGGTCTCGAACACATGTTATAATGGCTTAAATATTAACAGGTTGTAGACCAGCTTATTCAACCTATAAATCGTGTACTGTCTCCGCCTATCTAGACGTAGACTAGCGTTTATAGCGATACCCAGTCATCGCTTGATGTGTTTCCTTCAATAAATCGTTTGTGGCACGCACTGTACTGACCCGGTCAGACTCATGAACCCAAAGGAACCAAAAACCAGACGATGTTTTTACTTTTTATAAACTCCATCATAGGTTTAAGGGTATATTTACTGTGTCATTCTGTTTCCAACACCTCGAAATACTAGCCAAACTCGGTTTATATATTCTGAATCGTCGACAAAAGTTTTAGCTATGTATGTATGCTGTAACTTTGTAGAAACAGTTTTAATTGGAAATGGGACAGATCGATCAAGATGTAAAAATTGTTCCCACACAAATACGCAAGTACCTCCATAAAAACCCTGAACTTTAAAAGACAATATTTTATGAATTTCTAGGTATATGCTGATGATATGTGGAACATACATTCGAGGTTACTATATATATTTCTGAAATTTCCATTGGAAAGTTTGACATTTTTAAGCATAAACGTACTCGGAACGTTTTGACGTACGCCCATTATTTGTGTTGTTTACAGTGACTTGAAAAAATCAATTGAGCAAAAAAATGGAATTAACTCGTGAACATTTTCGTGCGATCCTTTTTCACAACTTTCGACGTGTACGACACGACAAGAGTGCATCGATGAACTTAAATCTTTGTATGGCGATGAAGCACCATCCTATAGCACTGTAAAAACTGGTTTAATGAATTCAATCGTGGCCGACGCTCGCTCAAAGACGAAGTTCGTCCAAAAAAGTCCGTTGTGCCAGAGAACATTGATGCCGTGCGTGAACTGATAATGTTAGATCGTCATGTAAGATAGAGACATCTTTAAGCGTTTCTTCTACCAGTATACATTCGATATTGCATGAAGGTTTGTTCTCGTTGGATCCCTCACAATTTGACAATCGCTCAAAAAAGTTCTCATGTCGATTGGTGCAAAAAAAATTTGAAAAAATACGACCGCGGTGCTTCAAAAGATGTTTATAAGATCGTCACAGGTGACGAATCATGGATCTATGCATATGAACCCGAAACAAAAGGGCAATCGCCCTTGTGGGTCTTCGAAGACGTGCCAAATCCAACGAAAATTTGTTCGTGGAAGAAGCACTTCGAAGCAAATGGTCGCCTGTATCTTCGGCAAAACTGGTCATGTGGCGACTGTTCACCACAATTTGTTTTCCTGAAGTCTTCGGAGAAATTCGAAAAACGAACAAGAGAAGCCGAATCATTGTGCACCATGACAATGCGAGCTCTCACACATCGGCTCAAACCAGCACCTTTTTGACCGGCCAAAGCGTCGAATTAATGGGTCATCCGCCATACAGCCCTGATTTGGCACCCAATGGGTTATTTTTATTCCCACACATCAAGAAAAAAAATGCGTGGTCAACGGTTTTCGTCGCCAGAAGATGCTGTTGAAGCATTCAAAAACCATGTTCGGGAGGTGTCTCAATCGGAGTGGAATAAGTGCTTCGACAATTGGTTTGAGCGTATGCAAAAGTGTATAACTCATGCTGGAGTATACTTTGAAAAACACTAAAATCATTTTTGATGATAAATATTCGTTATAAGGCCGAAAATATATATAGCAGCCCTCGTAGATATCAGAGCAAGTAACACATACTGCACTAGGATGATGTCAATTCAAGCCCATTTCTAAGTTGACCATTTTCTAAGTTGTCTTAAACGAATTGTGTGTTTGTAGTTTTCGCCGGAGTCAAGAAGGTCTGCCGGTATTCCCGCTTCATAAGGGCATGGTTGAATGCGTGAAGGCCTCAACATTACCGCAACTTGGATACTTCCGGATGTTTGTGTGGCTGTGTGTATATTGGGCGGTGTTGTGTTTGGCTTGGTGTGCTCCTATCACTTGATATGCACTTACTAGTGCCACACCGACGCACTCTGCTCACTGCCTGCTGTATCTGTGTCTGCTGTTGCTGCTGCCAGTGATGTTCCTGTTGCTGGTGTTGCAAGTGGTTTTGCCTTGGTAGTGGTATTGTGCAAATGTTTATTTGGTATGCGTCTGTATGCGAATGATGGGGCAAACAGAAACGGAAATGTAATTATTTGTTTGGTGTAGTGTGGTGCGGAGCTGCGTGCAGAGGAAGGCACACAGAATAACTAAATTTGTAAGTTGCATGTCATGAGATGTGCATACGAGTATCTACAAAAACATGCATGCACAGCCAGCCAAACACGAACACACACACACACACTTACATCCTGACTGTAAATGTGTGTGTGTGAGTGTGCCTCGCGCTTGTGTGGGTGCTTAAACTTTGGTTTTCAAAACTGTGGAATCGTTTAAATATGCATAAGTAATTTAATTTCACTCATTATGTGGTGACTTGTTAACTCAAGTTTGAATGCAAGCAAAAACATCGTGTGTTGTAAAGTAAATGCGGTTTTTCATATGAAATTACAACAAAAGGGGGGTTCTCTTTTTCTTTGCTCCTTTCTGTTGAATATAATCCGAGAATATATTGGATTCAAATGTAGTTTAATAGAAGATTCGATTTAACGGCCATCTGAAAATGTCTTCGGATTCGTTTATATTTATTAATATTTTTCGAACATGTACAAAAATGTTTACTGTCACTGCTGTTATAAAAGAAACAAAAAATGCAAAATTATCGAAATCTCGAATAGGTAGACTATCGATTTATCGACTTTTGGTTATATAAAATTCATAGTCTGTTAGTCGACTCTGTTTTAAAAATAATCTAAAAGTCGATTTTTCCACTTTTTATTTGAACTTCAAATATTTGTAATTGTCATCCAATCAATGCATATGTGACGCTCAAAATAGAAAGGGACCTAAGGTTAAAAACCAGTTTTGTTCAGGAGAGCCATTTTAAAGATTAGGCCCCTTTCTATTTGCGCTTAGAATCGTCGAATTCACTTTAACAAAACGCGCATATCTCTGGGAGGGAACACTTTTGGGGCATGGGATCGGTCTCATTCTATGCTCAGATGTTGTCCACATAAAAAAAGTGAAAAGTTGATGAAAAGTTTTGTTCAGGAGAGCCATTTTAAAGATTAGGTCCCTTTCTATTTGCGCTTAGAATCATCAATTTCATAAAACGCGCACATCTCTAGGAGGGAACACTTTTGGGGCATGGGATCGGTCTCATTCGATGCTTAGATGTTGTCCACATCAAAAAAATGAAAATTAATTTTTTTTACCCTTAGTTCCCTTTTTCTATGCGCTTAATACAAGCGAAAAGAACAACGTGCATGTGACGATCACACTGCATTATTATAAAAACAATGCACAAAATTTTCAAATAAATTCAATAAAAAAATCTTTTAGAGAAAATGAAGCCGCGTGATAAACGATTCTGGAAACTAATCAGTTGCTTACGAGAAAAGAGTAAAAAAACAAATTACGCATTTTTAAATTGGTAGGAGCAAACTAATTTCCGATGCAGAAAAGGCCGAAAGCTTAGTCAACACATTTTCTCAATCTCATTATCTTACGATGAATTAAACCCATCCGTCTGAATCCAGAATCAACAGTCACGTTGAAAAATTTTAACTTGAACCACCTTATGTCGACAACGCCGAATATAAAACATTAAGTGAGCTGAATAATTTTCCGTCCCAACTCTCAAATCCTCCAAATCTCCAGGTTTTGACAATGTGTCAAATATATTACTCAACCTTCCAGAAGTAGCTATAAAACTACTACGAGGGCGACCGCAAAACTAACTGGCCTGGCACATTTTCTGTTTTACTAGCAACTTTTTTTGTTTTGTTTTTTAAAAGCAATCTTTTATAAGCCATCTGTCAAAATTTCCGAAATATTTAATGATTATTTTCTTTGTTACAGGTGATTGAAGTAAACAAGTTTTATAATTTTTTAAAAATGGAAAATAAAGAGTTTCGTGCGGTAATTAAACACTTTTATATGCAAGGTTATACGCCACAATTAATCACAGATGAATTGGATTCTGTTTATGGTGATAATGCACCATCTCTCCACTCCACCGTGAAATCCTGGGTTCAACAATTTAAAATGGGTCGTTCAAGTACGGAAGATGAACAACGCTCTGGAAGACCGAAAACTGCTACTACTATTGAAAACATTAGAAAAATATTTAATGAAGTGACTAAAGATAGACGAATAAAGCTCAGAGAACTTGCTGATATTGTTAAAATACACGAAAAACAAGTTTGGAGTATTTTACATGATGAACTCCACATGAAAAAGCTATCCGCAAGAACGCTGCCGCGTTTGTTGACTTTGCCCCAAAAAATCGTCCGTTGGACCAATTCCGAGGAGCTTTTAGCGATTTATCAGCGAAATCCAATAGAGTTCTTGCGCCGATTCATAACTGTTGATGAAACATGGATCCATGACTACATCCCTGAATGCAAAGAACAGTCAAAACAATGGACAGAAGCTGGTAAAAGTGGTCCCACGAAGGCGAAAACTGTTAAGTCAGCAGGAAATGTAATGGCCATAGTATTTTGGGTTGCAAGGGGTATAATATTTATTGATTATCTTGAGAAAGGAAAAACTATAAATAGTGACTATTATTGTGCATTATTGGATCGGTTGAGTGAAGAAATCAAGATAAAACGACCGCATTTAGAAAAAAAAGTTATTTTTCATCAAGATAATGCTCATTCACACACTGCATTTTTAACTCAACAAAAACTGGCCGAATTACGATTTGAAATTGCTCCGCATCCACCATATAGTCCAGATTTAGCTCCTTCTGATTATTTATTGTTTCCAAATTTAAAAAAAATTCTCGGTGGCAAAAAATGTTCGTCCAATAGCGAGGTTATTGCTGAAACTGAGGCATATTTTGAAGGTCTTGAAAAATCTTATTTTTCGGATGGAATTAAAAAACTTGAAAAGCGTTTGATGAAGTGTATTGAGTTGGAAGGAGATTATTTTGAAACATAAATAATAATAATTCCAAAAAAACGGTTCTTTTTATGTTAGTCCAGTTACTTTTGCGGTCGCCCTCGTAGCTACCCTATTTAATAGCTCCATTTTTTTTTGAATTATCTTCCATCTAGTTTTACAAATTCGAATGTTGTGTCAGTTTATAAACCCAATAAGCCTTAAAGTATTCCTGACCAATAAGCCGTTTGAACAATTTAGGAAAGAGTTTCGAGAAATGCATCCACTTAAGAATCTACTAGCAAAAGAGCAATTTAGTTTTGATCTAATAACGTAGAAGAATACAGAACAAAATGACATTAACCAAGTGTAACGGGCGTTAAATTATTGAATATCGAAGATCCATTCGAGACAGAATGGCACAATGGGTTAATTTTTAAGTTGCTTTCTCTGAATTTGCCAAGATATCTATGCAAAGTTGTAGCAGATTTTCTACACAACATAACTTTCCCTGTGTCTGTGAACAACGTTATTTCGTCAATGAAATATAACCCACCTGGTCTACCTCAAGGTTCGATCTTACCACCCATTTTGTATAATCTACATTTCCGATTTCAAATCATCAATATTGTTCGATGTAGCCTATTCTGCAGACGATACAGCTTTAATATGTACTAGCAAGCTAACTAGTGCCCTTTTGAAGAAAATGGAGAACAGTTTAGTAGTCTGCAACAACAAATATTTTTTAAAATGGAATTAAATTATGAAAAGACGCAGACCATCATCTTTCAATTCAATAAATCGCCTTAACAAATTCAAAAACGCCAACTTCTTGTTAATGGAAACGCCATTAATAGCCTAAATGAAGTAAAATACCTCGGAGTCTTATGTGACCACAAACTATTATTTTGTCAGCATATAAATACTGCACGTGACAAAACTATAAAGTCCTTTCGAGCATTTGATTTAAATGTGTAATAAGACCAATCTTGTTATATACTTCGCCTGTTTAGTACAAAGCTGCGAAATGGCACATTAAGAAAATGCAAATCATTCAAAACAAATCTTTAAAAATGATAAACAATAAACCCTGGAGATATTTTACAACGGAACTGCATAACGAAACTGGATATGAACTTTATAAAAAATTTGCAAAAAATACAGAAAGTCAACCTTTTCAACAAAGTTAGAAACTCTCCTAGAAATTGTTTAAAATTAATTTTAATATGTGAAATTATCAATCGGTGAAATTTATGAAATATAACTGATTATTTTAAAAATAATCTTCTAAATTTATTTATATTTCCAATAAAGTTTTAATTCTCTTTCTTTTTCACATATAAATTAAGGTGTTTTTCTCTTTTTTTGCATAAAAAAATGTACTTATTGTGTTACGCAAATTTGAGATTTTAAGTGATTAGATTTATATAAGTGTAAGGTGATGCATCTAAAGGTATTTTTTTCAAAATGAACAAATTCTTAACTTCAAATCAATTGTGTGGAATCTTTTTTATTCCATTCGAAGCAAATGTTATGCCATTTATTTTTTGAATATAATTTCCTTCAAATGTTGGCCGCAACTACGCCTCAGGGTGTCCATTCTGAGGGTGCAATTTTGGGTGACTCATTCGAGCATTCGACCAGTATGGCGTGAATGACACGCGTGATGTTGGCTTCCAAAAGACCTGAATCATAGCTGGTTTGTCACCATAGACAGTAGCTCCAAAGAAAAAAGTCTAAAGGTGTGATATTACACGACTAGGAGACCGGTCCAAAATGTGAAATTAGCTGCTCTTCGAAATTACCTCTCACTAGATCCATTGTTTGACCAACTACATGGCAAGTGGCACCATCCTGTTGAAATAAAAGGTCGTCAAGAATACGGGCTTTACTTTCAGGTAGTAAAAAGTCAGATATGATAGAGCAATAGCGAGCACTATTGCAAGTTACGTTTCAATTATTTTTGAATTATTTTTATTTTTGAAAAAATATGGACTGATAGATAATTCCACCAGCCCATAAACCGCACAAACCGCTGTTTTCTGTGGATGTAATGGCACCTCTTGAACCTCTTCTGGTTCCTCTTCAGCCCAAATATGGCAATTTTGTTTATTGACGTTGCCGTTGCGCCAGAAATGGGCCTCATCACTGAACACAGTTTTAGTCGAAAACAGCGGATTTCGCCGAACGCTCATTTTCGTATTACAGTTGCCACCTTTTGAAGGAAATTATATTTAAAAAAAAAATGGCATAAAATGTCTTTTCGTTTGAATGATGAAGATAACACACTTGATTTGAATTTTAGAATTTTTTTTTTCAAAAAAAAAATACCTCTAGATGGATCACCCTATATTATATGTTATAAAATCACGTTGATATATCCATAAGTAGCGTACGTATACTCTTTGTTTAATATATTTTGGATAAATAAATAAATTGAATTAATCACTATAATATTTTTTAATACAAATTTTTTAAACAGAATTTGAAAGTTAGATTAAATTACATAGAACTTAATAGAATTGTAAATATAAGTGATTTTACTTATTGAAGTAAAATCTACCTGTTATTCTTAAAAATATATTGCTTACATAATTTGCTTATTATCTCTAGATAGATTGCAAATAAATAAATATAATTAAAAACAAAAAAAAATTATACAAAAAAGTTTTTTTTTGTCCAAAATATTGCATTTTAATTTTTTTTTAAAGAAATAAGTCGACTCTAAAACGCGACTTTTGATTTTTTTTAATAGTCGAAAATTCGATTATCCTTAAGTATATAACCAATCTCAAATTTAATTTAGGGAAAGGCCAAATGTTGTTTTTTATATTTTGAAAATTATTAATTATAAATTATTAATTTTTTTTTTTTTTGCAGATGAAACATAGGAACCCTTGGTACGACTATCATGCCAGTAAAACCTCGTTAAACTCCCGGTAAAAACATTTTTTTTAACTGCGGATTTCCGCCTAATAAATGCCAGCGACTTAACGAGTAAGAGATTAATCTCTAAACTATGGAAAAACACACCGGTCACAGAGAATAAGAAACTGTATCGTGCAAAGCTAACTGATTTAAGAGAAAATTTTCCCTTTTCCTTAATGGAATGTTCAGGAACCTAAGCAAGTAAGTAACTTTCGAACTACAAAGTATTATCTTTCAGTATTATTTAACATTTTCTTATGAAAAGCACTTAGTCTAGCGCAGCACGAGGGCGGTTCGGAAACTTCTTAGCCTAGCACAAAAAGCGCGGTATAAACAGAAAAAAGTGAAGTGTTTTGGAAACTGTTTTGAACACATGTTAAATTTTGTTTCGATCTGGCAACTCCTTCATATAGAAACAGGTGTTCACAAAAGACGCATCCGCGATTTTTTTATAATGGAAAAATTAGAAATGCGTGGTGTCATTAAATATTTACATAAAAAAGGTTTATCGGGACATGAAATTCATGATGATATGGTGAATGTGTTAGGTGAAAGTGCTCCTTCATATGCAACAGTAAAAAATTGGGTTGCTGAATTTAAACGTGGTCGTACAAGCATTGAAGATGAACCACGTAATGGACGTCCAAAACAGCAACAACAACAGAAATTGTAGCCAAAGTGCATGATATGGTATTAAATGATCGACGAATAAAAGTGCGTGAAATAGCTAATATCATGGGCATCTGAAATGATCGAGTCCATTTAATTTTGCATGAAGAACTACAGATGAAAATGCTTTCTGCAAGATGGGTGCCGGACCTGTTAACAGTCGACCAAAAACGCATAAGAATGAACATTTCTCAAGCTTGTTTGGATCGTTTTCAGCGAAATAAAATAAATTTTAAGCGTCGTTTCATAACTGTTGATGAGACATGGATCCACCACTATACTCCAGAGACAAAAGAACAATCCAAACAATGGACTGAAGCAGGAGGAAGTGCCCCAAAGAAGGCAAAAACAATTCAATCGACTGGTAAGGTTATGGCAACGGTTTTTTGGGACTTCAAAGGTATTTTATTGATTGACTATCTGCAAAAGGGTAAAACAATAAATTCAGAGTACTATTGCAACCTTTTAGATCAATTAAATGTACAAATTCGAGAAAAACGTCCTGGCTTACAACACAAAAAAATAAATTTTCATCAAGACAACGCACCAGCGCACAAGAGTGTTTTAACAATGGCTAAGACCAACGAATTAAAGTACGAGTTGCTTGACCACCCACCTTATTCTCCTGATTTAGCTCCCAGTGACTTTTACCTGTTCCCAAATATAAAAAAATTCCTTGCTGGCAAGCGTTTTACCTCAAATGAAGATGCAATTACAGTTGTAAACCACTATTTTGAAGACCTTGAGGAAAACTATTTTAATCAAGGGATAGAATTGTTAGATAAGCTTTGGACTAAGTGTATTGAAGTTTCAGGAGATTATATTGAAAAATAAAAATATTTTTGAAAAACTAACTATTCTCTTTCATTGATAGGCTAAGAACTTTCCGAACCGCCCTCGTATTTACAAACCCATAAGCTAAACGGCTTATGAGTCTATGAGTCTTGTGTTTCGCCAACTTTGAGTAATTTAACGCCCACACATTCGGCTTGTCGAACAAATAATTCGCTTTACCATTGAACAATTTTAAACACATTTTCATCATTTTTTAATGCAGCGCAAAACTTTTCGTGCCCAATAAGAATTGAGACGGCTGCACCATCCAGATCTGAGCTGAGCCAGATTGAAGGCGCGTCTGCCGAGGTAGTATCTTCTCCTTAGGTGAAATTTGGATACTGCAGCTGCATTTTTAATTATTACTTACTTAATTACCTAAAAAAATCATTTAATGTGGTTGGTTTTTTTCTCCTTAACTTGGATATTTTATGCCAAAAGCTTCTCTTTGAGACGGTAGATTTAAATTTCATCTTGTTCTGTAATGTTCGAAAATGCATAATTTTGTAATGCGTTTATGTCATCTTGCAATGGCGTTTTTGTCACATTTATATCATCTTCATCAGAATCACAAGAGCATATTTTTGTCTCAGGATCATCATAGTGATTTGTCATACGTAGAAGTTCTTTATTAGACAAAATCTTTATTAAGTTAAGCCAAGTTTCTACGTCCTCAATGTTCATGTTGTCCGCTATATTAACGATTGGTGTTACATGATCGAAAGATTCTGAAAATCTTCTAGATTGCTCCATGTGACTATCTTTTGCATTTGGGTTTTGCGAAAGTGGCTCTGAAAGCTCCATATTTCACCCTGATCCATCGGCTGAATAAACGATGTACGCTTTGGTGGTAAATACTACTTACACTTAACAACAAAACTTTGAGCTGTTAGTTTCTCCACCTCTGGACGTGCCGGACAATTATACAGTAGCAGCAGCATTTTACTATCTTCTTTTAAGACACTTTTTTTAAAAATGCTCTCGCACCTCTGGCACTAAATTGCTTTCAAACCATTCCAAGAATAACGTTTGTGTAACCCAAGCTTTTTTATTAGCCTTGTAAATTACTGAAATTTCGCATACATTTTTAAGAGACCTTGGGCGTGCACTTTTTCCTAGAACAGGCGGTTTGCACTTATGTGTATCAGCTGCATTGGCGCAAACCAATACGGTGATTCTTTCCTTTGAATTCATATGACCTTCTATAAAATGTTCATTACACAAGCTGTTTTCAGGGAAACCCTTTCAAAAGAGACCCATTTCATTCCCTCTGTAGATTTATTCATTTGTAAGATTTTTCCTTTATGTTTCCTCCAAATCATTCACAAAAATTGTGGCAGATGGGTGGGTATATTCATTTTCTCATCCAGCCTTCCTGCCGGAACCATTCATACGACGCAAAATCAACTGTTGGATCTAGTTCACTTTTCAAAGTGTTTTGAATTTAGAAGCCAATAAACGAACAACTTTCTGCACAATATTTTGTCTTTATTTTTTACTAAGTCACCAACACCATTTTTTAAATAATAATAAATATTTCTTTTTAAATATTAGTTGACTAAATTATACAAGGGCTGCTATATATATTTCTGGCCTAATAACACTGTGGAACATTTTTGGGGTTATTGTCTGGGGGGTGAGAAATTCCAAGTCAGGGTGATGGTACTAGGTCAGTATATTAAAACCCTCAAAGGGTTTTACGTTCGTATGTGCCAGTTTTTTGCCAAAATTTTTTTTTTTTTATTTTTATTATTTTTTATGGCCAGAAGTCTGGAGTAATTGGGGAAAATTTATAAAAAAGGCGATAAATAACACTTTTTTGAATAAAAACATATATCAATATTCTTGTCAAAATGGGATACCTTCACTTTATTGTAAATAAAAGCAGAACGCGTTAATCGATTTCTATGATCTATGTCGCATTTTGTTTATAGGTTATGTGACTTTACGTGAAAGTTATAAGACTCTACACGTTTTTCCGTTTGGGATTTATGTTTAAGAAAAAAAAAAAAAAAATTTTTGGCAAAATTTTCTTCATAAATTTATTTCTAATTGCAAAAATGTTGATTTGGTAGAGAAACAGTATATTAATGGATTAAAGAAAATGTAATTATTAATTTTTCTCAATTTATTTCAGCAAAATCGAACCAGTCGTTCTCGAGTTATGTCAAACTACGTTTTTGCCAACATTTTACAACTAAGCGAAAAAACATCAAGATAAGGAAAAAATGTAAAAGGTCATAAAAAAAACTGGCACATACGAACGCAAAACCCTTTGAGGGTTTTAATATACTGACCTAGTACCATCACCCTGACTTGGAATTTCTCACCCCCCCAGATTGGCTGTTGTACTGTGTAATGAAAATGCGAATATTTATCATCAAAAATGGTTTTATTGTTTTTAAAAGTATTCTCCAGCATGATTTATACACTTTTGCATGCGCTCAAACCAAATATCGAAGCATTCTTTCCACTCCGATTGAGACACCTCAAAAACATGATTTTTGAACGCTTTAACAGTATCTTCTAGAGACGAAATTCGTTGACCACGCATTTTTTTCTTGATGTGCGGGAATAAAAACAAGCCATTTGGTGCCAAGCCAAGGCTGTGCAGCGGATGACCCATCAATTTGACATTTTGGCAGGTCAAAAAGGCGCTGGTTTAAGCTGATGTGTGAGAGCTCGCATTGTCTTGATGCACAATAATTCGTCTTCTCTTGTTCGTTTTTCGAATTTCTCCGAAAACTTCAGGCAAACAAATTGTGGTGTACCACTCAGAATTAACCGGCCTACGCTGCTCAAGCGGAACAGTCGCCACGTGACCAGTTTTTCCGAAGAAACAGGCGACCATTTGCTTCGAAGTGCTTCTTCCACGAACAACTTTCGTTGGATTTGGCTCGTCTTCGAAGACACGGTCGATTGCTGTTTTGTTTCGACTCATACGCATAGATCCATGATTCGTCACCTGTGACGATCTTCTAAACGTCTTTTGGAGCACTGCGATCGTATTTTTTCAAAAAAAATTTGCACCAATCGACACGAGCCTTTTTTTTTGAGCGATTGTCAAACTGTGCGGGGCCAACAAATTGTGCGGGATCCAACAAGAACAAACCTTTTTTGCGGTCAAGTGTTCATGCAATATTCAATGTATGCTGGTGGAAGAATTGCCCAAGGATGCCTCTATCTCTCGGTATGTCACATGACGATCTTGCATTATAAATTCACGCACGGCATCAATGTTCTCTGGCACAACAGCCGTTTTTGAGCGACCTTCGTCTTTAAGCGTGCGTCGGCCACGTTTGAATTCAATAAACCAGATTTTCACAAAGATTTAAGTTCATCGATGCACTCTTGTCGTGATAATCCACGTCGAAAGCTGTGAAAAATGATCGCACAAAAATGTTCACGAGCTAATTCCATTTTTTGCCAAATTGATTTTTTCAAGACACTGTAAAGAACACAAATGTTGGTCGTACGTCAAAACGTTCTGAGTACGTTTGTGCTAAAAAATGTCAAACTTTCCAATGGAAATATCAGATGGCACCTGGCAACACTTAGCAACCCTTGTTCGTATTCAGAGATGACGATGTTGAATGGCGCTGATTTATGTTTTTAGTTTTTATTTATGTGCCGAATTTATCCTGTGATGAGTATAAATACCTCAATAATCTTGTATAACAAACGGAAATAATGTGTACAATTTTAAGATGCATGAAATACTACCCTAAATAGCTTAAGTTACAAAAAAGTCAAATATTGTGTCAATAACTATTATTACATCTATCGGACCACGTAAATGTACAAAACTTAAAACACTACATACGAGTAATAATTTTTTTAGGTAAACGTGCATATTTTATCATACTTAGAAAAATGCATATGAAAAAAATCTCCAAGCACTTTATTTCACTTTGTGTAAATATTATCGAACAATCGATTTTTTGTATGTACACTGCACTCTAAACAATAATACTAAAAGCAAACAGAAAGAGTCTATACGCAGAGAAAAACTTTGTTGGAAATCGGCTGGAACTGCAAACGTTCCGTTGCAATATTCGGATATTCGGTTCGACTTGCCACAAGATGGAAAATATGATCATTGTGCTCTACACACAACTAACTGATCGGTCATACCAATAAAACGAGGAAAAGGACCAACAGTTTTGCAGGGATTTTGTTGTTGTAACCAATTATTGGTGACCCCTACTAAGATTTCATCATATTAATGAGACAAAAGAGTTGTCTAATAGCATTTTGTTGGCTGATTAGGCGTTTATAAAATATAATAATTCAATTAGAAATATACGTCTTATAACCGACCTTACACGATGTAAACCTTAGGTTGGTAAAGAGCGCAACTCTGATTGCTTGATTTTAGTTTTGGTTCAATGCGCTACTCATTAAATTCTCATTGGAAACAAAAATGTAGTAAAAATGAAGTAAAAATGAAGTAAAAATTAATGTCAATGTCGGTTTAAACTCAAAAATTCAAATTAAGTGAACATCAGCACAGCCAAACGAATCAAATTACATCCTGACATCGGCGAATTAGAGCCCAATGGAAAAATCAAACTCATGTGCATTAGTGGGTGTTTTCGTCAATATTAGACATAAATTCATTAAATGGATCGATACACTGTTCGATTGGAAAACATTGAAACATGCCTTTAAACTATCTCTTTAAGGGAATTTAAATAAAGGCATATCCCCACCTTGTGCACATGAACCTCAGAAACCATAATCATGTAATAAAAAATAGTTGTTAAACGAGCTGGATACTTTTACGGCAATACTCAAAACGTTGTATAGCAAGGCTCTACTTGACAATCCTATGATACTGGGACGGCCGCTTCACCAACTAGGCGCCCAAATCGTTAAGTATTATTATACGAGGGTTGCTATATACATTTTCTGGCCTAGGCAAAACTGAGTGTTGCTTGGCGCCTTGACATTTTCATTGGAAAGTTTGACATTTTTTAGCATAAACGTACTCAGAACGTTTTGACGTACGACTATCATTTGTGTTGTTTACAGTGACTTAAAAAATTCAATTTAACAAAAAAATGGAATTAAGTCGTGAACATTTTCGTGCGATCATTTTTCACAACTTTCGACGTGGATAATCACGACAAGAGTGCATCGATAAGCTTAAATTTTTGTATGGCGATGAAGCACCATCCTAAAGCACTGTGAAAAACTGGTTTAACGAATTTAATCGCGGCCGACGTTCGCTCGAAGACAAAATCGTGAAGGTCGCCCAAAAACGGCCAGGGAACACTGATGCCGTGCGTGAACTGATAATGGAAGATCATGTGACATGCCGTGAGATAGAGGCATCCTTGGGCATTTCTTCCACCAGCATACATTCGATATTGCTTGAACACCTGGCCGTTAAAATGATTTGTTCTCGTTGGATCCCGGCACAATTTGACAATCGCTCAAAAAATAAGGCTCATATTGGTCCAAAGAAATTTTGAAAAAATAAGATCTCGGTGCTTCAAAAGACGTTTAGAAGATCGTCACAGGTGACGAATCATGGATCTATGCGTATGAGCCCGAAACAAAACAGTAATCGACCGTGTGGGTCTTCGAAGTCGAGCCAAATCCAACGAAAGTTGTTCGTGGAAGAAACACTTCGAAGCAAATGGTCGCCTGTTTCTTCGGAAAACCTGTCACGTGGCGACTGTTCCGCTTGAGCAACGTAGGACGGTCAATTATGAGTGGTACACCACAATTTGTTTGCCTGAAGTCTTAGAAGAAATTCGAAAAACGAACAAGAGAAGACGAATCATTATGCACCACGACAATGCGAGCTACTGCACATCGGTTCAAACCAGCGCCATTTTGACCGGCCAAAACGTCGAATTGATGGGTCATCCGCCGTACAGCCCTCGCTTGGTACCCAATGGCTTGTTTTTATTCCCGCACATCAAGAAAAAAAATGCGTGGTCAACGATTTTTGTCTCTAGAAAATGCTGTTGAAGCGTTCAAAAATCATTTTTTGCAGGTGCCTCAATCGGAGTGGAAAAAGAGCTTCGACAATTGGTTTGAACGCATGCAAAAGTGTATAAATCATGCTGGAGAATACTTTGAAAAACAGTAAAACCATTTTTGATGATAAATATTCGAATTTTCATTATTAGACCTATAGGAGTAACATTTGATTCCTTGTAAATGTAGCTATTTGAATAATGCTTGGAGAATAATTGAAAATGCTTTTCAATACAGTATCTCAAAATCTTTCTTTCGAACAACTCAAATTCCTGTATCACTGTCGGAGACACATTAAACCATATTGGGAAAGCATACAAAATAATAGGACGTCTTGTATAGCAATATTTTAGTCTTCACCGATTAAAATGACACAAAAAACGGATAATTTCAAGTTCAACAGTTTTTGGTTTGAGATGTGGCATAGTTTGCTTTCCACAATAATTAAAACAAATAAAAAATCATTTGTCAAACAATTTTGGTTTAACAACAAATACCTAAAAAATATTATATTTTCAGATACATTGCGTGGAGCACCTTGGCCAGGGCTACCAGGAATGATTCAAGAGTTAATCCAAGGTAAGAGTAATGAAATTTAAGCGATTAAAAGTTCCTTTGATAGGTTTTTATTGGAAATATTTGCAGATATAGGATGTGGAAGAGCATGATCAAGGATCCATGAGGCTACAAAATATGATGCAATAGTGTACCTACGGTAAGTTATAGTTAAATTTAAGCGACTTTAACGTGTTAAGTATTTTAATGTATTCATATTAATTACGACAGATATATCTGCAGAAAGTTGACAAATAGAAGCTTGTTCAGTTCTCAATCAGAAGTAAACCTAAGGTAAGTATACTGAATTTAATTGGAATATGTATTAAATAGTGATTGAGTGTTGGATGTGCATTTGGGTCCATGGATGTGTTGGGCTGGATGTCTGTCTACCCCTAACATTAGGTTTTACTTTTATTTCTAAATACTTCCTTGAAATACAAATTCGTTAAATTCTAAGACGATCAAGTCCTGTTCGTGTGTCTGTTGAAAACACGTAGCGGTCAAACGAATTAATTAATGCTTCTGAAATTGGGCATTGTGTAATGTAATTAGAATTCAGTATATAAGTAGAGCAAACGTTAATTTTGCTTTAATTAAAAACAATTTTAAGCCTATGCTTCAGTTGAATAATGTTGTTTATCCTTTATATTGTAAAGTTTGGTGTACTTAATCCTCGGTCGTTGTGTTCGAGGTATGGAAATGTGCTCACTAAATGATAACAATAATGAAAAAATTAAATATAGGTGCGCGGGACAAAGCGTCATTCGCCGCCTTACCTGCCCTCCCATTTTATGAATTCACCGTTTCAAAGTTACACATCAAAATGATTAATATACGATAGAAACAACTAGCAGTAAAAAGGTAAGATACATCCCAGACTACGAGTGCGGTTCGGAAAGTTCTTAGCCTATCAATGAAAGAGAATAGTTAGTTTTTCAAATATATTTTTATTTTTCAATATAATCTCCTGAAACTTCAATACACTTAGTCCAACGCTTATCTAGCAATTCTATCCCTTGATTAAAATAGTTTTCCTCAAGGTCTTCAAAATAGTGGTTTACAACTGTAATTGCATCTTCATTTGAGGTAAAACGCTTGCCAGCAAGGAATTTTTTTAGATTTGGGAACAGGTAAAAGTCACTGGGAGCTAAATCAGGAGAATAAGGTGGGTGGTCAAGCAACTCGTACTTTAATTCGTTGATTTTAGCCATTGTTAAAACACTTGTTGTTGTTGTTGTAACAACAATATATTTATTTTGAGGTCTTGTTCGTCTATGGGGGATCTGCTTCGATATCCAGGTGAAGGAAACGCGCCATTTGAACTGGATGCGTCCACAGAGACCTGGGGGTCAGCTGAGTGGGCTTGGCCGGACAATTGAAGAGGTGCAGTACATCATGTGGTCCCTGATGGCAGGCGGGACAGATGTCCGGAACGTTAGCATCAATTCGTGCCCAGTAAGAATTGAGGCGGCTGCACCATCCGGATCTCAGCTGCGCCAGAACCACGCGCGTCTGCCGAGGTAGTACCTTCTCCTCAGGTGAAATCTCCGGGGGATGTTCCCCTAGCACTGCATTCACACGGTAGCTGGATACTGCTGCTGCGACATCATCGGCGTGAATGTTGTTCAAACCTGCCTGATAGTTTCGATGATCTAAAGGTTCTCTCTTATACCGCTGGACCTCTCTCTCTAGATCATGAAGATCGTTCCTGATCTGCCTGGGTGGAGGCATCCTGTTCAAGAGATGGTGGTTAGGATGACTGCTGCGAAAACACCCTAGCAGGTATTGCTTAGACAACAGGAAATTGTGTCTGCGCACGGTAAGGACCTTCGTCTCCTCATGTAGATGGTCCTCAGAGGACATAAGAAGACACCCTGTTGATGTTCTAAGGGCGGCATTCTGGCATGTCTGAATTTTCTTCCACTGCGTCGTACTCACGTTCGCCGACCATACAGGTGCTGCGTAGTTTGCTACAGACCGACCTATCGCTTTGTAAGAGGTCAACAAGGTTTCTTTGTCGGCTCCCCAAGTACTGCCGGCAAGTGACTTGAGGACCTTGTTCCTACTTTTGAGTTTATCGCAGATAGCTGTAGCATGCGCAGAGGATCTAAAAAGGCTGTCCAATGTGACCCCAAGGATTTTGGGGTAGTTGGTGGTCGGGATGTTGACGTCATCGACTTTCACATTGAGTGACAACCGCACCTCTGCGGTCCAAGCAGTAAACAGTGTGGCTGATGATTTGGAGGCGGATATTTTCATATTCCTCGCAGTGAAGAAACGTGCTAAGTCAGTGAGGTAATAGTTGATTTTCTCGCAAATGTCATCCACTTTAGGTCCTGACGCCAGAATTGTGCAATCGTCAGCGTACGACACAATTTCAACGCCGTCTGGTGGTGCAGGAATTTTAGAGAGGTAGAGGTTAAACAGAGCCGGGGATAAAACTCCACCCTGGGGAACTCCTTGTTTAACTCTACGGGGCTTCGACTTTCTGTCTCTAAATTCTACATATGACTGGCGCCCACACATATAGTTTACGACCCAACGTTTCAAACTGGGCGGAAGGGACGTTTCTTCAATGTCCTCGAACAGAGTGGCATGATTGACCGTGTCGAAGGCTTTTGTGAGGTCAAGAGCCACGAGGACCGTCCTGTCGTTAGGCTTGTTCTGGTTAAGGCCGCGACTTATACGTGTGGTGATGGCGTGTAAAGCAGTTGTTGTGCTGTGCTGCTTGCGGAATCCATGCTGATGATCAGCACTAAGAAAGTGTTCGATCAGGCTGGGGAGGAGCAGTGCTTCAAGCGTCTTTGCTACTGGAGAAAGCAAGGAGATCGGCCTGTACGAATCTCCCTTACTTGCGTCTTTGCCTGGCTTCAGTAGCGGGACCACTCTGCCCATTTTCCAGGCATCGGGAACTTCGTGAGTGGCTAGCGACAGATTGAGCACTTTGGTCATGTACTCTACTCCCGGGGTATCCAAGTGCTTTAACATCAGCATTGAGATTCCGTCCGGACCCAGCGCCTTTGATGACTTTGCGCTGCGGATGACATGGGCAACTTCGCCAACGGTAAATTGTGGTGGTGCCTCTTCGACTCGGAGAGCGCGGATACGACGCAATACTCTCCTTTTCGCCTTATCACTCTCTGGGTGCTCAATAAAAAGCCGGTTAAAATAACACGCGCACCGCTTCGGATCTGTCACTGTTCTATCACCGAACGTGACAGCTGTCCGATCATCCTTCCTTACAGGGTTAGAGAGTGATTTGACCGTTGTCCACAACTTACCAATTCCGGAACTCAAGTTGCACTGCTTTAAGTGGTCTAGCCATTTGTTCCGCTTATATTCGTTGACCAACCTACTGATCTCGGAGTTGAGATCCCTAATTCTAGGGTCAGTAGGGTTGGAGCGACGAATGTCATCACGCTCGTCTGCGAGTCCCGCTGCCTCTGCTGGGAAGTTTGGTCGTACTTCGGGTATTCGACCAGCAGGGATATGGCGAGCGGCTGCTGCGTTGATGATGGCCCGGAACTTTTTCTCGGCTACCCGAACGTCCGACGGAATAGCTAGATTATTAAAGCTGCGGTTGGTGGCTTCTCTGAAGGCCTCCCAATCAGCCTTTTTTTGATTGAGAAACGTACGGCGTTCAGAGGTTATGAAATCGGGTGGTCTATTAATGGAGAGAATTATGGGAAGGTGGTCCGATCCTAGTGAGATGACGGGTTGCCAGGTGACGTCGTTGATCAGGCCAGGCGATGCCAAAGTGATGTCTGGCGAGCTATGGCAATCGCCCATAATCCGCGTGGGGGCGTCCTCATTCACTGTGCAGAACGTAGAGCTATCAATTTGCTCTGCCAAAGCTATGCCCCTCTGGTCGTTGTCTAGGAGAGAATGCCACAGTTCGTGGTGAGCATTAAAGTCTCCTAGGACCAAGCGGTTATTGCCTTGTAGCAAATTGCTAATGTCTGGCAGATAACGCGGGGCACAGCTACCAACCGGCGGGATGTATACGTTGTACAGCTCTATTTCGGCAGTTCCAGACTTGACTGCTACCCCCATACATTCCATGTATGGGTCTCTAGAGTCAAGCTCAGGCGAAATAGGTCTGTACTGCACAGAATGGTGTAACAGGAAAGCAAGTCCCCCCCCTCCACTTCTGGTGCGATCCTTACGTAGCACGTTGTATCCGTCACAACTGTGCAGGCTGCAGGTGGCATTCAGCTTAGTTTCTTGGATCGCGGCGACCATGATGTTTCTCCGATTCATAAATTCTATGACCTCACTGATTTTGTTACGTAGGCCATTACAATTAAATTGCAAGATTGATGCACTGTCAGGAGTGGCAACAGCAATCTGTGGTGTAAGATGCTGTATGTGTTGATGCTGTTGCGAGGGCGACTGCGGGGGAGTCTCGTAGTTAGATGATGATGATGACGACGACGACGAAAATGCAAACGACGATGATAACACCAAATCCAGAGACCCACTGCTAACTTCGTTGATACAGCATGAGGCAACAAAGTCTGCTTCGCTATACTCCCTGATGTGGTTCAGACCTGAACAGCTCCTGAAGTGCACCCACTCCATGCAACGATTACACCTTACAGACGTAGCACGATGGTGTATTCGGTTCTGACAAACCGAGCAGATCCAAGGTCCGGGGTTTTGTTCGATCCCGGCTCGGACCAGTAGTATTCGGAGCAGGCATTCCGGGAAGTGCTGCTCCCACGACGAAAAAATGGACGAACAAAAAACATATATTGTTGAGGTGACTGCCCCTGGCCGAAGAGTTTCGGGTCAATCCGGTACATAGAACCGGCAGTCGCGGAATTGAAATTAAAACACTCTTGTGCGCTGGTGCGTTGTCTTGATGAAAAATTATTTTTTTGTGTTGTAAGCCAGGACGTTTTTCTCGAATTTGTACATTTAATTGATCTAAAAGGTTGCAATAGTACTCTGAATTTATTGTTTTACCCTTTTGCAGATAGTCAATCAATAAAATACCTTTGAAGTCCCAAAAAACCGTTGCCATAACCTTACCAGCCGATTGAATTGTTTTTGGCTTCTTTGGGGCACTTCCTCCAGCTTCAGTCCATTGTTTGGATTGTTCTTTTGTCTCTGGAGTATAGTGGTGGATCCATGTCTCATCAACAGTTATGAAACGACGCTTAAAATCCATTTTATTTCGCTGAAAACGATCCAAACAAGCTTGAGAAATGTTCATTCTTATGCGTTTTTGGTCGACTGTTAACAAGTGCGGCACCCATCTTGCAGAAAGCTTTTTCATCTGTAGTTCTTCATGCAAAATGAAATGGACTCGATCATTTGAGATGCCCATGATATTAGCTATTTCACGCACTTCTATTCGTCGATCATTTCATACCATATCATGCACTTTGGCTACAATTTCTGTTGTTGTTGCTGTTTTTGGACGTCCACTACGTGGTCCATCTTCAATGCTTGTACGACCACGTTTAAATTCAGCAACCCAATTTTTTACTGTTGCATATGAAGGAGCACTTTCACCTAACACTTCACCATATCATTGTGAATTTCTTGTCCCGATAAACCTTTTTTATGTAAATATTTAATGACACCACGCATTTCTAATGTTTCCATTGTAAAAAAATCGCGGATGCGTCTTTTGTGAACACCTGTTTCTATATGAAGGAGTTGCCATACCGAAACAAAATTTAACATGTGTTCATAGCAGAGATGGAAGTTTCCAAAACACTTAACTTTTTTCTGTTTATACCGCGCTTTTTGTGCTAGGCTAAGAAGTTTCCGAACCGCCCTCGTATTAAGTCGTAGGTAGAGTCATCTGAAGTTCGCCTTTTTAAATTTTTCATAAGTGCCACATTTTACAAACTAATGCCTTTGTTTTGTCTGTAGATCATGCTTTAGAATTCTTAAAATAAGTCTGAAAGATAGTCGGAGGTTAGATCTTTTAAATAGCACATACTTATGCATAACGTTACCGATGTGGCACTCGAATAAGGCATGTTCAATTCAAATCCTTCAATTCGCTTATATTCTTTACAATTAAATGAAGAACTAGAAACACGATTCACACATTCAACATTCCACTTTTTGGTCACCAAATAAATATTAAATAATTCTGACTTATTTCTCGTTCTGAATAATTCTCATTGACTTCTGAATGCTCGTTTGACCGTACGGCCCAAAAACGGCGCCACGGCCAGTCCAGCACTTATGTCCTTTTTTGGCGTATTAAATCCGTTTAAACTAGCAGTCACCATTTAAGCAAAATCTCATTATTTGTACTTATATCCCTTTATGAGAAACTTTTCGCCCTGGGCTGATATCATCGTCTATTCGCAATTCCAAACACCTTTTGACCAAGTCGTTTGACCGCTATCGTGTTTTCTACTTATATAGTCACTCGGACTGGACTTAAAATCTATCAATAAATAAATGTTATAGGGTCTCTTACCAATATTTTGTGGTGTTGCAAACGGAATTTAAAAGTACACTCCATCCTCTGGTGCACGGCAAAAAAAAGCAAAACACTTAATTATAGAGATTTCCCTCCTAAGAGTGCATTGAAGTTTAATTTGGCCGCTGGCAAAGCGCTTTGCAATCTGTATTCCCACAATGAAACACACCCGGCCAAGCGTTTAATAATGTAATCATTTCAAATGATTCGTCAATAGTCAAACTTTAGAAATCGAACCGTTGGCCAGTATAAGCAGCTTTATATTTCCCGTAGTTCCAATGGTTTGCTATCTGTATTTTTCTGTCTGGGTAGTGAGGGCATCCACATAGAATTGACGGGCAAAATATTCTATGACAGCATGTCATGCATGTCCAGAGAGAATAGATTCGTTGGGACAACCGATTTGTTGTGCCTACCGAATGATTATGGTTGCGTCTCCTGCAAGTATCCTATCGGCACAACCGTACTTTAGCTCGTGCGCTGGAATTTTTGGTAAATACAACGTGAGTTTTTTTTTATAAATCCTTTTAAACTAGCTTTGAGTTTACTTAAAGATTAATATAGAGCAGAGCCAACTAATCTTGAAATCAAATCAAGATATATATTAATTTTTTCAATTCCAGCAATTTTTCTGCCTTTTCGGGTCCGCTTGACATATAAAGGTCGATGTTTTCCGTTTCAATAGGCAGAAAGAATGGAAATCCTTAAAATTCTGCTCGATTTAATTGGTTTTTTTATTTCTGGTTTTAACGTTGTGATTGGCAATACGGGCTACTATATATTTCTGGTCTAATAATGAAAATGAGAATATTTATCACCAAAAATAATTTTATTGTCTTTCTAAGTATTATCCAGCATGATTTATACACTTTTGCATGCGCTCAATTGAAAAAACATGGCTTTTGAACGCCTCAACAGCATCTTCTGGCGAGAAAATGTTAATAAAAAACCCGGTTGATGTTTCGTTTGGAACAATTCTCGAAGACTAACAACTATTTTATTGATTATCATATACGTATACAAAATATTTTTCAATGAACATTTGATCAGTCTTTCTTTTCTTTAACAAAGTACAAAATAGCAAAGTACGAACGAACAATATAAATAAATTTCTCCAACAGAAAACCGTTGGCCACGCATTTTTTTCTTGATGTGCGGAAATAAAAAGAAGTCATTGGGTGCCAAGTCAGGGCTGTACGGCGGATGACCCATCAAATCGACGTTTTGGTCGGTCAAAAAGGCGCTGTTTTGAGCCAAAGTGTGAGAGTTCGCATCGTCATTGTGCACATTGATACGTCTTCTTTTGTTCGTTTTTCGAATTTCTCCGAAGACTTTAGGCAAACAAATTGTGGTGTACCACTCAGAATTGACCGTCCTACGTTGCTCGAGCGGAACAGTTGCCACATGACCAGTTTTGCCGAAGAAACAGGCGACGATTTGCTTCGAAGTGCTTCTTCCACGAACAACTTTCGTTGGATTTCGCTCGTCTTCGAAGACCCACATGATTCGTCACCTGTTACGATCTTATAAACGTCTTTTGAAGCACCGCGATTATTTTTTGCAAAACTTATTTGCACCAATCGATACGAGCCTTTTCGAGCGATTGTCAAATTGTGCGGGATCCAACGAGAACAAAGCTTTTTATGCACGGCATCAATGTTCTCTGGCTCAACGGCCGTTTTTGGACGACCTTCACGAGCTTCGTCTTTGAGCGAGCGTCGGCCACGATTGAATTCATTAAACCAGTTTTTCACAGTGCTAAAGGATGGTGCTTCACCGCCATACAAAGATTTAAGTTCATCGATGCACTCTTGTCGTGATAATCCACGTCGAAATAATGGTCGTACGAGTATGTCAAGACGTTCTAAGTACGTTTATGCTAAAAAAAATGTCAAACTTTCCAACGGATATTTCAGATGGCACCAGGCAACAATATATAGCAACCTACTAGATAGCTATAAGAACGAACTAATTCATTGGCATTTCCAATTGTGTTTTAAAGGAACAACTGCATACTAAGCTACTAGTTGCTATAACAGGCTATTCTGGCCACCGATTATTTACATTTCATTCCATTAGTTCATCCGCTAGTTTATTATCTGCGCCACAATATTATTACATTTTATGGTACGTCGAACCCAATATCCTCCAAGACTGTTAACATTTGGTGATTGCAACAGAAACCGAAATTTTTAGGTCCAGACCCACTGTCAACCGAATTTTTCTCCGTGTGTGGGATTTTTTTTAAAAGTAAGCTTACTTTTCCCAGTCACTATACTTGTGTATGAATAGCTTAATATTTATATGAATACTTATTTTCCTAGAATGTCCATGTGTGCGTGCTTATGTGTTGCTTTTCCATTCATTTCTCCTGAACTGCCAATATATTGTGCATTTTATCAACATCAATAAACAAAGCTCAGAAAAACAACATAAAAATAATACAAAACACAAAAAAAGAAGAAAATTTAAACTAAACCCCTTTTGTGCAAAGTAAATTGAAAATATATATGAATATATCATACATGGACACATGTTCTTGTATACTACAGCTATCCCTGATATGACGGGACAAACCACTAGTGACTCGGTTTTACTTCTAAACGATATTTAAATTTTTTTTATTTACATGTACTTTATATCCTTCACCATACTTTGGAATAGCAAAATCGAGGAAACACAGGGTGGCGCACCAATTGAGCTACAAAAAGAAATTCAAATAATTTTTTTTTTATTGTAAAGAAAATTCAATTTAAATTTATACGAGGCTTGCTATATATATTTCTGGCGTGGGCAACACTGAGTGTTGCCTGGCGCCATCTGACATTTCCATTGGAAAGTTTGACATTTTTTAGCATAAACGTACTCAGAACGTTTTGACGAACGACCATCATTTGAGTTGTGACTTGAAAAAATCAATTTGGCAAGAAAATGGAATTAACTCGTGAACATTTTCGTGCGATCATTTTTAACAACTTTCGACGTGGATTATCACGGCAAGAGTGTATCGATGAAATTAAATCTTTAAATGGCGATGAAGCACCATCCTATAGCACTGTGAAAAACTGGTTTAATAAATTCAATCGTGGACGACGCTCGCTCAAAGACGAAGGTCGTCCAAAAACGGCCGTTGTGCCAGAGAACATTGATGCCGTGCGTGAACTGATAATGCAAGATCATCATGTGACATATCGTGAGATAGAGGCATCCTTAGGCATTTCTTACAGTAGCATACATTTGATATTATATGACATCTGGCCTTTAAAAAGGTTTGTTCTCGTTGGATCCCGGTACAATTTGACAATCGCTCAAAAAATAAGGCTCATATTGGTCCAAAGAAATTTTGAAAAAATATGATCTCGGTGCTTCAAAAGACGTTTATAAGATCGTCACAGGTGACGAATCATCGATCTATGCGTATGGGCCAAAACAAAACAGCCATCGACCGTGTGGGTCTTCGAAGACGAGCCAAATCCAACGAAAGTTGTTCGTGGAAGAAGCACATCGAAGCAAATGGTCGCCTGTTTCTTCGGAAAAACTGGTCATGTGGCGACTGTTCCGCTTGAGCAACGTAGGACGGTCAATTCTGATTGGTTCACCACAATTTGTTAGCCTGAAGTCTTTGGAGAAATTCGAAAAACGAACAAGAGAAGACGATTTATTGTGCACCATGACAATGCGAGCTCTCACACATCGGCTCAAATCAGCGCCTGTTTGACCGGCCAAAAGGTCGAATTAATGAGTCATCCGCCGTACAGACCTGACTTGGCACCCAATTACTTCTTTTTATTCATGCACATCAAGAACAAAATGCGTGGTCAAAGATTTTTGTCGCCGGGGAAGTTGCTGTTGGAACGGAGTGGAAAAAGTGCTTCGACAATTGGTTGTAGCTCATGCAAAAGTGTATAAACCATGCTGGAGAATACTTTGAAATACAATAAAACCCATTTTTGATGATCAATATTCGCATTTTCATTATTGGGGTAGAAATATATATAGCAGCCCTCGTATTGTGTTCGAAGATGATAGACCATAAGTGAGCTCCATGGTCATTAACGCATATGCGACACCTAATCAGAAAATAATTTATTGCGTCCTGAAGGGTTGTAGTTGGGATCGCATTAATTGTTGCTTTAATAGACTGCTTCAATTCAGTCAAATTCCTTAGTTCCGTTTTGTTGACCTCTTGCATAACCTCTTAGAAAAAAGTCTGGTACAGTCAGGTCCAGTGATCCTGGCGGCCAGCGGAAAGTAGAGTTTCTAGACAAAGGTATTTTTGGTAATTGTCGTTGGAGCTCTTCCATAACCATTCTGGCTATATGTGCTGAATCGATTGTGTCTTCGGCGCAGTTCTAGGTAAACAAGCTCCATTGTTCGTCACTGTTACACCGTTTTCTTCAAAGAAGTATGGCACCACCATTAGGGGTGGGATAGTGTTGTATGGAGATCCCCTTATTTTTTGGGGTTTGGAAAAAAATGCGTGGGACAAAAGATGGGGGGATCGGGGCAAGTGACAGCTCTTCGAGGTCAAAGGTCGTGGTATGGGGGAAAATATTCACAAAAAGCCCCACAAGTATCTAGGAGTCGCACCTAGAGGGGTAAAATTATGACCGACCCCCATTGATTTTTCCATCCCAATATTTTTTCCAAACATAACTTCCCCCTATATTCACCCCCCTACAAAAAAATATTTTTTTAAATTTTGCTCTCACCGCCTTAACTAACCCAAAAGTGCCCCTAGAGGAGTTAAATTTAAGACCAACTCCCAGTATTTCTGCAATTCCAACAGTTTCTCAGAACAAATCCACACTCTATCTTCAACCGTTAAAGGGAGTCCCCAAACAATTTTTTGTCATGAATACCCTCGCTACCTAATAAAAAAAGTCCAATGCACTTAAAACGACCAAACAAAACAAAATTCCCCACCAAATAATATTTTCGTTTAAATTTCTGTTATTATTGATGATAATTTATTTTCGTTTTTATTAAAAGTAAAAATACATGAATTTAAAATTCGAAACTTTTCATTGTTCGAAAATGTTAGTTAAATTAATTTATTTTTGTTTTTCATGTGATAAATATTCTTTCGACTTTCGGCGACGACCTTAAGTAACAATATTTTTCATCATTGTAAGGGCAAATTTATATTACTTGAGGTCGTCGCCGAAAATTTAAAAAAAAAAATGTTGTGGAGCCCCCTTAGGGGGTGTAGTTATGTTTGGATAAATATTGGGAGGGAAAAATTAATGGGGGACGGTCATTTATTTACCCCTCTAGGTGCGACTCCTAGGTAGTTGCGGGGCTTTTTATTGAATATTTCCCCACGACCTTTGACCTCGATGAGCTGTCACTTGCTCCGATCCCACCTCCCCCATTTTTTGGCCCATGCATTTTTTTTTTCGAACCCCACAAAATAAGAGGGTGATCCGTATAAAATCAAAAACTCGTGCACCATCAAAACTACTCATCATTCATTAACTCGTTATGAGTTTAGTTCCGTCTTATGGAGTATTTGTGGATTCACTTCATATACGGCAATTTTTTCCCATTGCCGTGTAGATCAAAATCCCACCTCCCCCATTTTTTGGCCCATGCATTTTTTTCAAACCCCAATTTTTTCCCATTGCCGTGTAGATCAAAATCCCACCTCCCCCATTTTTTGGCCCATGCATTTTTTTTCAAACCCCACAAAATAAGAGGGTGAGCCGTATCAAAATCAAAAACTCGTGCACCATCAAAACTACTCATCATTCATTAACTTGTTCTGAGTTTAGGTCCGTCTTATGGAGTATTTGTGGATTCACTCCATATACGGCAATTTTGCATTTTTACATTGCCGTGTAGATCAAAATGGGCTTAAACAGACATAAACAAGCAGTTAATCAAGCTGTTGTCTTCTTCGGCTATTTTAATAAATTTTTTTGGCAAAATTTCATTCAAAAAGGCAAAGCCAAAGGGTCTAACTTGCTTGTTATTTAGACTTTGTACGAAAACAAATTTAAGCCATCAATAATAATCTATTGTAATGACCGTCTTTTAACTGCAATTAACGCCGATAAGTTTCGAGTTGAAACGTTTGAATTTGCCCTAACTGACGATGCCACAACCGCGATGGTGTCTTAAACCAAAACATAGGGATCTCGATGGTACGGTCTTCGTGCGATGCTTCCAGAATTGGCAAACATGATTACCAGCCTCATAATGGTGCATCTACTCAAGGAAGTTCCGCCAAACTTCGGCCTATTTTCAAAGCGTGAACCCCCTGGTCCATGTACTGTGATTCACTTTCTGATTCGATTTAGTCATCTCCGTTCAACTCATTTGAACTATACAAATTTTCAAGTTTGGGTCAGCAAAAACTATCGGAACATGGTCTAGAAATGTAATAACCACATGCATATAACAATGATTTCAATCATTTTTTTATTGAAATACAAAAGTGTGGTCCATATTCAAGTTTTATTTTAAAAATTCCTAAAAATAAAAAAAAAAGTTTCGGTATTTTATTGCTTTATTCGAATGAATAAATTCATGGTCGGCCATTTAAAATTTGAATCTGCTGTAAAAAAAGTACTGCTAATTTTTTCAAATTTCTGGTTTTATTGAAATGGTTCAACTTTTTAATCTAATAATGGAGCACAATACTTAGTAGGGACATAAAAAATGTTACACACGTTTTATGCTGTTAAATAAAAAGTACAGAATGTTTTTGAACCAAATATTTTTTAATATATTTATCGATGTTGTATATTGTATCCAAAAAGAGTCTACTTATTCGAAATGTCCTCCTTTTGCCTTTACACAAGCCTTAAGTCGCACTGACCAATCGTCAATAGCTGCACGAACCTCGTCCATAGGAAAATTGGCCACAGCTTGAACCAAAGCAGTCATAAGAGATCCAATGTTAGGGTATCTTTTGTGACAAACTTTGTCCACTAAAACCGCCCACAATTTGTAATCCAATGGGTTCAAATCTGGACTGCCCGAGGGCCATTCTTCAGAGGAAATAAACGCTGCCAAATTGGTTCGAAGCCAGGACTGGGTCGTTTTAGCTTTATGGGCCGGCGCAGAATCCTGCTGGAAAGTCCATTGCTGGTTTTGAAACAGGGAATTGTTAAGAGGCTTCACAACAGCTTCCAAAACGGTTTCTTGATAAATTTTGGCCGATGTTGTGACTCCTTGTTCGCAGAAATGCAGGTCAGTGACCCCATCGTAAGAGACACCCCACCAAACCATGACTGAAGCTGGGTGATGACCCTTTTCCACCCTTGGGATCAGTTCAGATGCTTCCTTAGATGACCGCGCATACACTATCATTTTACTTCTTAATTTTTTCCTGAACGGTAAAAAATTTTTCATCGGTGAACAAAATTTTTCTGTGCATGTTATCAGCGTGCTTCACCAAAAGACGTTTGCATTTTTCAATCCTATTTTTTTTTAAAAGCTGCAGTCAATAAATTTCCGGTACGTCGTTTGAAAGCCCCAAGTCCCTAGTCTTTTTTAATGATTCGACTCATGGACTTTTACGTGATATTCAGCTCACGGGCCATGATTTTCTGTTTTCGGAGCGGATTTCTGTGAATTCTTGATTTAACGGCTTTGATGACATGCGGTGTTCGAAAAGAGCGTGGGCGGCCCGACCAGTGGTTGTCGTTTACATCTCCAGTCTTCACAAACAGTTTTATGCATAGGTAGACGAAAATGCGGTTAATCCCTAGTGGCCGGAGCGTTTTGAAAATATCGCTTTTTTCATTTCACACTTGAAAAGCGCTATTGCAGCGATACGGTTCTCATTATCTGACCACTCCATTTTAAAATCCCGTAACAGACTAACGCTATTGCGGTTAGCTTTCAAACCCCATATGATATTAACGGGGTATGTTCAGTTCTACTATTGAAATGGGTGTGTTCAATGTTGTAACAGTATTTATGTCCCTACTAAGTATCATTCGAATGACTACCACAACTGGCTCGGCAGTACCTTATCGGATCAACCTTATTCGTCAGTATATTTTTGATTGTTTCAGGTCGAATCTTTTCAATAACAACTTCGATTTTATGTTTCACCGCTTCAATTGTCTCTGAATGCTTTGCGTAACATTTATCCTTAATGGCTCTCCCAAGAAAATAATTCAAAGGGCTCAAATCACAGGTCCAAGGTGGTCTATTGATATTACTATTTTGGCTGATTATTCGATTTTCAAAAACAGTGCGTAAAATATCGATGGTTGCGTTTGATGTGAGACCTTATTGAAACCAAATGTCCCCTATGCAAAAAAAAATTAGTTGAGCATAGCGCGGTAACGTTTAATTTGTTCGGTAATGGCGGCTTCATGCTCATTTTTGAAGAAAAATGGCCCAATTATGCCGCCAGCCCAAAATCTACACCAAACAATGAACTGTTGTGGATGCATTGGCTTCTCAGAAGTAACGTGTGGATCCCATAGGCGGCAATTTTGCTTATTGACATAGCCACCGAAAACACGATTATCTGAAACACTATTTTTCGGTAAAATTCTTCATCTCCTGCCAATTAAAATCTTCAGCACATTGGCTGAAGTGAAAACGCGTCGAATTGTCATGAATCTTTAGTTATTGAACCAATTGAACTTCGTAAGCCTGCATTCCGAGGTCTTTATGCAAAATTCTTTTCAAACAAGTGCGAGAATAATCACTTCCCGAGAACGATGGCGAGTTGATGTCGATGGATGCTCTTGGACATTCTCAGCCACAGCAGCAATATTTACGATTGAACGCACTGGACAAAAACGTACTAGGGTTGGTTTTTCCAATAATCCTTTTTCATAAATTCGCTACACAAACTGAACTGAAGGCCTATCTGTTCTCGAAAAATGCCCACTGGTATTCTGCCAATTTCAGCCTTAATAATGTTAATTAGGTCTTCCAAGGTGTTACTTATACACCTTCGACTTCGGGTAGCCCCAAAGGAAAAGAATCCCATGGGGCTTAGTCTGGTTCACATCACTCCTCAAGGAGATAAGCCGTCCAGGAAACATTTGCCTCAAACATGGTAACTCTCGCTGTGTGTGCAGTGGCACCATCCTGTTGGAACCATGTATCCTCTAATTGCATTGCCTCAAGAGCCGACTGAAAAAAATCCTGTATCATAGTCAAGTACCGTTTGGAGTTCATAGTTACAGCAAGACGGTTATCCTGAAAAATGTAAGGGCCAATGATGCCTACTCGTGATTTGGCGCTCCACACAGTGACGCGGTCCGAATGCAGAGGTCTCTGGTGAAGTTCTCTGGGGTTTGTTTCACTCCAGTACCGCATATTTGGGAGAACAGCGAATCGTAAACGAAAAGCACGCTGCACTGCAATGATCGAGTGCGCATTTGAAAAATACGCTTTAACACAAAATGACCTCTCCTCACGTGTCCAATGCATGATGGCAACTGAAAGGCAGACGAATACAAATCTCCCGTCAGCCACTATGAGACACGCACACTCTCCGCTCTCTTCGACCAACAGTGCCGCCACAGCCTGCAGTGCAAAAAAGCAAATTACCGCGCTCCACTCTGTGTAACTAATGTTCATGTCTTTAACCTTCGTCTACAAAAAATGGCTTACCCGAAATGGCGTTTCAAGCCGCATTTCAAAAAAGCGCCAACCTTTTTAAACACTGCCAGTATTCATAATTGCATAAATGTAGCTTCACAGGATAGATAAATTTCAATTTGATCATACTCCGAAAATTGGCTTTGAACCTTGTTCATACAAAATTCCTTCATGTGCTATTTTCACCATTTTTTGTATCGTGTAAATCTAGGGATGGGTTTCATGGTGCTTCAATGGATAGTGCAATCATACCTTCTGACGTGTTGGGAGTTCATGTAAAGTTCATTTATATTGCTCGTGTTTTTTGTGCTGCCCTTCATAATACACGCACACATACACAAAAGGGACTGTGTTTTCTGGGAATGCCGATAGATACGATTTGCTATATATTATTGAAGCAAAATTTCTGTAAAGAGTCATTGCATTGAACTTGCGGTTGCGTCCTGCACGCCCTTCTGCATCAACGTTTACAAATTACGATGGCAATTTTCCAAATAGTCTGCAGCAAAACAGACCAACTACATCATCCTCTTGGCATGCTCCAAGATTTACTCCGAACAATTTCAACATGAACAATAGCTCAAATGACCTATTTTCACCTGAAGAATTAAAGAATATAACATTTGAATTAATCTCCAATTTACGAAATTGCCGAAATAAAGCGGATCAGTTCGAGGTAATTACCAACCTTGCCTGCAAGTTTTTGTCGTGATGATTGCCGAAATTAAGATAATAACATGGAATGCAAGAGGCATTAGAAATAAGAGTATTGAACTATTTGAATTTTTAATTACTAATAACATACATATCTGCTTAGTTTCAGAGACATGGTTAAAACCGCATCTATCATTAAATCACCAAGCTTTCTTTGTATATAGAAATGATAGAGAAGTAGTACGTGGCGGTGGAGTTGCTATAATAATTAGGAGGAATATCCCTCACAAATTACTTCCCATAGTAAATACTAATTTAGTAGAAAATATTTCAATACGACTGTTCACAAACACAGACTATGTGGACATTTACTCATGTTATTTCCCTGGCGGACTTGTGGGTCCCGACGGAAGTCGCAAGCAGTTGTTTGCATCTGACATCAACAGACTGACCAGAAGTAATAATTTTATTCTAGGCGGAGATTTCAATAGTAGACACAGCTCTTGGGGTTGTATCCGTTCTAACTGCTGGGGGAACATATTATTTCAGAAACAGGACTCCTACCTTTTTGACATCATTTTTCCTAGTGATCACACTTATGTCCCTTCAAATATAAACAGACAAAGTTCAACTTTGGATTTGTTTATTACTAATATGGTCCCGCAAATCACACCGGCAGAGGTTATTAACGACCTAAGTTCGGATCACTTACCGGTACATATATCTCTTCAAAACAGTTTTTCCAATAGGGAAAGACGTAGCTTTGACTTCAGAAATGCGAACTGGGTCGCTTTTTCTACTTATATAAACCGACATCTATTCCTCCCCCGTCGTAATTCAATAACAAGTATCGAGGATGTTGACACCATGTTGGACGATTTTAAAAGAGTGATAAATGAAGCTGTAGTTACTAGTGTGCCGACGAGGCAATTCTCTTTTCAAAGGAAACCTTTTCCATTACACATTAGATCTCTCATTAGACGAAGAAATTACCACCGGAGAATGTGGAAAAGATACAGGGATGCTGCGGATTATCAAGAAATGAAAAGTTTAAATCTAAGGGTAAATGTGGAAACTGAAAAATTTAGGAATATATCTTGGAATCGAATGTTACATAGTTTAGATAAAGGCGCTTCCCCTTTCTGGAATTTGTCCAAAATTTTAAGAAAGAGGTCAAATAATATTCCTACTCTCAAGCACAATTCTACTCGTTTTACCACTAATGATGAAAAATGTGAGATACTGGCCCAGAATTTTGCTGCAAACCATTCCATTACATCAACATTTGGAGATCCTTCCACTACAGCCGAAGTAAGAGATTGTCTTGATACATTTCGGTCTGTTATAATAAATCCTTCAGAAAACTTCGGTATCAACACTTCGAAAATATATGACATTATCAAGTCTTTGAAAAACAAGAAAGCACCAGGTATAGATGGGATTAATAATAGATGTCTCAAAGCTTTGCCGAGGAAAGGTATTCGGTTTTTAACCATATTTGTTAATTTTTTGCTTAAAGTTGGGATACTTTCCGCGAGAATTCAAAGAATCACGTGTTATCCCTATAAGAAAACCGAATAAACCACTAGACTGTCCAAGTTCTTACAGACCAGTGAGTCTTCTTTCCTCGATTAGCAAAATTTTAGAAAAAGTTATCAAGGAAAAAATAACAGGTTTTTTAGATGCGAATGATATACTTCCCTCAGAACAGTTCGGGTTCCGTAGGGAACACAATACAATTCAACCGCTAATAAGAATAAAAAAAATAATCAATTCGAATTTTAACGAACAAAAATCTACTGGCATGATTCTATTGGACATCAAGGCAGCTTTCGATACCGTTTGGCACGATGGCCTTATTTATAAACTTATTAAGTTGAATTTTCCAGGAGAACTCATTTCACTAGTTCAAAGCTTTTTACAGGGTAGAACGTTCAGAGTTCATATCAATTCAGTTAGTTCAGCGATAGTGCCCATTACTGCAGGTTGTCCACAAGGATCATGCCTGTCCCCTATATTATATAATCTTTATACGGCTGACATTCCTCAGCTTAATAACTGCTTGGTATCCATTTTTGCTGATGACACCGCAGTATTAAGCTCTGACTATTTAGCTACAGACGTCATCAGAAACCTTGAAGCTGCAACATCGGTATTAATAAGTTACTTTCAGAAGTGGAAGATTATGATAAACGGACAGAAAAGTCAGGCAATTTACTTTACAAGAAAACGAAAGGAATGTTTCCTCCCACAAACTAACATGATGATAAACGACAGGGAAGTCCAATGGGAACAAAGTGTAAAGTACTTAGGTATAATGTTAGATACTAAATTAAAGTTTAAAAATCACATTCCATATGCCATTAATAAAGTTAAGTTGTTAACCAGAATGCTTTATCCACTTATTAATAGAAAATCCTGTCTTAGTTTAAGCAATAAGATGTTAATATTTAAGTCTATATTTCAATCTGCTCTGTTCTACGGAGCGCCATTGTGGGCTTCTTCTGCACACTGTCACTTGCAGAAATTGCAGGTTGCTCAAAACAAGATACTGAAATTGATATTTAACCTTCCATTTTTCTATTCTACGAAACGTCTTCACGATAACGCGGGTATAGAACTTGTAATCGATAGGATTGAAAAATTAACACAAAATTTTAACACGAAATGTTCAACATCTATATACACGCATATTAATGAATTGGTAAATTCATAGTTAGTTTTTTAAGTAGTTTTTAAGTTTTATCTTTATTAACAAAAAAAGGTTCATATAGGTTTTTGGTAAATTTTTTCCTTCCATTATTAATGTCTTGGTGTAAAATAATTAATTTTGTAAATAAACATTTATTATATAGAAGAAGAAGATACTATTCTTAAACTCTTAAAATATAAATTATAAAACAAAGCCAAATGTAAATATTATCGAATTATAATAAATGAAATGAAATGAAAAACCTCCCACATGGGTAACTTTTCGCTGATGAGTGAGCTGTGTACGATATATTTCCTGTAAAGGGTGGTCCAACTAAAAAGCACGATGTTAATTGTAAATAAAACAAAAAGATTTTAGAGAAATTAAATTAATAGAATTGAACTTCAATAACTCGAGGTACCATTATCCCGAAAAATCAACTTACGGAGACTGAGTTATGGAATAACTTATCAAAGCTTTTTTTACAGGGTGCGCCATTTAAAATTTTTAATTTAACTACCGATTACTTTGACTTTGAAAGGTAGAATAACATTCATTTTTATTTTCCGGTTTATGTTTGACATTTCCAAAATTGGCGATATATGCTCGAACAAAATTGGGAAACATTAAAAACTTATACTTTCAAAGTAGTGAGTCTTTAACGCAAACTGTAAGAAATTTACGTGGAAAATTTTCGAGAAGAGATCAGCCTTCAGATTAGTTTGTGAGTCAATTAGTAAAGCGAGTTCATGAAAATGACAAACCAACCCGAGTACGTTCTCGTGCAGTGCATTAAATCGAGAACATTAATGCTGTGGCTTAGAATGTCCAAAGATCATCCAACAACATCAACTTGTCATCGTTCTTTGGAAGTGAACTCTACTCTTTCTTTGAGAAGAATTTTGCATAAAGACCCCTCGATATGTAGGCTCACAAAGTTCCATTCTTCCAAGAACTGACGCCTCATGCCTATCCGATGCGTTTTCGCTTCGCGCAATGAGCTGGAGATTGTTTGGAAGGAGATGAAGAATTTGACCGATAAATCGTGTTTTCAGATGAAGCTCATTTTTATTTCGATGGCTATGTCAATAAGCACATGGGGTTCAGAGAACCCACACTTGACTATTGAGAAGCCAATGCATCCACAACGAGTCATTGTTTGGTGTAGATTTTGGGCTAGCGGCATCATTGGGCCATTTTTCTTCGAAAATGATTTAAGAGCCGCCGTTACCGTCAACGGTGAGCGTTGCAGCGCCATGCATTTTTGTTTCCAAAAATTCACCAGAATGACATGGACGACATTTGGTTTTAACAAGATGGGGCCACATGTCACACGGCCAACGCAACGATCGATATTATACGCACCGTATTTGAAAATCGAATAATCAGCCAAAATAGTGATGTCAATTGGCCGCTTCGAAGCTTTGATTTGAGCCCTTTGGATAGTTTTCTGTGGGGAGCCATTAAGGATAAATGTAATGCAAAGCGTTCGGAGACAATTGAAGAGATTCGACCTGAAATTCGAAAATTTACTGAAAAATTGGTTTGATCGGATAAGGTACTGCCGAGCAAGTTGCGGTAGTCATAAGAATGATATTGTGTTCCATTATTGAATGAAAAAGTTCAACCTTTGCAATTATGTAAACCAGAAGTTTAAAAAAAATTAGCAGTACTTTTTCTTTATTTAAAAAATTTGTCAGTTTTTCTACACGCAGAGAAAAAATATGGTTACTATATGGTCACGGCAATAATATTTTCTTCTCAATAAAAGTATGTTCGTCGCAACCATTGTACTGCTTTTTGAATTTTATTTTGACAATAGTATGATTGCCGCAATATAAATATTGTTGAAATGTAACAAAAGTATTACCAAATTTCAAAATGAAAATATAGTTGTAGCAACAATATAAATATGGTTTGGGCGACAAAAGTATTGTTTTTTGGGTTTTATGATAACAATAATATGATTAAGGCAATCATACTGTATGATTGTAATTTTTCTTCATTTGAATATGCTTTTTAGAAGCAATAATAGTACTTTTTATATGGAAATTAAAATTTTTTGAACAAACTGCTTTGGCTTTGTTTAACTGGAATATTTTAAATAAAAACGCTTACGTTTTTTAAACTGATTTTTTTTACTGTTAAATAAGTCACTCCTATTATTTTGAATTTAATGCATTTTTAAATATTTTTCATAATTCACATCTATTGTTGACAACGTAACCCAATTCTAATAAATAATTTTCGGGATCATAGTATAATTGTATGTGATAATACTATGGTTGTAGGGATCACAACATGGTTGCGTGTAAATCATACTATGGTTGTGAAGACCATACTATGGTTGTATGTGAAACGTACTATGGTTGTGAGGATCATATTATGATTGAGTGTAAATCATACTATGGTTGTGGGAATCATAGTATGGTTATGTGTAAATCATACTATTGTTGTGGGGATCATAATATTGTTGTATCACAACCATATACTCAACAATAGTATGATGCTCTTCGAATATTGTTATCCCAACCATACTATTTTCTACGTGTACTCGTATATTTTTGTCTGTGTCACTTTTTTAATTTCTTTCGTGTGATTAAACAAACGTACATTGTTAAAGGATTGTTCTAAAAATTTGCTGGAGGATTGTTGCATATTATTTTACCGACAATATCGTCGTCCTCGTCCGTAGGAAAGTCTTATACAATAAGTTGTACTATTGGTTGTTATATTATTGAAACGACGGACCCAGGTTTCTTTGCTATAGTTCGAGGATTACCCAAATTATAAATTTTAATTTCATTTTACACACACAAGCGGCCAACCAAATGACGTAAATCGCAATTTTGCTATTACGTTTTACTTCTGCGAGTCATTTTGGACGGAAAAACAACGAACGTACAAACAATTTTTTAAGTCTATATCCCAGTATATTTTGACGTATAGAACCTTGTTGCATCAATTTTCTTCGAGTTATAGAGAAATTCAAGTTCGTGTGATAGACGAACAACATAAGGGAATTCGTCTTCAAAGAGTTTCTGCAACAAGATGTAGTTCGACGTAAAGAAATTTCGACTTATTGAAGTTTGAGTTATGGAAGTTCTACTGTATTTCTTGTTATAATAGAAGGACCTATGACATTTATGTGTGCAACAAAATATCGGCCAAATGTTCGCCATGGCTTCGGGAGTATACATCTAACCGATGATCCATATTTTTATTGACTCTGAGTCGAAACGGAGGTTCTATGTTGTTAATGAGGCAAATTATCTCATCCTTCAGCTCCTTAATTGTTCTTGGCTTGTTGATGTACACTTTTTTTTTTAAATGTCCCCAAAAGAAGAAAGAAGAACGGTGTCAAATCACATGATGGTGGCGGCCAATTAACATCACCACGACGTGAGATAACACGGCCATTGAGATTCTCGTGCCATTGTTTCGTTGGCTGTGTGGCAAGTGGCACCATCCTGTTGGAACCACATATCGTCCAGGACCATATCTTCCAATTCTGCTCACAAGAAGTCCGTTATCATCTTGCGACAGCAAACACTATTCGCGGTAACTGTTTGGCCGACCTCATTTTCGAAGAAGTACGGCTTGATTACCCCGCCAGCCCATAAACCGCACCAAACAGACACTCTCTGCGGATCTTTGCGCATCGGCTTTTAAACAATCACTCGTGGATTCCCTTTTGCCCAAACGAAACCACTGTGGTAAAAGTGTCCCTTATCGCTGAAGATGATTTTTTTTTGTTTGTTCAACCAACCACTCGGCGTATTGGCGACGCTTAAAGTGGTCAGTAGGCTTCAACTCTAAGAGTCAATTGAACCCTGTGAGCGTGTAAATGAACATCATTTTTCAAAATTCGCATCAGTGACGTTCGTGAGATGTTCAATTGTTGGGCCAGACGACGAGTTGAGGTTGCAGGCTCTTCTGCCACACTATCGCGAACAACATCAATGTTTTCCCCAGAACGAACTGGGTGAGCATGCACAAGTGTTTTCACATTTCCTACATACCTGAAATTTACGCATAAATCTCTTGATTTTGTACAAATTAGTTCGATTATGCTGACAAAAAAAATCGCGAAGTGCACAAAATTCATTTTGATTTGAACGCACATTTTTATAAAAGGCTTCAACAATTTTAACGCGCTACTCAAGTGTGTACCTCTCCATTGTTGAATTCGCCAAACATTGAAACAAAGAAATGTCGAATTAAGTTGGGCAAAAACTCACAATTAACATCGTGCTTTATGGTTGGACCAGCCTTTACTTAAAATCGTTACATTAGCGATTTTCAAACTTTTCAAAAATAATAATATTGCTGGGTGATGAAAAATCACACGTAGTGATGAAACCACCAAGTTGGCATCGCTGCCTAATAGGTACATCTGAAGATCGTCTGGAACGGCGATGAGATGAGACAGATAGATCATTTGCAACACGCTGCCGTACATCTTTCACGCTGACTTCAGTGCGAATTTCAATGATCACCTCTTCCTGGACAGTCGACAATAAAGGCAAGTTCCTCAAAACGGCGGACTAAGCATATAATCATGAACGGTAGGGACACGGAGCTTTGGTTAGAAAAACAGTGAAATTATCGTGATCGTGGTAAAGTTGGAACAATTCGTTAGTTAACCTGTTGATTTTTTCTCACAAACAACACATGTCAATTAAAATTTAATTTTGAATATTTTGCAATAACTTTTCCTTTAAAAATCTTTTTTCTGACAGTAACCTATTTTAATTTTGTAGTTTGTTCTATTCTTTGTGGTTCATTTACATTGCTATTTTTCTGCGATATTAAGAGCTTTTCAGAGTTGCTCCCCCATTTCTGATACCTATCGTGTGTTTTTTAATTTTACGTAAAATCTCATTTCGTCTACGAGTATCATCTATAGTTTATCGCCGATTGTTAAAATCTGTGAAAAAAAATTGTTAGAAAATAACGAAAAGTTCTTTGTGTTTCACATTAGTAGGTCTCATTAACACCACCCTGTAAATGATTTCATCAGTGTATGTTTGGGTCAATATAAAAGTGAGGCAATTTTTTCTTACGTATCGACATATATTTTTATTACAAACTACTTTTGGATGCAGTGCATAAAATTAAATTACTTTTGTGCCTCTAATTCCGTGCCCTAATGCTTCATCATCCTATGGGATAAACCGCATTGTCGCTGGTAATAGTTTTTCACACAGGGAAACTATTGAAAATTTCCTCTGAGGCAAATTGTATGGCAACATGATTGTACGAATATCATATACTGTACCTGAGTTTTTTTATTGTTTTACATTCAAACAGACCTCAAATGATATTTATTTATTGGGGCAATCGAACTGAAACTCTTTTCACATACGTACAGTTACAAATGCCGCACTCAAATTCATTTCCTGTATCCGTGTATGTCCCGCTGATTCTGGTTTCTGGTGCAAATGTTAGAGGGAGTATTCATACAAAAATTGAATTTGGTTGGCCGGAGGCAAAGTGTATATTCATAAAGGATCTCAATATGGTGCTGAAATGTATACACACACACACGCACCAGACGCTCAGATTGATATTTGCATACATGAAGAGTTTACATTCATTGTCAATACAATGCATTTGTGAGAAGCTGGTCAGCTATTACTGGCCGGTAGCTGTAGACTTTTTCTGTGTAATTTTGAAGTTGAAGCTCACGGACAGGCTTGCGAGAAGTTGAGGCAGCCGTATGGATATGGATGTAGAAAGAGGCGACAAAAATTCAATGGGATTATTTTTTTTGTTGGATATCAAATCGGAAATTTTGTTTCAAAGTAGTTTAATAAATTTACGAGGGCGACCGCAAAACTAACTGGCCTGGCACATTTTCTGTTTTACTAGTAACTTTTTTTTTGTTTTTTAAAAGCAATCTTTTATAAGCCATCTGTCAAAATTTCCGAAATATTTAATGATTTTTTTCTTTGTTATAATTTTTGAAAAATGGAAAATAAAGAGTTTCGTGCGGTAATTAAACTCTTTTATATGAAAGGTTATACGCCACAATTAATCAAAGATGAATTGGATTCTGTTCATGGTGATAATGCACCATCATACTCCACCGTGAAATCCTGGGTTCAACAATTTAAAATGGGTCGTTCAAGGACGGAAGATGAACAACGCTCTGGAAGACCGAAAACTGCTACTACTATTGAAAACATTAGAAAAATATTTAATGAAGTGACTAAAGATAGACGAATAAAGCTCAGAGAACTTGCTGATATTGTTAAAATACACGAAAAACAAGTTTGTAGTATTTTACATGATGAACTCCACATGAAAAAGCTATCCGCAAGATGGGTGCCGCGTGTGTTGACTTTGCCCCAAAAAAATCGTCCGTTGGACCTATTCCGAGGAGCTTTTAGCGATTTATCAGCGTAATCCAATAGAGTTCTTGCGCCGATTCAAAACTGTTGATGAAACATGGATCCATCACTACATCCCAGAATGCAAGAACAGTCAAAACAATGGATAGAAGCTGGTAAAAGTGGTCCCAAGAAGGCGAAAACTGTTAAGTCAGCAGGAAAAGTAATGGCCACAGTATTTTGGGATGCAAGGGATATAATATTTATTGATTATCTTGAGAAAGGAAAATCTATAAATAGTGAATATTATTGTGCATTATTGGATCGGTTGAGTGAAGAAATCAAGATAAAACGACCGCATTTAGAAAAAAAAATTCTTTTTCATCAAGATAAAGCTCCTTCACACACTGCATTTTTAACTCAACAAAAACTGGCCGAATTATGATTTCAAATTGCGCCGCATCCACCATATAGTCCAGATATAGCTCCTACTGATTATTTCTTGTTTCCAAATTTAAAAAAAATTTCTCGGTGGCAAAAAATTTTCGTCCAATAGCGAGGTTATTGCGGAAACTGAGGCATATTTTGAAGGTCTTGAAAAATCTTATCTTTCGGATGGAATTAAAAAACTTGAAGAACGTTTGATAAAGTGTATTGAGTTGGAAGGAGATTATGTTGAAAAATAAATAATAATAATTCCAAAAAAACGGTTCTTTTATGTTAGGCCAGTTACTTTTGCGGTCGCCCTCGTATAATTGTTTTCATGAAGGCCTAGTAAAATATGAATATCCCGCTTTAATCACACTTTAAGTCCTACCTTTCTCAAACTCCATGCAGAAGCGCGGTATCGTCTAATTAACAGCGTGGAATATCATAGTCGGTCCGCCTGACATTTACTTTTTACACTTGACTCCTTTGCGAATTTGTAGATATTTTCAATGACTATCCGATTGTTGTTAACAATATATTTTGTTTTGCAGTCCTGGGAACAAATCACCGCATTCGAAATCGAGTACTTCGTCATCGAAATGTAGTTTACGTGGATTACGGCAATCGTTATCGAAACGCATCTACTCGAAGTCGAAAGCGATTAGTAATTTGCTATCGTAAACAAAGCAACACTAGCTTTTTCCTTTTTGGTGCGATAGAAAACAAATGAAAAGCCGCTAAAGATGTAAGTAAGCGCTTGGAACCCGAAGTGTGTGCCGTCTACGCATCCAACCACTAAAAGTATATTACATATATATATTAGGTAGTTTACATATGTATGTAGTCACATAACTACCTCCAGGGATTTTGAACTTGTCCATGAAATATTCCATACACTCATCGGATTGATCTGGCAAAAATTTTATCATTTTGTAGCACAATTTGTTTTGTATTTCATTTGTAACGTTTTTCACAACTTTGCACATAGAACTTTGTGCTAATCCAAATAAAAAATCATTCCCGACATTATGCTGAAAACTGCTAGTGGCCAAAAGGTTCAATGTAGCGGCAAGCTGCAATATGGGTGGTACGGACTATGTCGACGTCCGTACCACCCATATTGCAGAAATATTTATTTCGGAAAGAACATATTTAAAAACATCTTTTGACAGTCGAAAACGCCGTTTAAATCTATGGATATTACAACATTTTGTTGAAAAATCATTAAGTTTTAACGGTACTACTTACTCAACATTTGGCACTGAAAAGGGACTGCTTTTATCACGAATACTTCTTCTAATAGTGGCAATATTGGACTCATCTTCAGATTTCGATGATGAGAAATATAAAAAAACATTTGGATCCATTTTAATTAAAATGTTTCTGTATTCCGTCAACAATCTACAATTTATCACAATTTTATTTATTTTGTTTTCGCTTTGTTTACATTGCCATATGTTTCAGCATTGTAAAAACTAGTAGTAGGCAATACATATTACGATCCAAAAAATATTAGCCGTCGAAAAATTTCCCTACACGAATGTGCACTCGACCTTGAGAGCGGTGATTTGCCCCCTGTTCGTCTAAAGGATTTATGTTTCCATATTCAGGTGAAGGAATTGCGCTACCCGAACTGGACGCGTCCAAAGAGATAAAGGGGTCAGTTAAGTAGGCTTGGCCGGACAATAATAAAGGTGCAGCACGTCATGTATTCCCTAAATGCAGGAGGGATAAACTTCCGGAACGTAAGCAGCAATTCGCGCCCAATACGTATTAAGGCTTCTGCACGCAGAAAAAAAGTATGGTTGTGGTGACAATATTCGTAGAGGATGATATTGTTGAGTATATGGTTGTGGTACAACAATATTATGATCCTCACAACAATAGTATGATTCAAATACAACCATACTATGATCCTCACAACAATAATATGATTCACACATAACCATACTATGATCCCCACAACCATAGTATGATTCACACTTAACCATACTATGATCTCCACAGCCATAGTATGATCCTCACAACCATACTATGATTTACACGCAACCATGTTATTAAATTATTCAAAAATACATTAAATTCAAAATAATAGGGAGTGATTTGTTTCACAGTAGAAAAAATAAGTTGAAATAAACGTAAGGGTTTTTATTAAAAATATTTTAGTTAGCCAAAGTTTAAAAAATTTTAATTTCGATAAAAAAAAATACTATTATTGCATTAGATCCATACCAATAACATTTGTTCTTAAAAGCATATTTAAATGAAGAAAAATTACAATCGTACAGTATGATTACCGTAATTATATTATTGTTAACATAAAACGCAAAACACAATACTTTTGTCGCACCAACCATATTTATATTGTTGCTATAGCCATATTTTCATTTTTAAAGTTGGCAATAAAAAATAAATTCAGTTAACAGTGCTATGGTTGCAACGAACATACTTTTATTGCGGAGAAAATATTATTGCCGTGACCATGTAGTAACCATGTTTTTTCTCTGCGTGTGCACCATCTATTTCTCAGCTGAGCCAGAACCTCGCGCATCTGCCTTTTTCTTCTCAGGTGAAGTTTTCGGGGGATGTTCCCCTAGCTCTACGTTCACGCTATAGCTTGATACTGCTGATCTGACTTAATCAGCGCGAATGTCGTTCAGACCTAATAGTTTTTTTTGATGATGTAAAAGCTCTCTCTTGTACTGCTAGACCTCTCTCTAGATCTTGAAGATCGTACCTAATCTGCCTGCCCATGAGATGGTGTTTGAAATGACTACGAGTACTGCAAAGACACCCAAGCAATATTTTTTTTGTCGACTCCTCAACTACTGCCGGCTAGCGACTTAAGGACCTTGTTCCTTCATTTGAGCTTATCGCAGATAGCTGCAGCATGTGCAGAGGATCAAAAAGGCTGTCCAATATGACCCCAAGGATTTTGGCCTAATTGGTAGTCGGGATGTTGACGTCATCGACTTTCACATTAAATGACAACCGCACCTCTGCGGTATATGCAGTAAACCGTGTGGTTGATATTTTGGAGTCGGATATTTTCATATTCCTCGCAGTAAAGAAGCGTGCTAAGTGAGTGAGGTAATAGTTTACTTTCTCGCATATGCATGCACTTATCCGGTAAGACTGCTCACTGAACCGAAACTATTAAAATCGAAAGTCATATACTATCGCTTCATGAACATCAAAATTGAAACCTTTTTCAAATTTTAATTTCTTGGAGCAACTTTGTGAGCAACGTTCTTACTTCTCCCAGGAGAAGTATGAGCTTTTGGTCGTTTGTAAGGAGAGTAAAAGATAGTTCTTAATCTATCCCAGCTCTGACCGGCTGGGCTCTGGCCGGTTGATAAAGCTAACCTTTTGACTGAAGTGTTTGCTTATTAACGCTGATCGTGTTTGGTTTCGGTTTATATTAGTATCGAGCTTTATTAGATCTCAATAGGCTGACCGCAGGTGTACCAGTACCTGTCCTTTCTCCCTCTTTATTTCATATTTTGATTGACGATCTTTTGGGCCAGACCGTAAATCCAATCTACTCTTTCGCTGATGACAGCAACATCTGTCATTCGTATTTATTCGACCGTAGGGCGAGTCTTCAAGATATTGAAGACAAATGGCGAATTATGAGTGAAACACTTGGCCGGAATTTAATGGCCATTTCGGATTGGGGTCGAGTGAATAGAGTAGATTTTAATGCGCGTAATAGGCTGTTTCCACTACGGTCGCGTCCGCGTCAACGATTTATCGAAAATTTGTAATGATGTTTCCATTGTGTTTTGCGGCCACGTTTGCGTTCAAACAGCTGTTTGTGTTTATTTGTTTTTTTTTTGCGGTGCGAAAAGTTTAATATTTTTGTGTTGTGACATTATCATGGAGTTAAATGATATTATTTTGCTAACCGCAGTGGAAAATAAGGATCAAATAGTATTGCGCCTAATGGAAATGTGCAGTAGCGCTTTATGTTTACTCGTATGCTGATAAAAAGCTGTTTTAATAGGGATGTGCAATTTGCGGTGTTGCCATTAATAGGTATGGGTGGGTTTCGATTGAAAAAATAATCGAATTTATAGTAAACGCGACTTATCGGAAAACGCGTCCAACATGAACGCGACTTTTTCACATACCCAACTGTCTATGTTTTTTGTATAGGCTTTAACGCGCGTTCATTGATTTTTGGACGCGGACGTGGACGCGACCGTAGTGGACACAGCCTATAAGACACAGTGCTGCTTGTTGTCTCACAAGCGGGCCATTGACCCATCAGTATCGTCATTATCTATCAATGGTATGAATATCGAACAACCAATGTTCTTGATGTTCTAGGCATGAAAGTACAATGTGACGCTCGTTGGGCGAGGTATGTATTCGAAGTGTCGAAAGAAGCATTTAAGTGTATCGTATAGGCTTCCTAAAGCGGTGCATATCTATACAACCTACATCCGGCCAAAGATGGAATTCAACTCTCATATATGCACAGGTGCTCCAAAATCATCCTGGGAGCTACTTGATCGTCTTCAAAGGAGAGCGATTGTGCTAATAGGCGACAGTAGGGTATCCAACTCTATGTCTCCCTGGAGCATCGTCGGAATGTGGGTTGTGTGTCGCTGTTCTATCGTTACTTTCATATTGTGTGTTCTTCAGGCATTCGTCGTCTTTTGCCTGACGTGAGGATGTTCGGCAGGGATTCACATTTGTTATCAATTGGCCGGTTGACTGCACTATACACTACAGATTAAATTCGTTTTCCGCCCGTACTGTCCGTATGTGGAATCGGCTTCCAGCGAATGTATTTCCCACCAATTACGACATCCAGAAATTCAAGTCAAATGTCAATAAACATTACTCCCTCTTTCCCCTCTTAACTCCCTTACATCCCACTCACCAAGGCAATTCATTGCATGTATAGGGGGAAAACCCCTGAGTGGTCAAAAAAAAAGTTGTTCCTCATTTAGGACAGCAACAAAATTACAAACTTTCAATTAGGTATCACAAATCAAATTTTCGCCCAATTGCGACCGTTTTTTGCCGGGAATTTTATAATGTGCAAATTTTCATCGAGAACGGTTCTTTGACTAATTAATAGATAGACTGACAGATATGTTTTACTCGATTTAAAAGGTTACTCTAAGTCGATCGGATTATTTTTTTTTTTATTTCAACACAAACTCGTATTTGACCACATAGGTCCTCCCCAATTTTAGCATATTTGGCCTTATACCGAACTTTTTTTAATTTAGGTAACCCAACCATTTTAAAACATTTCTATAAAATGCATAAGCCTTTCGGAGCCGGCATTAATCAGTGGTCCCTGACCAGCGAGTAAAAAAAATACATCAAGCACTGCTTACTGATTTCAATAGAGGTTTCCCGTTTCTTTCTCAATGGGATGTTGAGTTAAGTAAGTTAATCATAATGTTGTCATATCTACCAAAATTTCCCCATTTTGTTTATATTTCCTCGTACCTTCAAAATGCCATCAATATAACTCAATGCATATCATAGACTAATTATTCAACGTGTCCTAACTCCAATATCTTTCTAATTAAGAACATTTTTAATTTATTTTGAAATACAATCACTTGCATTTGCTCTCCTGAAGCACAAAATATATATATCCTTCAATGTTTGCAATTTTATTTTCCAGCAGTTTTGCTCTCTTGCCTATAATTAAAAATACATAAATATTATTCTAACATAGAATTTTGTTTCGACTAGTACGCAGAGGTGTACATTAGAGATGTCCTCGAAAACTATGTTGAAAATATGCAATTGCAGCAAAGCTTTCTGACGAGGGTTGTCACGGACCCGAAACCATTATAAAAGCAGTGTGCAGCGAAGAAAATCAATGTCACATTGCCATTTTGTTAAAAACTTGTCTTCTATTTAAATATAGAAGCAAGAGGTCTTGAGCCGGTTAATTCCTGTTCAATGTTTTCCATAATATCAGAGAAATGTTCAAACATTTTTCAGAAAACTTATGAATCTTATCAAAGGTTTCAATTTCGAAAACTTATCAAATTAACTAAGGACTTTGACCAAATTTGGACCTGCACCAAATTGACAGCGATCTACAGTAAATTCCGATTTGATTTTACATTTTGTATATGCTCAGCGTTGCTGTTTTCATTATTTTCGATACATTTTTATTGGGAGATTTGTAGTTTTTAAAATTGGTCGTATTTTGTTTTCGTTTTAAAGACTTTAGCCGTAAAGCAATAGTACCAGTTGGTATTTAAAATGAACCAACTTGGACAAAAGGATAACAGTTCCTTTTTGAAGGGTATTTTGACTTAAATCTTAATCATTTTTGAAGAAATCTTCCCTTTCATGGAATTCCTTGTCATAGACTCTTGAAACACTTCATAAATAAACATGGTCATTAGGTCCATGTGCAGATATCAATGGGCACTCAAGTGCAAGGGCGTTTTAAATTTTTATAGGGAAAATTCAATTTTGATAGGGAGATCTTTAAATTTTGAAAATTGGTCGGATCAATATAATTTTTGTCAATTTTTGTCTTCATTTAAATGACTTCAGCCAAAATAAGCTATCTTCTTGCAAATTGTCAGATTCATGTGGACCAGTAGGTTTTATAGACTGTTCTTTTTGAAGTTTATTTTCACTTGAAATTTTTATAATTTTTCAAAGAAAGCTAAGTTTTCCTGGAAATTCTTGTCTTGGACTCTTGAAACGCCCTTATAAATAAACATGGTCATTACGTCCCTTGATTACAAGGGCGACCGCAAAACTAACTGGCCTGGCACATTTTCTGTTTTACTAGCAACTTTTTTTTTGTTTTTTATAAGCCATCTGTCAAAATTTCCGAAATATTTAATGATTATTTTCTTTGTTACAGATGATTGAAGTAAACAAGTTTTATAATTTTTGAAAAATGGAAAATAAAGAGTTTCGTGCTGTAATTAAACACTTTTATATGAAAGGTTATACGCCACAATTAATCAAAGATGAATTGGATTCTGTTGATGGTGATAATGCACCATCATACTTCACCGTGAAATCCTGGGTTCAACAATTTAAAATGGGTCGTTCAAGTACGGAAGATGAACAACGCTCTGGAAGACCGAAAACTGCTACTACTATTGAAAACATTAGAAAAATATTTAATGAAGTGACTAAAGATAGACGAATAAAGCTCAGAGAACTTGCTGATATTGTTAAAATACACAAAAAACAAGTTTGGAGTATTTTACATGATGAACTCCACATGAAAAAGCTATCCGCAAGATAAGTGCCGCGTTTGTTGACTTTGCCCCAAAAAATCGTCCGTTGGACCAATTCCAAAGAGCTTTTAGCGATTTATCAGCGTAATCCAATAGAGTTCTTGCGCCGATTCATAACTGTTGATGAAACATGGATCCATCACTACATCCCAGAATGCAAAGAACAGTCAAAACAATGGATAGAAGCTGGTAAAAGTGGTCCCAAGAAGGCGAAAACTGTTAAGTCAGCAGGAAAAGTAATGGCCACAGTATTTTGGGATGCAAGGGGTATAATATTTATTGATTATCTTGAGAAAGGAAAAACTATAAATAGTGAATATTATTGTGCATTATTGGATCGGTTGAGTGAAGAAATCAAGATAAAACGACCGCATTTAGGAAAAAAAAGTTCTTTTTCATCAAGATAATGCTCCTTTACACAATGCATTTTTAACTCAACAAAAACTGGCCGAATTACGATTTAAAATTGCTCCGCATCCACCATATAGTCCAGACTTAGCTCCTTCTGATTATTTCTTGTTTCCAAATTTAAAAGAAATCTCGGTGGCAAAAAATTGTCGTCCAATAGCGAGGTTATTGCTGAAACTGAGGTATATTTTGAAGGTCTTGAAAAATCTTATTTTTCGGATGGAATTAAAAAACTTGAAAAACGTTTGATGAAGTGTATTGAGTTGGAAGGAGATTATGTTGAAAAATAAATAATAATAATTCCAAAAAAAACGGTTCTTTTTATGTTAGGCCAGTTACTTTTGCGGTCGCCCTCGTATATATAAGTATACGAGGTCATGTAATTTTTACACTACTACTACTTGAAAACAATTATGAAAATAAAATTAAATAAATTACGAAATTTGTCTTTATTTTCAGCCAAAGAAATTCATAAGAAATATGCAAAAAAAATCTTTAAAGTTACGAATCAATTTGATGATTTTTAGTATAATTTTTAAGCACTTTATGAAAAATGTTCTTATTTATTATAGAATTCTTTCCTATTTTTAAGAATATGTTTCATACGTTTTATGAAATAGTTTCACATACGTATGTTACTACTTTTTTATGAAATTGTTTCATATTTTATCACTTTTTCATAATCTATATCAAAGAATTTCATTTTTTTTGAAATATTGTCTTAAAAATAATGCAAAATATGAACCATTTTATTGAAAAAAGTAACATAATAATTGTGTATAATTTATAAAAAAAATTTACACGAAAAACTATGAAACTATTTTATGAAATATGTAGTTTTTTCGTTTTGCATTTATTCGGCCTTCTTTTCAAATTCAAATTGTATTATTCCAATAAACATTTTTATCTTTAAATATTAATTACAGTAATGAGATCTATATAAATGATACTTCAACAAGTATGTTCTTGGTAATATTACATAAATAAATTAATCAAAAGTGATCTTGTTATAGGTAAAAAGGATATAAAAACCTATACGTGATTGTTTCTTTAAAAAAAATGTACAAATATAATAAGAAAATATATTATTTATAGTTTGATTATTATAGAATAATCCGATATAATATAATATTTCCTAATTGAATAAATTGCTCTGTTATAGTTTAAATTCAATATGATTCTAGACTTTCGCGTATTTTACAATAACGAGAAGTGGAAATTTTTTGGAAATATTTTTCATTTATTTTCTTAATAAATTCTAAGAATAGTTGGTATCCGGTTTCTTCATACAGCAGCAAAGTAGGAAACCGCCAGTGTTTCTTATGTATCAATTAAGGCATTTGTTTTGCAGCATCTGGAGCTTTTTCAGTTGACATTGAGCGGCATGGTACCATTAGGAGACGCATAGGATAATATGGGTCGGATTACACATTTGTAAATAAGATTTTTATTTCTCATGCTTAAGGATGATCGACGGTCAAGAAAAGGCTATACAGCTCTGAAATCTTTTAATGCTTTTTGGCAAGAAAATTCGATGTGGTTTCGGAAGATTAGTTTTTTGTCCAATATTACTCCTAAGTAGGTTACATCGTTAAAGATCTCAATCACGATCTCCATTAACAGAAAGTTGCCGACTTGGTACCCTCTTAGGCGATTCGTTGAAGGGAATTATAATTTACTGCTATTTATTTTTATTTTCCACTAAGTGAAGTATTTCTAACAAGAGTTAAGACTGAGCTCCATTTTTTTAGAAGAGCTGCTGTCAACTTGCTTGCTGATATAAGTGCAGTGTCGTCGGCGTAATATGCTGTATCAATATCTCGGGGAGGTTTGAAATCTGACGCATAAATTGAATACAGGGTGGGAGAGAGAATCACTATTATTACTTGAAAAGTTTTTATTCCGGTTCAAGACCTTGTTGCTTCTTTTTAAAACATAAAAATTAAGAAATCCCTTATTTTTTTGAAAGTTTCAAAAGTTTTATGAAGTAGTAGTTTTAAATTTTATATGACATGTTACTTATTTTTTATAAATTAGTTTCATATTTTTATGACAATATTTCGCAAAAAACATTAAATTCTTTCATAAAAAAAATAATAAAGTTTTTTTCATAATTTTTGTGAAAAATGAAACTTTTTATAAAATAGTTTTTTTTGCATTCATTCGGTCTTTATCATTATTATGACTTATCTTGTTTTACGAGGGTTGCTATTTATATTTCGGGTCCGGCAATAAAAACACAATACTTTATCATTGGAAATGGTTTTATTGTTTTTCAAAACATTCTCCTTTAAGATCAATACACTTTTGCGTACACAAACCAATTTTCGAAGCACTTTTGCCACTCCGATTGAGACACCTCCAAAACATGATTTTTGAACGCTTCAACAGCTGTTTCGGGCGATGAAAAACGTTGAACACGCATTTTTTTCTTGATGCTAGGGAATAAGAAGAAATGATGGGTGCCAAATCAGGGCTGTACGGTGGATATAGCTCATCGTTTCAGCTGATGTGTGAGAGCTCGCATTGTCGTGATGCAAAATGGTCCGCCTTCTCTTATTATCTTTCCTCATTTCTTCGAACACTGTTGGCAAACAGAATTGACCTTGACCACCTCCTACATCCCACTAAAGGCACTGTGGCAATATGGCCGGTTATTTCGAAAAAACGCAATCATTTGCTTCGATGTACTTTTTCCACGAACAACTTTTGTTGGATTTGGCTCATCCTGAAAGACCCATACAGTCGATTGCTGTTTTGTTTCGGGTTCATATGCATAGATCCATGATTCGTCACCTGTGACAATGTAATACACTGCCTTTGAGCTACCGCAGTTATATTTTTTCAAAATCTCTTTGCACCAATCCATACGAGCCTTTTTTTTAACATTCGTCATTCTCACGGTATGTCACATGTCGGTCTTGCTTAATCAGTTCACGCACAGCATCTATGGTGTCTGCCAATGTGACCTAAGTTGGACGTCCTTTACGAAATTCATCCTGAAGCGAACGGCGTCCGAGACTGAACTCTTGGTACCAGCGATGAGCAGTGGTTTTTGACGGTTCTTCATCGCCAAAAGTCGAAACAAGTTGATTTAAACACTCTTGTCTTGATAACCCAAGCCGAAAATCGTAAAAAATCATCACTCGAAAATGTTCACGGGATTATTCCAATTTTTGACTGAGAAGTTTTCAACACACTGTAAACAAAACAATTCGCCCTAAAATGAAAAAACGTTCTGAGTGAAGTTTTGCTAAAAAAAAACGTCAAAGTTTCCAATGGAAGTTTCAGTTTGCATCTGGAAACACTAGTTTTGTCAGGACCCGAAATATAAATAGCAACCCTCCTAATCTCCTATAAATGCATTACAACGTAGTATACGATAAAACTAAATGCGCCTTCAGCCGTTTTTAAGCCGCCGGCAGTCATACTTTCTTCAGTCGTTGTCGAAAATTTAAGGGCTATTTGAACCTGCAGACTGCAGATCGCTTTCAATTGGTATGTTCTGATTTTTACATGGGATATTCTGAATTTTCGTATCGAATTTAATTTTGTTGTTTTTCTAGATATAACTTCTAGTAAGGCCAATCTACTTGATAGCCTGTCAAGAATGTATACCTAGAAAAACAACAACAAAAATAATTTTACTTCAATTTCAATTTGTGTCTTTTGAATTGAAATAAAATTTTCTGAATTTTAATTGTTTTTTTTTAGAATAACAGCTGAAAAAGGTGTAGACTTCAAAAATCGTTGGGGTATCTCGTTTTAAGAAACCACATTGAACAAAGCTTGAGTTTTGACCGCCGACCGGCTTTACAGCAACATTAACTGAGTCCATAAGCTATTCCTAAAAATTTAACAGAATGTCATCCTAGTGTATTTACTCGTACTTACTAAGTTTCACATTCGTTTATTGGTGGTAGATATGCATAACCGTTCGTTTATTCATGAATGTGCATGGTATAGTGTAGTGCATCCTTGAGCGGTCTAATGTGAATTTACAAAATGCATACTCAGACAAATATGATTTGTTTTGCTTAATGCAACAGGTGCAGTCCTGCTGCCCCACTTAGCATAACATTAGGAGGTTTGTATTTCAAGTTTGGCAAATTGCTTGAGGATACCTTTGCTTTTGATTTGTTGCATCCAAGTGAAGATGAACAAGTAGAACCGTCGTTAAGTACGGCCAGGTCCAACTTTTATACCCTTCAACGACCTTAGCCTCTAAAGAGCACAAATAAGTTCCATTCACGCAGAGAAAAAACATGGTTACTACATGGTCACGGCAAGAAAAGTATGTTCTCCGCAATAAAAGTATGTTCGTCGCAACCATAGCATTGTTAACTGAATTTAGTTTTGACAACAGTATAATTGCTGCAACATTAATATTGTAGAAATGTAACAAAAGTATTATTGCCAAATTTAAAAATGAAAATATGGTTATAGCAACAATATAAATATGGTTGGTGCGACAAAAGTATTGCGTTTTGTGTTAACGATAATATGATTACGGCAATCATATTGTATGATTGTAATTTCTCTTCATTTAAATGTGGTATTAAGAACAAATGTTATTGGTACGGATCTAATGCAATAGTAGTACTTTTTTATCGAAATTAAAATTTTTTAACAAGCTGCTTTGGCTTTGTTTAACTAAAATTTTTATAATAAAAACTCTTACGTTTATTTAAACTTATTTTTTCTACTGTGAAATAAATCACTTTTATTTTTTTGAATTTAATGTATTTTTTTTTGAATAATTTTCTAATTCAAATCTATTGTCGACAACTTAAACAAATTCTAATAAATTATATTGGTGATCATAGTATAATTGTGTGTGATCATACTATGGTTGTAGGGATCATAACATGGTTGCGTGTGAATCATACTATGGTTGTGAGGATCATACTATGGTTGTATGTGAAACATAGTATGGTTGTGAGGATCATACTATGGTTGTGGAGATCATAGTATGGTTGAGTGTGAGTTATACTATGGTTGTGGGGATCATATTATGGTTGAGTGTGAATCATACTATAGTTGTACTATAGTGTGGTTGTAATTGAATCATACTATTGTTGTGAGGATCATAATATTGTTGTACCACAACCATATACCCAACAATAGTATTATCCTCTTCGAATATTGTCACCACAAACATACTTTTTTTCTGCGTGTTTCTTCCGGGGCTTGTGTGGCGGCAGAATTTGTAATTGGGAGAGTCTTGTTTATTGAAAATCATAAGTTTCAATTTCACCAGGAATTATTATTGGTTGCTCATAACAAACAATGCGAAAGTTTGGCTTGTGAAGCATCAGGATCTTAAATTTGTTAGGATCTTTATATTGGCCGCAATATTCATAACATCATGAAACAATTTCAACAGAGTTAAAATGTAGGCGCTCATAAGTAACATGCGAAATGTAAGAAAGGTCATGTTTCATTTGTGACATCTACATTATTTCCCAGTGAAATTGAGAACCGTAACTTCAAATTTAGAAATTTATAATTGAAATGATTGTTAGGAAGTGTTGCAGAAGGCGAAAATGACTGAGTCGTTCAAGATCAGTTTTGATACTCAATTTATTCATACAATTTAATTTACTTATATACTACTTACAATTATTATCCTATCCGATTTTTAACATCCTTTTATATACAGGATCCAAACTTAATATTCAAAATTCCATCCGAAAAAGAAATTTTATTAGGAGAAAAGCAGAAATCGCATTGTGTGTAACTGATTACACTTCTGTTCTTTAGTCAAACGGCCGGTCATCGTAAAGACCATTGCTCAAATACATGTAAGAATGAAGGATTAAAAATAATAGTTTTTGTTATAATTTTTTTTTTCAGGTAATATAATTCTTTATGGAGATCTATAGTGGCTAAATACGACGTACTCCAACCCGTCAAAAAAATTGAACTTATTATTTCTTCTTCTGGTACGTTTACTCGTATTAAATTTACTCAAGGAAATTATCGTCATTTTAATGTCAAAACAGCACCTAGTAACAACATGATTAGGAAACGAGTCTCCCGTTTAGAGAAACAGGGATGAGTGTTAGAATATCACGGTATTATATCAGCGTCAATTACACCCTTTCAGATGTACCGTGTGATGCGGTGTTATGGTTGATAAAGTTATCTGTACATATTTTTTTGATAATAAGAAGGGTCATCCCGAAAACAATAATGAGGCTCTGTAGGAGGGCGACCGCAAAAGTAACTGGCCTAACATAAAAAGAACCGTTTTTTTGGAATTATTATTATTTATTTTTCAACATAATCTCCTTCCAACTCAATACACTTCATCAAACGTTTTTCAAGTTTTTTAATTCCATCCGAAAAATACGATTTTTCAAGACCTTTAAAATATGCCTCAGTTTCAGCAATAACCTCGCTATTGGACAAAAATTGTTTGCCACCGAGAAATTTTTTTAAATTTGGAAACAAGAAATAATCAGTAGGAGCTAAATCTGGTGGATGCGGCGCAATTTGAAATCGTAATTCGGCCAGTTTTTGTTGAGTTAAAAATGCAGTGTGTGAAGGAGCATTATCTTGATGAAAAAGAACTTTTTTTCTAAATGCGGTCGTTTTATCTTGATTTCTTCACTCAACCGATCCAATAATGCACAATAATATTCACTATTTATAGTTTTTCCTTTCTCAAGATAATCAATAAATATTATACCCCTTGCATCCCAAAATACTGTGGCCATTACTTTTCCTGCTGACTTAACAGTTTTCGCCTTCTTGGGACCACTTTTACCAGCTTCTATCCATTGTTTTGACTGTTCTTTGCATTCTGGGATGTAGTAATGGATCCATGTTTCATCAACAGTTATGTATCGGCGCAAGAACTCTATTGGATTACGCTGATAAATCGCTAAAAGCTCCTCGAAATTGGTCCAACGGACGATTTTTTGGGGCAAAGTCAACAAATGCGGCACCCTACCTGCGGATAGCTTTTTCATGTGGAGTTCATCATGTAAAATACTCCAAACTTGTTTTTCGTGTATTTTAACAATATCAGCAAGTTCTCTGAGCTTTATTCGTCTATCTTTAGTCACTTCATTAAATATTTTTCTAATGTTTTCAATAGTAGTAGCAGTTTTCGGTCTTCCAGAGCGTTGTTCATCTTCCGTACTTGAACGAGCCATTTTAAATTGTTGAACTCAGGATTTCACGGTGGAGTGCATTATCACCATGAACAGAATCCAATTCATCTTTAATTAATTGTGGCGTATAACCTTTCATATAAAAGTGTTTAATTACAGCACGAAACTCTTTATTTTCCATTTTTCAAAAATTATAAAACTTTTTTACTTCAATCACCTGTAACAAAGAAAATAATCATTAAATATTTCGGAAATTTTGACAGATGGCTTATAAAAGATTGCTTTTAAAAAACAAAAAAAAGTTGCTAGTAAAACAGAAAATGTGCCAGGCCAGTTAGTTTTGCGGTCGTCCTCGCATAGTACTTTGATTGAAATTTGTTTTCGTCCGCAAGTTGAGAATAATCCTAAAAAATAGTTCCAGCAAGATTACCATTGCGCATACAGCAAGAGCCACAATGGAACTTCTTGGTAACCTTTTTGGTGAACCCTTAAGCCTTTTTTGCACCACCCAGTACAAGAACCATGTTAAAATGAAGAAAAGAAACTTTAATACATTGGTTTCATTAGTTCTTCAATATTAATATCCACTATCACTTTGTATTTTTACAATTTTAATATGTTTTATTACAATGTTAAATTGTTTTTTCTCAACTTCAATTTGTATTTTCTCAATTTTAATTTGTTTTGTCTTAATTTGAGTTCCTGTTCTAAATATTAATTTGAATTTTTTCAATTTCAATTTGTTATTTCTCAATTTCAATTCGTAGGTTCTCAGTTACAATTTGTATCAATTACACTTTAATACAATGGTTTCTTTTGTTCTTCAATATTAATATCTCTCTATGACTTTGTATTTTCACAATTTTGATTTATTTTATCTCAATCTCAAATTGTATTTTCTCAATTGCAATTTATATTTGCTCAATTTTAATTTGAATAATTTTTATTTCAATTCTCGTTTCTAAATTTCAATTTGTATTTTCTTAATTTCAATTTGTAATTTCTCCATTTCAATTTGTAATTTCTTAATTTCAATTTGCGTTTCTCAACTTAAATTGAATTTTCTTAATTTAAATTTTTATTTTCTCAATTTCAATTTGAAATGGTGTCAAGCGAGAAAACCGAAAACCTTTGCGTATGCAAAAGTACGTCAGAATCTAATGTAACTCGTGGTTTTTAGAGCTGCAGGTTTGAAATCGGAAATGATTGTAGTATTGGTATCAAAGCATGGACCAATATAGACCAATTCCAATTGGATTCGTCCTTGGTCCCTATTTCGGTTCATACTTGCGACCGTATTTTTATGACAACGATAGTTGGATGGACGGTCGGGCACCGCTCAATTGAATCAGGTATTGATTCTGAATCGATCGGTATATGTGACAGCGCAGACCGATCCCATGTCTCAAAAGTGTTCCCTTCCAGAGATATGCGCGTTTTATGAAAGTGAAGTCGACGATTCTAAGCGCAAATAGAAAGGGACCTAATCTTCAAAATGGCTCTCCTGAACAAAACTTTTCATAAACTTTTCACTTTTTTTTATGTGGACAACATCTGAGCATCGAATGAGACCGATTCCATGCCCCAAAAGTGTTTCCTCCCAAAGATATGCGCGTTTTATGAAAGTGATGGTACACCAAAGATACACGTATTTAAATCTTTAAAATGGGTCTCCTGAACAAAACTGGTTTTTACCCTTAGGTCCCTTTCTATTTTGCGCGTCACATATAGACATAGTGTATATCCCATTTTCTTCAAGTTATTTCAAACATCAGCATTAAGTCTTAATAACCTGTACCACAGGGTGATATAGGGTATAAAATTGATGTTTGGGCTAAGCCGCGATAGCTTAGACTAGGTAGCAAAACCCAATAGTGAAGTTATTTGTTTGTGTCTGAAGAAAATGCCCAAATTAAATTAATTATTATTATTATTCAATTCAATTATTCAATTAATTAACAGTTTTGATTGCCCCAGCGCCACTTGGGCATTTATGGAGCCAGTTAGCAGTAATGTTTGAAAGTAGTAAAAGTATTTTTTTAATCATTTTTGTGCTAAGTGTGGATACGTTTCGAGTTATAGCCTCTATCGAGAATAAGTATAAACAAGGCTACAGTAAATAATTTTTTAAATTTTTGTTTTTAAATCGAGTTCAACAACACTACTTTTTCTACAGACATGGCTAAAAATTTTGCCAACAAATGAATAAACTATTGCGGCTTTGCTATCCAGTCTTATTTGTCGAGGCTTAACCAAAAGCATAATTTATAATAAAGCGTGGTCCAACTAAAACACACGATGTTAATTGTAAATTAAACAAAAAGTTTTCTTATTTTTTATTATGATAGAAGTATACGAGGGCGGTTCGGAAAGTTCTTAGCCTATCAATGAAAGAGAATAGTTAGTTTTTCAAAAATATTTTTATTTTTCAATATAATCTCCTGAAACTTCAATACACTTAGTCCAACGCTTATCTAGCAATTATATCACTTGATTAAAATAGTTTTCCTCAAGGTCTTCCAAATAGTGGTTTACAACTGTAATTGCATCTTCATTTGAGGTAAAACGCTTGCAGGCAAGGATTTTTTTAGATTTGGGAACAGGTAAAAGTCACTGGGAGTTAAATCAGGAGAATAAGGTGGGTGGTCAAGCAACTCGTACTTTAATTCGTTGATTTTAGCCATTGTTAAAACTCTTGTGCGCTAGTGCGTTGTCTTCATGAAAAATTATTTTTGTGTTGTAGGCCAGGACGTTTTCTTGAATTTGTACATTTAATTGATCTAAAAGGTTGCAATAGTTCTCTAAATTTATTGTTTTACCAGAGATAGTCAATCAATAAAATACCTTTGAAGTATCAAAAAGCCGTTGCCATAACCTTATAACATAACTTTGCGCACAATTCTTCCGATTGTAGGCACATTTCGTCGATTAGGCTGACCAAAAAAAGTCAAGATATGCATTTTGATTTGAACGCCCATTTCCATAAAAGGCTTTAACAATCTTAACGAGCTGCTTAATTGTGCACCCCTCTATGGTTGAATCTGTCAAACACTGAAACAAGGAAATATGAAATTAAGTTGGGCATAAAAGTTGACGTTAAAGGGTGTGACTCATTATTAACATTGTGCATTATGGTTGGACCAACCTTTACAACAATAAATTCTGCCGACGACAACTGCTTAATCTGAACTGATACGTTTTTTTTAAACATTATTTTTTTTTAATAATCTTTAAAAAGTTATTTCATATTCCATTTAATCTCTTATCAGAAGTTTGAACCTCTATAAGTGGCATTTGACTTCTTAGAATCTACCTCTACGGTTCGGAAAGTTCTTAGCCTATCAATGAAAGAGAATAGTTAGTTTCTCAAAAATATTTTTTATTTTTTTTTTTTTATTTTTCAATATAATCTCCTGAAACTTCAATATACTTAGTCCAACGCTTATCTAGCAATTCTATCCCTTGATTAAAATAGTTTTCCTCGAGGTCTTCAAAATAGTGGTTTACAACTGTAATTGCATCTTCATTTGAGGTAAAACGCTTGCCAGCAAGGATTTTTTTTAGATTTGGGAACAGGTAAAAGTCACTGGGAGCTAAATCAGGAGAATAAGGTGGGTGGTCAAGCAACTCGTACTTTAATTCGTTGATTTTAGCCATTGTTAAGACACTCTTGTGCGCTGGTGCGTTGTCTTGATGAAAAATTATTTTTTTGTGTTGTAAACGTTTTTCTCGAATTTGTACATTTAATTGATCTAAAAGGTTGCAATAGTACTCTGAATTTATTGTTTTACCCTTTTGCAGATCAATAAAATACCTTTGAAGTCCCAAAAAACCGTTGCCATAACCTTACCAGCCGATTGAATTGTTTTTGCCTTCTTTGGGGCACTTCCTCCAGCTTCAGTCCATTGTTTGGATTGTTCTTTTGTCTCTGGAGTATAGTGGTGGATCCATGTCTCATCAACAGTTATGAAACGACGTTTAAAATCCATTTTATTTCGCTGAAATTATTTCGCTGAAATGTTCATTCTTATGCGTTTTTGGCTGACTCCGGCACCCATCTTGCAGAAAGCTTTTTCATCTGTAGTTCTTCATGCAAAATTAAATGAACTCGATCATTTGAGATGCCCATGATATTAGCTATTTCACGCACTTTTATTCGTCGATCATTTAATACCATATCATGCACTTTGGCTACAATTTCTGTTGTTACTGTTTTTGGACGTCCATCTGGTTCATCTTCAATGCTTGTACGACCACGTTTAAATTCAGCAACCCAATTTTTAACTGTTGCATATGAAGGAGCACTTTCACCTAACACATTCACCATATCATTATGAATTTCTTGTCCCGATAAACCTTTTTTATGTAAATATTTAATGACACCACGCATTTCTAATTTTTCCATTGTAAAAAAATCGCGGATGCGTCTTTTGTGAACACCTGTTTCTATATGAAGGAGTTGCCAGATCGAAACAAAATTTAACATGTGTTCATAGCAGAGATGGAAGTTCCAAACACTTAACTTTTTTCTGTTTATACCGCGCTTTTTGTGCTAGACTAAGAAGTTTCCGAACTGCCCTCGTATATGACAATTTTGTATGAAACAAAACATCGGTCAAATGCTCGCCAATGACTCTGAGACATAATGGAGATTCAATGTCGTAAATGTGCCGAGTTATCTCATCTTTTAGCCCTTGAATAGCTTTTTGACGCACAGAAGAAGTCCCATGATCGTAGGGCCAATTAACATTGACACGACGTGAGAATTGAATTTCTCCAGCAAAAGAGTCGTAGTTTTGTTGGATGTCTGTCAAGGGGCACTACCCTGTTGAAACCACATATTGTCCTGGTCTAGATCCTCAAATTTGGTCACGAGATATCCGGCATCATCTCGCGATAGCGAACGCCATTCACGGTTAATACTTGGCGTACCTCATTTTCGAAGAAGTACGGACCGCTGGCGCCGCCAGCCCATAATCCGCACCTCTCTGTGTGGATATATCGGCTTTTTTACAATCGCTCAATTCTGCTTGTTAACGAATCCACTGTGGACTCATTTGGTCGGTAATGCTGGCCAATACAATCACGAAGTGCTCAGTAATGCATTTTTATTTGAACGTCTACTTTCGTAAAAGACTTCAAGAATCTTAGCGCACTGTCATTTGTGTATCTTTCCGTGGTTGAATTTGTCAAACACTGAAACAAAAAAATGTCAAATTAAGTTAGGCAAAAAACTTAACGTTAAGGTCTGACTCACAATTAACATCGTGCGTTATGGTTGGCCCATCCTTTATTAAATTTTTTTTCTAACCAATTTTGTTCTTAGCCCGGAAAACTAAATTATTTTTTCTACAATTTTGTTTTAGAAACTGCAAAAAACTTTTCCTTACATAAATAAAATTAGCACTTTTTGTAAACAAATAAATAGCCTATTGTGGGCTTTCTCTCCAGTCTTAGTTATCGAGGCTTAATCAAAAACAGCACAAATAATACAAAAAGTAATCTCTAAACCCACTAATATATGCCAATAGTTAAAAGTAGACTCCGTGCGGCTAATACTTATACATATCGTATGAAAGATACATTATTGCACGGCCCTTCTACTCGAAATGTTTATACCCGGCTTAGGACTTCGTATCTTGTGTGGCTATCGAGGCCACTACCTCTCATACCAACACAAGAAAGAATAAAAAAAATTTAATTTCTCCTCATTTCGCTCCAGATGTTGTCATTTATTTCATTTTAACATCCAAATTGATTGATACTTTCAGTAAACACGAGTGCATAACCTTACTTTGCACACCACCCTCCATTGTGGACATACACAAGTACGATTAAACGAAAAGTAGGGATGCTCACAGTTTTCCCCATGCATAGAACATTTGGATGAAGTTTTAAGTACCTCTGATGGCAGCCGCCTGTACATGTGTATGCACGAATGTGCTGCTGAAATGGCACACAAGTGGCCAAAAGCTTTGCTGGCGCTGTATTTCATCACTTTTATTGTTGTATTGCCCTGCCATTTCTCTCATGGGGGGATTGCTGGCCGGAGCCCTCTATGCCACATAAACGTGTGAGTGAACTGATGACAAGGTAAAGTAATCAAAATGACTGTAATGGGAATAACATTGCTATTATATAGTTTTAGTTTTATCTCTAGCAGTTTACACACAAATATGCTTTCTTTCCTAGTTTACGGGTTTCAGCTTATAGATGATGGACGATCAAGGCATAGGCATACATGCCCATACATAAATGCATGTGATGTCTAGCATGGGTTATTTCAACAAACGTCAAAATAAATTGGAGTGTTCTATAGGATTACACGCAGAAAAAAAGTATGGTTGTGGTGACAATATTCGAAGAGGATAATACTATTGTTGGGTATATGGTTGTATGATTCAAATACAACCATACTATGATCCTCACAACAATAGTATGACTCACACATAACCATACTATGATCCCCACAACCATAGTATTGTTCACACTCAACCATACTATGATCTTCACAACCATAGTATGTTTCATATACAACCATAGTATGATCCTCACAACCATAGTATGATTCACACGCAACTATGTTATGATCCCTACAACCATAGTATTATCACACACAATTATACTATGATCCCCAATATAATTTATTAGAATTTGTTTCAGTTGTCAACAATAAATAGATTTGAATTATGAACATTTTTCAAAAATACATTAAATTCAAAATAATAGGAGTGATTTATTTCACAGTAGAAAAAATAATTTTAAATAAACGTAAGCGTTTTTATTAAAAAAAATTCAGTTAAAAAAAGCCAAAGCAGCTTGTATAAAAAATTTTAATTTCGATAAAAAAAAATACTATTATTGCATTAGATCCGTACCAATAACACTTGTTCTTAAAAGCATATTTAAATGAAGAAAAATTACAATCATACAGTATGATTGTCGTTATCAAATTATTGTTAACATAAAACGCCAAACTCAATACTTTTTGTCGCACCAACCATATTAATATTGTTGCTATAACCATATTTTCATTTTTAAATTTGGCAATAATACTATTTCAACTATATTAATATTGCAGCAATTATACTATTGTCAAAACTAAATTCAGTTAACAATGCTATAGTTGCGACGAACATACTTTTATTGCGGAAAACATATTATTGTTGCCGTGACCATGTAGTAACCATGTTTATTCTCTGCGTGTAGAGTGTTCTATTATGGGCCACCGTGGTGTGATGAAAGTGTGGACGACTATCAAGCCTGAAAACCCAGGTTCAACAAACGATAAGGACATCTAACAGGTTTATAGGTTACGGGTTTTTAAACTTATTAAGTAATGCCGGCAACATTACGAATAACATAATTATTTTTAATTCATGTCAAAACTTTTTATTAAAAATGTATCAGCTGTTCGGAGCCGAAGTTCAACAATAGGTCCCCGTCAGTGAGTATAAGAATTGAACCATGGTTCAATTCTTATACTGCGTAATAAAAAACAAAACAAAGTGTCAGTTGGAGCGAAGAAAGCTCAATCCTCCCGAGTAACGTTACTTAAGACTAAAAGTCGACTTTTCGATTATAACCAAAAGATCAACAGTCGACTTTTAGGATTTTTGACTTATGGGTATAAAAAGTCGATTAAAGTCGACTTTTTTCTACTTATATAAGGAAATGAAACTGCAATATTTGAGAATAAAAAACAAGTGTTCTTATATACTCACAGAAAAAAAGTATGGTTAGGGTAACAATATTCGAAGAGCATCATACTATTGTTGGTTATATGGTTGTGGCACAACAATTATGATCATCACAACAATAGTATGGTTCACACAACCATACTATGATCCCCATAACAATATTATGGTCCTCACAGCAATAGAATTATTCACACACAACCATACTATGATCCCCACAACCATATTATTATTCACATTCAACCATACTATGATCCCCACAACCATATTATGATCCTCATAACCATAGTATGTTTAACGTACAACCATAGTATGATCCTTACAACCATAGTATGACTTACACAGTATGTTATGTAATAATAGGAGTGATTTATTAAACAGTAAAAAAAAATATTAAAAAAATGTCAGTTATACTAATTCGTAGTTTGTTTCGAAGAAATTTAATTATTTTTACTATTATTATTGCGTAAGATTCGTAAAAATAACGTCAAATTAAAAAAAAATACAATTTTGCCGGTATGATTGAAGTTATCATGTTATTGTTAACACAAAACACATAAAAACAATACTTTTGTTCCACCAACCATATTTATATTGTTGCTACAACCATATTTTCATTTTTAAATTTGGCAACAAAACTTGTTACATTTCAACAATATTAATATTGCCGCAATCATACTATTGTCAAAATGAAATTCAAAAAACTATACTATGGTTGCGACGACCATACTTTTATTGCAGAGAACATACTATTGTTGCCGTGACCATATAATACCCATATCTTTTCTCTGCGTGTAAAAGTATAATTATAAATTATATAAAAAACGTATTAAATGTTTTTGTTTTGTTAACATTTATTCGGTCTTTTATCATTATTATGACTTGAACAGCATGACAACCATAGCCAATACATTTTACCAATTTTTTAGTTGATTCTGAAAAAGAAACAACAAAAGATCTCGAACCAGAATAAAAACTGTTCAAGTCATAAAAAACTTATTTAAAAACTAATAAACATTTGTTATGCTGTCTAGAAATATACATATGTGACGCGCAAAATAGAAAGGGACCTAAGGTTAAAAACCAGTTTTGTTCAGGAGAGCCATTTTTAAGATTGGGTCCCTTTATATTTGCGCTTAGAATCGTCGACTTTACTTTCATAAAACGCGCATATCTCTGGGAGGGAACACTTTTGGGACATGGAATCGGTCTCATTCGATGCTCAGATGTTGTCCACATCGAAAACATAAAAAGTGAAAAGTTGATGAAAAGTTTTGTTCAGGAGAGCCATTTTAAAGATTGGGTCCCTTTCTATTTGCGCTTAGAATCGTCGACTTCACTTTCATAAAACGCGCATATCTCTGGGAGCGAACACTTTTGGGGCATGGGATCGGTCTCATTCGATGCTCAGATGTTTTCCACATCAAAAAAAGAAAAAAAAATGAAAATTGATTTTTTTTACCCTTAGGTCCCTTTCTCTATGCGCTGTCCCTTATCCATATTTATTGATTTCAAAAAGCTACTCATAAAGTGTGTCTGATGAAAGCCGCTACCAGCAAAAAAATTAATAACTTTTTTCTATTTAATGCGCCTGGCTATTTTTTTATTTTACTGATTGATTTTTAGATTTAACAAAAGTCGATAACCGGGACACTGTAACAAGAATTTGGATTGTCCGCCTCTATCACGCACTGGAGCCGTAGTTTGGGTTCTAAGAGAGTGTAGGCGCTCGTTTGGCGGCAAACCTCTAAGCAGATGGACCATAATATGACTTGTTGCCGAGCATGGGACAGTCAACAGAATACCTTACTATTGAAAACCTTCAGTTCGGACGGATGAAACAATCGCTGCTGTAGCTGCTGCCATACAAAACAATCCAAGAGTTTCGATAAGAAGCTTATCTGCTCAAATGGGTATAAGCAGACAGTCATTGCAGTCAATTATATACAAAGATTTTGACTAATTCCATATAAAATTCAAATGGCCAACAAACTGAAGGCAGCAGACCTCCCGATTCGTTTGGAATTTTGCCAGAAGAAGCATCAAGTGGTCGGCAAAATTGTTAACAAGTCTCATTATGGTTCATCTGCTCGGAGGATTGCCGCCAAACTTCGGACTCCAGTGCGTGATAGCGGCGGACAACCCAAATTATTGTTTTCGTGTCCCAGTTATCCATTTTTGTTGAATCTAAAAAACATAAAAACAAATTTACCAGATCCATTAAATAAAAAAAAAATATTAAATTGTTATTTGGTAGCGGCTTTCATCAGCCACCCTGTACCTAGAAGAGATTTGGAAAGGTTAGAATTGAGGAGAAGAACATACAAGGAACAAGATTGTGAATAGATTTTTAACAAGTAAAACTAGAAATAATGTCCGAAATTTATTTTAAAAAGTCGAACATCAGGTTGAGTTGATTATGCCCACTGACAGCAACGGAAATGCCAAGAAAAGTTGAAAATCAACCATTTATTTGAGAAACTGTATAATTTCATATCTACTATACTATTTATAGTTATTTGTTGTTTTTCTCTTTACAGACCTGATAACAATAATTTTAAATTAACGACTTGGTCTTCGTGCGAGTGAGAGAGAACTGAACAACGGAATTGTGTTCTGTAATTGGGCATTTAATATCAGCCACATACCAGAACCGTAAGTACTAATTTAGCCTGTTATCCGCAAGAACTTATTTTTGGTTTTAAAATAATGCAGAGGGTAATGAGAGATCGTTACCTGGTAATGCTGATATAAATGCTTTGGCAGTTTGTTTGAAAAACCCCTCTCCTTCCCAGGGCATTAAAAGGCACTACAATTATTTTTCCTACTAGGGTTTCATAAGTCGAATTTTGACTAATCGATTTATCAACTTTTGGGTATAAAAAAGTCAAAGTCGATTTTGTTTTTAAAAAAATCTAAAAGTTGACTTTTTTTCGTGTCGCCTTTTTCGATTTTTTTCCAAACAATGCGTATTGCTTTAATTAAGTATACGCTTTCATTTATTTTCGCTGATTCAGAAATGCATTAAAATTTGTATTTTATTGTATAGGGTGATCCAACTAGAGGTATTTTTTCCGAACAAAAAAAATATAAAAATTCAAATCAAGTGTGGAATCTTTATTCCTAATTTGAAAGGACATTTTATGACTTTTATTTTTTTAAAAAAAATTACCTTCAAACGTTGGTATTATGGAATTGAGCATTCGGTGGAAATGGGAAGGTCCGCTGTTTTCGACCAAATGAGGCCCATTTCTGGCTGAAATAAAAAAAATGGCGCATTTGGGCTAAAGAGCAACAAGAAGAGGTTCAAGAGGTGTCATTATACCCAGAGAAAACCACGGTTTGGTGTGGTTTATAAGCTGGTGTGAGTGGTGATGAGTCATCGGTACATATTTTTTCAAAAATGATTATGGCCGGAACGTAACCGTGAATGGCGCTCGCTATCTCGCCATGATATCGATATTTAGGCTACCTGAAATTGAAGCCCGTAATCTTGACGACACTTGGTTTCAACAGGACGGTGCCACTTGCCATACAGCTGCTCAAACAATTGATCTATTGAGAGGTCATTTCGAAAAGCAGCTAATTTCACGTTTTGGACAGGTGAGTTGGCCGCCTTGATCGATATTATATCACACCTTTAGACATTTTTCTTTAAGGTTGCGTAAAGTCCAAAGTCCTATGCTGACAAAGCAGCTACGATTCAGGTTTTGGCCATACCGGTCGAAATGTTCGAACGAGCCATCCAAAATTGGACCCTCAGAATGGAAACACTGGGGCGTAGTTGCGGCCAACATTTGAAGGAAATTATATTCAAAAAATAAATGCCATAAAATGTCCTTTCAAATTACCAGTAAAGATTCCACACTTGATTAGAATTTTTATATTTTTTTTCTGAAAAAATATGGATCACCTTATATATGTAAGTCAAAAATCGAATTGTACAGGATGGGCAAAAAGTTACCATGCGGTTTATATATATATTTTTTTTCAGTTTATATAAACAAAACTTGAAGGATAAATAATGGAGAGATTCACAACCGAACAAAGAACCAGAATACTAGAATTTTATTGTTTAAATCAGTTTTAACGCAAATTTGAATAGCTTTGTTAATAAGCATAACTGTAGGTTCTGGGGTTCTGAAATCCAAGAGCGATTCATCAAAGCCAATTGCACCCTATTAGGTGTACAGTATGGTGCGGGATCACATATGCATATATCATTGGGCCTTACTTCTTCAAGAATGAAGATCATTTCGCCCACTTTTTGTATTTGCATAATAATCGTTATACTTTTCATTCGATTCTAAAAATAAGTAATTAGTTGGATAGAGTAATTGGATATGACGCCTCTTCTTGTACCCCCTACACAAACTACCCCCACTTTACTTTTTCCCTAATGCACAAATTTTACTTGAATTGTGTATTCTGCAATATGTTTATGTCATCTTTTTACGGGCGTAAAAAAGTATATGCCACGCCCCATTTTTGTAACTCCCACACAAAAGGCCGTTTACGGGATTTCAATTAAATCGGTACGCTGGAGGCAAAAGAGAACAGAACATAGCAAAATATATGGGTTAGGGTATGTGTAATTCGGATCAACCGACTGAAGCTTTTTACTTGTTTTTTTAATCATGCCAATACGTTGGAAAGTCCTGCATAGTACTCGTACCACTGCTTCTGTATTAATATTACGCTTTTCTATATTCTATCATGGACGCGTGCCTAGTATTCTCTCTGCTTTTGCTATCGTTTTCTTTCCCAACTCTAACCAATAATTCAATCTGCATTTCCTACCTAATGAGATGATAAATTACTTATTTGTATTTAATACGGTAGGGGCTGGGCGTCATTAAACTAATTATTTCTACATATTCAACTGCATGATGAACCAGAAACTGCTAATAAATACTAAAATTCAGTTCTATTGTTCACACACGTTAATGAATGTTCATTGTCCTCGTAGGGACGAAGAAGACCACACTCTCTTCCGGACGAAAGTTTAATGTGAAAACTTTAAATGATTCCATTTGGTGCCTCCCATTTCAATTAACCAAATTATTTGAATGTCTGCCAAGCATGTTGGTCTATTTCCCATATACTTGTATGTATGTATGTGTACATATATACCAAGTGAAACATTTATTTAATGTACTGGAATAACTTCGTTACACTTTCATCCGAGCAACTCTTGTCCGAAAAAGTTCTAATTAAACTAATTTCTCCCCCATGGAAGGAAACAAGTCCACCGAAGTTCTTCGGAAAAAATGCTTAATTATTAACCGGGTAAGGGAGTAAAATATGAAAACTTACTGGTACGCAAAAATTATGAAAGGAAAAAAATAGAATGTGCTCATTTGTCCGTCATCATATTGAGTATTAAATTAATTGGGAAGCACGTACAAATAGCACGATTCGACTACAACACTCACTTCCGTTAATGTTACATGCAAAAGCACGTAAAAACAGTGTTAAGTTCGTCCAGGACGAATAAAATAAAACCCACCACCGTGTATTCGAAATGGAGAATATAACAGCACCTAATGAAATCTGCGTTAATTTTACTACTCATATCTACATATGTACTATCGGGGGGTTTTTTAGGTCTTTGGTGTACAGTCGAACCTGGATAAGTGGGATCGCAAGGGACCAACTGTTTATTTCCACTTAAAGAGGTTTCCCACTTGTCCAGGTAATTTGGATTTAAACCCCCTCCAAAGAGTGCGATAAAAATCAATTCATTCTATTTTATTGTTAGAAAAAGGCAGTTTGTGTGAAATAAATTCTTAAATTCTGTTTATTGAAAAAGGCACTTTGAGTGAAATATATTCTTAATGCTTTTATAACCGTAAAAGTAAAAAACCCTTAAGTTTAACCCCAGCAAAACGCAATCTATAATTTTTCCATACAACAATTCACCCAAACTAACACCAAGTTTGCAAATTAAATTAAAGCTTTTAATGTTTTCAATCCCTTCTTACAGATTGTGTCTATGTGTTTTTTGAATAAAAGTTTTTTATCAAGAGTAACGCCAAGGTATTTAACGTCGTCTTGAATGGGGACTCCGCCGTTCTCAAGGCAGAATCCAAGACGACGATTCAAGACGACGTTAAATACCTTGGCGTTACTCTTGATAAATAACTTTAATTCAAAAAACACATAGACAAAATCTGTAAGATGGGATTGAAAACATTAAAAGCTTTATGGCCGTTGCTAAATAAAAGATCTTCTCTCAACCTACAAAATAAAAACCTTATCTATAAAAGAATATAAGACCAACGCTAACATACGCATGCCCCATTTGGAATAAAGCTGCTAAAACACACATTAAGAAGCTGCAAATAATACTAAACAAGTGTCTCAAAATTTTTTATAAAAAGCCTTGGAGGTACCATACTTTCCTACTCCATTTTATTACACCAATTTATAAAGAGAATAACAGATAACTACGAGGGCGACCGCAAAAGTAACTGGCCTAACATAAAAAGAACCGTTTTTTGTAATTATTATTATTTATTTTTCAACATAATCTCCTTCCAACTCAATACACACCTCATCAAACGTTTTTCAAGTTTTTTAATTCCATCCGAAAAATAAGATTTTTCAAGACCTTAAAAATATGCCTCAGTTTCAGCAATAACCTCGCTATTGGACGAAAATTTTTTGCCACCGAGAATTTTTTTTAAATTTGGAAACAAGAAATAGTCGGAAGGAGCTAAATCTGGACTATATGGTGGATGCGGAGCAATTTCAAATCGTAATTCGGCCAGTTTTTGTTGAGTTAAAAATGCAGTGTGTGAAGGAGCATTATCTTGATGAATAAGAACTTTTTTTCTAAATGCGGTCGTTTATCTTGATTTCTTCACTCAACCGATCCAATAATGCACAATAATATTCACTATTTATAGTTTTTCCTTTCTCAAGATAATCAATAAATATTATACCCCTTGCATCCCAAAATACTGTGGCCATTACTTTTCCTGCTGACTTAACAGTTTTCGCCTTCTTGGGACCACTTTTACCAGCTTCTATCCATTGTTTTGACTGTTCTTTGCATTCTGGGATGTAGTGATGGATCCATGTTTCATCAACAGTTATGAATCGGCGCAAGAACTCTATTGGATTACGCTGGTAAATCGCTAAAAGCTCCTCGGAATTGGTCCAACGGACGATTTTTTTGGGGCAAAGTCAACAAATGCGGCACATATCTTGCGGATAGCTTTATCACGTGGAGTTCATCATGTAAAATACTCCAAACTTGTTTTTCGAGTATTTTAACAATATCAGCAAGTTCTCTGAGCTTTATTCGTCTATCTTTAGTCACTTCATTAAATATTTTTCTAATGTTTTCAATAGTAGTAGCAGTTTTCGGTCTTCCAGAGCGTTGTTCATCTTCCGTACTTGAACGACCCATTTTAAATTGTTGAACCCAGGATTTCACGGTGGAGTGCATTATCACCATGAACAGAATCCAATTCATCTTTGATTAATTGTGGCGTATAACCTTTCATATAAAAGTGTTTAATTACCGCACGAAACTCTTTATTTTCCATTTTTCAAAAATTATAAAACTTGTTTACTTCAATCACCTGTAACAAAGAAAATAATCATTAAATATTTCGGAAATTTTGACAGATGGCTTATAAAAGATTGCATTTAAAAAACAAAAAAAGTTGCTAGTAAAATAGAAAATGTGCCAGGCCAGTTAGTTTTGCGGTCGCCCTCGTATATTAGCATCATTGAAAATTCTTCCTATCCACTAATACGAGAATGTATAGAATTGCAATAATATTTATTTATTATTAAAAAAAAAAATCATCAAATTGAAAACTGCGCGCACATGAAGGTTTACTCGTGTTAGTAAATCAACCACATGGCACACAATTTTTCTAAAAATATTTGATTTCTTTTTCGTCAAATGAAGGCTTTTCCTATCTTTCCTTCAAAACTATCAATAATTTACACATACGTTTTAAGATCTAATATTATAAATTTTATTTGCTGTAATATCCTATGATAAAAATAATAAAAAATTTTCCATGAATAAAGATAAATTTACAAATTGAAAAAAAATTGAAGTTAAAAACCCGAGAGCTCACTGCATCGCACCAGGTCTGTCATTTTTTTGGCCTCTGTCGCCAAATTGTTGTTCAAAATTACCCAAAAAAAATGCCAAATTGTAACCGCATTGATACTATTGCCAATATCTATGCCCCTTTATCCTATGATGGAAGGTACAAAAATACATAGAACGGAGTCCTACAATCGGATAAGAGCCAAAATGTTGAAAATACCGACTACTAATTGAGACTTTCGGCGTTTTAGAGTAAGCTACTTTTTTTAATAAATACTTTCAAAAGTAAAATTATGGCGTTTTTATATTTGGCAAGAAATCGCCAAACGTGACAACTATGGGTCGCACTCACCCAAAATTCCCTTAGTAAAAAGCATAAACAAGAGAGAAAAGAGGAAAACAAATAATAGTCGTGCTTTTGAAGCATGAAAATGGAAATCCCACTCATAGAGGTAAACGAGTAAAAATTCCCAATTATACGAGGGCTGTTCGGAAACTTCTTAGCCTAGCACAAAAAGCGCGGTATAAACAGAAATAAGTTAAATGTTTTGGAAACTTCCATCTCTGCTATGAACACATGTTTGTTTCGATCTGGCAACTCCTTCATATAGAAACAGGTGTTCACAAAAGACGCATCCGCGATTTTTTTACAATGGAAAAATTAGAAATGCGTGGTGTCATTAAATATTTACATAAAAAAGGTTTATCGGGACAAGAAATTCATAATGATATGGTGAATGTGTCAGGTGAAAGTGCTCCTTCATATGCAACAGTAAAAAATTGGGTTGCTGAATTTAAACGTGGTCGTACAAGCATTGAAGATGAACCACGTAGTGGACGTCCAAAAACAGCAATAGAAATTGTAGCCAAAGTGCATGATATGGTATTAAATGATCGACGAATAAAAGTGCGTGAAATAGCTAATATCATGGGCATCTGAAATGATCGAGTCCATTTAATTTTGCATGAAGAACTACAGATGAAAATGCTTTCTGCAAGATGGGTGCCGGACCTGTTAACAGTCGACCAAAAACGCATAAGAATGAACATTTCTCAAGCTTGTTTGGATCGTTTTCAGCGAAATAAAATAAATTTTAAGCGTCGTTTCATAACTGTTGATGAGACATGGATCCACCACTATACTCCAGAGACAAAAGAACAATCCAAACAATGGACTGAAGCAGGAGGAAGTGCCCCAAAGAAGGCAAAAACAATTCAATCGACTGGTAAGGTTATGGCAACGGTTTTTTGGGACTTCAAAGGTATTTTATTGATTGACTATCTGCAAAAGGGTAAAACAATAAATTCAGAGTACTATTGCAACCTTTTAGATCAATTAAATGTACAAATTCGAGAAAAACGTCCTGGCTTACAACACAAAAAAATAATTTTTCATCAAGACAACGCACCAGCGCACAAGAGTGTCTTAACAATGGCTAAAATCAACGAATTAAAGTACGAGTTGCTTGACCACCCACCTTATTCTCCTGATTTAGCTCCCAGTGACTTTTACCTGTTCCCAAATCTAAAAAAAATCCTTGCTGGCAAGCGTTTTACCTCAAATGAAGATGCAATTACAGTTGTAAACCACTATTTTGAAGACCTCGAAGAAAACTATTTTAATCAAGGGATAGAATTGCTAGATAAGCGTTGGACTAAGTATATTGAAGTTTCAGGAGATTATATTGAAAAATAAAAAAAAAAAAATAAAAAATATTTTTGAGAAACTAACTATTCTCTTTCATTGATAGGCTAAGAACTTTCCGAACCGTAGAGGTAGATTCTAAGAAGTCAAATGCCACTTATAGAGGTTCAAACTTCTGATAAGAGATTAAATGGAATATGAAATAACTTTTTAAAGATTATTAAAAAAAAATAATGTTTAAAAAAAACGTATCAGTTCAGATTAAGCAGTTGTCGTCGGCAGAATTTATTGTTGTAAAGGTTGGTCCAACCATAATGCACAATGTTAATAATGAGTCACACCCTTTAACGTCAACTTTTATGCCCAACTTAATTTCATATTTCCTTGTTTCAGTGTTTGACAGATTCAACCATAGAGGGGTGCACAATTAAGCAGCTCGTTAAGATTGTTAAAGCCTTTTATGGAAATGGGCGTTCAAATCAAAATGCATATCTTGACTTTTTTTGGTCAGCCTAATCGACGAAATGTGCCTACAATCGGAAGAATTGTGCGCAAATTTCAGCAAACTGGGTCTGTAGGAAATATGAAACCACCTGTACATGCTTCGTTCTGCGGAAAACAGTGATGTTTTTGCGGTAGTGTATCAAGAGCCGTCAATCTCGACTTTTGAATAGTGTTCGCTATCGCGGAATGATAACGGCCTTCTTGTGACCAGAAATTAAGGATATGGACCTGGACGATATGTGGTTCCGACAGGATAGTGCCACTTGCCATACAACTAACGAAACAATAGCTCTTTTGCGCGAGAAATTCAATGGCTGTGTGGCGATATTAATTGGCCGCCACGATCATGTGGTTTGAAAACGTTGGACTTCTTTCTTTGGCGATATTTAAAAGAAAAAGTGTACGTCAATAAGCCAAAAAACAATTCAAGAGCTAAAGGATGTGCTAATTCGGCACATTAACGAAATTGAACCTCCATTGTGTCTCAAAGTCATTGAAAATATGGACCATCGAATCCGTGGCGAGCATTTGACCGGTATCTTTGACAATTATGCTACATTATTGTCGTATATATTTTCTTATCAAAATGTTAACATATTTTTAACACACTTTTTTCTCCCAGGTAACATTTGAGCTACTCCCAGAGGTCTATTGCCATGAAAGATGAAGGATGACCAATTCAATAAAGAAATATTCATGTCAATAAAGAAATATAAATTCTCGATTTAGTTTAAACCTATCAGACCGTTGCTTGTTATCACAATATACTCAACGTCGCCCATCTTACGAGTTTTAGAGAAAATACTGAAAAATCCAAAATGGGTTAATCGAGAACAACTCCAAAATGCTTCTGGTAATCGCTAGAAAAACGCCGCGACGACAGAAAGGCGTGCTCGTTTCGGCCGGCAGCTGTAACTTCGAGGAAGTAGAGGAAATTGTATACCTAGGTGGAAAAGACATCAAACAATCTACGACCCCAGCGGCGAGTACATGGGTCGGACGAACCGTGAGATGTACAAGATGTAACTCAACATCAAAATACAACGATTGTGCTGGCTTGGCCGTTCCGGGAACAAACGTTTAAGCCAGAAAGGCTTGTGACCATAACTGCAACGAAAAACGTAGGCAGTATTTATCAGTTTTCGGTGGTGAGACCCAGTACAGGAGTTTTCGAAAATTCTTCAGAAATTGAAGACAATACTCCCAACAGCAATGTGCTATGACATCAGTTGTTGAGCAGGCACGGGCCAATAAGAGGTTTTGGAGCCAGACATACTTAGGCTCTTTAGCTATTTACTGCACCCACCAAGCAAGACTTTGTAAGTACAACTCATTTCCATTTGCATTACCACATAATTATCTTAATTTTTAAATCCAAAAATAAGTTTTTACTAATAATAGATTTTAATAAAGGGCAACTGGTAGAAAGGTGCCGCGACGATAGAATGGCGAGATCGTTTCGGTCGTCAGCTGCAACGTAGTTGTAGCTGGATGGGTCGGAAGAACTGTAATTTGGGTCGGAAGAACTGTAATTTGTATCATAACATCAAAATAGAACAATTTCGCCGGCTCGGCCGTGCCGGTCAAACGGAAACCAACGTTTCTGCCAGAAAGGCGTTTGACCTTAAATGACACAAAAAGCGAAGACGGTAAAGATTAGGTTTCCGGTGTTGAGACCAAGTGCAGGAGTTTGCGAGAATTCTTCAGAAACTAGAGACAATACTCCCACCATCGAAGTGCTTTGACATCAGTTGTTGAGCAGGCGCGGGACGACAAGATGTTGTGGAGTCAGCCTAAGTAAGTAAGCACTTTAATGCACGAACCAAGCAAAACGTTGTAAGTACAACTTATTACCATTTCCATTACCAGGTATTGATCTTTCATTACCCTTTGCATTGTTTTAAAACCAAGTAATTACTAATAACAGATTTTATAAAACGGCCAACTGGTTAAGAGGCGCCGCGACGATAGAAAAGCGGGATCATTTCGGCCGTAGCTGCAACGTCGGGGTAGTAGAGGAATTTGTATGCCTCAGAGAAAACGTCATGGGCCGGACGAACCGCGAGCTGTACAAGCTGTAACTCACCATCAAAATACAACGTTTGCGTTGACTCGGCCGTTTCGGACGAACGAAAACAAACGTTTCAGTTAGAAAGGCGTTTGACTATAAAAGACACAAAAAGCGAAGACGGTAAAGATTAAGTTTCCGGCGTTGAGACCATGTGCAGGAGTTTGCGAGAATTCTTTAGAAACTGGAGACAATACTCCCACCAGCGAAGTGCTTTGAAATCAGTTGTTGAGCAGGCGCAGGCCGACAACATGTTGTGGAGCCAGCCTATGTAAGTAAACTATTTACTGCACCAACCAAGCAAAACTTTGTAAGTACAACTCATTACGATTTTCATTACCAGGAAATAATCTTTCTTTTTTTAAATAAAAATAAGTCATTACTAATAACAGATTATATATAAAGAGCAACTGGTAGAAAGGTGCCGCGACGACAGAAAGGCGATTCGGCCGTCAGCTGCAACGTCGGCAGTCAGCTGCAACGTAGTAGAGCAATTTGTATACCTCGCAGGAAAGCCATGGGTCGGACGAGCCGTGATACAACGATTGCGCTGACTCGGCCGTTTTGGTCGAACGAAAACAAACGTTTCAGCCATAAAGGCGATTGACCATAACTGCAACGAAAAGCGCCGGCAGTATTTATCAAGTTTTTGGTGGTGAGAACAAGTGCAAGAGTTTGTGAGAATTCTTCATAAACTGGAGACAATATTCCCACCAGCAAAGTGCTTTGACATCAGCTGTTGAGCAGGTGCGGACCGGTAAGACGTTTTGGAGCCAGCCTAAGTAAGTAAGCTCTTTACTGCTCCAACTAAGCAAAACTTTGTAAGTACAACGCAGTACCATTTGCATTAACAGGTATTGATCTTTCATAACCATTTGTATTATTTTTAATCCAAAAATAAGTAATTACTAATAATAGATTTTATATAAAGGGCAACTGGTAGAAAGGCGACGCTACGACAAAAAGGCTACATCGTTTCGACCGTCAGCTGCAACGTCGGGATAGTAAAGAAAATTGTGTGCTTCGCAGGAAACGTGAGCTGTAAAAGCTGTATCTCAACATCAAAATACAACAATCTAGCTGGCTCGGTCGTGCCGGTCGAACGAAAACAAACGTTCCAGCCAGAAAGGCACGTGGCCATAACTGCAACGAAAAGCATAGATAGTAATAATGCGGTGGTGAGACCAAGTGCAGGAGTCTGCAAGAATTCTTTATGAACTAGAGAAAACACACCCAGGATCGAAGTGCTTGAACATCAGTTAGGTTGTGTTGCCAGCCTAAGTAAATAAGCTCTTCACTGCAACAACCAATCAATACTGTGTAAGTATAAATCATTATCATTTGCATTACCTTGTAATGATCTCTCATTACACTTTTTATTACTTTACATGCTAAAATAAGTAATAACTTATAATAGATTATAAACACATAATTACTTATTGGCATGACGTGTGACTATAGTTTTATCGAACACCACTTCGTAGGTCAGTTATTTCTCATTTTTAAATGATTGTTTCAAGGGCTGCCGAGGGAAAAGCTTTTCTAAACTGTCATCTGTTATGACCGGCTGTGATGCAGTGCTACTGTCTGCGTCTACTAATTTAAGCGTTCTAGGTTAAAATCCACGCATAAGTTTAAATGTTTTCAGTAACTTTTAAATTTTTACTCTTTTTTTCTTGCTCTTATATATAAACTACTTATAATTGAGTAGCACGTAAGCTTGCAGACAAGTACTTATTCTTGGAACTCGTGTATGCTTGCAGAGAAGCACTTTCCTCCAATAGTATCATTACTATGTCCAATTCCCTTATGTAGTTAGTGAAGACTAAAAACAAACAAAATTATAAATTTCTTTGCTTGCATTCGATTTTTATTTTGTACTTGTACTCTTTTGACATGTTTATTTAAATATTACAGTTTCTTCATTATCGCGTTTTACAAATTTGATTTCAACATTTCGTTTTTTTTTTTTTTGTATTTTTGTGGCCCTTTTATTTGGCATTGCTTTAAGTATTTTCTATATCTAATCGTTAGTTTATTTTCGAAGCTAATCCTCAGTTTCCTAAGCCTGGGACTCAGCCTGTGAAGTTGTCTGTGCATCACTATCGGGTTTCGGTTCATCCGTTGAGCCGAATACGCACATCGGACATTTCTCCTTGAGAACAATGCGATATTTCGGATGACTGATGCCGTAGACAATGGGATTGTAGACTGCGCTGGTTTTGGCAAATGTCGCTCCAAATATAGTCATGGTCGGTGTAAGGCCATCAATTTTAAAGAGACCATGATAGCAAATAATAAGATATGGTGTCCAAGCCAAAAACCACAAGGATATCGTTGTCAGAGCAACTTTGGCCAATTTTGCCTCGGCGCTCTTGTCGCAATCTTCCGAGGACCTTAATGATTTCACATTCATTTTCTTTGCTTGCTCTCGCATGGCTTTTTCGTGGGCCGACACAGCGGCTATTATGAACCAATATGAGTAGCAGATCAAGAATAAAGGCGTATAGTAGACGAGCAGTGAGTATGATATTAAATAGGAGCGTGGATTCCATTCTCGTGTCATATAGTCAATACTGCATGCTGTTAAATTACCTTCTGGAACGTAGCTGAAAATAAAAAAAAAATATTCTTAAAACAGCCAGATTTGGAAGTTTCAATTGCAATGCAAAAAGAAAAGATCACGAGTAGCTGTTTTCATTAAACGTAGTCTGATGGCTGCATCGCAATTTGCTAGTCTTTGGTTTTATTTAATGACAGCTAATATTTCTTTAGAAAACCATTAACTGCTCTTCAGTCAATGACAACTCACCTGCTCCAACCGATTAATGGCATTAGTGTCCAAAAGGTCGCCATCATCCATATGAAAGCGATTTTAATCAAAGCCAATTTCACTGTCATCGGTCGGCCTGTCACACCCTTGACGATAACCTGATATCGATCCAATGCTATCATCGACATTGACCAAATCGATATGCAACCAAACATCGAGCCACATATAGCATAAATATCGCACCACATCGGTCCCAAAATCCATGTCTCGAAATAAAAATTAACAATCATGACGGGTGATTGTGAAATCATCATACAGAAATCGGAAAAGGCCAAATTCAAAACAAGCAAATTGGCCGGAGTTCGTAGAGACTTGGTACCACCGAATATGTAGACAACAACGCCATTGCCGCAACACGATACCACCATAATAGCAGCGGTGAAAATGCCAAGAAGTTGACTGGTGGCAGAAGGCATCGGTGGAAATCGGCCCCAATAGGGATTGACCAAATGTGCCATATCCGGAGTGACCTGAAAAAGAAATAGAACAATTTTTGAGACTGAGAATTCATGTTAAATAACCCTATTCGTTTTATTTTATTTCCCTCTGCATACTTCATAACTAGATTTTAAGCCATGTTTCTTTTGAACATTTTTTTAAGGAGAAACCAAGAAGTTATTTAAAAGGCGGACAAAAATATTTTTAGTTTAGTTTTAGATATTTTTGAGATTTTATGGACTACTTAATAGGAATTTTGTATTTCATCAAAAAACACAGTATTTGAAAATTCGCCACTGCTTTGCTTTTTCGAGTCTATCTTTTTTATTTTGCTCTGGCGTACTATAGTGCCCTTTGGAATTTGTATGGCTTTAATTTGAGTTTATTTTTGATTATGCGGTGAATTCTTTCCTGGAATATTTTTAGTTATTTAGCCATTTGATTACCTTTACGACGTGGATTTCGTTGAAATTGAAATAATTTCTTGCGATGTTGCCTTTTTTTTATACACCACCATGCGATATAAAACATTTATTCACTTTGACATGGCTCAGCTCACAAACAATAGCTAAGTGACTTTGACAGCCCAGTAAACCAAATTTGCCGACAATGTCTGATATCAGACAATTCTGAAAAATATCAGAACTCTATTGAGAATTCTTACCGAAATCGTTACGAATTCTGTTCGATTTTATTTATTATGTTTCGAAATATCTGAACGAATTCGGCCCGAATTCTGTTAGACTTGTCTGTGGGATTTTTATTAATTTTTTGATCAGACTTCATTTAACGAACTCGCAACGAATTCCAGACGTTCGTTTAAAATTTTTGTTATTTCCCAGTAAACCAAATTTGCCAAGAAAGGGTGATATCAGACAATTCTGAACAATATCTGAACTCTATCGAAAATTCCTACCGAATTCGTTACGAAGTCTGTTCGATTTGTATAAGGATTTTTTATTTATTATGTTCCGAAAAAAAGGATGGTTAATTTGACAATCTCAACTTAGATCACCTACCGGTACTTACAACTTTTGCTTCCCGTTTTCTGAAAAATGTAAGGTTTAGATATGACTACAAGAATGCTAATTGGAATGCTTTTAGGAGACATATAGCACATGATTTAGGTGCTCTTCTGGAAGTTGCAGTAGAATCGACCGAAGATATTGATTTCCTTATAAATAGGTTAACGTCTGTTACGAGGGCGACCGCAAAAGTAACTGGCCTAACATAAAAAGAACCGTTTTTTTGGAATTATTGTTATTTATTTTTCAACATAATCTCCTTCCAACTCAATACACTTCATCAAACGTTTTTCAAGTTTTTTAATTCCATCCGAAAAATAAGATTTTTCAAGACCTTCAAAATATGCCTCAGTTTCAGCAATAACCTCGCTATTGGACGAAAATTTTTAGCCACCGAGAAATTTTTTTAAATTTGACAACGAGAAATAATCGGAAGGAGCTAAATCTGGACTATATGGTGGATGCGGAGCAATTTCAAATCGTAATTCGGCCAGTTTTTGTTGAGTTAAAAATGCAGTGTGTGAAGGAGCATTATATTGATGAAAAAGAACTTTTTTTTTTAAATGCGGTCGTTTTATCTTGATTTCTTCACTCAACCGATCCAATTGATTGATTTCTTCACTCAACCGATCCAATAATGCACAATAATATTCACTATTTATAGTTTTTCCTTTCTCAAGATAATCAATAAATATTATACCCCTTGCATCCCAAAATACTGTGGCCATTACTTTTCCTGCTGACTTAACAGTTTTCGCCTTCTTGGGACCACTTTTACCAGCTTCTATCCATTGTTTTGACTGTTCTTTGCATTTTGGGATGTAGTGATGGATCCATGTTTCATCAACAGTTATGAATCGGCGCAAGAACTCTATTGGATTACGCTGATAAATAGTTAAAAGTTCCTCCGAATTGGTCCAACGGACTATTTATTGGGGCAAAGTCAACAAACGCGGCACCCTACTTGCGGATAGCTTTTTTATGTGGAGTTCATCATGTAAAATACTCCAAACTTGTTTTTCGTGTATTTTAACAATATCAGCAAGTTCTCTGAGCTTTATTCGTCTATCTTTAGTCACTTCATTAAATATTTTCTAATGTTTTCAATAGTAGTAGCAGTTTTCGGTCTTCCAGAGCGTTGTTCATCTTCCGTACTTGAACGACCTATTTTAAATTGTTGAACCCATGATTTCACGGTGGAGTATGATGGTGCATTATCACCATGAACAGAATCCAATTCATCTTTAATTAATTGTGTGATGTTTAATTACCGCACGAAACTCTTTATTTTCCATTTATCAAAAATTATAAAACTTGTTTACTTCAATCACCTGTAACAAAGAAAATAATTATTAAATATTTCGGAAATTTTGACAGCTGGCTAATAAAAGATTGCTTTTAAAAAACAAAAAAAAAGTTGCTAGTAAAACAGAAAATGTGCCAGGCCAGTTAGTTTTGCGGTCGTCCTCGTATAACAATTCTATTGAGTATGCAGTGCCTACAAGAAACTGCAAAAATTCTTATTCGATAAGACTGCCAAGACCCCATCTTAAACTTAATTACATTACGCAATGTATCAAGACGTAATTGGATAAGATGCAGACTTATCCATTATAAGGCCGAAATGGTTTTGCTGAATAGAATAATAGAAAGAAAAATCGACGAATTTCGAATTATGAAATGGAATAATATGCTTAGGAAACTAGAAAAATCCTCCCCACAGTTTTGGAAAATATCAAAGATATTAAGGAAAAGGACGAGATGCATTCCTAGCTTGAAAGTAGATAAAACTACATATACAACAAACGTTGAGAAATCGAATATGTTGGCTCGGGAATTTTATACAAATCATTGCATTTCGTCGAATTTAAGTGATCAGGACACTGAACGAATGGTTTCGGATTCGTTACTAATTCTATCATATTATAATGATGATACTATCCAAATATCTGAGGATTCTATAAAGAGTGTTATTAAATGTCTGGGAAATGGAAAAAAGCCGGGTCTTGACGGCATCACAAATGTCTGCTTGAAAAATCTTCCTGCAGCTAGTATACATTTTTTATCACGCATAGTTAATTATTGTTTGAAATTTGGTTTTTCCCTTCTGCCTGGAAGAAGTCTAAGGTCATAGGCATTCCAAAACGCGGTAAAAAAAAATGGATAATCCAGAATCCTATCGTCCAATTAATCTTTCGAACTCAATGAGTAAAATTTTTGAAAAAGTCCTAAAGGAGAAAGAAGATAGTATCATTCATTGAGGACAATGACATACTCCCACGACAACTGTTTGGTTTTAGGCCTGAACATAACACCATTCAACCGTTGGTGAGAATTAAGAATATTGTTAAGAACAATTTCAGCAGTGGTAGATCTACGGCAATGATTCTACTGGATATAAGAACGGCATTTGATACTGTATGGCATGACGCATTGGTACACAAATTGATACATACGTATTGGGTTAGACCGGTCGTTGGTTAGGGTCATTAAGGGCTTCTTGAGAAATAAAACATTGAGAGTGTTTATTGCAGATCAACATTCTGATGAATACGACATTCCTGCGGGATGCCCTCAGGGATTTTGTTTATCCCCAATTCTGTATGACATATACACTCACGATGCGAATCTTCAATTTTCGCGGATGATACAGCTATTTTGAGCTCATGGACGATTTCAAAACGCAGTATATTCAGTTGCTGATTATTTCAATAAATGGAAGATTTTAGTTAATTCCGCCAAGACTTCCGCCATTTTCTTTACCAGGAAAAGGAAAAGTATTTTTCTGCCGCAGTCCAGGATTAGGGTGGCCAATGCTGATATTGACTGGGGAGAAAATGTAAAATATCTTGGAGTTGTTTTGGATAAAAAATTGATTTTTAATGACCACGTGTCATACACGATTAATAGGATTAATATGAATACCCGAATTCTTTACGCTTTCATAAACCGAAACTCAGACCTCTCCATCTATAACAAGTTGTTAATATCACAGTACAACAGCCAATCTGGGGGGTGAGAAATTCCAAGTCAGGCTGATGGTACTAGGTCAGTATATTAAAACCCTCAAAGGGTTTTGCGTTCGTATGTGCCAGTTTTTTTTATGACCTTTTACATTTTTTCCTTATCTTGATGTTTTTTCGCTTAGTTGTAAAATGTTGGCAAAAACGTAGTTTGACATAACTCGAGAACGCCTAGTTCGATTTTGCTGAAATAAATTGAGAAAAATTAATAATTACATTTTCTTTAATCCATTAATATACTGTTTCTCTACCAAATCAACATTTTTGCAATTAGGAATAAATTTATGAAGAAAATTTTGCCAAAAAAAAATTTTTTTTTTTAAAACATAAATCCCAAACGGAAAAACATGTAGAGTCTTATTCTGTTAGACTTGTCTGTGGGATTTTTATTAATTTTTTGTTCAGACTTCTCTTATCGAACTCGCAACGAATTCTGAACTATTTACCTGAGGTAGTCTATTTAAAATTTTTGTTATTTGCTTCATATTTTACAGTCATTGTTATTGTGTCGGAACTAATTCGGAACGAATTCTTAACTTTTTGTCTGAGGTATTTTTATATTTCAAATTCTTGTTTTATGTTTGTTTCATTCAAAATTTACCAAGACATTAGCCCAGAATTCGTTCAGAAATCGGTTCGAAATGTCGGCAAAAACATCAGAGTTCCCTTAGAGCAGTAGTTCAGAATTCATGTCAACCCTCCAATATGTTTGTCGTAACGAACTCGGTTAGAATTCCAATCCGAAATCGGAAAATTTTTTCGACTATCGTACAGAACTCTGACCGAATTCTGAACGTTTGGTTAGCTGGGCTATGCGACGGATTTTTATTGTGTTCGGAGGAAAACTCTACTGCCGGCAGTTCTCGTTAAATGCAAAACTGGTTGCCCTTAAGTGTATAGCCACTAAACATAGTTACAGTACAATTATTACTTGCGGTATTATAAAAGGTGTCCCAAGAAGAGCGCAATTGCGCAATGACTGATGCAGCAATTGAATTGTTTCTCTGGCTGTATGACATGTGGCGCCGTCTTGTTGGAACAACATGCCCTCCACATTCATTTCTTTAATTCTAGGCAAGAAAAAACTGGTTATCATTTCACGATACCAAACACCATTGACTGTTTGCGCTTGACCTGCCTCATTTTCATAAAAAAAGGTCCAATGATTCCTCCAGCCCAAAAACCACACCACACAGTGACACGTTGAGGATGCATTTGCTTCTCGTGTATCTCTCGAGGATTTTCCGCACCCCAAATGCGACAATTCTGCCTATTGACGAAGCCATCAAGATGAAAATGGGCCTCGTCACTGAAGATGATTTTATCGGCAAAATCAGCATTTTCATTTTGTCTCTCTAATACCCAATTAACGAACTCCCTTCGCTGTCCATGGTCAGCTGGCTTCAGTTCCTGAGTCAATTGAATTTTGTATGCATGAAGATGCAAATCTTTCGTCAAAATTCGCTGCAAAGTGGATTTGGAGACACCAATTTGCTGAGCTCGGTGTCGAATTGAGGTGGATGGAGTTTGAGCGACATCATCACGTACAGCTGCGACATTTTCGGTCGATCGACCTGGTCGATGGCGCGTTGTTGTCTTTACATCACTAACGGACCCAGTTTCGGCAAATTTATCCATTAATCTCTTTACAGTTGACTCTTTTGGAGCATTATTGTGACCCCAAATTGATCGCAATTTGCGAACTGTAGCCGCAAAACTTTCACCATTTTGGTAAAACAATTTCACAATGAGAATGCGTTGTTCATTCGTGTAGCGCTCCATTTTTACTAACCTCGTACCTTCTACTAACAAACAATAACAATTGTTCAAATGTCAAACAATGACACTTCGAATGTTGCCAGATTTAAAAATTGCGTTCTTCTTGGGACACCCTTTATAAGTAGTAAAGTGGCACTCTTCGAAACTGCAGACACTCCTGTTTGTAAATAAAAGTATTTGGTAACGCTTTTTGAAAATGCTTTACAACTTTTTTTTGTAGAACAAAAATATTTTCTTCTTTTGCATTTACGTTTACATTTAGAAATAACATGACATAAGTTCAGAATTCGGTTCGAAATGCCGGTAAAAACATCAGAATTTAATAAGACTTAATGCCAGAATTCTGATCGAAGTCTTTCAGAATTAGTTCCCAAGACTACAGTTCAGAATTCGGTCAGAAATCGGTTCAAAATGTCGGCGAAAACATCGGAATTCCCTCAAAGAAGTAGTTCAGAATTCGTATCAACCTTCTCATATGTTTTTCGTTACGAACTCGCTAAGAATTCTGATCCGAAATCGGAACATTTTGCCGATTGTCGAACAGAATTCTGACCGAATTCTGAAGTGTTTATTAGTTGTTGAGCTAGCGACTACACGCAGAGAAAAAATATGGTTACTATATGGTCACGGCAACAATAGTATGTTCTCTGCAATAAAAGTATGGTTGTCGCAACCTTAGTATTGTTTTTTGAATTTAATTTTGACAATAGTATGATTGCGGCAATATTAATATTGTTGAAATATAACAAAAGCATTGTTGCCAAATAAAAAAAATGAAAATATGGTTGTAGCAACAATATAAATATGGTTGGTGGGACAAAAGTATTGTTTCATGGGTTTTATGTTAACAATAACATGATTACGGCAATCATATAGGCAAAATCGTAATTTATTTTTAATTTGACAATGTTATTTTTACGAATCTTACGCAATAATAGTAGTTTCTATATATAAATTAATATTTTTCAAAACAAACTACGGATTAGTATAACTGAAATATTTTTAATACTCGTAAATGAATTGTTTCTACTGTTAAATAAATCACTCCCTTTATAAAGAGTTTTATGTATTTTTACATAACTTATTGATTAAAAATCTCTATTGTTGAATAACAACTTAACCCAAACTTTAAAAAAAAATTTGGGGATCATATATGGTTGTGTGTAAGTCATACTCACATGGTTGTGAGGATCAGGCACATCATGATTGTATGTGAAACATTCTTTGCTTGTGAGGATTATAGTATGGTTGTGGGGATCATAATATGGTTGAGTGTGAATAATAATATGGTTGTGAGGATCATAGTATGGTTGTGTGTAAATAATTCTTTTGTTTTGAGGACCATAATATTGTTATGGGGATCATGGTATGGTTGTGTGTGAACCATACTATTGTTGTGATGATCATAATATTGTTGTGCCACAACCATATAACCAACAATAGTATGATGCTCTTCGAATATTGTTACCCCAACCATACTTTTTTTCTGCGTGTATCGGGGTTTTAATTCAATAGCTGTCCATATTTTTGAAATAATCTATTTTTTGTTTCAATGAAATTTACTTTTGCTTTTGACTCATTTTATTACTTTTTACGAAGCATCACCCAAGAACTTCTTGTAAACTGACTCTCAACGACTTAAAACAAATAAAGTAGGAATTCCTTTGTAATTAGAAAACATGCAGATGACACGGCGATCTTAGCTTCAAGTCAGTCTGCGATAATGGCCTCTTCTTTTATTCAACCCAACTCAATAAATTGCAAAACTGGCTTGTAAAATGGAATATTAAGGTGAACTCCAGTAAATCTAGTCACATAACGTTTACGTTTAGGAAAGGCGATTGTCCACTAGTCACAATAAACTTAGAAACAGTTCCACATATGCATTTAGATCGCGCAAATTAACATTTAAGTCACACATTAAATACAAAAGAAAGCATCTCGATCTTAAGCTTAAAAACTTATATTGGCTCCTTGGGCCAAAATCACAGCTATCTGTGGAAAATAAACTAATAATTTAAAAATCTTTTTTAAACTCGGTTTGGATATATTGTCTACACCTATTGGGAACGCCCAGCAATTCTAAAGTGAAAATATTGAAAAGATTTCAATCGAAAGTTTTACAATTGATTTTGAACTCGCCATGGTTCGTCAGAAATGATATACATTTCAACGATCTTAACATGACATTGGTTAAAGACAAAATAAAAATATGCTCCGAAAAATATCTTGCAAGACTAAGCAATAATTAATTTTACTGGTTGTTTATCTGTTAGATGTTAGCAACAAAACAAGGCGTTTAAAAGACTTCATGTACTGGATCTTCCTTTTAGAACATAAATATTACCTAATATAATTTAACACATAACACAATTTTAATTTACTTATCGATGATTATTAAAGTAAAAATCATCCAGCTAATTGTATCTGTATTCTATTGTTCATTTAAATTGCTTATTATCTAATTATAAATTGCAAATAAAGAACTTAAAAATAGAAAACGACGCAAACCGAAGCCATAACGTATTTCGAAGCCACATTTTTTGCGACGCAAAACAAAGCTTCCGCAATTAGAGGTCATTGCATTTTTTTTAGACGATTTAAATCGGCTAAAATTAGCGTATTAGTGAAATAGCTAATACGCAATATTAACAGCTCTGTCATTGGTGTGAAATTGGCATAGCTGGCATTAGAAAAACTGATAACACTTTAATTTCCTAGACATGTTTATTAGAACAATCATTGAGCTACATGAGCTCCTTGGCTACATTCGTCATTTTTTAAGAACTCCAAACTATTCTCCAAATCAAAAGTTATAGACTTTTGGACGCTGGGCCACTGTGCGACAGAAAATTGGAAGCCTAGCCACACTGCTTTCAGTAGCTTCATACATAGGGCCTACTCCGCTCCTTTGTTATTTTTTCGAGTAATATCCAGAAAAAGCTTTCAGGGAGACCCGCCTATTGAAAAGACTGCATTTAAGTCGTCCCAATCGACTGTACACTTAAGTTTATGATGATTATCCACACAGAACATCAAAAGTAGCCAGTTATTTATCCTACAAATAGAATTCACTGTGATCTTAGGAGTTACCCATTACGGAAATTACTCAAATATAAAATATTACGCTTGATCGTTATCCCTGTTCCATTGAGGAACCACAACTTACTCTGTCCAATACCGAGCCATTGCCCATCTGCGCCCCAAACCTGGGTGCATTGAAACTATCCATGGCACAGGATATTTGAGCACTTCCAACACCCTTCACTCGAATCTTAAACGGTTGTTTGTTACTTCACACTGCGTTTTCATTTAAATATAAATTCCATTTATTGGACCCGCACGTTCACCCTTTCGATTCAATGCGAAAATTGTTATTGAAATATTTCGAACTTATCAAAGACCCTTCATGCCATCTCCGGTCTTTTTATACCACAAAACAATTTCCAATCACTTTGTGGTCTTTTTGTAGTTAATTCGATTAGGGCTGCTTGCATTTGATGTGTGTGTCTGCAAAAAATGCCTGCAAATCAATGGCTAGGGCAGAAAGAAAAATCTCGTTCAATTTGGGACTTAAAAATACGGGACATAAATCTGCACGCAATCGAAATGTGCCCATGTATCGATGTGTGTATGTGTGTTGCATTAATTACTGTCACTGCCACAGTAACCGGCTTGCTCTGCTAGCCATGGCTCAGATACTTGCATGCACAGCCGCAATTCTGTTGCACGTACTTTAGGACTTGTGTGTGCATGTTGCCATTGTTTGAACGTAGAAAAACGTTCGTTTACATTGAGTTGACAGGCTGTCATATTAGGGGATTCTTGGTGCTTTTTAGGTTCATTTGGATCAATGACAACGCTACTGTGCTGAGGCTTAATGACATTCGTGGCCAAGTAAAAGTTCACATTCCAAAATTAAAGAACTTGATTTTGCTGTGCCATACATTGTGGCGTATGATTTATAACAAATTCAATTTGAATGGCTCATACGTCTGGTTGTGCAACATCCAATGATGCGACGACGACGAAAGCAAGAATGGCATGATGTCAATTCCATCACTAATTTCATGTTGTGTCTGCGATTTTACCAACAAATTTTTGTTCACTAAAGTCGAAAATCATTCGGACCAAATAAGAAGAGCAAATTTCCCTCGCAATATTAATCGTTGAGTCCATAAAGTATATATACTTAGTAGGGACATAAATACTGTTAGATACAACATTGAACATACCCATTTCAATAGTAGAACTGAACATACCCCGTTAATGTCATATGGGTTTTGAAAGCTAACCTCAATAGCGTTAGTCTGTAACGGGATTTTAAAATTGTTTCAACTTTCATCATGGAGCGGTCAGATAATGAGAACCGTATCGCTGTAATAGCGCTTTTCAAGTGTGAAATGAAGAAAACGATATTTTCAAAACGCTCCGGCCACTAGGGATTAGCCGCATGTTCGTCTACCGATGCATAAAAGTGTTTGAGGAGACTGGACGGTCGGGCCGTCCACGCTCTGTTCGAACACCGCATGTCATCAAAGCCATTAAATCAAGAATTCACAGAAATCCGCTCCGGAAACAGAAAATCATGGAACGTGAGAAGAATATCACGCAAAAGTCCATGAGTCGTATCATTAAAAAAGACTTAGGACCGGGGGTTTTCAAACGACGTACAGGGCATTTATTGACTGCAGCTTTAAAAAAAATAGGATTGAAAAATGCAAACGTCTATTGGTGAAGCACGCTGATAACTTGCACAGAAAAATTTTGTTCACCGATGAAAACATTTTTACCGTTCAAGAAAAATTTAACAAGCAAAATGATAGAGTGTATGCGCGGTCATCTAAGGAAGCAGCTGAACTGATCCCAAGGATGGAAAAGCGTCATCAGCCAGCTTCAGTCATGGTTTTGTGGGGTGTCTCTTACGGTGGGGTCACTGACCTGCATTTCTGCAAACAAAGAGTCAAAACATCGGCCAAAGTTTACCAAGAAACCGTTTTGGAATTGCTGTGAAGCCTCTTAACAATCTCTTGTTCCAAAACCAGCCATGGACTTTCGAGCAGGATTCTGCGCCGGCCCATAAGGCTAAAACGTCCCAGTCCTGGCTTCAAAACAATTTGCCAGCGTTCATTTTCTCTGAAGAATGGCCCTCAGCAGTCCAGATTTAAACCCATTGGACAATAAATTGTCACAAAAGATACCCCAACATTGGATCTCTTAAGACTGCATTGGTTGGAGCTGTGGCCAATTTTCCAATGGACGAGGTTCGTGCAGCTATTGACGATTGGCCAGTGCGACTTAAGGCGTGTGCAAAGGCAAAAGGCGGACATTTCGAATAAGTAGATGCTTTTTGGATTCAATTTACATCAATAAATATATTGAAAAATATTTGGTCCAAACACATTCAGTACAGCATAAAACGTGTGTAACAGTATTTATGTCCCTACTAAGTATAACAATTTAAATCAAGTGTGGAATCTTTATTGGTAATTTGAAAGGACATTTTATGGCATTTATTTTTTGAAAATAAGTACCTTCAAATGTTGGCAACTGTACTACGGAAATGAGCGTTCGGTGAGAAGCGGGAAGATCCGCTGTTTTCGACCAAAATTTTGTTCAGTGATGAGGGCCATTTCTGGCTTAACGGCAAAGTCAACAAACAAAATTGCTGCATTTGGGCTGAAGAGCAACAAGAAGAGGTTCAAGAGGTGCCATTATACCCAGAGAAAACCACGGTTTGGTGCGGTTTATAAGCTGGTGCATGATTTTTCAAAAATGATGATGGCCGGAACGTAACCGTGAATGGTGCTCGCTATCGCGCCATGATATCGATCCTTATGCCTGAAATTGAAGCCCGCAATCTTGACGACACTTGGCTTCAACAGGACGATGCCACTTGCCATACAGCTGCCCAAACAATGGATCTATTGAGGTCATTTCGAAAAGTAGCTAATTTCACGTTTTGGACAAGTGAGTTGGCAGCCTAGATCGATATGATATCACACCTTTAGACATTTTTCTTTGGGGTTACGTAAAGTCCAAAGTCTATGCTGACAAACCAGCTACTATTCAGGTTTTGGGAGCCAACATTACGCGTATCATTGAAGCCATACCGGTCGAAATGCTCGAACGAGTCATCCAAAATTGGACCCTCAGAATGGAAACCCTGAGGCGTAGCTGCGGCCAACATTTGAAGGAAATTATAAAGTATACAAAAAATAAATGCCATAAAATGTCCTTTCAAATTGCCAATAAAGATTTCACACTTTTTTTGAGTTTTTATATTTTTTCTTTGTTCTGAAAAAATACCTCTGGATGGAATACACAATATTTCTCAAAAATTTTACATATTAAAAAATAGGTTTTTTAAAAATTTATATTTTTTTAAGTTGGCGATTTTTTTTATTTAACCATTATTTCTGATTAAAATAAAAATAAAACATAAACTTCACAAAAAATACCGTAGTGTTCTTTTTTCATGTTACCCTAATTTTGTACAAATCAGTTAAATCGTCCAGCACAGCAAGATTTTTAGTAAAGCCCAAAAAATATTTTTTCCCCATTTTAAATGTTTCAAACCACATAAATGCTTATGTACGTTAGTTCATTACATCTTGGGGCTGATAACAATGTCTAAAATCTTAAAATCGAAATTTTCGCGTTTGTTTCGCACTATTAAAATTGTTAAACGCCAGATTCAATACACACACGACTACTAGTTGGTTTTTACTAAAATTCTTATCAGTTTAAAAACTAAATTGTTATTTCTTTTCATGTCAAGTGTTGGTTCCAAGCTTGATAATGCTCTAAATCAGCAAAACATTTAAATGGGCGGTGCGAGTATGTCTCTTCTGTTGGCACCATCGGTGTCATAAAAGGTGTGTGCTTCAAACATTTGCTTTGCGAATAGCAGGAACACTATAAACTCGCAGTAGACGACATGATAAAAAAAATTTAATATACGATACACTGATGATATTGAGTAATCTTGAATGAGTCTACCTACCGCTTGGAAATGATTTATTTTTTGTAAGTATTTTTTTAAGTTTGCCTCATATCATTGCCATTTTTCAGGCGATTTGTTTTTATAGCCTTCACCAATGATTGGATGGTATACTAAATCTGTCAAATGTATATATATTATTGATCGTCGAAAAATTGTAAGGTTTAATTGCCATGTCCATCCGTCCGTGTGTCTGTTGAAAGCAATATAGCAGCCAAATAAATCTTCCGAGAATCCTGAAATTTTAAATAATTAAAAATGGCTTATGTTCAGTAGAGATTGTTAATTGTCAAAATCGGCACTGGGGAAAAATGTTTACCTTTAAGGGACTTAAGGTACCTTGATAAAAATATACTTTTTTAAGAATTTGATTAACAAATTAAAACTTTTTGTGGGCGGACAGTGGTTAAAATGGGTGCTTTTAGTTGGGACGCACTTAGTAACTCAAAAAGGGCATACACGCAGAGAAAAAACATGGTTACTACATGGTCACGGCAATAATAATATGTTCTCCACAACAATAGTATGTTCGTCGCAACCATAGCATTGTTAACTGAATTTATTTTTGACAGTAGTATAATTGCTGCAATATTAATATATTATTGAAATCATACTGTATGATTGTAATTTTTCTTCATTTAAATATGCTTTTAAGAACAAATGTTATTGGTACGGATCTAATGCAATAATAGTACTTTTTTATTGAAATTAAAATTTTTTAAACAAGCTGTTTTAGCTTTGTGTATCTGAAATATTTTTAATAAAAACGCTTAAGTTTATTTAAACTTGTTTTTTCTATTGTGAAATAAATCACTCCTATTATTTTGAATTTAATGTATTTTTGAATAATTTTCATAATTCAAATCTATTGTCGACAACTTTAACAAATTCTAATAAATTCTATTGGGAATCATATTATAATTGTGTGTGACCATACTATGGTTGTAGGGATCATAACATGGTTGCGTGTGAATCATACTATGGTTGTGAGGACCATCCTATGGTTGTATATGAAACATACTATGGTTGTGAGGATCATACTATGGTTGTGGAGATCATAGTATGGTTGAGTGTGAATCATACTATGGTTGTTGGGATCATAGTATGGTTATGTGTGAATCATACTATTATTGTGCGGATCATAGTTTGGTTGTATTTGAATCATACTATTGTTGTGAGGACCATAATATTGTTGTAGCACAATCATATACCCAACAATAGTATTATCCTCTTTGAAAATTGTCATCACAACCATACTTTTTTTCTGCGTGTAGCTGCTGGACGTCAAAGCAGGCAATCTGATCGAACATTTGGATACTCAAATTGAGAAAAATATTGGTATTATTCTAATACCCCGATAATATCGTTCTATAAGTCAAACGACCACAAGAACATCTAACATTTTTCAGCGGCTGATCGTCCTCCATAAAATTGCGGGTGTCTTTATGAGTAATAATGACTTAGCTTTTCGGAGCAGGCAGTAAACAGTACGACCCGGTCAGTGAGTAGAAGAATTATATCATACACAGCTCGCTGATTTCGAATAAATACTCCGTTCTCCCCTTAATTGAGAACGAGGGAATTATGGAACCATATATAATAATTTTTTGTCACTTGCATTTGTTGTTACCAACGAAGAACTCTTAATAGTTGCCACAACAAGCGGTTTGAACATCCAATAATTCGGACTTCACTTAATAGTTAGTAATCTATTATACAAGTTTATAAAATATATCATTAGTAAAAAAGCTTAATTCTTGGACGCCTATATTTTTCTCTGTATTTCTGGGTGTTGAGAAAAGCCAAGTGAAAGTTTTGGAACCTTCTTGGACGGGCTCTAAATTTACCCAAAAAAAAAATGTCATATTTAAATTTTTGAGAAAATTCAGTATTTTTGTATCCATATTCATAAAAGCAGAAATAAAGCGCATATTCTAATCCGTCATCCGAATTTAGCCATATTGGGGGCAATATACAAATTGGACCTATATTGTCCTAATTGTTCAAGATTGGTTGTTTGTTCATAGACATATCTTGTACCAAATTTGATCAAAATCGGAATTAAAATGCTCGTTCCAGATATATTGTTTCAAATTTGATCGAAATCTAAATTAAAATAGAGTGTTCTAGAGCGGTGGTATGTACACATGTGGACAGAAAAATAGGTGTGCTTTTTTATTTAAAAAAATGAACAATGTGCTTTATTTAATACTTCAGAGTAGTTTATTTGAGCTAATATACATTATGTATTTAAAATGTATTTTAGAGTTATATAAGGAACTAAAAAAACTTAAAATGTCGCTAATTCAAGAAATTCATCATTTTTAAGTGGACAGTAAAATAGGTGTAAACGAAAAAACCTAAAAATAAAGAGAAAAAAAATTACATACTCGTAAAATTACATACTCGTTAGGTTTTTTTTTTGTAAATATTGAAAAATACTGTTAATAACCGGTATAGCCTTCATTATTTTTAAGGACAGCTTCGATTCTTTAAGGCATAGATGATATTAACTTTCGGAAGGTGTCCATCGGGATATTTACCACGCATGTTGAATATTTTCTAATAATTCTTTTTTTATTTCTGCATGGAAGCTTAGCGTTTCAGTTTCAGTTCACCCCAAAGGTGCTCAATTGGATTGAGATGAGGGGATTGACTTGGCCACTCAACAACGTTCAAATTATGTTCACGGAACCACGCACTCACCAATTTCGACGAGTGCGTTAGATCATTATCCTACTAAAAGTTCCATATGGTGGCATATTTGCCTCTGCATAAGGTAGCATAACAGTATCCAACAAATCCTTGCACTAAAAACGGCCCATCGTGTTCTTAATAAGATGTATCGGACCTTCCCAAGGAAAACAACCCCACACCATGAGATTTCCTTCCACGTGCTTTGCAGTCTTTTTTGTAAATCTAACATGGAATTCCTTTCCTTTCGGTCGACGAACATTCATTGCTGCGTCGTTGCCAAATAAATGTATCTTAGTTTCATCACTTCATAGAATTTTTCGCCACTGTTTTCACCTTCAGCTCCTCCAAAGCAAAGTTTTCCCTCTGCTTCAAATTTGCTTGTCTAAGCAAAGGATCTTGCCGAGCTATTCTACCTGGTCGATTTGCGACCAATAATCTTCTTCGAACTGTTCTGTCGAACATTCCCAATTTCAATTGCAATGGCTCTGGAAGACTTGAAGGGGTCTAATTTTGCTAATGTAACTATGCGATAATCTGTAACTGCAGATGTTTTTTTATTGATACGCATTTTTCAACACTATTTTTGGCTTGTAAGGCATTTGTAACGAAGTTTTGTAATCGTCCTTATTATGTGGCTTTAATTTATACGTTTTTCCTTGCTTTCTTAACTGAAGAACTAGTCATTTTTTCTTCATCACTACAATGATGTCCACGACCCATCCTTCATTATTTCAAATAAAATTTTATTTTTATACTTTCATTGAAGCCAGTTACTTACTCTTGCCAATTAAAAATTAGAAAGAATCTTGAGTGCTCACAATTTTACACTGTCCACGCTAAAAAGTAGCTTTTGCACAAAATCTTCTCTGTTTTTTATTACACGCTTTCGTTCTAACGAGATTCTTAATTTTCAATTTCAAATAGTGTTGCTAGACATTTAATGTAATTTAGTTCTTTCTTGTGGATTTTTTCTAAAATCTATCATTGTATCAAAAAAATTCTTTGCACCTATTATTCATTCCACATGTGTATGTATGTATCGGAACGAACCTTTATACTGGAGCTTTTTCAAAACGTGGATCGATATTATCTATTTTAACTAAGCTGGTAACTGATTGGTCGTTATGAATTGTGTCAAATTTCATCAATATTGGAGTTTTTGTGGATTCTACTTGGGAGCGGGAGCTTTATCTTAATCTCAACCGGTTTTCTTTAATTTCAATAACGTTCACAAAACTTAATTCTGCAAAATGTCATCAAGATTAGATGTAATAAGTGGCTTCTACAGCAAAAAACTTGAAATCAGTGTAACATATGCGTGGAATTTATATATAAATCTGAACCAAATTCCTTTAATTTCAATTACGTCCGTCCTTGGTCCAGAAAATTTTCGTGTGCCAAGTTTCATCAAGATTGGATGTAATATACGGCATTGAGAACTAAAAACGTAAAATCGGTTCAACATATTTCAGTGGGAGCTATATCTAAATTCGAATCGATTTTCTTCAGTCCGTCCTTGGTCCGAAAAACTTATTTGTGCTAAACTTCATCAAGTTTTATGTAGTTTGTGGCTTCTAAAGCAACAGACTTAAATCGGTTGAATATATGTATGTATGTAAGTTAAGTTTTAGTTTAGTTTATTTTATTGAGACTTTTTTCAAAAACAATGACAGACATATACTAGATCTATGAACAAGAAATTGCTTATGACTAAAATGTATTGTCTAAATTGCAGCTAACGGCACCAAGCCTTTTCTGTGTATAGAAATATTTTAAATTTGTATGTAGCTCTGATAAGTGTGTTCGCCCTTGCTCCCGATGCTAAAGTGGTCTTAGGAGTGAAATATCCTAGACTTTAGCATAAAGTATACTTACAACTAGCCTAACATTAGAGGGTGAAGGGGAGGGGTTGATTACAAAAAAGGAGAGGATAGGGAAAACAAAAAAAAAACAAAAATAAGTAGAAAAAATAAGAGATTTAAACAAATGCTGTTCAAGAGCCTTAACAACATTCCAATCATACAGATGCTATCCTCTATGTGCACCCGGAACCACTTTTTTGTAGAACTCGGGACGAAAGGAAACAGAGGTATCAAAATCTGCCCGACTTTCATTCAAAAATCCAATCGGAGATAAATAGCAAACATCTGACCAGCTAATGTCCTTCTGGGCATTGTAAATATCGGTTATAATGGAATTCTCGTGAAGGGAAATCCTTGTAATAAATTTATTAATTATGTCACAAATATATAGACCAATAGGAGTAACATCTTAATATGAAAAGATTCCCTTCAATTTAAATTAGGTCCGTTTTTTGTTCAAAAAACTTACTTGTGCCAAATTTTATAAAAGTTAGATGTCATTTGTGACATCTAGAGCTAAAAACACAAATTCGACTGAAAATATGTGCGGAAGCTATAAATAAATCTAAACCGATTTTTTTTCAATTTTTAAAATCGTCCGTCCTTGCAAAATTTCAAAAAGATCGGAGAACATATTCGACCTGTAGTTTGATAACAGGCTTTATCCCTATCCGACCTATAGCCGATCCAAGTGATTGATTTATACAAATTTTTGAATTCTGTTATTTCTGAGTACATAGAAGATTTTATGCAATTGAGTTTTGTCAGTAATACCATTTATCCTTTTTTCAGGATCCGCACAATTGTTGCGATCCGTTTTAATTTCCATATAAAAATATTAATCTTTTGAAACAATTTTATTTATTTTTATTTTTCAATTTTGTTTTTACTTAGACATATAAGTAAATATACTAGTCGTATTGAACACATGGTTCTTGATTTAGAATCTACAAATCGGCATCATCCTGTAATGACAAATCATGTTCAAGTTTTTGTCTTGGCACGGTTGTTTGTGAAATGAACATTTTTAATTCTGTTCCTCATTATTGTTTCAGTAGCATAGATTCCACAATCCAACAGAGTTTGTGTTAGTGGTATTGTCGTGAAATAATGGTAAAAAAAACACATTTTGGAACATTCAAGAAGTGTTTCAGCCAAACGCAACACAAAGCCTGGTCCTAAGCCTTAGTTTGAGCATGGAAGTGGTGTTGTCTTGCCTTAATAAATTTCAAAATCAAGGGCCAGCCCCTCAGAGGTTGTTGAATCTTCGTTTTTCAATCCAACCAATCTAGGTTTATTTGGGAGGCTTTGTCTAACAGGGCACCGACCAGCAAATGGTATCATTCGATTTTCTATTGAGTGATTAGCGTTGATTCTCTTGGAATATATCTACAAGCAGATATAACACGTTCATGCACCGGATTTATTTTCGAAAACAAGTTTAATTGTTTCTCTTTATCCGTTACTTCAATCTTGTCCTCCACATGTAGACACATGCGCAGGAGGAGGAATCAATCACGGCTCATGGTATCAGCGACAAAAGGTAATCTGAATAACGAATGCAGCCTATCGCAATGCCGATACTAAACAAATTTTCATTTCTGCTTCTGATGTTCCCAGTGCTTTGGCCTTCTCGGCTACATGGTATTAGTTTGTGTACTACGTAACTTTTTCTAAAAACTCAGTATTGAAATACTCGAAAAAAATGATACGGGGTCCGTACCTATAGATGTGTTTGTGTCCGCCGTTGCACTAGAGCTGTTTTTCAGCTGAATCTCGAACGGTCTTGTTTTCAAAATATTACGACGATTGGCAGTACGAGTTGCCAGATCGAAAATTTAACATGTGTTCATAGCAGAGATGGAAGTTTCCAAAACACTTAACTTTTTTCTTAGCCTAGCACAAAAAGCGCGGTATAAACAGAAAAAAGTTAAGTGTTTTGGAAACTTCCATCTCTGCTATGAACACATGTTAAATTTTGTTTCGATCTGGCAACTCCTTCATATAGAAACAGGTGTTCACAAAAGACGCATCCGCGATTTTTTTACAATGGAAAAATTAGAAATGCGTGGTGTCATTAAATATTTACCTTAAAAAAGGTTTATCGGGACAAGAAATTCATAATGATATGGTGAACGTGTTAGGTGAAAGTGCTCCTTCATATGCAACAGTAAAAAATTGGGTTGCTGAATTTAAACGTGGTCGTACAAGCATTGAAGATGAACCACGTAGTGGACGTCCAAAAACAGCAACAACAACAGAAATTGTAGCCAAAGTGCATGATATGGTATTAAATGATCGACGAAAAAAAGTGCGTGAAATAGCTAATATCATGGGCATCTCAAATGATCGAGTCCATTTAATTTTGCATGAAGAACTATAGATGAAAAAGCTTTCTGCAAGATGGGTGCCGCACTTGTTAAGAGTCGACCAAAAACGCATAAGAATGAACAATTCTCAAGCTTGTTTGGATCGTTTTCAGCGAAATAAAATGGATTTTAAGCGTCGTTTCATAACTGTTGATGAGACATGGATCCAACACTATACTCCAGAGACAAAAGAACAATCCAAACAATGGACTGAAGCTGGAGGAAGTGCCCCAAAGAAGGCAAAAACAATTCAATCGGCTGGTAAGGTTATGGCAACGGTTTTTTGGGACTTCAAAGGTATTTTATTGATTGACTATCTGCAAAAGGGTAAAACAATAAATTCAGAGTACTATTGCAACCTTTAAGATCAATTAAATGTACAAATTCGAGAAAAACGTCCTGGCTTACAACACAAAAAAATAATTTTTCATCAAGACAACGCTCCAGCGCACAAGAGTGTTTTAACAATGGCTAAAATCAACGAATTAAAGTACGAGTTGCTTGACCACCAACCTTATTCCCCTGATTTAGCTCCCAGTGACTTTTACCTGTTCCCAAATATAAAAAAATTCCTTGCTGGCAAGCGTTTTACCTCAAATGAAGATGCAATTACAGTTGTAAACCACTATTTTGAAGACCTTGAGGAAAACTATTTTGATTAAGGGATAGAATTGCTAGATAAGCGTTGGACTAAGTGTATTGAAGTTTCAGGAGATTATATTGAAAAATAAAAATATTTTTGAAAAACTAACTATTCTCTTTCATTGATAGGCTAAGAACTTTCCGAACCGCCCTCGTATGACCTGCTTCTGGTGGTGTCAAACACTCATCTTCACTACTAGAATCGTCCAAATCCGAACTTCAAAGTTCAGCTAAGATATCGTCTTTAGTTAGTCCATCTGTGAAAAAGAACAAAAAGAGTTCAATTATTTTTGTATTATAGCCCTAACTCGCATAATTGTAGCACTTTAAACAATTTTGAAGTTACAATTTACATACAATATTTAATACTTTTTTTTTATTGAAAACACTTGTTTGATAAAAGATTGCACAACGTAAATAATTTAAAATTATTTGCAAAGTTACCCTCGGCTCATTTTTACAACTGCACAAAGTATATAAGTATGTGTGACAGCGCATAGAGAAAGGTACCTAAGGGTAAAAAAAATCAATTTTCTCTTTTTTCTTTGATATGGACAACATCTGAGCATCGAATGAGACCGATCCCGTGCCTCAAAAGTGTTCCCTCCCAGAGATATGCGCGTTTTCTGAAAGTGATGGTACACCAAAGATACACGTATTTAAATCTTTAAAATGGCTCTCCTGAACAAAACTGGTTTTTACTCTTAGGTCCCTTTCCATTTTGCGCGTCACATATTGATATTGTGCATCGTCATAGCAGCAAAAGAACTATCTTAAGCTTTTCAAATTAAGTAACTATCAGTGATTGAACCGAACATATTAATTTTTTGTTCAACTAAATTTTGTAATGTCAACCGAATTTCTTCTGTGTTCATTAAAAACCCAAGCAGGTGCTATCCGATGGACCTTCCCCATCTCAAGGTAATCATGTTAGGTATTTCAATTAATGCAACTGCCTGCAGGTAGTTCTTTTACTAACACATTGTGATGTTGTTGTGCAATGCATACACTTGATGGCACCTGATGTACCTGACTCATACCCCACCCATTAAGACCATCAACTGGTCTCTCATGGTGGGGCCACCATGTCGTCCTCGTAGATGGCAATAGTAGCAGCAACTGAAGGTTTTGCTACAAGTACTTATTGTTATATTTCCTGGTGCATTTTGAACTTTATTATAAATTAGCCTTACTTGAGTGAATAAACCTTTTGTTATGATTTTCGATACATTTCCCTTCTTTTTCCGCATCCTTTTGTTTGCCACTCACACAATACAAAGGACTCTGACGACGGCGACGATGCTGCTGATGCGGAAGACGAAAAAGAAGGAGAACCGAAGCATTTTTAAACGGTATTCTTTTGAAGAAAAAGAATGTTAAATGTTTATTTTCTCATTGTTTGCTTCTAAGACGACCGTGCCTTTCCCACCGTGCACAAACACATTCTAGAATTTTTCTCTTTATTTTTGTTTTGCTTTCGTACTGGTAAAAATTATTAAAAATTTATTGAATTTCCTTCAACTCTATTCTGTTGGAAAGCAACATTCTTCTTTGTATAGTCAGCATTACTTCTTGAAAAAAATAAAGCGAAAAATAACGTGTGGGCGATTTAAAAATTTAAGTTTATACCAGCATTGAACAGGGATTAAACCGGCTCAAGACCTTTTGCTTCTATATTTAAATAGAATATAAGTTTTTAACAAAATGGCAAAGTGACATTGATTTTCGTGGCTGCACACTACTTTTATGTGGAGTCTCTTTAGAGGTGACAAGAGTGAGTTGTATTTTCGTGGGCAATTGTGCGAAGAAAACTTGAAAAGTAAGGTTAACAACAGTAGTTCTCATTCGTTTGGGGAGAGCCTGGCCTTATAGATTTCGGTTTTACTTTCAACATTTGCAGCAAGGCTTTCTGAAGAGGGTTGTCACGGACCCAAAATCAGTACCTCATCCGATAAACCCAATTTTTCAGTACAGTTTAGATTGTTTCGGGCCGAATTTCTTCAATGGCCACTTTGATTTAATTTTTCAACTCTCCAATTGTCTCTTTATGCTTTGCTTTCATTCTTAATGGCTCCCCACAGAATATATTCCAAAGTGTTCAAACCACAGATCGACTGACTATTCGATTTTCAAAAACAGTGCGTAAAATATCGATGGTTGCGTTGGCTGTGTGGTTTTCTCTTGAATTCTTGATAAACAAAATTGTTGAATATGGCGCTGTAACGCTCTCCATTGACGGTAACGGCGGCTCCTTGCTCATTTTCGAAGAAAAATGGTCCAATGATACCAACAGAACAAAATCCTCACCAAACAGCGACTCTTCGTGTATAAACACGTAGAAAAAAAGTATGGTTGGGATACAAATATTCAAAGAGCATCATACTATCACCAACACATCACCAGCCACAGCAAAACATTCAGCAAATATAATTGCTAAAAAATTGTAATATACAATTAATTAAAGTGTTCCGTGAGCACGAGGACGCCCTCAATCTTGATAAAAAGACCTTTTTTAATTGGGAGAATCCGCGGGGAAAGGCCGAAACCCCTTAAAAGAATTAGTGACTCAGGAAGAAGAAGCAGTAACTTTGCCGGCAACACCGACCACCTGTGGATACCCCACACATCCGGAACAACTACCATCATCCCAGGAATCCTCCAGACGCCCACCAACTCAACATTGGTTGTGGCACAACAATACTATGATCCTTACAACTAAAGTATGATTCACATACAACCATACTACGATCCTCACAACCATATTATGATCCTCTCAACAACAGCATGATTCACACACAACCATACTATGATCCCCTAAATCATAGTGTGATTCACACTCAACCATGTGATCTTCAAAACTATAGCATATTTCACATACAATCATAGTATGGTCCTCACAATCACAGTATGGTCCTTAAAATCATAGTATGATTCACACGCAACCATGTTATGGTCCCCACAACCATAATATGATCACCAAATTATTTATAAGGATTGGGTTTTGTTGTCAACAAATCTCTATTTGTTGTATTAAGTAAATTATTTAAAAATATATAAAGTTCAAACATCAGGAAAATTTAAAAAAGTTTAAAAACGTGGGCGTAGGCCATTTATTAAAAATACCTGAGGTAACCAAATACAAAGCAGTTTTTCCTTAACATTTTTGATAACATATGCTTAAATATAAACGATAAAATTTCTCTAAAACCCATATTTAAATAAAGAAAATTTACAATCATAAAGTGTGATTGATGTAGTAACCCTATTATTGTTAACATAAACCCCAAAAACCACTTTTTGCAGCATTTGGGGCCGTATGTCAGCAATAACGCGCCGAATATTCTCTTCGAAGGCGTCAATCGTGACGGGCTTAAATGCGTAGACACATCACATGCGTAGACGCATCACATTTTGGAGGCCTACGTCGCGATATAATGCGCTCACCAAAATTTTCCTTCAATAAATTGATTGTTTCGTTGGCTGTATGCGCGCAGAGAAAAGATATGGTTACTATATGGTCACGGCAACAATAGTATGTTCTCTGCAATAAAAGTATGGTCGTCGCAACCATAGTATTGATTTTTGAGCTTCATTTGACAAGAGTATGATTGCGGCAATATTAATATTGTAGAAATGTAACAATAGTATTATTTAGAAATGAAAACTTGGTTGTAGCAACAATATAAATATGGTTGGTGGGATAAAATTATTGTTTTCATGGGTTTTACGTTAACAATAATATAATTACGGCAATAATACCGGCAAAATGGTATTTTTTTTAATTTGACAATGTTATTTTTACGAATCTTACGCAATAATAGTACTTTTTATATGTAAATTAATTTTTTTCAAAACAAACTACGGATTAGTATAACTGAAATGTTTTTAATAAATGAATTTTTTACTGTTAATTAAATCACTCCTTTTATTAAGAGTTTAATGCATTTTTACAAAACTCAATAAAAATCTCTATTGTTGAATAAAAGCCTCACAAAAAATTTTGGGGATTATAGTATGATTGTGTGTAAGTCATACTTTGGCTTTGAGGATCATACTATGGTTGGGTGTGAATAATAGTATGGTTGTGGGGATCATAGTAGGGTTAAGTGTGAATAATAATATGGTTGTGGGGATCATAGTATGGTTGTGTGTGAATAATTCTATTGTTGCCAGTAACATAATATTGTTGTGGGGATCATAGTATGGTTATGTGTGAACCATACTATTGTTGTGATGATCTTAATATTGTTGTGCCACAACCATATAACCAACAATAGTATGATGGGCTTCGAATATTGTTACCACAACCATACTTTATTCTGCGTGTGGCATGTAGTGCCGTCTTGTTGGAACCATAGGTCATCCACATCAACATCCTCTAATTCAGACACAAAAGAAATCATTAATCATAGCTCTATAGCATTCCCCATTGACTGTTACATTATGACCGGCTTCATTTTTGAAAAAATATGGACCAATGATTTCCTCTGCCCACACGCAGAGAAAAAACATGGTTACTACATGGTCACGGAAAAATAATATGTTCTCCGCAATAAAAGTATGTTCGTCGCAACCATAGCATTGTTTACTGAATTTAGTTTTGACAATAGTATAATTGCTGCAATATTAATATTGTTGAAATGTAACAAAAGTATTATTGCCAAATTTAAAAATGAAAGTATGGTTATAACAACAATATAAATATTGTTGGTGCGACAAAAGTATTGTGTTTTGCGTTTTATGTTAAAAATAATATGATTACGGCAATCATACTGTATGATTGTAATTTTTCTTCATTTAAATATGCTTTTAAGAACAAATGTTATTGGTACGGATTTAATGCAATAGTAGTACTTTTTTATCGAAATTAAAATTTTTTAAACAAGCTGCTTTGGCTTTGTTTAACTGATATATTTTTAATAAAAACGCTTACGTTTATTTAAACTTATTTTTTCTACTGTAAAATAAATCACTCATATTATTTGAAATTTAATGTATTTTTTAATAATTTTCATAATTCAAATCTATTGTCGACAACTTAAACAAATTCTAATAAACTATATTGGGGATCAAAGTACAATTGTGTGTGATCATACTATGGTTGAAGGGATCATAACATGGTTGCGTGTGAATCATATTATGGTTGTGAGGATCATACTATGGTTGTATGTGAAACATACTATGGTTGTGAGGATCATGCTATGGTTGTGGAGATCATAGTATGGTTGAGTGTGAATCATACTATGGTTATGGAAATCATAGTATGGTTATGTGTTAATCATATTATTGTTGTGAGGATCGTAGTATGGTTGTATTTGAATCATACCATTGTTGTGGGGATCATAATATTGTTGTACCACAACCATACTTTTTTCTGCGTGCATAGAGCACACCAAACAGTTTTGGTGTCCAAATGCCACAGTTTTGGTTGTTAACGTTCCCATTCAAACAAAAGTGAGCTTCATCGCTGAACAAAATTTTCTTGTAAAAATCAGGATCGTTTTGGGCCCATCCACCACGATTTGCAAACGTCGTTCCAGAGTAAGTCTATTAACTATGAAATGGCAAAACGTACTAACATAAATCAAGTGACAGCTGTGAAAAAGACCAACTTCAAAAAAGAAGTGTGGCCAAATTGAAATCCACACGCAAAACAAAAACACCGTTTACATTAATGTTCGAAGCGACCGCTGTTTGACTTAACATTTCCGGTAAATCTGAAAATTCTTAGAAGTTGTGCTTCCTTAGATTAGTAAGAAGATTTCATTGTTACATGTACCTGTGTTTCCAAGTCAACTGAAAACTGCTTCGGTGTTCTTAGCAAAATGTTGCCAAAACTTTTAAGGATGTTCTGCTCTCACACGCAGAGAAAAGATATGGTTACTATATGGCCACGGCAACAATAGTATGTTATCTGCAATAAAAGTATGGTCGTCGCAACCATAGTATTGTTTTTGGAATATAATTTTGACAATAGTATGTTTCCGGCAATATTAATATTCTTGAAATGTAACAATAGTATTTTTGTCAAATTTAAAAAAGAAAATATGGTTTAGCAACAATATAAATATGGTTGGTATTGTTTTCATGCGTTTTATGTTAGCATTTAGCAAAATCGTATTGTTTTTTAATGTAATAATAGTAATAAAAATTAATTTTTTTTCGAAACAAACTACGGATTAGTATAACTAAATTATATTTAATTAATGATTTTTTTACTGTATAATAAATCATTCATTTATTAAGAGTTTAATTTATTTTTGCATAACTTAATAAAATTCTCTATTGTTGAATAACAACTTATCCCATTTTTTACAAAAAATGTTGTGAGGATCATACTATGGATGTACGTTAAACATACTATGGTTATGATGATCATAATATGGTTGTGGTGGTCATATTATGGTTGAATGTGTATAATAATATGGTTGTGGGGATCATAGTATGGTTGTGCGTGAATAAATTTATTGTTGTGAGGACCATAATATTGTTATGGGGATCATAGTATGGTTGTGTGTGAACCATACTATTGTTGTGATGATCATAATATTGTAATGCCACAACCATATAACCAACAATAGTATGATGCTCTTCTAATATTGTTACCCCATCCACACTTTTTTTCTGCGTGCAGGGACCATAGCATCAAGAAAGCAGGCATCTGCGACAAGTATGAATTCGAGATAAAATTGCATTGTTTTTCATTACCCACCCATATGTCCCTAGTTAAAGGGGAACGATATGGACCGGTATTAGGGCTTCTGACCCCTTGTGCCCAATGTATAAAACGAAATATTTTAGATAAACGACTACCCATTTCTTGACCATTACCAAAACACACTTCGAGCTACTGTGCTGCATAAACCTATTAAATGCTGTGTGTTAACTGAAACCAAAAATTAAATTAATATGTGTTGTATACACACATATATACGAGTACATGTATACATATATATAAGTCATGTATACATACATACATGTATACCTATGTACATGTATGCATATGTTTTGTGGTTCTTAATGAAACTCATTTATTGTCCATTCATGCAATCGTTCGATATTTTATTTTGTTTTATACTCTCACGCTACCGAGTAGAGGGTAGGGTTGACGAGTGTATCACCTGGTACGCGTTATATAAATGAGATGTGAATATAAAAAATCACTTTAAACCGTAAAAGTTTTAAAGCTTGAAACCGTAATATTTGGGGCCATACCCACAGGTCTTCAGAGTCGTAAATGCCCAAATACCGGCCCTATTTATGATGGGTCCAAATGTGCGGTCCCTTCATAATTAATGTTCGGCCGTTAGAGGCAAACAACATGAGTCCTAATAACCAAAAGTCCGGCCACTTCAATATTATATTTACAAATGCTTAAAACCTATGAAATCTCCAAACGAAATTTTTTCGTTACCAATGAAACCCAGGATTTGAAGAACAGGTCTCTGCAAACATGTATGAGGGTTGCTACATATATATTTCTGGTGTTCTAAGTGTTGCCAGATGCCATCTGACATTTTCATTGCAAAGTTTGACATTTTTTAGCATAAACGTACTCAGAACGTTTTGACGTACGACCATCATTTGTGTTATTTACAGTGACTTGAAAAAATCAATTTGGCAAAAAAATGGAATTAACTCGTGAACACTTTCGTGCAATCATTTTTTACAACTTTCGACGTGGATTATCACGACAAGAGTGCATCGATGAACTTTAATCTTTGTATGGCGATGAAGCACCATCCTATAGCACTGTGAAAAACTGGTTTAATGAATTCAATCGTGGCCGACGCTCGCGCAAAGACGAACGTCGTCCAAAAACAGCTGTTGTGCCAGAGAACATTGATGCCGTGCGTGAACTGATAATGCAAGATCGTCATGTGACATACCGTGAAACAGAGGCATCCTTAGGCATTTCTTCCACCAGCATACATTCGATATTGCATGAACACCTGACCGTAAAAAAGGTTTGTTCTCGTTGGATCACGCACAATTTGACAATCGTTCAAAAAGGGCTAGTGTAAGAAATTTTGAAAAAATACGATCGTGGTGCTTCAAAAGGCGTTTATAAGATCGTCACAGTTGACGAATCATGGATCTATGCATATGAGCCCGAAACAAAACAGCAATCGACCGTGTGGGTCTTCGAAGACGAGCCAAATCCACGAAAGTTGTTCGTGGAAAAAGCCCTTCGAAGCAAATGGTCGCCTGTATCTTCGACAAAACTGGTCATGTGGCGAATCTTCCGCTTGAGCAACGTATGACGTTTAATTCTGAGTGGTACACCACAATTTGTTTGCCTAAAGTCTTCGGAGATATTCGAAAAACGAACAAGAGAAGACCATGACAAGGCGAGCTCTCACACATCGGCTCAAACCAGCGCCTTTTTGACCGGCCAAAACGTCGAATTGATGGGTCATCCGCCGAACAGCCCTGACTTGGCACCCAATGACTTCTTTTTATTCCCGCACATCAAGAAACTATTTTGTGGTCAACGATTTTCGTCGCCAGAAGATGCTGTTGAAGCGTACAAAAACCATGTTTTAGAGGTGTCTCAATCGGAGTGAAAAAAGTGATTCGACAATTGGTTTAAGCGCATGCAAAAGTGTATAAATCATGCTGAAGAATACTTTGAAAAACAATAAAACCATTTTTGATGATAAATATTCGCCTTTTCATTATTAAGCCAGAAATATATAAACCAGCCCTCGTTTGTCATAATTGGACAAGGGGTCGACACCGCTTATACAACTTTGAACTTATAACGAACATATCTCCCTGAACAGATGTGACGATAATTTTTAGAACATATGCTATTGGCATGGAACGTAATACGCCATGGTGAAAAAGTGGGCGTTGCTATCAAAGCCTCCTTAAAAAATCTACAAAATGGGTACCGATCGATATAAAATGTTAACAGAATAAAATTAATGACAAGAAATAATATTTCAGACTATCAGGGCTGTTATAGAAACCAAAGTTGTCACTATTGGTTTTGAAAACGATAAGAAAAAATGCTTTGGTGTCATGAAAACCAATGTTTTCGGTTTTATCAGTTTTTTTTTCATTTCGGTTTTACATTCGAAATGGACAAAACCAAGTTGGTTTCATGACACCAAGTGAAACCAACTTTGGTTTGCAAAAACGACAATTAGCAAAACCGACATGGTTTCTATGACAGCCCTGTATATTTAGTTAAATTAAACAAAGGGCGTGGCCCAGCCTATGCAATTCTGAACTAATGCCAAAATGGCGATACGAGTAGTAGTTGGTTATCCACCAACGTTACAGGATTTTTTTTTAATTTGAGTCTTACCCGAAAATGGTCATAATTAGACAAAAGGGCGTGACATTTAGATATTTGAATACGTCCTTGAATGGCGATTAATAAGTGAACCGACTATTACACTAAAGACCGCAATTCATAGTAGAGGGTATGTAAATTTCGGCCTGTCCGAGCTTAATTTAGCCACTTGTTTTTTGTACGTTTTTTATTGCATGGCAACTTGATTTCATTTTCCTTATATGTTTTTCTTTTGTTTGTTGCTTTTTAATCGTTATTATTTATGTTGATTTCCTCTCCCGAGTTTCTTTATTATACCGAAATATACAGCTAAAGTTGATTTTACATAAATTTTCATTCCGAGCTTCTTGAAGTAAGGATAGCATTTCATACGAAGGAATAAATTATATATAAACTGTTGAAAGCTATTTATTTGTACAGGCTCGAATGGAAGAAGAACAATAATGCTAAAGAAATTGAAGAAAAATGAAATTCAATCGTTGCAATGAAATTAAAACAAACGATTATTCGTCCGGCCATACAATGTGATATTTAAATATTAATTTCGAAGCTTAATCCCAGAGCATAATAGTGGCATTTCTACTTTTGGATGATTTTTGCTTTCGTGTCGACAGTGGTCCAAAATCGATTTCCATAGACCAACTTTCAGTCGGGACCGCATTAGCAAAGATTTTCCGATTTGAAATCATGATTGCGGTTACGAAATCACATCACTGGTTTTGCTCAAAAAGCAAAATATATGCGTATTTGTTAAACAAAGTCTTAGCTGTTTATTTATACCACCAGCGCCAATATACGAGTACATTTATTTGTTTATAAAAAACTTGTAAAAAAAACCCCTGTACTTTAAGATGTGGTGAAAAGCCAATTAAAAACGTGTTTTCTCGATCCATTTGTCAAGATTTTAAAAACAATGTCATTTTGCAAGTTGACATTTTTTTGGCGGATTTTCGGACCCGTCATCAAAATCGTGAGAAAATTGTACTGTTATTTGATACCCGAATGTCCATGCATATTGGCCACCGTTACTGGGCCACCAAACCATTTGTAAGGGGACTATATCAAAAAATGGGCCTGTATGGCACAAATTGATACAAGATCGGTTGTTTGTCCATCGTAATATACTTTACAAAATTTGATCGAAATCGGATTTAAAATAGGTGTTCTAGAGACCAAATATGAAGTACATGTTACTTTGGTGCCAATAATTGTTAGTGAAAACAGATAAATTCTTTATAGAAAACTAACACCTTTAAGTTCGCAGTTGTAACATATTACACTATGCAAAAAAAATTCGGACTATGAACTCCCATATGGACGGCGCTGGTAGGTACCAGGTTTTTTTTGGTCTGAGAAAATTTTCATTTTGCCACGCTTTACTGTATAAAATATATTAAAATGTAGTAAATATTCATTTAAACGAATTTTTTAATGAGGTATCTTTTGTGAAATCGGAGTTAATTTTTGTAGAACATATCTCTGAGATTGGAGTGTCATTTTCGACCTTTTTTCGTGAAAAGAATGAAAGTAGAAAAAAATTGATTCTTTAATGGAAGTTTTAGTATTTCTATGTTCTACAAAAATGTTGTCCAATTAGTTTCCCTTTTTTATTGACATTGTATAAAAGTTTTTAACAAGTTATCGTTTTTGGATTAAAATGTTCTACTAATTTACTACTATGTATTATCATTTTAGTATAGATCGTCTTTAATCAGAATATTTTCAAGATAAATTGTCTCTTTTCGTTATTTTTAAAAAAATATTTTTTTAATAAAATTTAATGAATAAGGTTTATTCAGAATGGAAACCAAAATCAACACAGTGGGATTTCAAAAATGTTTTTTTCCACCTATTTTTTTTACTGAACTACAAAATATGATCGATATAAAAGTATATATTTTTTATAATATCAGTGGCCAAGAGTTTAAGCATTCAGTTGAGGTATTTTATGGCCGGAAATATTTAGGCTTAAAATTCCTATTAACCTATAAATAATATATCATGATCAGCTATATCTTGAAATTTTATGACATCCAATCGATCCACTTTATTAGAAGAGAAAAGCGAGTTTCTAAAAAACTTCTCATAATTCAAATAAAAGACTATTTTCAAATCGTTCAATAAAACTTATAAGTAATAAAAAAAAACTTTATTTCGGTCAGATAGCCTAATACTTTAGTGGTACTACGAAGTCTGCTATATATATTTCTGGCCTAATAATGAAAATGCGAATATTTATCATCAAAAATGGTTTTATTGCTTTTCAAAGTATTCTCCAGCATGCGCTCAAACCAATTGTCGAAGCACTTTTTTCACTCCGATCGAGACCCCTCCAAAACATGGTTTTTTAAACGCTTCAACAGCATCTTCTGGCAACGAAAATCGTTGACCACGCATTTTTTTATGTGCGGGAATAAAAATAAGTCATTGGGTACCAAGACCCATCAATTCGACGTCATGGTGCACAATGATTCGTCTTTTCTTGTTCGTTTTTCGAATTTCACCGAACACTTCAGGCAAACAAATTGTGGTGTAACACTCAGAATTGACCGTCTACGTTGCTCAAGCGGAACTGTCGTCACATGACCAGTTTTGCCGAAGAAACAGGCGACCATTTGCTTCAAAGTGTTTCTTCCACGAACAACTTTCTTTGGATTTAGCTCGTCTTCGAAGACCCACACGGTCGATTGCTGTTTTGATCTTATAAACGTCTTTCGAAGCACCGCGATCGTATTTTTGCAAAATTTCTTTGCACCAATCGACACGAGACTTTTTTGAGCGATTGTCAAATTGTGCCGGATCCAACGAGAACAAACCATTTTTTTACGGCCAGGTGTTCATGCAATATCAAATTCAGAGGTCAAACAAATTTGAGTCAAAATTTTTTTCAACCGTTTATAAATAAAATTAAAGTACGTTTGAAAAAAAAATTGTCTCAAATTTGAAGTTTGACCTCTGAAAACACTACAAAGGGTCATAGCTAGGTCAAAAATTGTGTAAGGGAAATATGTTTGCCTGTATAGTTGCAACACAAATGCTCAAGGTGTATTTTCCGAAAGTCATCTGGCTTACGAGTTGTAGCCCATCAAAGCTTGCATCTAGTTTTACTCCCTTTTTAGGGCTAAAAGTCGTGACAGACTGGCCGGTTTCAATCCGATTGAAAAAATGATTGCACGGATATTATTTTTGATGCCCAATATACTAGAAAATGACCGGAGAGCGGAAAGAATAACATGGAAAGAATAACACTTTTCCATTTGTCTATGTATTTCATAGGCGCCATAGTATTATATCCATACACCTATTAGTCGCATCTAAAGAAATCATTAACATCTGTAAATGCCACGCTGATTTGTCTAATTATGACAATTGTTTGTGATAATTTTTGAATAAAGAATTGCATTTTTGTACATTTTACAACGATTGTGTATTTTTTATGACTACTTACTCTTATGTGTCAAATATCCTCTTCGGATAGTTCATGTGATATAGTTTTTCAAAGTTTAGAGTTGAATGAGCGTTGTCAAACCTTTCTTTGCCAAGCCTATATTATAGCATAATATATAAGTTGTCTATCATAATTTTTTGGTGAACTTCTTGAAGGTGGAATAGCACCGCCTACATTTCCACAAAGATATGTTACGTTCAACATTAACTTCATATGTCTCATGATATATGGTCTTTCCAAATTCAGAGTTGTATGAACAGTGCCACGCCCTTATTATTCAATCATTGTCTATGCACCCTGTAAGTGTTTTCTGGCTGAACGTTTTATATTTTAATATCTACTTTTTGTATGAATGTATGAACAGTGCCATGCCCTCATATTCCAATCATGGTCTAATGTACCCTGAAAAAATTTGCGGGCCATACGTTTTATTTTTTTAATAATTATTTTTTGTGGTTCGTTGGTATTTGCAACGATTATGTTGGTACTTAAACAAGAACATACTTCAGCTACATATACCGGACATAGGACACTTATTCAACAAAAGTTTAGTAACTTCATATTTTCGAATTTTTGTCATCTCTACCCACTTTAAAAGTCTCTCAAAATGTAATCGACTCTTTTATGAAATAAAGACATGGCCTTTTTCAGATTTGAGACTAATTGTAAGTGTAAAAACGAAACTGCTATATAAAAATTTTAAACTTTTGATTTAATACTTTTTTGTTCAAAAGGCGCGATATATTAAAAAGAAATTAGTTGGCTTGTACAAGTTTTTAACACTCTAAAGTAAAGGTACCCTCGTAGGTAATAAACATGTTTAAAAGGCACATGCAACATGTTTGGCTTAACAGTTATTGTATAGTTGCATGCACATTGGGGTAATGACTTTTTGGAAACATATCCTAACATGTACCACTAAGGGGCAATAAGTGTAGTGATACTTAAAATTGCTGTCTTAGGTTATTATGAAGAAAACACCATCCGCACGATGGCAATTTCAAGAAAACTCCAAGGAGAAAATTTAATATCAACACATAAAAACGTAGTTAAGCTCTGCCAGGCCGAACCTTTTATACCCTCCTCCGTTCCTACGCTACTAAAGGGCAAAAAAATGTTACTTTGTTTTGGGTTCCTACGACTCATTCGTCCATCCATAATCCATAATCTGTGGCAAAACTTCAAAATTAATCTATGTTTGGATTGGTAGCAAGTTTTGATTTAAGCACCCATATGTCCGTATTGACTATAAATCACACGTTTTGACCATACGGGAAGTTTTTGGGCCACATTAGCCAATAAATCCGGTAGCTATGCCCTTTTTGATGTATTTGGTGCGTACCAAATTTTAATATACTTTACATCTTAACCATTGACGGCCTACAAATATAATGATTTGTTAAGAAAAGTCTAAATAAAAGTACATTTAGTCCCATTAAAAGAAACTTTTTCCCTTGGGTCTGTTTTGCCCATTTACAAACCCAAATAGCTTATGACTATAAGCCATCATCATCATCATCAATTTCAACAGCCTAGGTGACTTTGTTCGACCGCTAACGTGCTTTTAATACTTCGTGGGGACATAAATACTGTTACACACGTTCTATGCTGTAAAATAAAAAGTACTGAATGTTATTGAACAAAATATTTTTTAATATATTTATTGATGTATATTGTATCCAAAAAGAATCTACTTATTCGACACAGCTCAAACCAAAGCAGTCTTAAGAGATCCAATGTTTGGGTATCTTTTGTGACAAACCTTGTCCTCTAAAACCGTCCACAATTTGTAATCCAATGGGTTCAAATCTGGACTGCTTGAGGGCCATTCTTCAGAGGAAATAAACGCTGGCAAATTGTTTCAAAGCCAGGCCTGGGACGTTTTAGCCTTATGGGCCGGCTCAGAATCCTGTTGGAAAGTCCATGGCTGGTTTTGGAACAGGGAATTGTTAAGAGGCTTCACAACAGCTTCCAAAACGGTTTCTTGGTAAACTTTGGCCGATGTTTTGACTCCTTATTCGCAGAAATGCAGGTCAGTGACCCCATCGTAAGAGACACCCCACCAAACTGAAGCTGGGTGATGACCCTTTTCCACCCTTGGGATCAGTTCAGATGCTTCCTTGCGCATACACTCTATCATTTTGCTTGCTAAATTTTTACTGAACGGTAACAATTTTTTCATGGGTGAACAAAATTTTTCTGTGCATGTTATCAGCGTGCTTCACCAAAAGACGTTTGCATTTTTCAATCAAATTTTTTTTAAAGCTGCAGTCAATAACTGTCCGTTACGTTGTTTGAAAGCCCCAAGTCCCAAGTCTTTTTTAATGATTAGACTCATGGACTTTTGCGTGATATTCATCTCACGAGCCATGATTTTCTGTTTTCGAAGCGGAATTCTGTAAATTCTTGATTTAACGGCTTTGATGACATGCGGTGTTCGAACAGAGCGTGGGCGACACGATCGGTGGCGGTCTTTTACATCTCAAGTCTCCTCAAACAGTTTTATGCATCGGTAGATGAACATGCGGCTAATCCCTAGTGGCCGCAGCGTTTTGAAAATTTAGCTTTTTTTCATTTCACACTTGAAAAGCGCTACTACAGCGATACGGTTCTTATTATCTGACCACTCCATGATGAAAGTTGAAACAATTTTACAATCCCCTTACAGACTAACGCTATTGAGGTTTGCTTTCAAAATCCATGACATTAACGGGGTATGTTCGGTTCTACTATTGAAATGGGTGTGTTCAATGTTGTAAAAGTATTTTTGTCCCTACTAAGTAGATACGGGGACGGAAGGACACACGGACGAACGGGCATGGCTAGATCGTCTTTGCATTAATTGACAATCATCATTTAATATTGTTTATGGGGTCTCCGATCAATATGTCATGCTGTTGTCGGCAGCTCAATTAATATAAAACTAACTAAACTTAAGATTTGTCTTGTCAAAATACATTTAAAAATTGCTAATCATAAATAATTTCATGTGGTTTTTAAAAATTATTTTTAAAAATGTTCTGGCTAAATTCTTCATTTAAAAAAAATCCCAGTTCTACTTCATACAATTTTTCACTGCCGAGTCTTCACCTTGTAAATGTCGGCGACTTTACGAGTAAAAAATTTTTCTTTAAGCCATGTAAAAAGATTTCTATGAAATGCACTAGCCGTTCGGAGCCGTCGTTAAACAGTAGGTCCCGGTCAGTGAGTGTGAGAATTATGTAGTGCACAGCTTACTGATTTGCGAAAAGTTTTCCTTTGTTCGTAATTGGGATGTTGTGGGAATTTAGTAGTTAAGTAAATAAAGAAGTTAACAATATCGAGCGCTTTTATAGTCTAATGTGACACGATTTTTCGGTAAATTTTTGGCTGTACTGCATATGCCCTCAGGCATTCATATATGTTCAAAAAAGGGGTTTTATTTTAGAAATTTTCTGTCTCTTTCATTAGTATAAATGATATCATGTCGTATTTGCCTATAAGAACAATTAATAAGTCAAGGAAAAAATGTATCACAACCAAGCCAACTGTAAGCACAACTCATTACCAGGAAATATTTTCACAATTAGAATGGCTCCTCACAGAAAATAATCCAAAGGACTCAAATCACAGCTCCGAGACGGCCTCGGTATCACAATTTCGGCTAATTAATTGATTTTCACATTGCGTAAAATATTGATGCATGCGCACAAACCAATTTTCGAAGCACTTTTCCACTCCGGTTGAGACACCTTCAAAACATGATTTTTGAACGCTTCAACAGCTGCTTCGGGCGTTGATAAACGTTGACCACGCATTTTTTTCTTTATGCTAGGGAATAAGAAGAAGTCATTGGGTGCCAAATCAGGGCTGTACGGTGGATGGCCCATCAATTCGACATCTTGAGTGGTCAAATAGCTCATCGTTTCAGCTGATGTGTGAGAGTTCGCATTGTCATGATGCAAAATTATCCGTCTTCTCTTATTATCTTTCCTCATTTCTTCGAACACTGTTGGCAAACAGATGGTTGTATACCACTCAGAATTGAGCGTCCTACGTTCCACTAAAGGCACTGTGGCAACATGGCGGGTTATACCGAAAAAAAACGCAATCATTTGCTTCGATGTGCTTCTTCCACGAACAACTTTTGTTGGATTTGGCTCGTCCTGAAGGACCCATACGGTCGATTGCTGTTTTATTTCGGGTTCATATGCAAAGATCCATTATTCGTCACCTGTGACAATGTTAGACACTTTCATTAAGCTACCGCAGTTATACTTTTTCAACATCTCTACACCAATCCATACGAGCCTTTGTTATGTGGGTTCCAACGAGAACAATTTTTTTTCACGGCCAAACGAACATGAAGTATTTTATTGATGCTTGTCATACTAATGCCCAATGATGCCTTAATCTCACGGTATGTCACTTGTCAGTCTTGCTTAATCAGTTCACGCACAGCGATGATCAATGGTTTCTGGCAAAGTGAACGAAGTTGAACGTCCTTCACGAAATTCATCCTGGAGCGAACGGCGTCCGAGACTGAACTCTTGGTACCAGCGATTAACAGTGGTTTTTGATGGTGCTTCATCGCCAAAAGTCGAAACAAGTTGATTTTAACACTCTTGTCTCGATAACCCAAGCCGAAAATCGTAGAAAATCATCGCACGAAATTCTTCACGGGATAATTCCATTTTTTGACTAAGATGATTTTTTCTACACACTGTAAACAAAACAATTCGCCCTCAAATGACAAAACTCCTGAGTGAAGTTATGCTAAAAAAATGTCAAAGTTTCCAATGGAAGTTCCAGTTTGCATCTGGGAACACTAGTATTGTCAGGACTCGAAATATAAATAGCAACCCTCATTCACTCACAACTACTTTATACTATGATCTCCACAACCATATTATTATTCAAACACAACCATACTTGCTCCCCACAATCATATTATGATCCTCATAACCATAGTATTTTTAACATACAACCATAATAGACTCACACACAACCATACTATGATCCCCAAAACTTTTCGTAAGGATTGCTTTAGGTTGTTATTCAACCATACAGATTTTTATTAAGTAAATTATGTAAAAATACATTAATTTTGTTCATACTTGTTCGGTCTTTTATCAAACACAAAAAGGTCTCGAACCAGAATAAAAACTGTTGAAGTCATATACTCTTAATAATAGTAGAGATTTATTTAACAGTAGAAAAAACATTTATTAAAAATATTTTAGTTATACTCGTACTAATTCAAAGTTTATTCGAAAAAATTTAATTTACATATAAAAAGTACTATTTTTGCGTAAGGTTAGTAACAATAACATTGTCAAATTAAAAAAAAGTACGACTAAAACTAGACCACAATACTTTTGTTGCACCAACCATATTAATATTTATACTACAACCATTTTTCATTTTTAAATTTGCCAACAATACTTTTGTTACATTGCAACAATATTAATATTGCCGCAATCATACTATTGTCAAACTTAAATTCAATAAACAATACTATGGTTTCGATGACTTTTATTATTGCAGACAGCATACTATTGTTGCCGTGACCATTAAGTAACCATATCATTTCTTTGCATGCATGTGGCTCCTTCCAGGTAAAACCAAATGTCGTCCATGTCATTCTCTTGAATTTTTGGAAACAAACATTCCTTAAGGTTGCCGCGGTAACGCTCACCGTTGAGGGTAACGGCGGCTCCTTGCTCATTCTCAATGAAAAATGGCCCAATGGTACCGTCAGCCCAAAATCAACACCAAACAGTGACGCGTTGTGGATGCATTGTCTTCTCAACAGTCACATGTGAGTTCTCTAAACCCCAATTTAGCTTATTCACATAGCCACGAGATGAAAATAAGCTTCATCTGAAAACACGATTTTTCCGTAAAATTCTTCATCTCTTTCCAAACAATCTTCAACCCATTGGGCGAATGCGATAACGCATCAGATGGTCATAAGGCTTTAGTTCTAAGACCATTCGAACTTTGTAAGTCTTTTTGCAAAATTCTTCTCAAAGAAGAAAGAAGGGTGGAACGTGGTATTTCGCTTTTTTGCTCTGCACGCTGTGGCGACACTGTTGGTCGAAGTGAGTAAAGAGTGTGCGTGGCTTATAGTGGCTGACGAGAGATTTGTATTCGTCTGCCTTTCAGTTGCCATCATGCATTGGACCCGGGAGGAGAGGTCATTTTGTGTTGAAGCGTATTTTTCAAATGCGCACTCAATCATTGCAGTGCAGCGTGCTTTTCGTTTACGATTCGCTGTTTCCCCACGCAAACGTGTTCCTGGACGGCAATCAATTGTAAATTGGGTAACTTCATTAAGAACAGCAGGAAATGTGTACGTGGGGACCTGAGAGAAAGATTACCACACCACAAAACATCGAGAGAGTTAGAGCAGCAGTACTTCAATCTCCGAAACGCTCTGCTTGGAAGCAATCATTTGCTCTTGGCATTTCCAGACTTTTTTTCAGCCAGCTCTTGAGGCAATGCAATTAGAGGATACATGGGAACCATGTGATGCCAGGCTGTTGCCACTGCACACACACCGAGGGACGGCTAACCTCTTTGAGGGGTGATGTGAACTGGCCGGCACGATCACCAGACTTAGCCCCATGCAATTTCTACTTTGGAGTTACCTTAAGTCAAAGGAGTTTATAAACCGTCCCAACACCTTGGATGACCTAATTAGCAATATTGAGGCTCAAATTGGCAGAATACCTGTCGACATGCTTGTTAGAGTTCATGAAAACTTCAGAAAACGTATGCAGAAATGTGTGGATAGCGAAGGGGTCGACATTTGCCAGATACACTATTTAATTTAAAAATTTCCTTACTGTTCAATATAATTAAAATATAAAATACATTTTTCTAGGGTTCATAATTTTTTTATTTCATTTCCTAATAAGCAAATTACCGCACTCCACCCTGTACTTTCTGAAAACGGTGACGAGTTAGTGTTGATGGATGCTTATGGACATTCTCAGCCGTAGCAGCAAAGTTTTCGAGTAAACGCACTGGACGAGAAAGTACTCGGGTTGGTTTGTCCAAAAACGCTTTAAAAATTGAAGCACAAACTAAAGGCCGAACTCTTTTCGAAAATTTTCCACGTAAATTTCTTACAGTTTGCATTAAAGAGTCACTACTTTGGAAGTAAGTTTTGAATGTTTCCCAATTTTGTTCGAGGGTATGCGTCCCTCTTTGCAAATGACAAACATAAACCTGAAAATAAAAATTAATGTTTTTCTACCTTTAAAAGTCGAAAGTAATCAGTAGTTCCAATTTTGATTGGCCCACTCTGTATCATTTTGTGTTGAAGCGTATTTTTCAAATACGCACTCGATCATTGCAGTGCAGCGTGCTTTTCGTTTACGATTCGTTGTTCCCCCACGCGGAAGTGTTCCTGGTGAAGCAAACCCCAGAGAATTTCACCACAATAGGCGTGTTCTGTTGGTACTCGCTTATGAAACGAGTAAGTAGTCGCTATGGCGATAACTTCGAAACATTACGAGATTTTTTTTTTAAAATAATTTGTATAAATGAACTGACTGGCTTTATCATCATGAATAGTTCGATTTGAAAATAATTAAGCAATAATTAAGCTCGCTTAAACTCGCTAAAAGTTATTCTTGAATAACTTTCTTTAAAAAATTTTAATTATTAAACTCGAATGGGTTTTAAAGCAAATTGTCTCTAGTTTTTCTGTAAGTAAAATCAATTTTTATATTTTTGTACAATAGTGTGTAGTTATCGTGTTAGCCGCCTCTAAAGCGAGTTACCATTAGAGACTACGGCCAATTTCATTTAAGTCTTCTGTACACCAAAGTGTTGTTCGTCCCCTGCCAATGTTATCCTCTTGAAATTTTTACTTTTTTCTGTGTCTCTTTTTTCTGTGTATTTTAAATATAATATGCTTTATGAGACTTTCATCTACATATTCGAAGAATTATAATTTTTTCAACATTTTTCATTCTCTGCCAATTATTATTGTTACAATTTTACGCAACTCAATGAACAACTCCAATCAAAAGCAAACCATTTTCAGACGCTTAATAGAATCCCCCAATATGTTCGCATACACAGTTCAATCATAAATCACAATACGCTAAAAAGAACAAAAATCATGTAAATGAAATGCAATGAAATCCACAGCGTATCACGCCAAAAAAATAAAACCTTGCGAAAGACATTGCCACAAAAGCGTAAAGCGATCGAATCAATCATAAAAATTCCACGCAATATTTCAATGTGACAAACCGAATCGAACCCGATTATGAGTCTGTATCAAGATAATAGAAAATTTATGCTAATCTCTTGCACCGCCCCCATGACGAACGGAAGTCATAAAATGTTTGCAAATTGTATAAAATTTCAATAAAAAAAATTCCATGGCACACATAAAACCATTAAAACTATGCTCGCCCATAAATGCAAACGCAGAGGAAATTCTTCTCTTCGATTGCTGCAATTTCGTATACTTTGGCATAAAAAAATCGTTGCGAAAAATCTGATGTTGTGCATTTTCCACTCCACTATACAGGAGTAGCACCAATTACAGTCTTCACATTTTCAACGATAACATTCCAACGATGATGGTGGCCGTTCTTCGTATATTAGAAAACTCTAGACATTTTTTTGATCTAAAACAAGAGAAACGATTTCCGTCGGGCTTACTGACTTGCATTCACGCTCATGCTCGTAAGAAAATATTTTATGACAGCGATAATAGAGTGTTGAATTTAAGCAACTTTATTAAAATCTTAATTGAAAATCAGCTATCAAATTAACCCCTTTTGCAATGTTAAGCTCCAACCAAAGTTGTTCTTGGAAGGAAATGCTCCCGAGTAAAAACCGCTTCTAACTTGCATGGCTTAGAGACGGTTCTTCGGCGTCACCGCCAACTTTTAATTCTTGTTGTTAATGTAACCGAATATTTCAGGAGGACTTTGACCTCAGGACCTTTATACATGGACTAAAAATATATATTACCCAGAGTTGCCACTTCTGACAGCAGAAACTATACACAAATCGTTTAGAAACTATTCAAACACAACATTTTCTTTTTCATGTAAATACGAGGGCTGCTATATATATTTCTGGCCTAATAATGAAAATGCGAATATTTATCATCAAAAATGGTTTTATTTCAATGTATTCTCCAGTATAATTTATACACTTTTGCATGCGCTCAAACCAATTGTCGAAGCACTTTTTCCACTCCGATTGAGACACCTCCAAAACATGGTTTTTGATCGATTGGAGACGAAAATCGTTGACCACGCATTTTTCTTGATATGCGGACGTAAAAAGAAGTCATTGGGTGCCAAGTCAGGGCTGTACGGCGATGTCCCATCAATTCGACGTTTTGGACGGTCTAAGAGGCGCTGGCTTGAGCCGATGTGTGAGAGCTCGCATTGTCATGGTGCACAATGATTCGGCTTCTCTTATTCGTTTTTCGAATTTCTCCGAAGACTTTAGGCAAACAAATTGTTGTGTACCACTCAGAATTGTTGCTCAAGCGGAACAGTTGCCATATGACCAGTTTTGGCGAAGAAACAGGCGACCATTTGCTTCGAAGTGCTTCTCCCACGAACAACTTTCATTGGACTTGGCTCGTTTTCGAAGACCCACACGGTCGATTGCTGTTTTGTTTCAAGCTCATACGCATAGATCCATGATTCATCACCTGTGACGATCTTATAAACGTCTTTTGAAGCAACGCGATCGTATTTTTCCAAATTTCTTTGCACCAATTGACTCGAGCCTTTTTTAAGCGATTGTCAAATTATGCGGGATCCAACGAGAACAATCCTTTTTTCGGCCAGGTGTTCATGCAATATCGAATGTATGCTGGTAGAAGAAATACCCAAGGGTGCCTCTATCTCAGGGTATGCCACATGACGATCTTTTATTATCATTTCTCGCACGGCATCAAAGTTCTCTGGCAAAACGGCCGTTTTTTGGACGACTTTCGTCTTTGAGCGGTCGTCGGCCACGATTTAATGCATTAAACCAGTTTTTCACAGTGCTATAGGATGGCGCTTCATCGCCATACAAAGATTTAAGTTCATCGATGCACTTTTGTCGTGATAATCCACGTCGAAAGTTGTGAAAAATGATCGCACGAAAATGTTCACGAGTTTATTCCATTTTTTTGCCAAATTGATTTTTTCAAGTCACTGCAAACAACACAAATGATGGTCGTACGTCAAAACGTTTTGAGTACGTTTATGCTAAAATATGTCAAGTTTTCTAATGTAAATGTCAGATGGCCCCAGTCTACACTTAGTGTTCCCTAGGCCAGAAATATATAGCAACCCTCATATATGTTGAATGTGTAAATACAAAAAGTGATACTTTGTATTGTGTTTGAGCTAATTTTTTTTAAAACTATTAAGCAGTTTTACAACTGGCCAAGCCCATCGCTGCAAAAAATAACCAGAATTTTCATTGCAAAACTGATTAATTGTATTCATCATAACTTATACGTATTGAAAATTTAAAGTTTTTAAAAACAAAACTATTTTAAGATAGCCCTAATGTCTTTTCATTGAGAAAATACGGTTCCGAAAACGTCTAGGTGTTTCTAAAGCTTTAAATCAAACTAAAGGGTGATCCATCTAGAGACATTTTTTCAATAGGAGTTTTTTCACAGATTACGCGTGAGTTGTTTTAAACTTTTTTGTTCTGTTCATTATTGTTTGCCATTTCATCGTGGAAAGACTTACACCGCAAAACAACGGTTTTTGAACATTTTGCCATACCGGCCGAAATTCTCGAACGAATCATCCAAAATTGTACCCTTACAATGAACACTCTGAGGCGTACTTGCGGCCAACATTTGAGGGTAATAATTTTCAATAAATAAATGGCGTAAAATGTCCTTTCCAATGAACACTTAAGATTCTACACATGATTTGAATTTTTGGTTTTTTTTTTTTATTTTGAATAAATACCTCTAGATTGATCACCCTACACAGGTCGCAGTTGTTGGCCGATTTTCATCAATTTGTTTTTGTACCAAGGACAATTTCAATTAAAATTGAAGAAAATCAGTTCAGAAAATTACTTAAACGAAGCCCATAGATAGGTCCGTTTCATAATTATGACTATTTGACTGAAATGCAAACATTTTTTTTTGTTAATTTACACAAACAAATAAATGTGTGCTGCTATTTCGCTTCCAAAAAAATTCCATTTCAGTCAAATAGTCATAATTTTGGTCAAGGAAGGAGCCAAGGAATACACTGGTGAAATTTGTTCAGTCGTGAATGAATCACCCGGTATATATGTTCATCCGATTTATGTCTTGAGCTCTAAAAATCACATATTACGTTCAATGTTAATGAACGTTGGCACACGTTAGCTTCATGAACCAAGGAAGGTCGTTAATAAAATTGAAGAAAGTCGGTTCAGATTTAGTTATAGCTCCCACTCATACATGTTCATCCGGTTTTATTTATTAAGCTCTAGAAGTTAAAGACTAAACGGCTAAACTTAGAATCTTGAAGTTTGGAGGGTGGTGTAGTTCCAAATGTAGTTAGATCAAAAGGGATTTTTCAAAATTCGTACTTTAGTAGGTAAAATCCGGAAAAAAAACTATCCCTCATAAACAAGTAATTAATACATGCCAAGACTGAACGGTTGGACCGTTTGCGGAATGAGCGAGTTTGAGGAATGGGCGTTTCTTATAATTTAGATTTGAAGTAAAAAGAGATTTTTGGAAAAACCTGAGGAATAAAAAGGGAACATTTTCTTAACTTCTAATCCATAGCACCAAAGAACGTATTTTTCGAGGTTATTTCGTGTTGACAAATGAAAAGTGCATAAGAAGGGATTTTGACAAATTCACAACACAGGGGACAAGTTTGGAGCATAAAATAAGGATTTTACGAGGGTTGCTTTTTATATTTCTGGTCCTGACAATACTGGTGTTCCCAGATGCAAACTGGAACTTTCTTTGGAAACTTTGACATTTTTTAGCATAACTTCACTCAGAACGTTTTGTCATTTGAGGGCGAATTGTTTTGTTTACAGTGTGTTGAAAAATTCATCTCAGTCAAAAAAATGGAATTACCCCGTGAGCATTTTCGTGCGATAATTTTTTACGATTTTCGGCGTGGGTTATCGAGACAAGAGTGTTTAAATCAACTTGTTTCGACTTTTGGCAATGAAGCACCATCAAAAACCACCGTTGATCGCTGGTACAAAGAGTTCAGTCTCAGACGCCGTTCGCCCCGGAATGAATTTCGTGAAGCACGTCCAACATTCGGTCACTTTGCAAGAAACCATCGATCATCGCTGTGCGAGAACTGATTAAGCAAGACCGACATGTGACATACCGTGAGATTGAGGCATCCTTGGGCATTAGTATGACAAGCATCACTAAGATACGATATTGCATGTTCATTTGGCCGTGAAAAAAAATTGTTCTCCATTTTTTTTTTTTGTTTTGTGACGAACGTTCCCACGCCACTCACACCCGCCCCTGCCGACCGAGGAGGCCACGTCCTCATTACGTAGGGACAACGTACACATTTTGGACCGATCCATAATGGAGATGACAAGAAACGTCATCCATGTAAATTAGCTACAGATATTTATCAACAGCCAATCGGTACAAAAAATATTAATAATAATCACTAGAAAATATAAACACCAAATTAATACTTTATAATATAACCACCACCTTAATTTAATACAATAATACAATCCAATCAAAGTATGAGAAGGACTAAAAGCATGCAATACAAAATCAAAATATAACCACCACCTTTCTTTATTACAATATTACAGTAAAAAAATACAGTAATAAGATTTAACCTGCCATTATAAGAAGGAAGTTCATAACCAGTATTCCAGTGAAGACCTCTTAAGCTGAATATTAAAAATTGTTTCTGCACGGACTCAATTTTGTTAACATAGTAATCATATTGGGGATCCCAATCCACTGATCCATATTCTAAAATTGGCCTAACTAAGGAAATATAAAGCTGTTTCGTAGTATATGGATCAGTAAACTCTTTTGCCCAGCGTTTCACAAAATAAAAGACACCATACGCTTTATTTACCATAGAAATGATATGGTTATTAAAAATCAACTTTCTATCCATCATAAAACCGAGATCAATAGATGAATCAACCGATGCCAATTCAGAGCCACATAAATTAAATTTAGTAGCCAACAAACTACGTCTAGAAAAGCACATATGCTTACACTTTTTAAGGTTTAATTCCATAAAATTAAATTCACACCAAGTACTAAATCTGTCCAAATCACCCTGCAGTATGTGACTGTCCGCAAAGCTAGCATAAGAGAAAAATAATTTAACGTCGTCTGCAAACATTAGTAAATTAGAGTTGATAATAGAGTCGGGCAAGTCGGTAATGAATAGTAAAAAAGAAAATAGGTTCAAGGTGGCTGTCCTGTGGGACACCAGAGGAAATACGAATTGATCTGGAAAGACTTTTTTCAAATAAAACTACTTGTTCCCTCCCAATTAGGTAGGAGCAAAGCCAATTTATGAAATTATTACTAAACCCAATTTTGTTTAACTTGAATAGTAATAGTCTGTGATTAACTTTATCAAATGCCTTACTAAAATCAGTATATATAACGTCAGTTTGCTTGCGACGAATAAATGCATCTATAACTTCATAGGAAAACTGAAGTAGATTTGTAATAGTAGAGTGACCCTTACGAAATCCATGTTGGCATGGATGGAGTATGGGCGCCACATTATGTGAAACAAAATTTGTTACAATTTTTTCAAATAACTTAGGAATTGCGCTTAATTTAGCAATTCCTCTATAGTTCGATACATCCAACAGACTACCAGATTTGTGAAGTGGAAACAAGTAAGACCGTTTCCATAAATCAGGAAAGTACCCCAATTGTAATGATGAATTAAATAATAAGGACAAGGGTAAGACCAGGGATTCCGAGCAGCCTTTCAAAAAAACATTCGGAATGCCATCGGGTCCAGAAGTCCTAGTGGGTTTAAGACGATGCAAGTTTAATTCAATAAGTGAAAAATCTAATCCCACTTAATTTCTGGATCCCACTTAATTTGACGAATGCTCAAGAAAAGGCTCGTATGGATTGGTGCAGAGATGTTGAAAAGTATAACTGCAGTAGCTCAAAGGCAGTGTATAACATTGGCACAGGTGACGAATTATGGATCTATGCAAATGTAACCGAAACAAAACAGCAATCGACCGCATGGGTCTTTCAAGACGAGCCAAATTCAACAAAAGTTGTTTGTGGAAGAAGTACTTATACATCGAAGCAAATGATTGCGTTTTTGTTTTCGATATAACCGGCCATGTTGCCACAGTGCCTTTAGTTGAACGTAGGACTGTCAATTTTGAGTGGTATACAACCATATGTTTGCCAACTGTGTTCGAAGAAATGAGGAAATATAATAAGAGAAGACGGATCATTTTGCATCACGACAGTGCGAGCTCTCACACATCAGCTGAAACGATGAGCTCTTTCACCTTGAGTGGTATCGAATTGATGGGCCATCCACCGTAGAGCCCTGATTTGGCACCCAATGACTTCTTGTTATTCCCTAGCATCAAGAAAAAAATGCGTGGTCAACGTTTATTATCGCCCGGTCAACGTTTATTATCGGGCGAAACAGAAGAAAGCGAGAAAAAACAATATAAAATCGACCGGATGGCATAATAAGTAAAAATAGGGATAATTCTGGCCCAAAGGGGTAAAAGATAAAAAAGGAAGAAAACTCATATATAAACAACGTGATCCCATGGAAAATAGAAATGGGGATAAAAAGTTATACAATCGGGAACAAAAAATGTCAGAAAGTGAGAAAAACAATATATGAGCAGGATTGCAACAGGTTTATCCTAGCCATGATACTACGAGTATTATATTTCTCTCAAATGTATGTACCCATTGAAAGTATCATCCTCTTTGTGTAGGGTACTATCCATGAGTTAAAAAAAAACTTTGCATTGTTTGCCAACAAATTCCGCACAAAAAACGGCCAATTCACCAAAGAGTCAATTGCAGGCAGCAACAGTAAAAGTCACTCGCATCAAGAATCACGTGAACAACGTCAACGACTTCGGCATCGACAACATCGATGTCGATGTCAAACGGAGGGGGCACAACTAAAATCAAATCATCATCCTCCAGTGCTAACCAAAAGCATTTTGTGCCCTCCAAACCACTTATTCCATAAAGAAAGCCAACAACAACTACTTGAGCAGCACAAGATTGGCCTTTCATGCAAGCGAATCACTGAGCAACCATTTACCATGAAACGGAAACTGCATTAAATAGTTGATGGCATTTTAGTGGCTCAGCTGCCAAATACTGATTTTCCAAGCCAATGGAATATAGTCACATACACAAAGACTTCGCTCAAGGGTAGTAGCGCGGACAAAAGGAACCAGCTGCAACAACATAATGCAAGGAGGCGAAATTTAGCCAAATGTATTCGAAACTATTTTTGGCACATTTCACTTAAGTTTCATCACAAATTTCCTCGACAAAGGCAAATAACGAAGTCATGTGTATAATATGAACATGAAATGATATAAAAGGTCTAACGGATGGAATTTAATTGACCCGAGAATATTTTTTGATTAACTTCAAAAACAATTTATGTGGAAACAAATTCTTCTAATGTGTTTCAACACTTCGTCATAGGATAGAGTGACCACGTCGTGAATTTAAGGTATCTGTGCATATGCCATTTGTGCACAAATTGCACCTGTTCAACAAAAGGGCTTTAACTCAATTTGGGAATTTAAATGCAGCTAGATAAAGCCGCTGCTGAGTATCTCATTTATGTCAACAACTTGTCGAATCTGAGCTAAAATTTAATAACATCACGGTTACTTATATCTTTCTTAAAATTTTTTTTTTCAAAATGCTATGTTATATGTGCTAGTCCAAATATGCCATATCTTTTAAAATAAGTCTAAATTTTTGATGCGGATTTACAAAACTCATAGCGTTACAAAATTAAAATTTCCTTGGCCCATAAAAAATAACTCGGACCTACGAGGGCTGCTGCCCTATTGCGAATGTACTACTAAGTCTTTTATTTCTACTCGTAGAAGAAATCATTCACCCCCGAGATAGTCCGAACTTTTGTTGCAGAGAGTTATATAAGTATGTTACTACTTATACAGTGAAGTGAACGGTGTTTGGTTACGAAGTGGCTGTCCTACTACAATGCACGATTTTAATTGTAAATACAAAAAAAAATATTTTTTGAGAATAATCTTAATATATTTTATAAAGACAGAAGGATTTATGGCAATTATACGTGAAACAAAATATCCGCCAAATTATTGTTACAGCTTCGGTGGCATAATGTCTTTAATCTGCCGAATTACCCGTAGCTCATCCTTTAGCTCTTCAATTGTTCTTTGCTTATTGACGTACACTTTTCTTTTTAAATATCCCCAGAGAATGAAGTCCAACGGTGACAAATCACATGATCGTGTCGGCCAATTTACATCGCCGCTATTGCATTTCTCGTGCAAAAGAGCCTTTGTTTCGTTGGCTTGCCATACAGCCATCCTGTTGGAACCACATACCGTCCAGGTCCGTATCCTTAATTTCTGGCCACAAGAATTTCGTTATCTCGCGATAGCGAACACCATTCAGGATAACTACTTGGCCGGCTTCATTTTCAAAGAAGTATGGCCCTTTGAAGCCGCCAGCCCATAAATCACACCAAACAGTCAGTCTTTGCGGATGCATCGGTTTTTTAAATGTGGTAATTCTGCTTGTTAATGGAGAGCTGTAAAACTATCTATAGTACTATCGATAGCTCCAATACCAATTGTCTTTAATGACTCGATAGTATCGGAACAAATATATGTTGGGACTCTGCGGATTTTGGCAAGTAAAATATAAAAAATTCTAAATCAACGGTCATGCCAACGAGATGACAACACGAAAAACCTGAGCCACAAGATATTTATGCAACTTCGAAAAAATGTTCAGCAAAGCTGGCTCTGACAGAAGAACTTGCTTGAAATCCAAAAATGTTGATATGCTCAACAAAAATTATTGGATTACCTAATAATGTAAAAGCTAAATAATAGATAGACAAAAACACAATAAGGAAGTCATTGACTTACAAAAAGCATCAATTAAGTCGATATACAAAGAAAAAGTCCAACACTTGACTCTAAAAAAATGTTTGAAAAAATAATGTGTTGTACACGTAGAAAAAAAAGTATGGCTGGGATAACAATATTCGAAGAGCATCATACTATTGGGTATATGGTTGTGGTCCAATAATATTATGATCCCCACAATAATAGTATGATTTACAAACAACCATACTATGATCCTCACAACAATAGTATTATTTACACATAACCATACTATGATCCCCACAACCATAGTATGATTCACATTCAACCAGACTATGATCTCCACAACCATATTATAATAGTATGTTTCACATACAACTATAGTATGATCCTCACAACCATTGTATGATTCACACGCAACCACGTTATGGCCCCTACAACCATAGAGTTATCACACAATTAGAATTTGATCCCTAATATTTTTTATTAGAATTGAGTTGTCAAAAATAGATTTGAATTATGCAAAAATATATTAAATTCAAAATAAAAGGAGTGATTTAATTAACATTAAAAAAATCTGCTTGAAAAAACGTAAGCGTTTTTATTAAAAATATTTCCGTTAAACAAGGCCAAAGCAGTTTGTTTGGAAAACTCTAATTTCCATATAAAAAGTACTATTATTGCATTGGATCCATAACATTGTTCTTAAAAAGCATATTCAAATGAAGAAAATTACAATCATACAGTATGATTGCCGTAATCAAATTATTGTTAACATAAAACCCAAAAAACAATACTTTTGTCGCTCCAACCATATTTGATTTGTTGCTACAACCATACTTTCATTATTAAATTTGGCAATAATACTATTGTTACAATTCAACAATATTAATATTGCGGCAATCATACTATTGTCAAAATAAAATTCAGTAAAAATGGTTCCGACGAACATATTATTATTGCCGTGACCATATAGTAACCATGTTTTTTCTTTGCGTATACCCGTTTTGGTACTTAGCCCTGATAGGCATTAAGGATAGTGGCATAAATAGGAGTTCTAAACTGACAACAATTTTGAGAAGTTTTAAAAGTGCTGTTCTGCATTTATAAATACTGTTCTGACTTTGGCAAGATACATAATTAAAAACTGTCTGTCGCATATTTGTAAATTAACCCATTAGGCAATAAAACACTAATTAATAGTTTTTTGCATCGACTCTTTTTTTAAAAGACTATTTTTTTTAAAGTGTTCACCATTAAAGGTCATGTTTACGTTTGTAATCTTTCATCAATGGTCTGCGGGTTAAGAGTGGACTATAGACCATTAATGAAATCTTGACTATGGGTAACTCTCGATTTTAACGTATTCGATTATATGTACATTTTGAAAAAAAATGGATTTTGTAAAAAAAAACTCATGTTAAAGAAGCAACAGAAGATTTGTATGTACCTTACCAACGGCAGAGCAATACTTCAAAAGGAAAGCTTTTTCAAATTTAAAGGTCCTCCTAATCGAAAGAGGCTCTCCGACTTAAAGTTATTGATATTCTATTCTGTTAACAAACGTCAATGGATTCCAAATATTTTTTAGAAATTCCGTAAACAACTTTTTTCAGTAGGAGTATATTTACCTGTAACAAAAAAAAATATATATGTATCTCGGTTGAGTACTATTAGACATTTTCTAAATGTTTTTACAGAAGTGGCAACGTTTGTAAACAAACTGCTTACGTTTTGCCTTTTGCTACCACTAACATTCTTAGTGATTGAGACAATCATAACAATTTGTTTTTTCAACCACTGTATTTGGACCGTCCAATAATCTCATGAATTAACTAAGTCGTTACAATAAGCGTCTTGTTTTCTCTCTTTAATATACAGGGTGTCCGTCGGGAAGGTATACTACTTTGTTTATAATTTTTGATTAAATTAAAGAGAATGGGTCTTATATTGATAAATGTTTTATTTAATTTCGATAAATGTTTTATTGTTTTATTAAATATGAATGGAATAAAATAATCAGATAAAAATCCGCCTTTGTTAGCCTCACAAATGCGAGCTCTTTTGAGCACATTTTTCATTACTCACACATTTCACGCGGCATTTCATTAACTTAGTCACGAATATTTTTTTTTTTTTGAGTTGCTCAAGCGTTTCTGTTTTGTTTGCATAAACCTTGCTTTTCAGATATCCCCACAAAAAGAAGTCCAGAGCAGTCAAATCAGGCGACCGTGAAGGCCAATCAATGAAATATCTTGTTGTGAAAAGAGGTCTCGCAGTAATTCCATTGTAATACAGGCTGTATGCGATGTGGCACCGTCACACCAGACTGTCACTTTTAATGGATGCAAAGGTGACTGATGAATAATTGAAGCCTTTGAGCCTTAAACAAGGAGTTTTCTAGGGTGGAGGAGTAACCCCTGCTCCGTTTAACCTCTACCTCTCTAGAATTCCTGCTCCACCAGACGGCGGTGAAATTGTGTAGTACGCTGATGATTGCACAATTCTGGCGTCGGGATGATTGCACAATTCTTGCGTCAGGACCAAAAGTGGTTGACATATGCGAGAAAATAAACTCTTACCTCACTGACTTAGCACGCTTTTTCACTGCGAGGAATATGAAAATATCCGCCTCTAAATCATCAGCCACACTGTTTACTGCATGGACCGCAGAAGTGTGGTTGTCACTCAATGTGAAAGTCGATGACGTCAACATCCCGACTACCAACTACCCCAAAATCCTTGGGGTCACATTGGACAGCCTTTTTCGATCCTCTGCACATGCTACAGCTAACTGCGATTAACTCAAAAGTAGGAACAAGGTCCTCAAGTCACTTGCCGGCAGTAATTGGGGAGCCGACAAAGAGACCTTGTTGGCCTCTTACAAAGCGATAGGTCAATCTGTACCAAACTACGCAGCAGCTGTATGTATGGTCAGCGAACGTGAGTACGACGCAGTGGAAGCAAATTCAGTCTTTCTAGAATTCCGCCTCAGAAAATCAACTAGGTGTCTTCTTATGTCTTCTGAGGACCATCTACATGAGGAGACGAAGATCTTCACCGTACGCAGACACAATTTCCTGCTGGCTAAGCAATACCTGCTAGGGTGTTTTCGCAGCAGTCATCCTAACCACCATCTCTTGGACAGGATGCCTCCGCACAGGCAGATCAGGTATGATCTTCATGATCTAGAGAGAGAGAGAGGTCCAGCAGTATAAGAGAGAACCTTAAGATCGTCGAAACTATCAGGCAGGTCTGAACAACATTCACGCCGATGATGTCGCAGCAGCAGTATTCAGCTACCGTGTGAATGTAGTGCCAGAGGAGCATCCCGCGGAGATTTCACCTAAGGAGAAGGTACTACCTCGCACGTGGTTCTGGCGCAGCTGAGATCTGGATGGTGCAGGCGCCTCAATTCTTACTGGGCACAAATTGATGATAACGTTTCGGACATCTGTCCCGCCTGCCATCAGGGACCACATGACGTGCTGCACCTCTTTAATTGTCTGGCCAAGTCCACTCAGCTGACCCCCAGGTCTCTGTGAACGCATCCAGTTCAAATGGCTCGTTTCCTCTACCTGGATATCGAAGCAGATCCCCCATAGACGAGCAAGACTTCAAAACAAATATATTGTTGTTACAACAACAACAACGATCAATAAGTATGCACTCCATCTTTCTGTGGAGGGTAGACAAATATCTAGATTTCCTCATTTATACAAATGTGGATCTATTGTAGAGATTTGTAAATTAAAATAATAATGCCAGTTTGATTTGGCATAATTTGGATCTCATACCACGGGCTTTTATGCCCGCACAAGACAACATGAACATATAAAAACTCAAAAACCTTCTTGGAAGGGTTTGGTCCATAATTTTCTGTAGCACTCAGCCCTTTCTATTTAAAGCCTTGCCACTATACAAACCAAATATCTCTTCCTATCTGGCGTATATTAAGCATAGCGGCTAAATTTAACAAGTGGAAAAATCAAGTTTGGCCGGGCCGAAAGTTACATATGAAATGAATGTGAAAATTTGGCACCTCCCACTTTCCCATCAGGGTTTGTTTCCATTCCAACTACTATCGTCATACCGGTACTAGTTCATGAGATTTTTTTCTCTTTTATGATCATTTGTGATATTATTTTTGAAAGAGTCAATTACTCCACGAGCTAATTAGATCAGATTGCTGTTGTTTGTCAAATGGGGAAGGAAAAGTAGTTTGCTAGTCATCGATTTCAATCTGTTTAAATTGTATTACAATCAGTAAATTACTTTGGCCATGGGTGCGATTTGTTAAAGATTCGGGGCACCGACAACTTTCCTCCCGGTAGTGTTTCGTTCTAAGCCAATATCTAATGTTCCAAATAGCATTGTCAGATCATTAACAATTCATGAAATTTGATACATATTTTGAAGTTGAGAGCCACGCCCCTTTGTTCACCAACATCGTAAGGTACCATAAACGAAACTGATGAACGTTACTTAATACGAAAATTCCATAACAATCGAAGTTGAAAATGGTGATATAACAAGCAAAAAAAACTCCAAGAATGCTACAAATATAGGGATTTTTTCAGAGGTTGACTCAGTCCTTGTGTGTGGAAACTGTTTACCTGGTGACCGATCCGAGTCATTTTCAATACCAACCGTTGTCGAGCATCGATATATTTCTCCAGCGTATTCCTTAGCTCATTTCATGAAAATATGTCCATCTACAACCAAGCCCGAAGATGCAAGGAGGTGAAATCGCAGCGGTTTGAAAATTTTCGCTTTGGTGTTCGGAGGATACTAGGCTGAAATTGCTTAGTTTTAAACCAGTGGTTGGATTGAAAAGCAAAAATGGTTTTGTGTTAATTTAGAAAAACAACTAAATGTGAGCGGTTATTTCGCATCCAAAAAAAATTGCATTTCAGTCAAATAGTCATAACTATGGAACGGTAGGACCTCGAGGTTTCTTTAAGGTAATTTTAGAAAAGGTAAGAGGTACGGCTATCCTTTAAGAGAAAAACAAATCCGATCCGAACTTAGAAAATTTACCCTAGTATCATCCGGGCACCAATCCGACAATTTTCAAACTGCTGTCATACGCCCCCGTGCATTTTCGGGCATGGTCGCAGATTGACATAAGCCAAGGAATAGCTGGTGAAATTTGTCCAGTCGTGAATGAATCACCCTGTGTCTTCGTCTCAGTAATATCTTTATTTCTGTACTGAAGCGATTTGTGCTATACACAGTCGATGCTGGTTTTTGTGTGTTGGAGTATTGCCTTTATTTCAAATTCTATTCAATCTTTTACCAACGCAATAGCGTTAGCCTGGTGGCCGATGATGTGGCATATGGACGATAGTTCTGCTGCAATGCTGCCAAAGCAGCCATAGCATCACGTAGCAAAGCACTGCCGCACTGTTTGTACTCCCAAATATTAGTGACCGTTTGTAACAAACGTTCGCAGTCGGTCATACCCTGCTTAAACTGCCTGAGAATAACTTCACCATCCGGTTTAGCTTCCACGGGCAATTTGAACTGAATATACTCCTCGACAATGCCAATGGTGACATTGGAGAAAAGCAAAGCTTCCTGTATGTCCTGATCCGCTAGTGGTGAAACATTGGCTGGAATCCATTCAGTATTGGTGGCCTGAACTCCTGGCGGGTAATAGTGTGGAAACTTCAAAAAAACATTCGGTTAGACTTCATTAGCGTCTCATATTGTGTAGTTTATTTACCATAGAAAATGCTAGGAAAACTATTGCGATTTGAAACATTTTATTCATCGTTTCAACTTCTTGCTTGCTGGCCGCTGGAGTTTCTGAATTGTACTAAATTAAACTTCTACACTACATTGTCATTTTGGATATCTGAAAATTTATCTCCATTGGATGTTGTTCATATTAGCTCAAGATTAGATATCTCATGTTGCGGAGCAAAGACTTTACTTGTCCCCATTGCTGTTATGTTGTTTACTGTCGTCATTTCAAAGCGACAATTTACGATGTGTTTATATTTATTTTGCAGTTGTTGGCTTTAAGTGTCTTTTTTTACTCAACAAAATAATTAAAGTGATAAATATTACACTTAAAGGTCGCTTTTGGCAAATGTTAAATTTAAATCAACTTGAAAGAAAAATTTAATTCAATAATTTCAAAGAATTTGAATTACGACTCGTCGTCGTGCCCAGCAATAGGGCAACTCGCGAACATCACTGATGCGAATTTTGAATAAGGATTGAATTTTACAAGCTAACAAGGTTCAATTGGCTCAAGAGCTTAAGCCTACTGACCATTTCAAGCAACGTCAATACATCAATGGTTGGTTGTACAACAGGCAGAAGTGAATGGTGACTTTACAAAGAAAATCATCTTCAGCGACGAAACACACTTTCGCCTCAGTGGACTCGTTAACAATTATCACATTTGGGCTAATGAGAATCCACGAGTGTTTGTTAAAAAGCCGACTGTTTGGTTGGCGTTTATGGGCTGGCGGCGTCATCGAACCGTACTTCTTGGAATATCAGTTCGGCCAGGCAGTGACCATGAATGATGTTCGCTATCGCGAGCGAATTTTTTGCTGTCAAATATTGAGGATATGTACCAGGATGATATGTGGTTCCAAGAGGACGATTCCACTTATCTCACGTCGTGTCTATGTTAATTGGCCGCCACGCTCATGTGTTTTTCCACCGTAGGATGAGTCAATCAATGAGCCAAGTACAATTCAAGAGATAAAGGATAAGATAATTCGGCACATTAAAGACATTGACCATTCGTTGTCTCCAGAGTTATTAAAAGTATGGACCATCAACCAGAGGTATGCCACCGAAGCCGTGGCTAGCATTTTACCGATATTTTGTTTTTACACATAATTGTCATTGATCCTTCTAATAATAGAAAATACGAAAGTTGCTAAATATATTTCTGGCGCAGGCAACATTTAGTGTTGCCTTGCGCTTTCTGACATTTCCATTGGAAAGTCAGAACGTTTTGACGTACGACCATCATTTGTGTTGTTTACAGTGACTTGAAAAAATCAATTTGGCAAAAAAATGGAATAAACTCGTGAACATTAAATGTTTGTATGGCGATGAAGTACCGTACCATCCTATAGCACTGTGAAAAACTGGTTTAATGAAGTCAATCCGGGCCGACGCACGCTCAAAGACGAAGATCGTCCAAAAATGGCCGTTGTGTCAAAGAACATTGATGCCGTGCGTGAACTGATAATGCAAGATCGTCATGTGATCCTGAGATAGAGGCATTCTTGGGCATTTCTTCCACCAGCAAACATTCGATATTGCATGAACACCTGGCCGTAAAAAAGGTTTGTTCTCGTTGTATCCCGCGCAATTTGACAATCGCTCAAAAAAAGGCTCGTGTCGATTGATGCAAAGAAATTTTGAAAAAAATACGATCGCGGTGCTTCAAAAGTCGTTTATAAGATCATCACAGGATCTATGCGTATGAACCCGAAACAAAACAGCAATCGACCGTGTGGGTCTTCGAAGACGAGACAAATCCAACGAAAGTGGATCGTGGAAGTTGTTCGAAGCAAATGGTCGCCTGTTTCTTCGGCAAAACTGGTCATGTGGTGACGGTTCCGCTTGAGCAACGTAGGACGGTCAATTCTGAGTGGTACACCACAATTTGTTTGCCTAAAGTCTTCGGAGAAATTCGAAAAACGAACAAGAGAAAACGAATCATTGTGCGCCAAGACAATGCAAGATCGATCTCACACATCGGCTCAAACCAGCGCCTTTTCGACCGACCAAAACGTCGAATTGATGGGTCATCCGCCGAACAGCCCTGACTTGGCACCCAATGACTTCTTTTTATTCCCGCACATCAAGAAACTATTTCATGGTCAACGATTTTCGTCGCCAGAAGATGCTGTGGCTTGGAGGTGCCTCAATCGGAGTGGAAAAAGTGCTTCGACAATTGGTTTGAGCGCATGCAAAAATGTATAAATCATGTTGGAGAATACTTTGAAAAACAATAAAACAATTTTTGATGATAAATATTCGCATATTCATTATTAGGCTAGAAATATATATAGCAGCCCTCGTATTAAGATAATTCTATGAAAACTTTTTGATTTATTTAGTTCAGTTGGACCAACCTTTGTAATAGTCAACATTTTTCGAGAGAAGAAAGTTTATGACGTTAGAGGAGAAGTTTATGACGTTAAACAGTGCATTTTATAAGATCTGCTTTACAAGCTAATAGATAGTACTCGTACACTTCTATTTTTCTTTTTCTAGTATAAAGTGGTTCAACGTCAAGCGAATTTACTTTTTCTCGGAAATTTGAAATATTTTCTCGCTTTCCTGGGAAACGAAAAATACCCAAAAATATACTCTAATTGCCTGACACTACCTTCAATATCTTCAATCAATTACATTTTAAAGACGTAATTGTATAGGGTAATCCATATAGAGGTATTTTCTCAGAACAAAAAATATATAAAAATTGAAATCAAGTGTGGAATCTTTATTGGTAATTTGAAAGGACATTTTATGGCATTTATTTTTTGAATATAATTTTCTTCAAATTATAATTTTCCTCGTATCCATTCTCAGTGTCCAATTTTGGATGACTCGTTCGAGCATTTTGACCGGTATGCCTTTAATGACACGCGTAATGTTGCCTTCCAAAACCTGAGTCGTAGCTGGTTGTTTGGGCTTTAAGTAACCTCAAAGAAAAATGTCTAAAGGTGTAATATCACTCGACCTAGGCGGCCAACTCACGTGTCCAAAACGTAAAATTAGCTGATTTTCGAAATGACCTCTCAATAGATCCATTGTTTGAGCAGCTGTATGGCAAGTGGCGCCGTCCTGTTGAAACCAAGTGTCGTCAAGATTACGGGCTTCAATTTCAGGTAGCATAAAGATCGATATCATGGCGCGATAGCGAGCACCATTCACGGTTACGTTCCGGCCATCACCATTTTTAAAAAAATGTGCACCGATGATTCCACCAGCTTATAAACCGCACCAAATCGTGGTTTTCTCTGGGTATAATGGCACCTCTTGAACCTCTTCTTGTTGCTCTTCAGCCCAAATGCGGCAATTTTGTTTAGTGACTTTGCCGTTGAGCCAGAAATGGGCCTTATCGCTGAACAAAACTTTTGTCGAAAACAGCGGATCATCCCGATTCCACACTTGATTTGAATTTTTAAATTTTTTTTGTTCTGAAAAATACCTCTAGATGGATCACCCTTTACAAGCAAACTCCTATACTCGTACAATTTAATTTTTATCACTTACCATCATTTCGCGCACAGTGTTCGGTTTGTTTATGAATGATACTTTCGTATTTCAATGACAAATTCTTCTCTGTAGGTGCCTGGGGGTAATGCGTGTGGGTGCATACGAAATGAGAAAAAATGCAATTATAATTTTTAAAAGTTCTTTTTTTTTTGTGGAAATATTTTATTAGTTTTTAAAGTTGACAACGAACGAAACGCTCGTCAGAGAATGGCAAAAGTAAAAGTTTTCACATTTCTACGTATGTGACATATTAAAACTGCAGGATTTTTAATGTGGCATGTTTTATTTCTGTTCAAAACGAATGAAGCTTATAATCACACACTTGACACTGCTGAAGTTCATTTAATCCGGAAATAACGCGCAGAACTGTTAGAATGTGTTATGACATCCTTCACAAAGTTTCACATGTTATCGCTGCTGCAGGAAATTAATGATGAATATATAGGGGGGAAAGTTTGTCACCTTTTGTAACCTAATAAAGCGGAAGCGTAATGAAATATACTCGTATATGTGTACGAGTAATGTATAATTATGAAAGTGTATCAATCGAATATAATTTTGTATTCACTTTATTAAGAATTGGTGCATTAAAACATTATGCATTCGTACCAGTAAAAAGTAATTCAGAAGATCCCGTGCCTCCGTTTGGAGTTTTAGCAAGATCGGACCATATCTGTGGCTTTTAGAGCGGTAGAACCATAATTCGTGAGTCCTCAATGTAAACATAAACCGATATGCTCCGATATCACCAGGGATAGTTACAACTGGCACTAAACGTGCTATTCTTCATTTAAGCTAAATCGATTAAAATGTGTCCTGTAAGGCGGCAGGACTTTTATCGATAAGGTCATTTATGTGGGGCTTTATCAAAAGATGAACTAATATGGCCGAGCTTCAGTATGAAAAGTAATAAGTAGTTATAAGGCGCACTACAACACATTTGAGCTCTATCGGATTTAATATAAAGGGTGATCTATCTAGAGGTATTTTTTCAGAACAAAAATAAATAAAATTAAATCAAGTGTGGAATCTTTACTGGTAATTTGAAAAGACATTTTATGGCATTTATTTTTTGAAAATAATGTTTGCAAACGGGATGATCCGATTTCGACCAAAATTTTGTTTAGTGATTAGGCCCGATTTCTGACTCAACGGCAAAGTCATTAAACAAAATTGCCGCATTTGAGCTGAAGAGCAACAAGAAGAGGTTCAGGATGTGCCATTATACCCAGAGAAAACCACGGTTTGGTGCGGTTTATAAGCTGGCGGAATCATCGGTGCATATTTTTTCAAAAATGATGATGGCAGGAACGTAACCGTGAATGGAGCTCGCTGTTGCGCTATGATATCGATCTTTATGCTACCTGAAGTTGAAGCCCGTAATTGAAGCTTGACGACACTTGATATCAACAGAACGGTGGCACTTGCCATGCAGCTGCTCAAACAATGGATCCATTGAGCGGTCATTTCGAAAAGCAGCTAATTTCACGTTTTGGACATGTGAGTTGGCCTCCTGGATCATTTTAGACATTTTTCTTTGGGGTTAAGTAAAGTTTAAAGTCAATGCTGACAAACCAGCTACGATTTAGGTTTTGGAAGCTAGCATTACGCGTGTCATTAAAGCCATACCGGTCGAAATGCTCGAACGAGTCATCCAAAATTGGACTCTCAGAATGGATACCCTGAGGCGTAGTTGCGACCAACATTTGAAGGAAATTATATTCAAAAAATACTACTCCATTGGGCTCTGTATGGTTGAAGCGAGCGTCCAATAGTAAATATGGACATATTGGTGCTCAAATTAAATAAAATTTCACTACGAAACAAGGGGTCCAAAAAAAGGTCCGTATAGTTTAAATAAGCGATCAACAGTAAATACGGACAAAGTATTTATTTATTGTGAGTGTCAGAGGTCAATGTGAGTTGTATTTTCGTGAGCAGTTGTGTATTTTCGTGAAAGTACGATTTACAACAGTAGTTCTCATTCGTTTGGTGAGAGCCTGGTCTTAAAAAATTCGGATTTTCTTTCAACAATTGCTGCGAAACTTTCTGAAGAGGGTTGTCACGGACCTGAAATCGCGATAAAAGCAGTGTGCAGCCACGAAAATCAATGTCACTTTGCCATTTTGTTAAAAACTGTCTTCTATTTAAATATAGATACAAGTGGTCTTGAGCCGGTTAATCCCTGTTCAATGTGTAAAAAAATGATCGAAATAAAACAATCAAGCTAAACTTATTTATTTATTTTAAAACTTTATCTGAGTATGTGTTGGGACTTATAGGCTGAATGGTCCCAAAAAACGGCCCTTGTGGTCAAAGAAGCGACCGCTAGTAAATGTGGGCTCTCAAATTTAAGCAAATTTTACTAAGAATATAAAACTGTTTGGCTTTGATTAGGGTTGCATTTCAAGGGTCAAGAGTTTGTCCCGATGACCAAAAGATCCGATTCCATATTCTTATAGATTTGGCTGAGGTCGGATTAATGGGCATTACGGCCAAAAGAAGCGACCGCTAGTAAATATGGCAAATTAAAACAGATTTCGAAACAAACTATGATATTGTTTTAGGATTTTAATATGGATTCTTTTTAATTTTATGCTGAATGCATATTGACGTTTTTATTTGTTTTTTATGTATTTTGAGTGTTTTTCGCTCAAAAAAGTCAACTTTGCACTGGCAAAAATTACAAATTAGTTCTTCATTAAAAAAATCGTTTCTATCTCGGGAGGTGAATGAATTATTCTAAAAATGAATGACTTAGGTAGTTATAGTTAATTCCCAAAATGACAGCCCTCGTTGGTCCGAGTTATTTTTTAGGGGCCAGGGAAATTTTTTGTTGCAACGTTATACCATATAAGTTAAAAAGTAGTAAATACGAGGGCTGCTATATATATTTCTGGCCTAAAAATGAAAATGCGAATATTTATCATCAAAAATGGTTATATTGTTTTTCAAAGTTTTCTCCAGCATAATTTGCACACTTTTGCATGCGCTCAAACCAATTGTCGAGGCACTTTTTCCCCTCCGATTGAGACAGCTACATGGTATTTGAACGCTTCAACAGCATCTTCTGGCGACGAAAATCGTTGACCACGTATTTTTTCTTGATGTGCGGGAATAAAAACAAGTCATTGGGTGCCAAGTAAGGGCTGTACGGCGAATGACGTTTTGGCCGGTCAAAAAGGCTCTGGTTTGAGACGATGTGTGAGAGCTCGCATTGTCATGGTGCACAATGATTCGTCTTTTCTTGTTCGTTTTTCGAATTTCTCCGAAGACTTCAGGCAAACAAGTTGTGGTGTACCACTCAGAATTGACCGTCCTACGTTGCTCAAGCTTCCGCTTGAGCAACATGACCAGTTTTGCCGAAGAAACAGGCGACCATTTTCTTCAAAGTGCTTCTTCACCAACAACTTTCATTGGATTTGACTCGTCTTCGAAGACCCACACGGTCGATTACTGTTTGGTTTCGGGGTCATAAACATAGATTCATGATTCGTCACCTGTGACGATCTTATAAACGTCTTTTGAAGCACCGCGATCGTATTTTTTCAAAATTTCTTTGCACCAATCGACACGAGCCTTTTTTTGAGCGATTGTCAAATTGTGCGGGATCCAACGAGAACAAACCTTTTTTACAGCCAGGTGTTCATGCAATATCGAATGTATGCTGGTGGAAGAAATGTCTATCTATGCGTCTATCTCACGGTATGTCACATAACAATCTTGCATTATCAGTTCACGCACGGCATCAATGTTTTCTGGCACAACGACCGTTTTTGGACGACCTACGTCTTTGAGCGAGTGTCGGCCACGATTGAATTCATTTAACCAGTTTTTCACAGTGCTATAGGATGGTGCTTCATCGCCAAACACAGATTTAAGTTCATCGATGCAATCTTGTCGTGATAATCCACGTCGAATTTTTTGAAAAATGATCGCACAAAAATGTTCACTAGTTAATTCCATTTTTTGCGTTCTGAGTACGTTTATGTTAAAAAATGTCAAACTATCCAATGGAAATGTCAGATGGGGCTAGGCAACACTAGTGTTCCAGAAATATATGTACCAACCCTCGTAGTCCTGTTTTACCGAATTTAAGTTATGAGCTGAATTAAGTGAAATCGTAGTTGTGTAGAACACTTTAATATCATATCTTTAAGATTTAAGTGACCTCTTAGTCCTTTTTTCGAAAAAGTGAAAAAACGTTGTCCAATTAATTTCAGTTTGGGGCGTTTTCGTTTTTAATGAAATTTTATAAATATTTTTTAAAATGTTCGTTTTTGGATCAAAATGTACTAAATTATCATTTTTAATAAAGATCGGCTAAAATAGAATCACAATAAATCTAATGGCCTTTTCCGTCCTTTTTTCAAATAAAAAAATAAATTTGTTAAAAACTTGTCATCTATTCAAATGTAGTTTCAAAAGGACTTGAGCCGGTTTATCCCTTTTCAATGTGCTAAAGCAAAAGACCGAAATAAAAAAACGAGCTAAACATGAATAATTTATGTTAAGAATGGAAACCAAAATCGATACAGAGGCGCGACTTATTAAAAAAAAATTCCACCAATTTTTTTTAAATAACCTACAAAATACTCGTATGACCGACATGAAAGTAAATATTTTTTATCACATATAGCCAAGACTGCAAGAAATCATTTAAGGTATTTTGTGTCACATTACCCCTAAGTAGCCGGAAATATTTAGGTTTAAATTCTTTCTTTCACTTTACTTCACTTAAATTATTTTTCATATTCAGCATTAGTTTAAAAATGTTTGACACTTTAAAACCAAAATTTAATTTTATGGTAAAGATTCGAAAGGAAAAATCAAGTTTTAAAATAATTTATGAGCTGGTTAAATATTACAGAGTTAATTGTTAAACCTAAAAATTAACAAAACAAAACTATTATTTCAGATTACTGAATGCCTAAACTTTATTCATCAGTTGGTCCGGTTAACAAATGCTCGTGGAAATGACAACCAAATTCAACAAGTTAATATAGCCATACATGGCAAGAACGAAACCACGAGTATTAGGTTGGCAAAAAAAATAGGTTGTGGCAACAAATCTGTTCTTTGTGTAAAAATGAGCTTTTCTTCGATACATTTCTCGAACGTTAAAGTTTATTTAAAAAATGTAAGTTAGTATTAAAATATGATGTGTTCAAATTAAGTTTATAGTTTTTTTTAGTGCGGTGAATTGTTTTCATTTATTGTTTCTGTTATCCGTATTTGGGGCTTCCAGTCGCATTTAAACTACACCTGTGCCAGCAATATTTGCAGCTTGAGCTTGAGCTCGGGCTGTTGCTTCATTATCGATGAGTTTCAATTCGTTTTTGGATTTTTGCAACTGTAGCGATGAACAACGGATTTGCATCCATGGCAGTGTGGCTGTAGTGCCACAGTTGTCAAAGCCCTGTTCAGCACTGGTCATTGTATCGAGAACACGTTGTCGCAAATCTTCGGGTAAGTCTGGATTAACCAAGATTTTTTCGGCTTCGGATTGCAATACTATGGTTTGAAAAAATTGTCCAGGCGGTAAACCAGCAAAGCCACTTTTCATTCCCATATTCAATCCCAAATTTAGTTGAGCCTGTAAGTGGAAATTTTTAAAAGTGTTTTTTTTTTAAATAAATGGAGAGATGTCATTACCTGAGAGTAACTCAAAGCACAAATTAACAATATGACCAAGAAGAATTTCATGTTTACGTTTTATTTTGTATTATTTTTTACGTGAAAAATGATCTGTGAGATTCGTTGAATATTCGTTAAATTACTGATGCTTAGGCCATGTGCATATGCAGTTTTTATAGGCGGCTGCCAGTTTGTCTTTAGATCTTATCTTATATCGACCGAGGTTACGCATCCATCGCATTGGTGCTGACACTTTTGCTCCAGAATGCAACGTTTATGATGATGTTTTCTTTTCTGCATTTGCTATTATCTTGAAAATATTAATAAAAAGTCTACCTTTAATTTACGACACGCACTATTTCCAGTGACTAAGCAGAATGACGTCATTTGATTCATAATAATTTTGCAACGACTTTTGTTGTCTCATTTCCACAGGAAAATTTTAATAAAATGCAACAAAATTTACTGTTCAACAGATCCAAGCAAATTATATCGATATAGATAGTTACGATTAACGAAAAGATGACATCTAGCATGTCGGTGATTAGATCCCAACCATAGTTTATGTTATTGTTAATTTTTTTACTAATGTGGTTATCGAAATCTTCTAATGTCCCATGAGTCCTTGAGCACGAACCTATGTTTCTATTTAATCTTAAAACGTTTCCATATGTTGTTTTGTAGTGGAAATTGCTTTAATAATAAACCCATATGTGACAGCGCATAGAGAAAGGTTAAAAAACAATCAATTTTCAATTTTTTTCCTTTTTTGATGTGGACAACATCTGAGCATCGAATGAGACCGATCCCATGCCCCAAAAGTATTCCCTACCAGAGATATGCGCGTTTTATGAAAGTGAAATCGACGATTCTAAGCGCAAATAGAAAAGGACCTAATCTTTAAAATGGCTCCCCTGAACAAAACTGGTTTTAAACCTTAGGTCCCTTTCTATTTTGCGCGTCACATATGACCAACAGCCGTATTTTGGGTCCATAATTCTGAGCATCAATCGCATGTAAATAATACGCTACGATTTCCAAATAAGGAATTCTGGTGAAATTTGATTTTATTTGAGTAACCATATAAAAATCGAACGCTAGTTTTGACTTTAACCGTCGATATTTGAGGGTCCACCATTCCGAGTCCAAATCTGTCTTCGTTGTGAAATTTCCTTAACCCATTCCTGCCTAATGGGTATTTAAATACCCAAGAAAGTGTTGATACATAGATAATTTTAGTGTGGGCCAGGTGAGCGATATCGCGGTAATGTTTTTTTTTATAGAAATGGGGAAAGATTGGGCTAAACTATTTTTTCTTTCAACTTCTATGGTCTTTTGGACATAAATTTCCAAATTTCATAAAAATCGTACAAGCCAATCTATGGGCAGGCAGTAACGGGTTAAATTTAAGTGACCAAAAGTCCGTTTTTTACACTGTACAACAATTTTAAACTTTTTTAAATATTGCGGGGCTCTGATTATGAATTGTGAAAGAGTAGATCGAAAAAATGTATGTATACTAGCGGACCCGGCGAACTTCGACTCGCCCCAATATAACGCATTCAGATAAACTTCAGAGTAATAATAAAATACAGATTAGATTAATCCCACAGACGACTACTTAGTTGGGACAAAAATACTGTTACATACGTTTTATGCTGTAAAATAAAAAGTACTGAATGTTTTTGGACCACATATTTTTTAATATATTTATTGATGTATATTGTATCCAAAAAGAATCTACTTATTCGAAATGTCCGCTTTTTGCCTTTACACACGCCTTAAGTCGCATTGGCCAATCGTCAATAGCTGCCCGAACTTCGTCATTGGAAAATTGGCCACAGCTCGAACCAAAGCAGTCTTAAGAGATCCAATGTTGGGGTATATTTTGTGACAAACCTTGGCCTCTAAACCGTCCACAATTTGTAATCCAATGGGTTCAAATCTGGACTGCCTGAGGACCATTCATCAGAGGAAATGAACGCTGACAAATTGTTTCGAAGCCAAGCCTGGGATGTTTTAGCCTTATGGGCCGGCGTAGAATCCTGCTGGAAAGTCCTTGGCTAGTTTTGGAACAGGGAATTGTTAAGAGGCTTCCAAAACGGTTTCTTGGTAAACTTTGGCCGATGTTTTGACTCCATCGCAGTAATGCAGTTCAGTGACCCCATCGTAAGAGACATCCCACCAAACCATGACTGAAGCTGGGTGAAGACCCTTTTCCATCAGATCAGTTCAGATGCTTCCTTAGATGACCGCGCATACACTATCATTTTGCTTGTAAAATTTTTCCTGAACGGTAAAAATTTTTTCATCGGTGAACAAAATTTTTCTGTGCAAGTTATCAGCGTGCTTAACCAAAAGACGTTTGCATTTTTCAATCCTATTTTTTTTAAAGCTGCAGTCAATAAATGTCTTGTACGAAAGCCCTAAGTCCCAAGTCTTTTTTAATAATTCGACTCGTGGACTTTTGCGTGATATTCATCTCACGGGCCATGATTTCTGTTTTCGGAGCGGATTTCTGTGGATTCTTGATTTAACGGCTTTGATGCGGTGTTCGAACAGAGCGTGGGCGGCCCGACCGGTGGCCGCCCAGCCTCCTCAAACAGTTTTATGCATCGGTAGACGAACATGCAGCTTATCCCTAGTGGCCTGAGTGTTTTGAAAATATCGATTTTTTTCATTTCACACTTGAAAAGCGCTATTACAGCGATACGGTTCTCATTATCTGACAAGTTGAAACAATTCTAAAATCCCGTTACAGACTAACGCTATTGAGGTTAGCTTTCAAAACCCATATGACATTAACGGGGTATGTTCAGTTCTACTATTGAAACGGGTGTGTTCAATGTTGTTACAGTATTTATGTCCCTACTAAGTAGATAATGGTACGGCTAATATTTTTATAGAACATATTGAATCTTTTACTCCCCCCTCATAACGGTACTTTTTTTTTGCTTTATTCCAACAAATTGTAAAAAACACCCTGAAAGAGGGGAAGGGCGGGGATGAAATGTTCTACAAAAATGTTGGCCATTAAGTTTTACAGAACACACCAAAACACTAAACTTGACACGAACACCAAAAACTAATCAAATTCAAAAAATACTGAAAAATTGGGTTTATTGGATGAGGTACTACCAAGCCAGTTGTGGTTGTCGTATGATATTGTGTTCCATTATTGAAAGACGGAGTTCAACCTTTTCAATAAAACCAGAAATTTTAAAAAATTATCAGTCCATTTTTACAGCCGATTCAGATTTAAAATTTAAATCGCCCAGCCTATAGATCCAATATTTTATTACAGTTGGAATCAGAAACACGTGCGGCTATCTTGTCAACATTTTCTAGCAATGGTTTTTAATTAAATGAAATAGGTTTACCATTACTTATACAAATCAGAAATTTTTCAACTTCATACATTTAATATTATGTTTCATTATTATTTCAAATATTTACACATCATCTTTAATTTCCATATCGAATTTGTTAGAAAACTTTTTTCTGTTAATTGAAAACTCTTGCTAGAAAATGTTGAAAATGATTCAGTTATAAAAATTGTTTTAAAGTACGCTTAAACCGTGGTACTAGTTGGGTTCTAAATTGGTTAAATAACGTTAACATTTAAAGTACTTATATTACATTAATATCTTTTTTATAAAAACTACAAATCATCGCTTTTGATGCTAAGTAAAAGTTTTACCTTTTTCTTAACATCATACGTTTTATATTAACTATTAATAATTCAAATATTTACCATCATCTTTAATTTCCATATCAAATTTGATAGGAAACTTTTTTCTGATAATTAAAAACCACTGCTAGAAATTGATAAAAAGATTACTGCACGTGCTTACGTTTTCAACAGTAATTAAATATCTATTCGAACTATTTCACGTCGGTTATTTCGTGTTAACAAAAACAATTGAATTTTTTGGAATTGTAAAGTGTTCATATATTAAAAAAAATCAAAACAAAAAAAAATTGGTTATAAATATAATTTTTAAGTACTCTTGAACTGTGGTACTGGTTCAAAATTGGTTTAGGAATCATAGAAATAAATATTCAGGGCTGTCATAGAAACCATTTCGGTTTTGCTAATTGTCGTTTTGGCAAACCAATGTTGGTTTCATTTGGTGTCATGAAACCAAGTTGGTTTTGTCCATTTCGAATGTAAATAAAAACAATGTACGAATCTGCTGTTGCTGATTAAAACGATAACATTGGTTTTCATGACACCAAAGCATTTTTTCTTATCGTTTTCACAACCAATAGTGACAGCATTGGTTTCTATGACAGCCCTGATTGTTTGATATAATTTATTTTTATTAACACCAAAAATAGATTTTAAACTACGGTATATTTTATAAAAACTAAAATAAAGTTAGGTTCATTAGTAAAATAATACTTAATATGGACATTGATTTTTTTTTGTGAACCGAATCACCATTTTTATGAATTTTTGCTGTTTTTAATTTGGTTCGTCAATTTTTTTCTTAAAGCGATTTGGCGTATAGTTCGTTTCATAGACAAAAAAATAGAAATTTTTAAATCAACATCGTCAAACAACCACGCAAACGGTATTCTTGCAGTCTATCAAAATGGTAGAAATTGATTCAGTAAATCGCTTTTGTCCTCACTCTTCAAGTTGATACTTCGCATATGCAAAATCAAGCAATGTTTCATATAAAGTATATAGACCGTAAAGTGAGTAGAGACCTTGTCGTCAGCACACATGTATGGTACTGAAGAGCCTTCCCACATCAACGACGAAATGTGTGTCTAACAGACGGTGATGTGTCTGCTTGTTGACTTACTTTTCCTTCCCTCTATGCAAGTCAAAGCATATAAGTATAAGGAGGACTGGTACTGAATTTGGATTTAATTTGGGTACTTAAATATTTATTTATTTATTTAATACATATTTTATAAATAAATTTATAAAATACAGAAAAAAGGCGCAGGGTAACATAGACCATATACAAAGTTAACAATAAAGATAATAAAGAAAATTTGTACAAAAGGTTAAAAAAAATACTAATTACATTTATGAATGCTTAAAGTAAGATCTACCGTTGGTGGTAGTGTTGTATGATCGAAAAACTTTGAGAGTTTTTTCATTGCATTTGCTGTTCTTTCCGCTGTATTGCTCTATAGATATTAGTAATTATACGATGATAGCATGACATCTCGAATATCATTGGCAGCATAACAACCTCTTTAGCAGCCCTATCCGCGAACTCATTGCCTCCTATACCAATATGAGAAGGTACTCATAAAATTAGGATCGGTTGCTCGATGGATGGGCTCTTTATAACGTTGTCATAGATAGCATTTTTGTTGTAAAGAATAGCGTTTACAACACAGAGGCTGTCAGTTTAAACTACCGTCCGCGCTATAGGCTGAGCAGCAAATTTTATGGCCCAGTCAACAGCGGCCAATTCAGCAACAAATGTTCACGAAAACTCTGGAAACATACTTTGCTTTAAAGTATTATGTTCAATATATGAAGTTTGCTGTATAACCGATATCCTGTTACGGCTTTCTGGTAGGAACCATCAGTGAAGAGTGCCATCTCCGGTGACAAGATTGAGATTTTCTCAACAATCAGAGGCTTGAGAAATTCCGGATAGGTTGTAAGTTTGTCATATATAGTTAGACTTTTGTCAATTTTTACCATGTTTGCGGATATTATTCTTATTTCAGGTCTTTCTGGTAGAGGTATATTATTTTTTCTCAGAAAAAATATAATTTTATGCGTAGCACAAGGACTCTGATGTACGTTTATCGATCATTTGCCAGAATAGCCGATGTAATCCCTCCTGAGGATCCGTGATGGACCTTGATGCTAGATTTACTGATTTGAAATGTAGCATTGTACTGAAGGATTTCATTTTGCATTTAATTCTCAGAGACTCAAAGACTCTATATATGTGACGCGCAAAATAGAAAGGGACCTAAGGTTAAAAACCAGTTTTGTGCAGGAGAGCCATTTTAAAAACTAGGTCCCTTTCTATTTACGCTTAGAATCGTCTACTTCACTTTCATAAAACGCGCATATCTCTGGGAGGGAACACTTTTGGGGCATGGGATCGGTCTCATTCGATGCTCAGATGTTGTCCACATCAAAAAAAGAAAAAGAAAATGATTTTTTTTACCCTTAGGTCCCTTTGTCTATGCGCTGTCACATATGTTCTTATTTTCTAACAGTCGTTTTTTCTAATAACCTTCTTGGCCCTCAAAGTCCATGCATCCAAACAGTATCTTAGGGGTCTATACATAAGGGTGGGCCATGTAAAATTTGAATCGGGTGTAAAAAACGTACTGATGCGTTTTCGCTTCGCCCAATGGGCTGAAGTTTGTTTGGCAGGAGATGACGAATTTTAATGAAAAATCGTAATTTCAGATGAAGCTCATTTTCATTTAGGTGGCTATTTCAATAAGCAAAATTGACCCACGTGGAGTTAAAAGAAGCCCCACCTCTGTGTATTTTAGGCTGGTGGCATCATTGGGCCTTTTTTCTTCAAAAATGAGCAAAGAGCCGCCGTTACCGTCAACGGTGAAAGTTAACGCGCCATGCTCAACGAATTGTTGTTTCCAAAAATTCAAGAAAATGACATGGACGACATTTGGTTTCAACAAGACGGGGCCACATGTTATACAGCCAACGCAAGCATCGATATTTTACGCACTGTTTTTGATAATCAAATAACGCCAAAATAGTGATGTCAATTGGCCGTCTCAAAGCTGTGATTTAATCCCTTGGGATTTTTTTTCTGTGGGGCGCCTTTAAGAATAAATGTTACGCAAAGCATCCAGAGACAATTGAAGCGTTGAAGCATGAAATCAAACAATCGACACTGAAAAATTGGGTTAACCGGATAATGTACAGGCGATTCAAATTAATTCAAATTCAAGTAACTGAAATTTGATTTGCATTGTTTGCAAACGTTTTTACGAACGATATACATAAATGGTTTTCATCTACCTGAATTCAATATTAAATTCTGCAACAAAAAATCGAATGCCAAAAATGATGTCGAAATTGGCCCATAATCTCAGAATCACCCACATATGTGATTGCCAAGTTAATTCTGGTGCTACCCATACCAACGATCAAGATTTTATTAATCTCCATGCAAAATTTTTCGGAAGTTTTAAATTTTCTCTAATTTTTCATTTTTGTGTTAGTGAAAGAATTGAGTGCCACATCTGTTTTGGCACCTGCCAAAAGTGTTATATGAGTATATGCAAGAGGCATCGGGTTATCTTAGTCAAAACAAGTGTTTATTGGTAGATAACAAAACGTTGGAAACCTATCCAGCAGCGAAGTTGCATGGCCACTTTCCCCTAATTCTTTTCTCTAGCAATGGAAATATATATAGTGTGCACGGCAAATAAAGCCAGCGGCCCAACGAGAGTTTTGAAACTCTTAAATGCCGGCGACAATGCGTTCAAAAGATTAATCTTTAAGCCTTTAATTATCCACATGTCCAGTGTGGTATAAGAATTATGTATATTGTTCACAGCTCACTGGTTTGAAAGAAGTGACCCATGTTTTGATGAGATAAATCTGCACGATTTGAAATTCGGCAGCTTTAAAAACCTCATATGTTATCCGTTTCTATTCAAAATATACATTGAGTGTTATGGCGACCAGCAACTGTAAAGTGTGGGCCAAGTTTATTGACCAATGTTTTCAATTGAGCTCTGCTTGCTTGGGGACAAAACTTCTACTTCTTTTTATGCAATTTAGTGAGCATCTTGATTTACAGATTCCTTCCTTGCAAAGGGACTTTAATTATTTAAAACAATTAAAATTGCCTGCGCCAAAACGCGAAAAAAATGAAATTCTTACTTCAGTTTTCTAACTTTGTTTCATCTACACACCACTGTACTTAACAGCGACATCTGATGACTACATACCTGTATTAACTAATCATGTAGCCAAAAATAAAAACAGAGTTGTTAATTAATTTGCTAAGTAGGAACAGTTTCATCACTGCCACTTGTCCGTTAGCGTTCGAATTCGACTGGTTTTAAATCTATCAAAGTTAGTTTTTTCTATATAAAAAAGAGACTAAGTGTTATTTTTCTTTCTTACCATCATCTTTTTATAAACTTCCTATTTAATACATTACCTGTGCTATTATATATTTTCCATTGTGTTGTCCACGTCATGCTCTACAAATAAATCCAGGGTTGTTCATGTGTATACTGTAAACTGATTTACGTTAATATGGCATCACTATTACTACATTTAAATACAATTGGAAAGGTTTGAAACTTTTTTCCTATTCATTCTCTTACTAAATAAATGTTAAAAAGCCAATGAAATTTTATTTAATGATGAATCGAATATCTACTGTATTGAAACATTTATTTTGTTTCATGTTTAACAGTTCTTTCTTACATTCTGATTTAAAAGTAATTTCTTATAAAAAACGATCTAAAAGAGAGCAACGCGTAATAAAATTCAAGAGTTAAGTTTATCTCTTTACTTTTAATCTCTTTCATGAATAATTAACCCTCCCACACCATTCGTCATTTGGAAAATTCCTATACCAAATTCATTGCGTACAAATTCCCGTTCTCATTGTTGAAATGCCATGACATGACTACGTAATACATTTCCATCCCGATACAACAATTTGCCTGTATCGACAATTTGCCTATTACGTATTCGTCTTTTCATATGCTGCCCGTTCAGAGGTTTTCCTTCCGCCAATGTGTCTGGTCCCTTTTTTCTTTTTTCCTTATTCTTTGATTCAATTTGTTGATATTACTCATCTCTCCAACAGCTATGGAAAACCACCCCCACATAGCCTTCAACTTGACATTTTCATATACACTATGCGGCGGTCTGGCAACTCTGAAGCTGTGCAGAAAAATGAAATGTCGTTGTAAGAAGAAGCAGAAAATATCGATTTGCCAGAAGAAAAAAAACAGTGCTCGAGAAAAATTGTGTAAACCGTTTGAGAGCGGAGAAAAAGTAGAACACACAAAAAACAATTAGCAATAAACACAATAAATTTGCGTTAAACGAGAAAAGACGATTTAGATGAAACAATTTGCACAATAATTAAATTTTAAGAGATAAAGTGAGAAAAACGACGTCAATTTTCTTTCCTTCCATAAAATCAAAATCCAGAAATTGCGAAGGTGATTGATTTTCTCATCGCTGAGTGAGTGTGTGTATGTATAGAGAGAAAGTAGAAGAAAAAACAGGCAGACCCACCAAGTCCAGTTTGATTGAATTTCCATTGATACGAGGAGATTAAATTGAGGCAAGAAAGATGGCTTTTGCCGGATTGAAGAAACAGATAAATAAAGCCAATCAGTATGTGACGGAAAAAATGGGTGGTGCTGAAGGCACCAAACTTGATATGGATTTCATGGAGATGGAACGTAAAACAGACGTAACTGTCGAATTGGTCGAGGAATTACAGATAAAGACCAAGGAGTTCTTACAACCGAATCCCACGGCCAGAGCAAAGATGGCAGCAGTCAAGGGCATCTCTAAACTATCGGGAACGGCGAAATCGAATACGTATCCTCAGCCCGAAGGTCTTTTGGCTGATTGTATGTTGACTTATGGCAAAAAGTTGGGTGAAGACAATAGCGTTTTTGCGCAAGCGCTAGTTGAGTTCGGCGAAGCACTGAGACAAATGGCCGACGTGAAGTATTCATTGGATGACAATATCAAGCAGAACTTTTTGGAACCGCTGCACCACATGCAGATGAAAGATCTGAAAGAGGTTATGCACCATCGTAAGAAGCTGCAGGGACGACGACTCGACTTTGATTGCAAACGCCGCCGGCAGGCCAAAGACGATGATATTCGTAGTTCCGAAGAAAAGTTTGCCGAATCGTTGCATCTTGCCCAAATGGGTATGTTCAATTTGCTCGAGAATGATACCGAGCAAGTATCGCAACTGGTGACTTTTGCTGAGGCCCTCTACGAATTTCACTCGCAGTGCGCTGATATTTTGCGCGGCCTGCAGGAGACTTTGCAAGAAAAGCGCGAAGAGGCCGAGTCTCGTCCCAAACCGGAGTTTGTGCCCAAAACTTTACTCGATTTGAACTTCGACGCCACGGGCAATGACACGGAGAGCAGCTCGGGCACACCAGCCCACCATAGAGCGGCTGGCGCGTCTCCGCTGCCATCGCCCATGCGTTCGCCTGCAAAATCGATGGCTACAACACCGTCGCGACAACAGATGCAGCCCTATTGCCAGGCTTTGTATGATTTCGAGCCACAAAATCCCGGCGAATTGGGCTTTAAAGAACATGAAATAATTACGCTTCTGAGTCGCGTCGACGATAATTGGTATGAGGGCTCAACCAACGGTCGCACAGGCTACTTCCCACAATCCTACGTACAGGTGGTGGTGCCTCTGCCCAATGGAAATTAAGCGAACCGAGAGATAGGACAACACGATTTACGAACCAACATCCAAACAGGAGGCTGAATGAAAACTTATGTTGAATGATAATGACGACGATAATTATTATGAATATGAAAACTAGCGATGATTACGTTAATGATGAAGAAGATCTCGGAAATGTGAGTTTTATATAAAAGTATGTATTTGAATTATGTATGAATTTTTGGTGTCTATGAAACAGAGAAACAGAATTGGCAAACAATAACTAATTTATTAAAGAAATAATTAATTACAATTAAATTATTATAAACAGAATTAATTAATTACAATTAAATTTTACAATTTAAATGTTAACTATAAATTGAAAAAACACAAAGAACTTGAAAGCCCAGCAGCAAACGAACAACTAAAAGTGCTAACAAATTCAATTTTAATGAAAGCATAACAAAAAATATAACAAAATTTAGTCGGAACATTTTTAAAATGAAATGCTTCAAATTTTTCGACAAAAATCAAATGCTATTTTTATTATTTACATACAACTTTGGTTGTTACTTACTTTTCCCAATATTACTCTTCTCGTTTCTTTATTTAAATATTCAATTTTTTAATCGATGTTGAAGCAAAATTCCTGCTATTATATAATCTTTATGTATATTGTATTTGTTGGTATGCAATTAACTTTATACCCAAGTATTTAAGTTTATACACACTAGATTTATTAAGGCTTCCCTGCTATCCTGTTATTGTGCAGCTATTCGGTACTTGTAAAATATTATTTGCTCATTATTTAGAGAAATGTCACTCGTCTCTGTTCATAATTTAGAACTTTTTAGAATAAGAGTTTTTCTGATCAAATGGGCTGAAATTTGTGAAAACACAAATTTTCTGATTCGAAGAAAAACATACAATTTTGCACATTTGTTTTGGAAAAACGTCAATTAATTACTGGAACTCTTATTACTAACCCAATCGAATATGTTCTGTATGACACTTCAACGAAAATTACATGAAATGAATTTTAGGTAACGTTCGCAGAAGTGAACTGCTAAACACATTCGATTCACTAAAATTACAACACTATATGAACTAAACAAAGGGTTACTCCGAAAGTTTTTTAAAAAAGATTGGTTGTATAGAACTATATATATTCGCTTATATTTATTATGTTGTATTGAGATATTTCCATAGTGGAATTTCTATTCGACAAATCTAGGATAAATGTCTCAGAAGGTCATAATATAAAATGTTCCCATTTGTACCAATCGAATATGTTCTTTATTACACTTCAACGAAAATTACATGATTTGGAGTTCAGGTAACATTCGCAGAAGTGAACACCTAAACACATTCGATTCATCAAATTACAACACTATTAATCAAATTAATTGAGGGTTACTTTGAAAGTTTTATAAAAAAAAATTATTTTTATGTACATTACTCGCTTATATTTTTTTTATCGAAAATTTAACTTCGACAAAGCTAAATTAGATGTCTCGGAATGTTACAACCATGACTGATAACCGGGTGTAAAACGATTAAAACAACGTTAATATACTAAGTCAAATCGATTTAAATACTATGATTTTGTTTTCCATACGGGAGACTTGTGTAGATTTTGAGTGGTTTTAGATCCATCATTCTCAGCTTAAGTTATTTTATCTTTTTTTTTTTGAGAAAATGTATTTTCCATCTAGGAGGTTAGTTTCAAACAAATTTCGTAGTCCGATTTATTAAATTATTTTGGAGTAATCATGCACTGATTGGCTTTCATAAAACAAAGTGCAGTAAAACTCCTTAAAGTTTACTTTGATTTGTGGCATTTTCGTATATAATCATCATCCAGTTCACGAATCCTCCGATTTTACATAAGTGTAAACTTTTTCGTTTACTTACTATTAAGCGGATGCACATTAAACATTCAATGCAACGAAACGAAATAAGTCAGCAATATTGCTACGGCAGTTCAAATCTTACACTTATTTATTTTGCAAACTTTCGCAACTAGGTTCTTTAACTTTTCATACATTCCAATTCGCGAAATGCAGTTATGAATTATAAACGTTTTAGTAACTATAGAAGGTAGTTTTTGATTTAAATTAAAATCTTAAATTGATGGTTTTTCCACAAAAACTTTATAACTTTGCAAAGAAATATTTTTAGTAGTTCTATATTTTATATCACAAGTTAACCCATCGAATTTTCTCTGAATAGGAAAAGAAAATAAAAATTTACACTCTTATGATTGTTGAAATTCGACTAGTGTTTCTTTTATCATATCATGGCAAAACACACCCTAGAGGTTTAATTTCAGATAATGAAAGTAAATTCGATGCACTTAAAGGAGTTTAAGAAATATATTACATTTTTTGAAATGTTACCTATTAACCGTCATTTTCATTGCATATCATCTATGATTATAACATCTGCACTTATATCGAGCAAAACTGAACATTTTAGTACATTTTTTTTGTATTGTGTATTCAAGTTTAGTGCAAAGCTACAATGGTAGAGGATATGCAACCTATTGGGAATTAGCGTTAGATTCATTAAACTTTTGAGGTGTAGTAGTGACCATTCAAAATCATGTTTCATAAAGATTTATTTCGGATGCTAACTTCACTCTTACAACAAAACTAAATGTGTACAAAATTTAATTCGTTACTTCGTAGCTTATGCACACTTATCGAGCAATTCTGGAAATTTCACGCGTATTCGGTTCTCGTGGGTTTTCCAGTTGTATGCATAGGCTACGACGCTAGGCGAGTTGTGAGTTCAATCGCTATAAACGCCAAAAAGCAAAAATAGTTTTATTAAACTCTGTAGCGATCGAACTAACATAAACACGATCTGGAAGTTGCGGTCTGAAGTATAGAATCAAATCGAAGACTTTGTGAATGTGGTGGAATTTTTAAAACTTCTGAGTAACCCCTTTTGGTCTAGATGTAACGTCTTTCTTTAATAAATATACAATTTGTAAAAGAATTATAAAAAAAAGAAAATTTACTTGTATTATATTTTTTGGTAATGTGCTACATTATTTTTTTCAGTTTATTAATTTAAACTAAAAATTCTCAAAAGCTATATAAAATATTTTTGATTTTGTTCGAAAACTATGTAAAGATTTTTTTTTAGATAAATTGGGTGATGCATACTAAAACATATAGGTTGATAAACATGTCTGAGAATTTATTTAAATTTTTGCAAGTTGGCATTTTCAATGTTATGTATGTGTTACCTATTATAAAATATTGTTAAAGCCTTTGTAAGTCTAGTGTCTCGTTACAATTCAAAATTGTCCTTTAACCACAAACAAAACAAAACATACATTTCCAAGTTCTCCCCCACTTTATGATACTAATTGAGATAATCTTAATCTTTTTTATATAACATTTAAATGTCCTTGAGATCTGTATATGATATTACAACAACAAATGAAAAGAAAGGACGAAGAAATCCTTTCAATGTTTATTACGTGTATTTTTGAGCTCATTTATATTATAACTTTATAAACAAGCGGTTACATAATACCCACAAGACAACAGGGATTATATTGTTTTATTTTATTTTCAAATTACATTTATTTTCGGCGGTATTATAAGATATACCACACTTAAATGTGTTACATTTTTAACACGTTAAACAAAAATAAACCAAGAGGATAGGCTGTACTTGGACCAAGCTTTAGAATTTGTATAACTTTATTATGATATAGATTGAAATTTTAAGGACAGTTTGGAAAAAATTTGGAGATAATTATGACTAGTAGGTTTGGTCAAGCCCTTAACATAACTCCACATACTTGGAGAAAATCTCCAAAATATTATTGGAAAAATATACTGCACAGTAGAAACTCAAAAGTTTTACGGCATTTGACTAGAATTTTCTGCTCATATGAACATATCTGGTTTTATTCCAGAATACAAACATAATGTTTGAGGAATTTTGTGGAGTTAAATATACTATTTACTTACTTAGTCTGGCTCTACAACATCTTGTTGGTCTGGGCCTGCAAGTAAATGATTTATAAATACTTCGGTGATTTGTCAAATCTTGGGGCATGTGTCCATCAGATTCCAATCTTAGGGCATGTGTTTAGTTTTTCTAGATAGTGCAGAGTAGCTAACGCTTGCTCCCTTTTAGCTCCTCTTATCTGGTCTTATGAAGCTCCGCCAGTATTCCTACGGCTCTGTTGTTCTTCATCCGGGACATTGCTGTTTTGATCTCTTCTTGGTTTGAGGTGGACATACAACCCCATCACATGTGATTGGTAGTGTGCGGCTTTAATCGGCAAAGTCTAATAAATTGGAACATGGCAAAATTCAGATTCTCAGCCCTCTTTTAGTTATCACTGCCAGATTCCTATTTTCATCGAAGCTATTCCAGTATACAAGTGTCTCGTCTGCTTGACTCTTCGTTAAATTTCTGACGTCATTGCTGTTGCTATAAAAATCGGTATCCTCACATTGGCGCATTTCCATTTGTCTACAACAACATAAAAGTAAGTCCGAATTTAAGTGTGTTGTTTGATCACTACATGATCGATTTGATTTCTCGACTTACTACCCGGTGAAAGGTTTACAATTTTTCTTGCAGCGGCGAAGTCAGCCAACCCCATATCTGATGAGTTATTATGGAGGTTGAACTTCCAACGGTCAGGCTAAAGATATCATGCCCTGGCCAGGGCACTGTTCCTTTGTTTATTCTTGGCACTCGAATAACATGTGTCATTAGTCCCCTCGTCCTTATCTTCCGTAGGTGCATGTGGTCAAATTAGTCTAATATAGAACAATTTAGCTTTGATGCGGATTGTGGCTAGCCCCTTCGTCTGTCGTGTTGATACCGGCAACAAGATAACGTATTTACATCCAAATTGGTGCTTATTATTAACATGGCAGCTGTAATATATGCCATGTCCCCTCCTTACTTCCTGGATGTCTGTGACGTCAGATTTGTGTTCTGCTGGACATTCGTTAGATAAAAAAATCTGGACACACCAGTGGTCGTCAATTCCAAGTGCATATACGGAAATCATAGTCCTTTGTTACGTTTGCGATGGTAGTCAGCTGTAATAAGGGTTGTTTTCCATTTTATTTTTATTGGAGTGGGGTTCTTGTGAAGTTAGCAACAAAGACAACTTTAACCTTTTTAACCTGTGACAATTCGCCTCGTAAGAGTTAATAATAGCCGTGTTTTGGTCACCCCGATTGCTTAGATGGATATGTTAGGTGGTCTTAGCGATTAAACGGGCTTTTCAAATTGTGTTACATTTATAATTATGGATAGAAAAAGTCTTTTCGACATTTATCGAATATTTTTTTTGTGATATTGAATTCGTATTTAACACATCGAATTATTATAATTTCTTTTAGTTTGTGTGACAAGCTACGTTAGTTAAAACGATAGTTTTGTATGTTGACTCAATTCAGCACAAAATAAGCTAATCTCAAAGCAATAATATGTAAAGAAAGCTGCGATAAAAGTCCAAAATCTCAAGAGATATCTCTTAGCAATGGTAAAGTTTCTCAATAATTGAATTAGCCATTTAGAGCCGGTATTAAAATGTAGCTTCTAAAAAGACCTAATGTTAGAAAAGGATATCATTCCAATGTTCCGTTCGGGGTCTAACCCATTAAAGTTGGGGAATATTTCATTAGTGTTTTAAAACATTTTTTAAACACAAATTTTTAATATAACTTCATTTGGTGTTCAAGCGTCATACTTCTTAAAAGCGTCATACTGCTATGGTGTGAACTCAGATAAAGGAATTGTAATAAAGGATTTTGCTTAATTCCCTTAACAAAAGGGACACATCTCTCACGTCAGTGAGCTATCGTGCAAAAGATATTAAGTTTTCATTAAAATCATTTTTGTTTTGAAATCTTATGAAATATTTCCCTACTTCAATGGGTTAGACCCCAAATAGAACGTTACATATGAAATTCTGCATTTTCTAACAATTGGTCTTTTTGAGCAGAAAGAGAATTACTGTTACAATTATAATTGTCCTGTCTAAAATTGTTGGCATAAAAATTACCTCCACACCGCTTTCATATAAAGGTGTATATAGTACATACTCGTACATTTTTATCACCTCAAATTGTATGCAATTTTATAACTTGTTTCCTTTTGATATGTTGCCAATTTTTCAAATTATTCCTATGCTGCGTCATTGGCAAACATCTATCTACTTTGGATGAGCGCTTTCCAATTATACATATATTTATCTACTTAAAGCAAATGTCTCCGAGTCTTTTCAAAGATTTCTTTTTACGGAAATTTGGATGTTAGCTACTCAATGCTACGACATTATATTATGATATTTTCTTTATAAACATCTATTTTTTCACATATTTTTCTATAATAAAAATAAATCCAACGTTCACCGTATTCACTGTATTTAGATAAAAATACATTCATTTTGCTTTTGCCAATCTGCAAAAATATATTGTATATTATCACGCTAAATCTAATTTAGTAATACGCAAAATTTAACCAATAACCGCAGAGTTGAATTATTACATTTCAACGTATCCATCCAATTGAATCATAACATACGTAAGGCTCAAATTTGTGGTAAAAATATTGTTGGATACATTAAAATAAGCAATACAAAAAGTCTTAATATATTTTTTCTCTTCCATTTAGAAGAATAAATGCAACATGAAATGTAGACCTTTAATGGATGCATCAACATTATATTTTGACTTTGTGGAACGTTTAATACAACGGTGGGGTGAACAGATGCGTCCTGCAAAAGGAAAAACAAGTGCAGACAGATAATATCTATAACTAAGTTTCATTTATATTTATTCTTATGTGTAATTATATCACTTGAGAGATATTTCCTTATGTCTGCTGATTGTTTTAAAGATTTGTATGTAAGATTTTGCAGTCAGATTAAATACAATTCACACTATATAGTAACTAAGTTATCTATAAGAAATTATCTTGTTAGAAAAACGTATGTGCTGCCTAATTATGGTTTCCTTTCCTTACAAAAAGTTTACAAATCAATGTTTGTATGTTTCATAAAAGAAATAGATGTTGAACTTTTTACTAAACTTCATGACGTTAACATACCAACCCCTGTGACATAATTTTGTATAATCCTTGACTGACTATAACTCTCCCTGCTTCCTTTAACAAACTATTTGTGATTAAGAGCTTGTTGAACCTATAGTAACGTTCTTCCCCAAAAGTGTTGTTCATACTAAGTACCACAGGATGTCAAGCTTTTCCAATGATATATTAATTTTATAAATTTCTAACTGATTTTATTCGAAACTTTTTTCCAATGATAGTTTACAGTTATAACAACGTCAATGGATTTTCTGGAGATATTTTGGCTTTTTCCAAGCGAAATGAAAGCCTTTGTTACATACGTATACGACTTTCAATACCATTTGAAAGACTCAATACCAATCGAACAAAGACTCGTTAATAATACGTCCTTTTAAATCCAGAAAAGTTTTGCCTTATTGTTGTAGCGGTACATAGTACCGGGGTGACAGCCCTTGGCCGAAGAATGTCTCCTTCGGGTCGATCCGGTGCATAGAACAGGCTGTCGGGGGATCACTTGCCTTATTAAAAGACGCTAACGTTCAAAATTCTTTGGGCGAGCTTTAGATTATATTCCATCAAATGTCTCACTCCATCAGGCTTTTGTCAGGTTTGCGATTTTTCAAATTCAATTTTTTTTTAATACTGGTCACAATGCCCTTTCCCTAGTTACGACCGTGCAGGGAGGACTGTTTTTTCTTAAATTTTGCATAAAACATTTAAGGCGATCATAAATCAACGCTTGTGAAATTGTAGGTTTTAAGGCTCTCTTTTAGAATTTTCCTTTCCCTAGTTAGGACCCCATCGTGCAGGGAAGACTTTTTTCTTAAACTTTGCATAAAACATTTAAGGCGATCATAAATCATCGCTTGTAAAATTGTAGGTTTTCAGGCTCTCTCTTAGAATTGTCTCCATACAAAAAAGCCTCCCAATTTGGAGTACTGCTATTTTATATAAAAAAATGTTCCCATCGTTCCTATAAGAAGCATGGGGTCTCAACAAATCGCGTATACATGGTTCTGCCGTGTGCTAACGTCTTCATTTCGCCACGTATTTGCCAATTAATATCACTCGGTTTCAATTTGTCTCTTTAATGGGCTGGGTGTCCTTTTAATCAACTGCCTTATAGATTCCATTCTATAGCATTTCTTATTGTAACAACAACATATGCGTAATTATAAGTCTTATTCGTCTATGAGGGATTTGCTTCGATATCCAGCAGAAGGAAACGTGCCATTTGAACTGGGAACTGCGTATAAAGAGACCTGGAGGTCAGCTGAGTGGGCTTGGTCGAACAATTAAAGAGATGCAGCGCATTATGAGGTCCCTGATGACAGTCGGGAGAAACGTCTTGAACGTAAGCGTCAATTCGTGATCAATACGAATTAAGGCGGCACCATCTAGATTTTAGCTTAGCCAGAAACACGTGTGGCTGCCGAGGTAGCGTCTTCTCTGGTGAAATCTTCGGGGGATGTTCCCCCTAGATAAGCATTTCCTGTGATATCATCCCGTTGACTTTTGGACAACGCCATTTTCGTCTTTTAATCTCGGCGGTTTTAAGGTCTTCGCCTTTGGCAAAATCTACGGGGGATGCTTCCCTTGCACTACATTCACGTTATAGCTGGATAAGCATTTTTCGTAGACTTTTGGACAACGCCATTTTCGTCTTTCAATCTCTGCGGTTTCAGGTTGCTGGTTTGGTTGTGCTCTTAGTCTGTCATTAGAGATGATCCTTGCCCAGGAAAATTCGTAGAATGTTACGTGTGACCAGTCTTTAACTTATACTCCAAAAGCCGCGTATTACTCTCGGGCTGTGCATTATGGGAGATCTGAAATCTACGGTATAAACGGACCACATTGTCTATATTTTCAAATAAGTCCCATACTAAGATCCTTTCCAAGTTAAAGCCCAATCCCTACCAATTTAATGTATGCCGATCTATAAGCCAAAATAATTAGTGTAGCAAGTTATAAGAGGCCATGGACCATAGCGAACAATGTTTTCATATAGCCCCATTTAAAAGGTCCCTTTCCTCCTTTAAATCAGATCTTTGTTAAATCCCATACAGAAATGATAAGTCTTCAGCATGCCACAGTGGTGTGGTGCAAGGTGTCAAGAAACGGCCTTGTTCAACTGTGGACATTTTAACTTGTTTACGTTTTCAAGGCCTGAGTCTTGTCCAACGCTATACAAGAAAGAAACAGGCAGAGACAGTAAACTCGATCATATTAGACATGTTTTATTTGACAAGCGAAAAGTCCGCTTTAAATCCAGCTAAGGCCGTAACTTCAAATCGTTATCTTAATCATAAACATTTTTCGTTGTTTCGAAAAATGTTGATTTATAGAAAAAAGGAAAAAATCTAACGAAGCGTTGGGAAAACATGGAATAAATTAGTTTTATTTAATTCATGAAGGAAGACTGTCCAATCAGCTCAGTCAAAAACGACATAAACAAATAAAAGAAATATCCATTTGGACAAAGAAGAAGAAAAGAAAAAAGTTGTTAAAGAAAATGGGTTAAGCGGGCTTCAACGGGCTCTTTATGTTGAATAACTATTTCCCATCAAATTTACAAACCAATGCAATTACATTTCTTGCAATATTGCAATGTTTACACTTGACTTAAGAATTAAAGAGTTTAGGAATTGCATTTCTTTTCTACTTTTTAATTTCAAGCTATTTCTTAATATAATTAAGCAAAATTAAGTTGCTAATAGATAGTAGAAGGAAACTTTTCAAAAACCTTTTTAAAACATTTTTATTAAAACAACTAAAACTAAGGTGAAATGATACTGAAAATATTTCATTGACTTGTATGTTCTGTAACTGTTGACATCAAAGTGTGAATTTTGCTTTAAATTTCAGCATTTTAACACTTACAGGATGCATCAAATTGAAATTAGTTTATAAAAAATCTTTTAGGAATTTTAATAGCGCTTTGAAACTATCGCTTAAGCGGGGTCCTAAACGCATTTTTCCGCTTGAAAAATAAAACACGACTATTGTGATGCAATTGCAAAGAGTAATTCTTGTGATGCTCAATATACCTTGGCAATATTCACGCTATTGATGATAAATATATAAAAATCTGTTTGTCAATTTGAAAACCAAAATATTCCAACTGGTTTATCAATAATATTCGACATAAAGAACGTCTACTAAATATGAATTACTTCATCCGTCTAGGAATGATGGGGTTGAGTCGTTTTGGAGCCCTGTTTTCTCCGCGGTCGGCCGAACCTAGATAATCTGGAGCTACGTGCTTATTTTTTTTTTATTTGCCGTGGTTTCTCTCAAACTTCTTTGTAAACGTAAAAGCCAAGCCATTATCAAACCATGAGCAACATTGCGAATGTCATGGGGGGAAATGTGTTTTCGCGCACACAAATTTTAACTTGACAAGTTTTTGCAACAGCTGGCACCGACGTGATAACCATTCAACGGCATCCCTTGTTTTTAACTTATCGTTAAGTGAAGGCAACCTTCGCATTCGTCTTACGTGCTCGAAACAAACAAGCTCTAGACGTTTGTACGACTAGTTGAAGATTCTTGCTACTGAAATAGGTACAACAAAATGTTAGTTTAAGAAGTTTTATACAAATCGATTCGAATCTTACAGAGCTGATAAACACGCGTTGAACAATGCGTAGTTTTAACGAAAAAAGTAATTTTATGTTAGGAAAAATAAGAATCGAACCTCGATTAAGTAAAGAATTATTTTAAAGAAGGGGTTCATAAGTATTTTTGGTATGGAATAGCAATTTGAGGTAGGCCAAAACTGTGTTAATGGCCACTATAGTTTGTATTTGAGGTAATTAACTCAAGTATTTCATTCGTGTTCACCTATCTCTAGTGTAAGGATAGTGTCTTATTGTAGTATTAGCTACTGTTATTATTTATCTTCATTTGATTATTCATACTTATTTTTATTTTTGTTGTTTTCATTTCAGCCAGCATCATCAGGTCCGAAATTGCCATAGGGAGAGTAGTTGCTTGTTTAAAGTTTTTTTGTTTATTGCCAATATGAAAGTAACACACTTGTTTTTTTAATTTATTGAGAAGTACTCATATAGCCGGTGTTTCCAGTAACTGCTTGTTTACAAAGTAAAATATAAATGTTTTTTTTTTATATATAAAGCAAAAGAGAAACAAATCAAATTTCTATCCTCCTCTCTTACTCTCTCTTTCTCTCTTTATTATAATAAATGTGTGTTGTTTATTTTGTTATTTATTATTATGTATTATTATTACAATTATATTAAATTATACAATATATGAAATTATTAAGGCTAAAATAAACATAAATAAGAATAAACAAACAAAATGAATGAATAAATTATTAATAACCTAAATTATATACATGTATATTTATTAATAACAAAAACCACAAAATTATATTTATTATTATGATTAAAAAAAACTAAACAATTCGGTTAAAATAAATCAAAGCAAAATTACAAAAACAACAAGAACTCTCAAAAGAGTTTAAACAAAAACAAAAACCACATAGGCGTGACAAAATAGTCAAACAAGGCTCCTAGATGACGATGAAAATACAACATAAAACACCTAAAACAATACCTTATTTATTAAACCTTAACAAAAACAAAAAGGAAAGACCCTACTAATGGAAATATAAAAACAAACCAAAAGTATAACCAACATTTAGTAACAAACAATAATAATTCAGAAGAAAGCAAACAACCAAACTGTCTCATGTTGGAATATTAATTATATATTATACACCCACTAAACTTATACTATATAAAACCTATTAAACATAAACCGTAAAAACAATAATATTTATTAAATAAATTACAAAAAGAAACCAAAAAAAATGAAGATGTTTAACCAAAAGTATGGAAAAAAGATATTAAACAGAGTTTCGCTAAGGAATATCCTTGATTTATTGAGCCTACACAAAAACATACTGCGTATATAAATACGAAATAAAAACAAAACCACAAAACAAGTATAATTTATAAAATATTTTTTTTGATTTAAAAACCAAAAAGAAGAGCAACATGAACTCGAAACAATAATAATTGTAATATTCAAAAGTAATAAAAAACAAATTCCACAGTTATACATATTAATAATAATGAAAATAAAATGAAACCTTATATTATTATAGAAGATACATTGCATGAGTGTTTATGATGGGATAACACGCTATAATATCCGTACTGAAACTCGCCTACAACGGCGCTAATACGAAATCGTTCACAAATTGTTTCGAACAGTATCATAATCTGTCTCCCAAACAAAAACCAAAATATCAAAAGCTTCTTAAATGGAATTTTATCTAAATATTACCTTAAACCTATACACAAATCCGCCCTTGTGATTAATTTGTTTAATCAAAAAAAAAGTATAATAAATTCACAGTTCCACGATATAATTTTTACCTAAATTCTTAGCTAAAGAAATTGAGACGAATCGTCAAAATTTCAATTTCACTACAAACCACTTTTATTTATGGACTTTAAAATGATAGGGACAGTATCATTAAAATATTATTGATCTTTTTCTGGATTTGCACTAAATTTTAGTGTAAGCTCTAAGAAAAAGGGCACTTTTTTGTTTAAAATGTATAATATTTTAAATTTGTTAATTGAAATCTCTATTTTTCGTTTTACAAAACCTGAATTTCGAAAAAGACAAGAACAGAAGAAAACCAACTACGGTGAAAATGCCGCGATTTTTCACTCGGCTGTAAATGTGTATTTTCATGCATTCACAGCCAAAAAGGGAACAAGTGAGTTATACCGCCAAGCCATAAGGACCATAGATATTGAAGTAGATTTTAAGCCTAACATTTTCTTACATATGTATTCTGCGCTGTTATCGTATCTAATACACTTTGGAGGCCTTCCAAATTTGTTTCTATCATTTAGACAAACCTTCTCGTTTCTTAAATAGTTCTGACTGTGTAACGGCAAAAATCGGTAATAAAAGTACGAAAATATCGTTTCTTTAGTGTCTGCAAGGGCCAACATATGTCGGTGTGAATGGGTTCCAATACCTCCATTGCAGATATCGATTTTTGGAAATGTTTTCTGTATCAATTTATTTCGAACTTAAGTATTTCAAACACCACAATCAGCAATTTCAAAATTTTCTTTTAGCTTTCCAGACTGCAAAGCTTTTACCGTATTTATGTTCCTGTAACCCGAATAATTTGTAACAATGGTCCATATTACAAACAGCGAATTGGTCCTTCTTCAAGTCCGCAAGACCAACTTGTTCCAGAAAATTTAACTGTATGTCCTTTGGTAGCCATTTAAGTAGACACAAAGAGCAAATTTTCCTTGACGGATGGACTGTATAAAACATCAGTTACTGTCATAAGGCTTTGGCGGTCTTCGATATTTAACAGGGATATCTTGCATAAACTCCTTTGTCGGACGAATAAACGCATCACCACTATCACATTTTCTTTCCAAAATGTTTCAATCTGAATAAATTCTTCTTTCTTACTGCATATGTTGGACGTCACCCCACCCCTTGGTCATGGACCCATTAACCTTGGATACCATTAAAAACAAAACAAGCATTTCGTCTTCTATAAATTTCTTCACAAATCTAGCATTTTGTGGCATATGCAGCTAATTTCTAGCAATCCTTGCGTGTGTGTCCATCACCATGGCAATGATGACATATTAATTTCTTTTTTGATTATTGCTAATGCAAGGCTTTTAGGACAGAGTCTTCGCCTGATTGCATCTACCATGTCTCTCCGTATCCTCCAAAAAATTGTTTTCAACAAGAGTCATAGTAAGGTCCTTTTCATCCCTTTTTCCAAGAGTAGTTATCAGAGTATCAATATTTATTTTATTTATCATATATCAAATAAGGACTCACCCAACGATCGCAATCTTGAAAGCACTCATTTCATTTTGAAACATAGGAATCAATGTCCTCCCCAGAAGCAATGTAAGTTCACAAATAATTCTCATACGTTTTACCTTGTTACAAAGCGACGTTTATTCATAAGATGATTTCAGAAAACTTCAAGTTTCTTGAGCATGATCACAACTTGAAAATTGGTAGACTTCTATTTTTGAACTGAAAATCCAACTATAAATTTCGCCTCTGTTTTTTTCAAATCTCATCAGGAGTGTAAGGAATTTTGGCACTTAAACCATCCCAAACTTTTTCTTTCTTCAGAAACAACTGTATTTTGTATTTCCACAACTGATAATTGTCGCGGTTTAGCTTCGTGGACAACAACTTAATTAAAGCAGACCAAAGTTACCAAAAACAAAATATCACAACAGTAATTTATTTTAAATTCGGCTATAGATTTCTCGTTCCATTAGACCAGATATCATTCGTTTTAATCCTGTAAGGAGCATATAAAAGGCCGTAACAGTTGATTTCCAATTGAATTTTATTTAATGCACAGTATTTCATTTCATTCCAGCTTCGGTTTAGGATAGCTGCTTCTAAAACAATTTTCCTAACCCAGGTGTGTGATGGGTGCCCCTGCGTCGTCTGCCCTACGTGTTTCATTCGATGCCTATCTGGCGATGTCTGCGGATTTCCTGAGGGTATGGCCCCATCCATCCCCAATTGCGCCTTCTGTTTGCGTTATGGACTGGTTGCTGTTGTGTTAATGACGATAGATCGTCGTTGGCAATTGTCCTGGGCCAAAATAAGCGCAGAATTTTGCGCAAGCAGTTCTCCATGAACACTTGTGTATTTTTGCATAAACTTGATGCAGCATTCCCATTACTCACATTCGTATAGTAGGATAGATTTAACGTTGGAGTTGAATATTTTTAGTTTTGTCCTTCGCGAGACACAGTTTGATTTTCAGACAGACTTTAAGGGCCATATGCCTGCCTGGCTTTGTTTATCCGGTTAAGGATTTAATTTTTACATACTCCCGCCTTGTCTATTATGCTTCCTAAGTAGCAAAACGAGTCAACTTCCTTTATTTTCCCATTGTTTATACAAAGCTTTTGGTATTTGATACGTTGTTGTGTAATGATTTGATGTTCTTGATGTTGATTTTAAGACCTAAAATGGATGCTGTTTTCTGGACTAAACCTCAGTTTGACTTACAAATTTGTAAAAGTGTGGGAAAGGAGGCAGGTGTCGTCGGCATAGTCAAGAACTTCTAGTCTGTCTTGTAGTCCCCATGTTATCACTCTTCTCCGCATAGTTGTTATTTGCATCACTTGGTCCGGCACACAGTTAAATAGCAAGGGCGACAGCAAACATTCTTGCCGTACGCCCGAGTTGATCCGGCTTGTTCTTTCCTGAGTTCGGGTAAGAATACGTCTGAGGTTATAGGTTATAACCTATTATAAAATCCAAGAACGAGAATCCAGTTTTCGTGTACAATTTGTATACCCTACACTGAAGAGTGAATTGGAACACAATAATTGATCGCAGAACCTTAAAATTATATATATTATTGATGGTCGTACAATTCTAAGACTATTTAGAGATGTCCGTCTGTGTCATAAGTCTTTTAAGATTGTAAAATGGGCATAGTCAGCCTAGGCCTAGGTAAAAAATGCTTCTCTTGGACTTATGGTACCTCGGAAAAAGTAAAATTTCTCAAGTATTTGCTTTACAAATCAATATTTTTTGTTTGGTCGAACAATGGTTAATTTGGCTACTGTTAGGTGGGACGCTCTAAATAAAGGATGGACCATTTAAAATTATAAATTTGAATCCGCTTGAAAAAAAGCACTGATAATTTTTGCTTTTATTGGAAAGGTTGAACTTTTTCATTTGATCATGGAACACCATCCGATGTGTTTTCGCTTTGCCCAAGGGGACTAAAGATTGTTGAGAAGGAGATGAAGAATTTTACCGAAAAATTGTGTGCTTCAAAGTTCTAGGGGCTCCTGATCAACCACGGCACCAGACTTGAATCTCGTCCGACCTCGTAGCACACGTCTACTTCCAGTTTGAGTTCCGCACACTCTGGTAGCTTCAATTTCTACACCAACAATTCGCTCTATGCCACCGTCAAACATAGAGGATGAATAAGATTAATTCGAGATGTATTTTAATCTAGCAGGGAAGCTCTTGGTTCACCTAAGGGAATTCAGATGACCCCACTCATCACCTTCGGGGGGGCCATGAATAGACAATATGGATATGTGGGTACTTAAATTTAAGCAAATTTTGCTCCGAATTTTATTATACTAGATTCATTTTTAAGGTTTTGGCATTAGGCTACAGTTTTTTGGGCTTTAGTAGGCAGTGTCTTGTCGGTGAAGGGAATATAAGGCTTGACCTTGCCGAACTTAACGACGTTTTTACTTCTTCAGTACGAGTATTAATTCTGTTTTAAGTGTTATTGGGGTGTCATAGGTAGAGTGCTCGAATTTCATACATTAAACCCGGGCAAGAACATTTACAATTTATCGGCGACAGGTTTTTACCTCTAAAATGTCATATACTTTAAGAAAAAGAGATTTATGACTGAAAAGTTTTTATTCTGGTTTGAGACCTTCTTGTTGATTCTTTTTCAGAATTAAAGTAAAAAATTGGTAAAATTTATTGGCTTGGTTGACTGGCAAACTGTACAGCTTTTTCGAAACCCGCCAAGGTTTTTCATCAGCAGTCTTTGGCAACGATTACTTCGGCTACAAAACAAATGACTAATACGGGAGTCTCATTTGAATTAGTGAGAATTACCCTTTGCGTATAGTCTTCGATCTGTGCGTAGAGCCAATCTTCAACGCGCAATATCGTTTCCACCAATTCCGTTTCGAATGGGTCTTTGTTGACAACCACAAATGCAAAAAGCACAAACAAAGTGTGCATGTTTTGACGTAATAATGATAAAAGACCGAAAGGGTCCACAATTTGACCCTCAGAATGGAAACCCTGAGGCGTAGTTGCGGCCAACGTTTGAAGGTAATTATTTTCAAAAATAAATGCCAAATGCCCTTTCAAATTACCAGCAAAGATCCCACACATGATTTGAATTTTTATATTTTTTTTTGTTCTGCTACGAAAAAAGTGTAAATTTGCTGTAAACGGCAGTTAGTGGAATTACATTGAGCGCCGGTCACTGATACAAAAAGAAGTTAACCTTTGTTCCGCAATTAGAGGTTGGGACGGATTACGAAATTCATCCACCTTGGTTAATTATTTAATGGAAATTCGAAACGCGTGATCAATTATTTTATTTATTGGTGAGAACCTTTTATACAGTGTACAATCTCCGAATCTAATTGCAAATAAGGACGAGCCTGTCACGATAGCCACAACATTGCTGGGTGTTACTTACTTTTTCGCTGGCAAGCAATGCTTTCTTTAAGTGAATTTGTTTGTTGTGTAATTAGTGAACATTTCGTTCAAAAGCACCTAGTGCGTTTTTTTCACTAACGATAGTGTGGCAGTCATTCTATGTTACACGCACTACTACTAACTATGAGCGAGTGAGACGACACATCAGACTGCCGGCACTGAAAAATGATGGAAACCGATTGATACCAAATTTATGAATATATCGAGATTCGATGGATTTTAATTGCTTCATTTTACTACTCGTACTTATGCAACAAATCAATATGGACATGTTTAAAAGTGGCTGATTTTTCGCCATTTTCAAAACAAAAATGTTTAAAATTTTAAACGGACAGCTAACAGATTTATCGATTGTTTCTGATCGAAAGATATGGTTCGATTTGTATACCCTTTTAATAAAAATCAAAAAGTATTACGATGGTACCTTGTTTTTAAGCTTATGGCTAAATTAGGCCCATTATTGAATGTTGATTTGGGTATTCGATAATCATGTATTCGAGGTGGGGAATGCAAACTGGATTTTGTTGGAATCGATACCGACAACAAATTAAATTCGGTGTTACAGAAACCCATGATGTCAATTCATATTTGAACCGGAATTGTTGTCTTAATTTTTCTAGTAAACCAAATTTGCCGACAAGGTCTGATATTAGACAATTCTGAACAATATCTGAACTTTATCGGCAATTCATACCAAAATCGTTAGGAATTCTGTCCGATTTGTCTGAGGATTTTTGGATTTACTATGTTCCGAAATAAAGGGCGGTTAAATTTAAGGACCGATCATCCACTGTTGTCATTTCTTGCCACCATTCTGACCATTGACGACGTTTGGAATGGTCAAGAAGCGTTTGTTCTTGAGTCAATTGCACCTTGTAAGCGTGTAAATTCAAGTCTTTATGCATAATGTTCATCAACGACGAGCGTGAGAGGTGCAATTGTTGGGCACGACGACGAGTTGAGGTGGACGGCTTTCAGCCACAATATCGCGAACAGCAGCAATATTTTCTGCAGTACGAGCTGTACGAGCATGCTGGAGTTTCCACATCTCCTACCGACACGGTTTGTTTAAATTTTTGCACGATTTTTCCGATTGTACGCACATTTGGACGATTAAATTGACCGATAAAATCACAAAGTGCACGATATGCATTTTGATTTGAATGCCCATTTTCATAACGCGTTACACGCTTGTGTATCTTTCCATGGTTCAAATTGAGAAATATCAAATGAAATGCAGAAAAATACTTGACGTTTAAGTGTGGTTCACATGCAACATCGGCCTTAAAAATGTAACCGCCCTTTATCTGAACGAATTCGGCCCGAATTCTGTTAGACTAGAGGGCTTTTCATTAAGTTTTTGTTCAGAATTCTCTTAACGAACTCCCAACCAATTCTAAACCATTCCTCTGAAGTAGTCTATTCGTTTAAAATTTTGGTTATTTGTTTCATATTTTACAGTTATTTATTATTTTACATAATAATGTTCGGACATGTCGAAACTAATTCTGAACGAATTCTTAACTGTTTGGCTGAGGAATTTTTATATTTTAAATTCTTGTTTTTTGTTTGTTTACATTTACAGTAATTGTCTTTTTTCTATGCATTGTAGTTTTGTGTTGTTTTCTCTATTTCATTTTTAGTTCTCTTTAAGCACTCAGGGCTACCGCTCTTATCGTGTATCAGCAAACCAAAGTGACAATTAAAATTATAAAAAAAAAATATTAACACGTTTTGTTATAATTTGTTTGAGAAAGAAATTATTTTAGCTAAATTTGTTTAGTTTAACATGTCTCGTCAAGCCTTCAGAAAAAAGTGAAATGAGAGGCGCAACACTTACACAAGTTCCTTATTGGAACCAGAGAAACCTAAAAAAAATACTGAAGGTCATGGAATTTTTGCACATTTCATATGTAAAAAATAATAAAGACAAATTTTTATTTAAAACAACTGCTCTTTTCAGAAATAATTGAGACACCAGTGACAAATTTTGCAACGAAGCGTTAAAAACCTCAGAATTTGCCAAGACATTGGCCCAGAATTCGGTTTGAAATGTCGGCAAAAACAAGAATTTAATTAGACTTAATGCCAGAATTCTGACCGAAATCGTTAAGAATTCGATCAGAGAATTTCCTAGTTTAGAATTCGGTTCGAAATGACGGAAAAAAAACATCGGAATTCCCCCAGAGACGTAGTTCAAAATTCGTGTCAACCTTCTCATATGTTTGTCGTTACGAACTCGGTAAGAATTCTGATCCGAACTCGGAACATTTTGCCGATTGTCGTGCAGAATTCTGACGGCATTCTGAACGTTTGGTTAGCTGGCTTGTATCATAGAATTCGATTTAATTGCAGTTTTCCGGAAAATTGTCAGATTTTATTTCTCAATGTTGACCCTAAAGTATACAATTGATAATTTGTAATAAAAATAAACGTGAAATGGTTTGCAAAATCCCAGTTGCATATTAAGATTAGAAAACGTAAAATGATTTCAATATCGGGAACTGAATCATTCTCTACTTAGTGTTGACATTTCAAACTTATGCTCGTACTCTTATAACCATATCACTACCTTGTACTTACATAAGGCGTCTCAGTAAGAATGTACCTTATAAAGTAAAAAATACATATTTTTTGAGATAGTTGTGATTTGAAATACACATCTGAGGTACATGTTAAATATCGACTCAAAATCACTTCCTGATTCCATTGAGCCATATCCGCGCGTCTGTCCATCGATCGTTGTAATGAAAGTACAGGTCGCAATTATGAACCGACTACGATGAAAATTAGGGCATTCTTTAAGTTTTGCCCTACTGAAATTGGTCCAAATCGGCCCAAGTTTTATATAATTTACATAGGATTTTCCCAATTTCAGATCCAACAGCTGAAAAAGTTACTTGTTGCAGCCGATTTCGACCAAATCCCTCAGAGCATTTCAAAATACATCTCTGGTGAAATTTGTTCGTATCGGTACAAGTGTTCGAATAGTTTCCACACAATGGTCCCTACTTATTTGAGGTTCTGCAGCTCTAAAAGCCACAAATTACACCCGAATAGGCTCAATTTTCCATAGTACGTTTTAAGCGATCATTAATTAAGTGCAGTGAAAGTGGACCACATAGGTCTATATTTTCCTTTAGCCCCCACACAAAGGTCCTTGCAGTTTTTAGAATATAAAGTTTTGGAAGCCACATTTTACATCCGATTCCTAAGAGATTTCGCATGGAGCGTTACGAACGACTAACGCATATATCCTGTAACATTGGATTATAACGGTTCATGTTTAGGTCCCTACAGATTTGAGTTCCTGCAGCTACAAATTTTACCCCATCACGGTCAAATTTTAATGGTACGTTATGATAAATAATAACATATTGAGTGCGACCTAGCTCAATCTTCAGACAGAGGTGCTTAATGCTCTAAATCACACCTTTGGTCATCGATTTTTTTTTGGGATTGTAAAGAAGACATGTTCCGATTAGGAATATAGAATGGCGCTCAATCTTTTAATAAAATTTTCCATAACTTTTACAGAGATGTGGCTGTATCTCACTAAAGAGGAGTTGGATCTTCGATTTGAACTAAGGAATTGTTTCCGCATAAACCCGAGATTCCTCAAAACTCTAAAGAATGAAATCGAACGGCATTAAATCGCATGATCATGGTGGCCATTTGACATCAGTATTTTTTGAGATATATTTTTCTGGAAATCGTTGCTGCAAAAAATCGATCGTTTCATGAGCGGTGTGGCAGATGGCGCCGTTTGCTGAATCCACAACTCGTCCGGATCCATGTCGTCTAGTTGAGGCCACAAGAACTCTGTTATCATGTTCCTGCCCTCAACTTCAAAAAGTAAAGCCCAAACACACCGCCAGAAAAAAATCTGCAGCAGTTGTTTGAGGATTTCCTTAAAAGATTTGACAATTTTGTGTATTCACGAATCCATTCAGATGGAAACGCACTTCCACCGAAGAGTGAGTGGTATACTAAATTTGACATTCTGATTGCAACACCGTGAATATTGATCACGGTATGGTATGGTGATATGGTTTTAAGCAGATTTATTCACTCGTCAAATAAAACACGACTAACATTTTGAAACCCTCTTTATAAAAATGGCATTGTCCATTTAATCTGAAAACCATTTGTTGGTGTTATTACAACTTTCCGGGGTAACATATTGGATGTTGGATTCCAAGCAACGGTCTGCCAAATTTCAACCTGGCGAAATTCAGTACTTTTCTTAATCATCCTTCATCTCCAATGAATACTGACCTACGGGCCAAAGTAGAAAGGTGTCATCTAGAAAACTACTTCCTAAGACCGGTAAATACAAAAGAAGAATAAGGGTCCCCTTATATGTTAAATGGCCATGATTTGCAGATATTCATCTGAAACTATTCCTACTTAGCTGGCAGATTTTTAATAAAGTATAAAACTTCCCGGCCGATCACACAATGCAAAAAGACGACGTCTTTGGCAAAACCAATGGATTGCTCGGATCCCTCAATATTTGTTGTTTAAATTTTTTTACAAATTTATTGGCAAAATTGGTAATGTACTAACTACGAGTATATGGCGGTCCATTTAAAATTTTAAATTTAAATCGGCTGTATAAAAAAGAAGTACTGATAATTTTTCAAATTTTTGATTTTATTGGAAAAGTTGAACTTTGCCATTAAAAAGTGAAGCACATCCGATGCGTTGTCGCTTCGCCCAATGGTTTGAAGATTGTTTGGCAGGAGATAAAGTAAAACCGTGTTTTCAGATGAAGCTCATTTTCATCTCGGTGGCTTTGTCTCAATAAGAAAAATTGCACATATGGGATTCAGAGAACACAAACGTGACTATTTAGAAGCCAATTCACTGTTGTGAATTTTGGGCTGGTGGCATCATTGGGCCATTTTTCTTAGAAAATGAGCAAGGAGACGCCGTCAACGGTTCACGCCCTGCTCAACGAATTTCTAAATTCAACAGAACGGCATGGACGTCATTTGGCTTCAACACATGTCACACAGCCAACGCAATTATCGGTATTATACGCACTGTTTTTGAAAATCGTATAATCAGCCGAAATTATAATGTCAATTGGCCGCCTCTAAGCTGTGATTTGAGCCCTTTGGAATATTTTCTGTGGGGAGCCATTAAGAATAAATGTTATGCAAAGCATCTAGGGACAGTTGAATTATGAAATCGAAGTTGCCATTAAAGAGATTCGACCTAAAACAATCGAAAATGTACTGAAAAATTGGGTTGATCCGATGAGGTACAGTCGAGCCACTTGTGGTAGCCATATGAATGGTATTGACATGGTACAATAAATGGTAGGCAGAGTTATGCTAACAGCTGATTTAAGTTGAAGTTTTTAAAGGAAAAATTCTTTATTCAACATTCACAATTGTCATCTAACGTTCACAAAAATGTATTTACGGCATTCTCTTTCAAGTGACTGACAATCTAGCGAACTATTTTTGTTGTTATTAGGCTAGAGACTGTACCATGGGCATTGTGTTCCATTATTAACTGACAAAGTTCCAACTTTCCAATAAAACCAGAAGTTTGATAAAATTATCAGTACTTTTTTGTTACTCGTACAGCTGATTTAAGTTTAAAATGATAGATGGCCCACCCTTTAGAAAAACTGTAACTAAAAAATTTATAAAAACAAAAGCAGTTGATTCGAACATCGGGTTTAAAATAATGATCATGAATATTTCATGACACCAATTCATGTTGGAAATATGTTTTTAATGGCGATTTGCAAAAGCCCAGATCCTTTAAAAAAACATTCAAAAACGTATTGTTTCGGACTGCTATAGCTTCTACTAGTCATATTTGCCTGAAACTAAAAAAGAATTGAAACCCGTTTTTTTTTCAAAGAAACCTGCAAAAAATCCGATTTTTTAAAAACATTCAAAACCTATCTTTTTGGACTGCTTTAGTTCTATGAGTAGTACTTGCCTAAATTAAAAAAAAAACACAAAAACCGAATCCATTAAAAAAACTTCAAAAACCCCGATTATTTAAAAAAAAAAACATTCAAAACTTGCCTGAAATAAAAAAGAACACCAAAACCGAACCGAACAAAACTTAAAAAACTGCAAAAATTCTAAATCTTTAAAAAAAAACATTCAAAACTTTTTCTTTCCAGCTGCTTTAGCTTCTACGAGTCCGATTTTCATGAAATTAAAAAGAACACCAAAATCGAATCCATTAAACAAAAAAATTCAAAAACCTCGATTCTTTAAAAAAAACATTCAAAACTTATTCTTTCGAACTGTTTTAGCTTCTACGAGTCATATTTGACTGAAATAAAAAAGAACACCAAAACAGAATCTATTTAAAAAATTAAAAATGTATTTTAGTTTAGCTGCCCTCACTTGCAATAAATATTCCTTACCTTAATGATTTTTTTTCTGAAATCAGCTTCCAGATATGTATACCAAAATTAGCCATTATAATACGACTGAATAATGTACTCATTTTGAAAACGTACACTCCGACTCGCCCTTAACTAGTTTTTGTTGATATTAGTATAGTTTACTCCCATTTATTTAAATATAATCAATATAATTAATAATTTTCTAATTATGTATACATTTTGTTATTTAGACTAGCCTGGACAATAGAAAAATCACAATAAATGGAAACATTATTATGTTTAATCTCAAGCCAATGATTCTACTTATAATGATGAATCATTTATAGATCTGAAAGTACATTTTTTCTGTTATTTTCCAATTAAAGTACATGTAATTTTAAAAAAGTATTATCTAATGTTTTTATTGAATTTCAAATATTGTTTTGAATTTAGTTGAGTAAGAAATAATTTAATAAAAATAAATTCTACTTTCGTTGTTTTCAATATATTTGGTATTCTGCATTTAATACATTTTAAGCAAACATTTTCTACCAATTTATAACTTTTCAAGTTTAGTTTTCCATATCGTTTCCATTAAGAGATTATTTATTGCGTCATCAGCATCATTTTCTATTTTATTCTTCATGTGAAATGTATCACAGAAATGTATCATCGTTTGACCTCTTTTACTTTCTTTTACTTAAAGAGCCCCCCTTATCCTGCTTGTTAGTTTAAAAAGCATCACGAGTGTTGTCGTTCACTCACTCCATAACCCCTGATTGAATTCACAACCCCCACAATAAACATACATTCATATGTAGGGTGAGCTAAAAGATAGTCATCCCTCCCTCCCTCAGTCCCAACTTTAGATATTTGTACATATGTATGTACAAATATAAATATGTAAGTTGGTAGTACTATGACAACGCTGGTGGGCGTTTTCATTCATCGTTTTGCTTCTCTCACTTGTTTTGCGGCGACTTCCTTTTGTCCATGGCGTGTGCTGTCACATAGAGATTTTTCGTTGACATTGACAATGAATGAAACGAGCGTGCAGAAGCATGTACATATATACAAAATCCGTCTGTAAGAGCATGTACAATATAATGTATAATACATACATATGTATGTATGTATGTGCCAACGCATTAAACCATCTCAAGTCGAGGATATCGTTTTTGTTGATTATTATTATTTTACTTGCTTAGATTTACATAAATGAAACTAACTTTAAAATTCATAACAATATTTCATATAGAATTTTCGTTCGTTATTTGAACGAAAGTAACGAGAATTTTGTTGGGGGTTATGTTTTATTTGCGATATAGAGGCTGGTCCAACTAAAACGCACGATGTTAGTTGTACAGGGTGTCCGCCAGGAAGGTATACTACTTAGTAGGGACATAAATACTGTTACACACGTTTTATGCTGTAAAATAAAAAGTACTGAATGTTTTTGGACCAAATATTTTTTAATATACATATTTATTGTTGTATATTATATCCAAAAAGAATCTACATATTCGAAATGTCCGCCTTTTGCCTTTACGCCTTAAGTCGCACTGGCCAATCCTCAATAGCTGCACGAAACTCGTCCATTGGAAAATTGGCCACAGCTCGTACTAAAGCAGTCTTAAGAGATCCAATGTTAGGGTATCTTTTGTGACAAACCTTGTCCTCTAAAACCGTCCACAATTTGTAATTCAATGGGTTCAAATCTGGACTGCCTGAGGGCCATTCTTCAGAGAAAATGAACGCTGGCAAATTGTTTCGAAGCCAGGCCTGGGACGTTTTAGCCCAGGCCTGAATCCTGTTGGAAAGTCCATGGCTGGTTTTGGAATAGGGAATTGTTAAGAGGCTTCACAACAGCTTCCAAAACGGTTTCCTGGTAAACTTTGGCCGATGTTTTGACTCCTTGTTCGCAGAAATGCAGATCAGTGACCCAATCGTAAGAGACACCCCACCAAACCATGACTGAAGCTGGGTTATGGCCGTTTTCCACCCTTGGGATCAGATCAGATGCTTTCTTAGATGACCGCGCATACACTATCATTTTGCTTGTTCATTTTTTTCATTGGTGAACAAAATTTTTCTGTGCAAGTTATCAGCGTGCTTCACCAAAAGACGTTTGCATTTTTCAATCCTATTTTTTTTAAAGCTGCAGTTAATAAATGTCCGGTACGTCGTTTGAAAGCCCAAGTACCAAGTCTTTTGAAAATATCGTTTTTTCATTTCACACTTGAAAAGCGCTATTACAGCGATGCGGTTCTCATTATCTGACCACTCCATGATGAAAGTTGAAACAATTTAAAAATTCCGTTACAGACTAACGCTATTGAGGTTAGCTTTCAAAACCCATATGACATTAACGGGGTATGTTCAGTTCGTCTACTGAAATGGGTGTGTTCAATGTTGTAACAGTATTTATGTCCCTACTAAGTACATCGCCATTTTGGTAAACATTAGTCTTGACATTTCATATTTGCCAGTCGTGAAGTAGAGACGGAAAAGTATTCGATAAATCGTTAAGCATACCAAAATCAATCATCGATCACTGTGACGATAAGAAATTCATGTGAAATTTTTGGGAGAAACCATGTGCCAACAAAACGCACTTTTAATTGTGTAGTGACAGATTTCGAAGAAAGGGGGTCTGTAGCTGATAGGCCCAAGAATGGACCACAACGTACTGCAAGATTGGCTGAAAACAAGGAAGTGTTCCATACAATCCATCAACCTCAATTCGACGCCGTGCTCAGGAGCTTAGACTTCAAAGAACAACTTTGGCCACAATTTTGCACAAGGATTTGCATCTGTTTCCATTAAAGATTCAGTTGACACAAGAGCTTGTTTCTCAAGACCATTTACCCCGTCGTACATATGCGAATAGGATGTTACAGCTCGCCCATGACAACCCCGATTTTTATGAAAAAATCATAATGAGTGACGAGGCACATTTTCATTTGAATGGATATGTAAATAAACAGAATAGTCGGTTCTGGGCAATGGAAAACCCCTTAAGTTATTCATCAGTCACCTTTACATCCATTCAAAGTGACATTCTGGTGTGCAATTTGGTCAGGAGGAATAATTGGACCTTACTTCAATGAAAATAAAACGGCATATCGGTAACTGTCAATGAAGTGCGATATCGTGATATGATTGAAAACTTTTTAACGCCAGAACTGCATGCTTTGGGCTTGATTAACATGTGGCATCAACAAGACGGTGCCACATCGCATACAGCCAGGATTTCAATGCAATTACTGCGAGACATCTTACCACACCAAGTTAGTTCAGAAAATTTCATTTAAACAAAAATTATAAACAAACAATGTAGTATACCTACCCGACGTATACCCTATACTTAAATTTTTTTTAAAATGTTAGAAGATCTGTGACAATTATGTGTGAAACAAAACATCAGCAAAATATTCGACACGGCTTCGGTATCATACCTCTATCCGATGGTCCATATTTTTAATGACTCTGAGACATAATGGTGGTTTAATGTCAATAATGGGCAGAATTATATTATCCTTTAGCTTTTGAATTGTTACACTACTCAACAAAATGAAAAAAATTTCATGTACTCCGGATGCGATAATTTTTTCTGTGTAGATAACCTTGACATGAGCTCGAAAAACGCAATAAAAAATTTTTTTTTCGTTTGGTTTTTGTTTTATTTTTTTTTTTTAAATTTTAAAAAATTTTTTTTGGTTAATTTGTTTCGTCCGGCATAACTCGGGAACCACTAGCCCGATTTAATTGAATTAAATTTTAAAAAATTTAAAATTACAATTCCCTTAATCTGTTCATATATTGTTTTCCTATACAAGCAACAGTTTCCAAGTTAAAAATGAATATATAAAGGAAAAAACTTATTTTTTGCCTAAAGATTTAAATTTTTTTTTTTAAAAAATCCATAAAAAATCCAAAATGAAAAAAAATGTCAAATCTTATTACTTTTACGTAAAGTCACATAACCTATGAGCAAAATGAGACAAAGATCATGAAAATCGATGCACGCGTTTCGCTTTTATTCGCAATTGAGTAAAGGTATGAATTTCAAAAATTAATTTAAAGTCATATATTTTTGTCACCCAACAAATTTTAATTTTTTTTGTAATAAAAAAGAAAAAACCTCACCATAGACAAAGTTGTGCATATGTCGAGCAAATCGAGCCGATAATTATCGGCTTATTGACGTACAATTTTTCTTTAAAATATACCTAAAGAAAGTAGTCCAACGGTGTCAAATCACATGATCGTGGCGATGTTAATTGGCCGCTATTTTTTTTGACAATGTCAATAAGCCAATAACAATTCAAGAGCTTTGCGTAAACTTATCCTTAAAGACTGATCTACAGAAAATAATCCAAAGGACTCAAATCACAGCTCCGAGACGCGCAATTGATATCGGTAAAGTTGTTTTCAAAATCAAACAAGTAAAAAAGTCGGTTAGTTCGACCAATTTCATGACGGCCAATTTACATCGTCGCACATAACCTATGAGCAAAATGAGACAAAGATCATGAAAATCGATGCACGCGTTTCGCTTATATTCGCAATTGAGTAAAGGTATGAATTTCAAAAATTAATTTAAAGTCATATATTTTTGTCACCCAACAAATTTTAATTTTTTTTGTAATAAAAAAGAAAAAACCTCACCATAGACAAAGTTGTGCATATGTCGAGCAAATCGAGCCGATAATTATCGGCTTATTGACGTACAATTTTTCTTTAAAATATACCTAAAGAAAGTAGTCCAACGGTGTCAAATCACATGATCGTGGCGATGTTAATTGGCCGCTATTTTTTTTGACAATGTCAATAAGCCAATAACAATTCAAGAGCTTTGCGTAAACTTATCCTTAAAGACTGATCTACAGAAAATAATCCAAAGGACTCAAATCACAGCTCCGAGACGCGCAATTGATATCGGTAAAGTTGTTTTCAAAATCAAACAAGTAAAAAAGTCGGTTAGTTCGACCAATTTCATGACGGCCAATTTACATCGTCGCGACGTAAGATAACACGGCCATGGAATTTCTCGCGCAAAAGAGCAATTGTTTCGTTGGCTCTGTGGCAAGTGACACCATCTTGTTGGAACCAAATATAGTCCAAATATGGCAATTCAGCTTGATAACGAATCTAAGTGAAAGTGTGTCTCGTCGCTGTAAATGACTATCTTTGTAGTCACCATTCCCTTCTGCCTGTTTAACCAACAATTCGACGTATTGCCGACGCTTATAGTGGTCACATCTTTATTAAAAAATTCGCATCAGTGATGTTCGTGAGGTTGACATCTCTTCTGTCACACTAGCGCAAACAACATCATTGTTTTCCGCAGAACGAACTGGGGCCTAACCACCGCATTCGATATCGTGCACATTTATGTTCATATGTCGAAATCGAAATGATTTGGATCACATCACTCGTTATTGAGATCCATTCGACAGTCAATAGTAGTCGAAAACAATGTCTCCGTACAATATGCAGAATCTCTGGCAAAAATTGTATCATTTTGGGACACAATTTATTTTGTATTTCATATGTGACATCTTTTACGATATTGAATATTGTAGTTTGCGCTAATCCCAGCGGTGTATCTGGCCAACATATTCAATGTGGCGGTAAGTTAATTTATAGTTGTTACGGACGTTGGCATATGCTCGAAAACCCTATTTTAGAAATCAAGTACTTAATATTTTTAAATTATTTAAACGCAAAGACAAACTTACTGCACATCGTCAGAGGACAGAGGGTTGCTTGTATCTCGAATTGTTCTTCTAATATTATTAGGGGCCTCGTTTCCATATAGCACGCTTCGAATTGGTATCGGCGGGATTGGCCTTTAGGAGCGCTCCTGTTGCGATGGCGTACCATGGTTGAAGCAAGAATCATGTAAAATACTCAGACGCTGTTATCTACCGACTCGGAGCAAAATTAGTACAAAAAACAAAGGATCCTTTTATTATTTATGAAGTTCTGCGAAGCTTTCTGGTAAAGGTCGTCACGGACCCGAATTCGCAATAAAAATGGTGTGCAGGCGAAAAATCAATGTCACTTTGCCATTTTGTAAAAAACTTGACTTCTAGTTAATTATAGATGCATGAGGTCTTGAGCTGGTTAATCCCTGTGATATTACACGATCTAGGCGGCCAACTCACCGTTCCAAAACGTGAAATTGGCTGCTCTTTGCAATGACCTCTTAATAGATCCATTGCTTGTGCAGCTGTATGGCAAGTGAAGCCGTACTGTTACATCCAAATGTCGTCAAGAATACGGGCTTCAATTTCAGGAAGCAAAAAGTTCGATATCAATGCGCGACAGCGAGCTCCATTCACGGCTTCGTTCCAACCATCATAATTTTTGAAAAATTATGGACCGATTATTTCACGAGCCCATAGACCGCACCAGACCGTGGTTTTCTCTGGGTATAATGGCACCTCTTGGTTGCTCTTCCGCCAAAATGCAGCAATTATGTTTATTGACGTTGTCGTTGAGCCAGAAATGTGCCACATCACTGAACAAAATTGTGGTCGAAAAAAGTTTCTTACCGAACGCTCATTTCCATTATACAGTTGCACAATTTCGAGACGTTGTTTCGGTGTAAGTCTTTCCATGATGAAATGGCAAACAATACTGAAAAGAGAAAAAATTAAGTTGAACACAACTCACGCGAAATCTGTGAAAAAAAGGCTATTGAAAAAACCTCCAGATGGATCACCCGTTATTTACAGATCTCAATTCTTTTTTTTTCTTCATTTTTCGCTAATTCTCTGTATCCCATATGTTGCAGTGTTGTGAAAGTAGTATAGTCGATGAAAAAGAACGATCGAATGCTGAAATCCAAACTTTTGATCGAATCGAAATTTCTACATACTCAATGTTGCACTCGTTAATGAATATGGTGATAATAAATAAGAACCAACCAACACCATAATTGGTAGATTCATTGGCTATGAAATTAAATTGTACACAAGGATAAATCATTCTGGTTGTTCTGACCTTCTTGGAACGCAGCTAAATAAACAAGAGCGGCTTTACATATCTCAAACTTGCATTAAATTAGTAAAATACTTAATATAAACCGAGAAATTACTATGCAATTTCAAGAAATTAATGTATAGGGTGGACAATTTAACATTTGTTAATTTGAAACGGCTGATAATTTTTTAAAATCGTGGTTTTATTAAAAAGGTTAAACTTTGTCATTTAATTATGGAATAGAATATCATTCATATGGCTACCACAACTGGCTCGGCAGTACCTCAACCGATCAACCAAATTGACAGCACTAAAAAATGTTTGTTAAAATCTCATAAAATTTGCTGTTGTTAGTTCTGTTAGATCCAAATTCATTTCTGAATTGGAAAAATTCGATGTCTTTGAACTATGTTTATGAGTTGATTTAAATATTGACATTTGCCAATCTTGTGCACATGAACCTAAAAAATAAAACGGATCGAAACTCTTTATGAAATTGAAACTTTTTAAAACAAACAAAGATAAAATGTTATCATGTTTTCACATAGCCCTAGTTCCTACCGCTGCATAAGCCTTTGTTATTTAATCCGATGGTCCTCAAATTAAGCATCGCTTATTCTTGGTTTACAATTTTTAATTTTAAAATAAAGCAAGTATTTTTTATAAGATGGTAAAGAGGCGTGTTTCGATTAAGTATGCAATAAGTATCGCTTTGATGACAGGCCATTACTCTTTTTCATGTACTAGTCAATGACTCTTTCAAAAAGATATGGCTCATCGATGACGCGTTGAATCTCGCGATTGAGCTCAGAAATCCTGGAATATTCGCATAACCCCGATCTTCTTAAAATTTGCACATAATTTAGCTGTATGACTGGTGGTTAAAATAGGGTTCTTCGATTATTTTAATCTGAAATAGACGGAACCTCGCTCACAACCCTAAAAATTTAGAATGATCATAACTCAAGAACTGTAAGAGCTAAGAACATGAGGTTAAGTATATAACATGAGGTTAAGTACGTAACCAAAAACGTTGTGGAAAAAATTGAACGGTGCCACGCCCCTTTTTTTAAAAGCTCCTAGAACATGTAGCCGATTTTCTTAAACAGCCCGATTCTAAATAATCCGCGGGAGATAATTCCCGGGGAAGCTATTTTTCCCGGGAATAAAATCCTCCTATTCTAAACAAACTGAGAGAAGAGTAACAGGGAGAGAGAATTTCGATTTTTCAAAGTCAGAGTAGAAACGGAACACTGCTGCTGCGGCGACGGAAACCGGTGCGCAAGAAAATGTAAATTAAATGACGAAGGGTGCGGCGACGGTTTTTGTTGTCATTTCTCAGATGTTTTAATTTATTATTTGGCCTAGAGTGATTTTGAACAATAAATTTATTTGCAAACTAAACAAGAATTATTTTGAAATGTTCAATTGTAAATTGCATGCACAATTAAATTATTTTTATTTTATTATAATTTTCTTATTTTGGTCCATTTTATTAACTTTTGAAATTTATGATTTCTTCTTCTTGCTGCAAATATGCTCAAAAAACTATTAGTTTTTGTTTACAAAAAACATGAAGGTATGGCAACACATAGAGAGAGGCAGTAGCAAAAATTGAGAGCGCATGAAAAACCGCAGAGAAAATAGAAATAGATTTAATTCAGTGCGGTTTTGCCTCTCAATTTTTCATACATATTTGACTACCGCAGCCGCAATGTTGTGTTTCTACTCTCAGCAGTTTCGCGTCAGCTGTTTTGTTTTGCTATCAATTTGCAAATTATTTTTTATGAAGTTGCAAACGTACAAAGGGAATAAAGTGAGTATGTATAACAAAAAAAAATAAAAATTATCAGTGTTGCGTTTGTAATGATAGCAGACAACTTCTGCTCCATATTGGGGAATCTACCAGTTCCACTGGAAAATTTGAGGATTTGTGCCGTCGTACATACATCTTTTGATCGCCCATACTAGAAAAGGGTTTCGCATTTTTTTGGTCAGCATAAGCGACCAAATGTGTCCACAGTGGATTTGTTAACAGGCGGAATTGCCGAATTTGGGCAAATGAGAGTTTACAAGTGATTGTTGAAAAGCGGATGCATCCACATAGAGCGACTGTTTGATGCGGCTTATGGGCTGGCGGACCATTAGGCGGCCAAGCAGTTACCGTGATTGGTGTTCGCTATCGCGAGATGATAACGGACTTCTTAAGGTTATGGATGATATGTAATTTTAACAGGATGATACCACACAGCCAACGAAACAATGGCAATGTTAATTTTCCGCCACGGTCATATGTCACCGTTCTTGTCGTTATTGACGCCAAGAACAATTCAAGAGCTAAAGAATGCCTCAGTCATTGAAAATATGGACCATCGGATGCCACTTGCCATACACCCAACGAAAAAATGGCGATGTTAATTGGCCCCCACGATCATGTAATTTGACACCGTTGGACTTCTTTCTTTATGGATATTTTAAAGAAAAAATGTGCGCCAAGAACAATTCAAGAGCTAAAAGATGTCTCGGAGTCATTGAAAATGTATACCATCAGATAGAGGTATGCCACCGTAGCTGCGGCGATTTGACCAATATTTTGTTTCAAACATAATTGTCCTTCTATCATAATAAAAAATATAAAGATAATTCTCTGAAAACTTTTCGATTTATTTGCAAATTACATCTTTCGTTTTAGTTGGTGGACGCAAAAGTAATATTAAATACTTACATATTTTGCTTTAAATTCCCGAGTCTGTAAATTAGTTAAGTCATTTAAGGTAAAAAGATTAGTTAACTAATTAGTTTGCAATTTGGTAATCTGGCCACATCAAACAAAATTGAGAGTATAATGGCAACATTGTTTCTCTTTGTATACACCAAACAGAATTGAACAACATTGGCGAATGTGTTAAAAGCAAACACTAAAAAATTATTTATTGTTATAGGTAAAGTACAATAAATCAAATGATTCCTTCACTTCTGCCTTGTAAAAATATAATTGAACTCTCAGTTTAAGTTGAATCATTCATTTTTTCCCATCACGTGCATACGTTGAAAAAAAAACATGTTTTTATATAACATGGTGTGTCAGGTTTAAATGTTTGTTCGAATAAAAATTGTGGTAATTCTTGCTGTTTTTTGTAGCGAACTCGCTTGCTAACTAAGTAACTTCCATACATATCCTAATTTAGTAACTAGAAACTAACATTGCTATTAATTTTGGGCGAGTGCCGGTACCTTCGAAATATGGGGCCACCACTCCCCATTCTAGGGTGTGGCCACATAGACCACACCTTTGTCACTAGTTTAAAAAATTATCAAAACCTTTCATGTATAATTTTGTGGCTTTGGTACAATTATACATTTCCATCACTGATGGATGCAACTGTGCTTGTGTCGGTAACTATGTACTTTCAATGCTACGACACTGTCGGCAATGCCGGGCTGTCAACTGGTTCTTATTCTTATTAGCTGTCACCTAGTGACGTTTTCATAGTTCACTTTTCGTCTTTTTTCAGAGTTGCATCAGTGAAATCCGTACGCTCATTGACGGTGGTGTTTTTTCTTATTATTTTTTTTAAGAAACCAACCCGATTAGAAATTTCCTCCAAAATACAAGAATAATTAAATTGCTATAAGAAATAAAATACACGTCACGTATATTTAACTAAATTTTGTTTACTAAAAACAAGCACAAATTTTATAAAAGCATATTTATTTTTACAAGAGCAGTGTGTAAACCATAAAGTAAAAAAAGCAGTGACGGAATTTTTCCAAAAATAAATTCTCTTTGATTTTAGTTGCGTTGTGCGTTAGTCATAAAAAAACTAAACTAGACACACCAAATCATTTTTTGTGGGGCGGTGGAATTTACTATCAAGAGCGAAGTCGAAGTGTATTTACCGTTTATCGCCATTAAGAACATTACAATTTTTTGCGGAGAATAAAAAAATTGCTTGAAAATGTTCAGTTTTTTGAAACGCGAAAAGAATCACCAGGAAGTGGTTGAGAATGTTATCGGAGAGCTGAAGAAAATCTATAAAAGCAAGTTATTGCCATTGGAGGAACATTATCAGTTCCATGATTTTCACTCGCCCAAATTGGAGGACCCCGATTTTGACGCTAAGCCCATGATTTTGTTGGTGGGTCAATATTCAACAGGTAAAACAACATTCATTCGCTACTTGCTGGAACGTGACTTCCCCGGCATCCGCATCGGACCTGAACCCACTACTGATCGGTTTATTGCTGTAATGCATGATGACAAGGAGGGTGTGATTCCTGGTAATGCCTTGGTGGTCGATCCCAAGAAACAGTTCCGTCCTTTGAGCAAATACGGCAACGCTTTCCTAAATCGTTTCCAATGTTCGTCGTTGAATTCGCCGGTGTTGCAGGCAATTTCTATTGTCGATACTCCCGGTATTTTGTCGGGCGAGAAACAACGCATTGATCGTGGTTACGACTTCACTGGCGTCCTAGAATGGTTCGCTGAACGTGTTGATCGTATTATTCTGCTATTCGACGCCCACAAATTGGACATATCTGATGAGTTCCGCAGATCCATTGAAGCCCTCAAGGGCCACGATGATAAAATCCGCATTATCCTCAACAAAGCCGACATGGTTGACCACCAACAGCTGATGCGTGTATATGGTGCTCTTATGTGGTCATTGGGAAAAGTTTTACAAACACCTGAAGTGGCCCGAGTGTATATTGGTTCCTTTTGGGATCAGCCTTTGCGTTTTGATGCTAATCGCCGCCTATTTGAAGATGAAGAGCAGGATCTCTTCCGTGATCTTCAATCACTGCCTCGCAATGCGGCTCTCCGCAAACTCAACGATTTGATAAAACGTGCGCGCCTTGCAAAGGTGCATGCCTTCATCATTTCGGAATTGCGCAAAGACATGCCATCTGTCTTCGGTAAAGACAGCAAGAAGAAAGACTTAATTAAGAATTTAGGACAAGTTTACGATCGCATACAACGTGAGCATTCAATTTCACCCGGCGACTTCCCCGACATCAAGAAAATGCAAGATGTTTTACAACATCAAGACTTCACCAAGTTCCATTCGTTGAAACCCCACCTATTGGATGTTGTTGACAATATGTTGGCCAATGATATTGCCAAATTGATTGAGATGATACCTCAGGAGGAGATGACAATGATTTCGGAGCCTATGGTTAAAGGTAAGTTAGAACAACGCAAACTGTACTTTTAATGACATTTACTTTATTTTTTATTTGCAATTTTCATTTAATTTGTAATTATCATGTTATTCAATGCTAAAACTGATTAGCTTCTAATACACAATGCCATTTAAGAACTCGGTGATTAGAGATGTTTGGCGTTCTGAAACTAGCGCCTCACTGTTTTAACAGATGGGCTGTGGCATATCTTAGATTTTTTACAATTACCATTTATCATACTTTGATTTGATATTTTTTCAAATTCCCAGTTTTATTGGAAGGCTTGAACTTTTGTCATTCAATAATGGAACACAATATCATTCATATGACTACTACAACTGGCTCGGCAATACCTCATCCGATCAACACAAATTTTCAGGACATTTTCGATTGATTTGGTTCGAATTTCATCAATGACACTTTCGATTTCATTTTCCAACGCATCAATTGTCTCTCTATGCTTTGCGTAACATTTTTCCTTAATGGCTCCCCACAGAAAATAATCCAATGGGCTCAAATGAGCACAATTGACATCACAATTTCGTCTGATTATTCGATTTTCAAAAACAGTGCGTAAAATAACGAAGATTGCGGTGGCCGTGTCTTGTTGAAACCAAATGTCGACCATGTCATTCTCTTGAATTTTTGGAAACAAAAATTCGTTGGGCATGGCATGGTAACGCTTACCGTTGACGGTAACGGCGGCTCCTTTTCGATGAAAAATTACCCAATGACGCCGCCAGCCCAAAATCCACACTAAACAGTGACTCGTGGGTGTATTGGCTTCTCAATAGTCACGTGTGGTTTCTCTGAAACCATATGGGACAGTTTTGATTGACATAGCCACCGAGATGAATATGAGCTTAATCTGAAAGCACGATTTTTCTGTAAAACTCTTCATCTCCTGCCAAACCATTTTCAGCCTTCGGACAAAGCGAAAACGCATCAGATAGTGTTTTATTATTAAATCACAAAGTTCAAAACTTCCAATAAAACCAAAATTTTTGAAAAATGATCATTTTTTTTACCGCCATTACAAGTTTAAAATTTTAAATGGTCCACCCTATACACGACCAAGCCTTTGCTTTTTTTTGTAATGCCCATTTTCTCTTCTTTTCGATTCAGTAAGTCTTATTTAGGTAAAATGGCTTTTGAATCCGTTGGGCTTTTCTCATATAAAGTCGCAGGTTTACTATTTTGATTGTGTTTTTGAAGATGGTGAATATTTCTTTTTCATAGCCATTTTTTTGTAGCCATATTTCGGTGACAGTAGTCAAGAAAAGATGGGTGTACCTGATAAGGTGTGTCTATACCTAAAAACCTCTTAGCCCCGTCGATAGTCGACCAGACAGAAAAAAGTTTTACTTAGAAAGGCCTAGAAAAATAAAACAGAAAATATATATGAAGGTCCAAAATTCGGAAAATATGGGCCGTTGGCAATATTGTTTTAAGTAATTAGTTTCATTTACCTACGCCACTAGAGTAGACTTAATACATATATTTATACTCATTGATCAGGACATACTTAAATAGAGAAGCTTTAACATTTCTTAAAGATTTATCTATTGCTCGTTAAGTCGCCGCGATTTACGAGATAAAAACCTGCCGCAGCCAAAGGAAAGATGTTCTTATACGGACTTAAACCGTTTCAGATTTCTTTATCAGAGACTATTAAAAACACAGTAAGCGAGCTAATTTTTGTTAGGTTCTTTGGCAGGGCTTAAATGGGCGCCTCAATTTTTTTTTTTTAAATTTTTTAGTTGATCGATATCGATAGCAAAATATTGATAGTTGGAATTTTTCGGCGAAAACTCCGTACTTGCTTTCGCCAAACCATAACTTCCAAAAACCACAAATTTGCATTAATCGTGATAACTCACCTTTTTGTCAATATTATCGTACTATTTGGCATAACCTAGGCATTTTTTATGTTCATAGGTTTGACCAGTGTTTTATTTTATCTGAACTGCTGTTATACCCTTTACTTCTTTTCTGCGCAAGGTCTGGTCGTAAACAGTTACTCCTAGTTCGGTCTCGAATTTTCGATTAATTTCGACTGCACTTTGCTTAGAATAATACGGGGACGGCCGGTACGTAGCTTACTTTTATAATTTAAATTTTCTTTAAAACTTTTAATTACGGTTTGAACTGTAGGCATTTTTACGTGGGCTGCTATGTATATTTCTGGCCCAATAATGAAAACGCGAATATTTATCATCAAAATTGGTTTTTATTGTTTTTCAAAGTATTCTCCAGCATGATTTATACACTTGCATGCGCTCAAACCAATTGTCAAAGCACTTTTTCCACTCCAATAGAGACACCTGCAAAACATGGTTTTTGAACGCTTCAACAACATCTTATGGCATTTTTTCCTTGATGTGCGGGAATATAAAGAAGTCATTGGGTGCCAAGTCAGGGCCGTACGGCGCATGACCCATAAATTCGACGTTTTGGCCGGTCAAAAAAGCGCTGGTTTGAGCCGATGTGTGAGAGCTCGCATTGTCATGGTGCACAATGATTCGTCTTCTCTTGTTCGTTTTCGAAATTCTCCGAAGACATCAGGCAAACAAATTGTGGTGTACCACTCAGAATTGACCTCCTACGTTGCTCAAGAGGAACAGTCGCCACATGACCAGTTTTGCCGAAGAAACAGGCGACCATTTGCTTCGAAGTGCTTCTTCACGAACAACATTCGTTGGATTTGGCTCGTCGTCGATTGCTGTTTTGTTTCGGGATCATACGCATAGATCCATGATTCGTCACCTGTGACGATCTTATAAACGTCTTTTAAAGCACCGCGAACGTATTTTTTCAAAATTTCATTGCACCAATCGACACGAGCCTTTTTTTGAGCGATTGTCAAATTGTGCGGGATCCAACGAGATCCAATATCGAATGTATGCTGGTGGAAGAAATGCCCAAGGATGCCTCTATCTCACGGTATGTCACATGACGATCTTGCATTATCAGTTCACGTACGGCATCAATGTTCTCTGGCACAACGGCCGTTTTAGACGACCTCCACGACCTTCGTCTTTGAGCGAGCGTCGGCCACGATTGAATTCATTAAACCAGTTTTTCACAGTGCTATAGGATGGTGCTTTAATTCCTAGACAGGATTTGTAAATTGATTGACGTTTTACATGTGTTTTGTTGTTATTTAAAAACAACAACAAAAATCTTTTAGAAAAACCAAAAAAAAAAACAATTAATATATGAATAAAATTCAGAGTGGGGTTACACTATTAAAGACTTTTACACTTGAAAATTAATTGCTATTATGAGTTATTAAAAAAAGAAACTTTCAACAACATTAACAGTTGCAACAAACTTCTAATAACGGCACAATTTTGTAGTTGTATGTTATAAATTCAGTGGATTAAACAAATTATAACCCCGTTGTTCAATGACAACTTTCTACGAGTATGTAATAATGCAATTTTATATAAGTGTTACTTAATTTAAATTTTATCTAAATATGTATTCTTTCAATCTTGAGCAAAACAACAAACCTATTGGTTGAAACAAACGCTATCATTAAATACTCAATGAATAAATATTACAACTTACAAATACAGTTTGCACACTTAGAACTTTCGTTTGCTTAGTGCCTCATAGTCGCTCATCGACTGAATTGCTAAATCGATTTGGCCTTTGACCACTTTTTACGTTCAAATAGTATTATATGGTTATTTATAGATAATATATGCTGACAAATCATTTTTGGTTCGAACAATAATGATCAATTCATTTGTAGTAAGAAATCTAGGATCGACAATAATAATAATGCTTAAAACGAAATTAGGTAATAATCCCTGGAAAAAATCTGAATGTTTTTCTTTAACATGATGTCTAATCACCGATAATATTAATAGTTTGCCCTGCCTTCAGTACCCTTTTTTTATCCAACACTGATCCTAGCCTATAACAGCAAAAACGAAGTTTTCAAAAAATCTAGTAAATTGCAGTAATGAAGATATTAGATTTGACCCGGTTAGACGTACTACTATTTTTACTTTTTTTAGGTCAGAATTGATAATTCCAATTGAATGCTCTTTATATAATCTTTTCAAATATAGTAGAGTAATTAATTTTGTTTTGAATAAAGAATATATCGATCATATGCGACGAACCTGTCCTAACTCAAAATTCGGCGTACTTGACTTGAAAACTATAGTCTTCTGATCAAGACATTTTAAGTTGAATGAAACGCATTTTTATTTGCGATTTTTTTCGGAGCAAATTATATGTTCAATAACAAAACACATATTGTTTCATTTTTGACGGATTGATCTTTTTTGTTACGTGGATGTTATAACGATTTCATTCTGGCTGCTTTAACCATCAATATTTCTTTTCTGGTTTTATTGGAAAGGTTGAACTTTGTCACAACTTGCACGGCAGTACCTTATCACATCAACCAAATTTTTAAGTACATTTTCGATTGTTTTAGGTCAAATCCCTTCAATGGCTACTTCGATTTTGTATTTCAACGCTTCAATTGTGTCTGGATGCTTTGTGTAACATTTATCCTTAATGGCTCCCCACAGAAAATAATCCAAAGGGCTCAAATCACAGCTTTGAGGCGGCCAATTGACATCAAAATTTCGGCTGATTATTCGATTTTTAAAAACATTGCGTAAGCTGTCGATGGTTGTGTTGGCTGTGTGACATGTTGCCTTGTTAAAACCATATGTCGTCCATATCATTCACTTTAATTCTTGGAAACATAAATTCCGTTGATGGCAACGGCGGCTCCTTGTTCTTTTTCGAAGAAAAATGGCCCAATGATGCCGCCAGGCCAAAATCCACACCAAACAGTGGCTTGTTGTGGATCCATTAGCTTCTCAATACTCGTAGTCACGTGTAGGTTCTCTAAACCGAATATGCGGCAATTTTGATTATTGACTTAGCCACCGAGATAAAAAGAGCTTTATCTAAAAACACGATTTTTCGGTAAAATGCCATAAAATCTGTAGCCCATTGGGCGAAGCGAGAACACATCGGAAAGTGTTCCATTATTTAATGACAAAGTTCAACCTTTCCAATAAAGCCAGAGATTTGAAAACTTATCAGTCCTTTTTTAAAAGCCAATTCAAATTTTAAATTTTAAATCGCTCACCCTATTTGTCAATATCTTTTCGATCTGATCCTTTCCAATTTTAATTGATATGCAAGTTTGTTTTAATTTTCCGCTGTAAAATTGACAATATAAAGGTAATACCCTTTTTTAATATATTTTTATTGAGTATTTAGTCTAGTACAAGTAATCGAAACGTTTCTAAATGACAATTATGAAATCATTTGGGGTTTGAACAAAAGCTATTGCAGCTATGACAGATTTGAAAGATGTTTTCTGTTTTTCCCTATTGGAAGTTGAAAAATGTGTATACATTATCTATATTACATTTATATAGCTTTCATCTTTCTAATAAGTTTGGGAGCAAGACTCCTTTCTATGTTTAAAATAAAACAATACAATTATTAGTGTCAGTATTAAATTTTTCGAACAAAAATGTTTCCAAAACTCTTCAAAATCCCAATTTGACAAAAGGAAACAAACATAAAAAACAAAAAAACTGGTAGTTCTTTTTCACTCTCTATCAAAAAATTTTAAATGTAAACAAAGCGGCTAAAACATGATTGCAGCAAAACACTGAATTATTTTTCTACTTTTCAAATCTGTACCTGTAGTTTTTGCTCAGTAATCGCTTTGGTGTTTGCTCTTTGTACCATCGCTTTGGCAATTGACCCAGTTAGCAGTAAATACACAAACTGATCTAAAACATTTGTAATTAAAAATGTTGGAGAGTTCATATAATTTATATGTACACACGCATTATAAACACAAGTATAGTTTTGAAAAGACGAATAGAATGAAGTAAATAACATCAACAAGTTGTTTGAAAACTGATAAGATTTGTCATTTTGGATTCAATGAAATAATTTCATAATATTTTATGATACATGAACTAAGAAAAGAGCGCGATATTCATTGAAGTGATTATATTGGAAATAAAAACCTATTTGCGTCCATTAACCTTACAAATCCCATGAACGCACCACAAATATCAGCAATATTTATTTTAAAAGATTATTGATTTTTGACAAAAACAGGACAAATATTACATGCATTTATTTGGTAAATTTTATTTTAATGTTAGCATTTCCGATCATTTTTCTTCTCGGAAAAATGTTTATCTTAGCTAAAAATATGCCCAAGATAAACAAAATATGAGCACAAAAAATTGGTGATTTTTTCAAATATAAAACTGGCAAACACATGTTTATATAGGGTGGGTCATTTAAAATTGTAAATTCGAATCGGCAGTTAAAAAAAAGTACTGATAATTTTTTCAAATTTCTGTTTTTATCGGAAATGTTGAACTTTGTCATTTAACAATGGAACGCCATTCGATGCGTTTTCGCTTCACCCGATGGGCTGAAGATTGTTTGGCAGTAGATGATTTTGTTGCTGAAGTGGCACTTAGTGACGAGGTGACAGCCCTTGGCCGAGGAATTCCTCGTTCGGTTCAATACGGTGTATAGAACCGGCGGTCGCGGGATCGCTTTGGCAGGAGATGAGGAATTATACCGAAAAATCGTGTTTTCAGATTAAGCTCATTTTCATCACGGTGGCTATGTTAAAAAGCAAATTTTCGCATATCGGGTTCAGAGAACCCAAACGTGACTATTGAGAAGCCAATGCATCCACAACGAGTCACTGTTTGGTGTGGATTTTGGACAGGCGGAAAAATTAGGCAATTTTCTTCTAAAATGAGCAAGGAGCCGCCGTTACCGTCAACGTAAGCGTTACCGCTGTATGCTCAGCGAATTTTTGTTTCCTAAAATTAAAGAGATTGCCATTGACGACATTTGTTTTCAATAAGACGGGGCCACATTCACAAAACTACGTTATTTTACGCACTGTCGAATAGTCAGCCGAAATTGTGTTTGTCAATTGGCCGCCTCGGAACTGTCATTTGAGCCCTTTGGATTTTTTTCTGTGGAGAGCTAGAAAGGGTTAATGTTACGCAAAGCATTTTAAAGACAATTGAAGCGTTGAAACATGAAATCGATGTTGATAATAAAGATATTCGACCCGAAAATCAAAAATGTACTGAAAAATTGCTTTCCGAGCCAGTTGTGGTAGTCATATGAATGATATTGTTTTCCATTATTAAATGACAAAGTTCAACCTTTCCCATTAAACCAGAAACTTGAAAATATTATCAGTCTTTTTACAGCCGATTTAATTTTAAAATTTTAAATGGCCCACCCGTTACTACATTTTTTCTCAAATCAGTAAGTCAAGCACAATATAATTTTTGCTTACTAACGAAAAATTATTTTTTTTTAATAGAAGCAAAACACCAAATTTCAATAGAATTGCAATATCTGCATCTGTTGAAGTCATATTCGAGCTCTGTAAAGGGTTTACTCTAATTATAAAACTTTGATATTCTTAATAACCAAAGTGAATTACGTCAAGCATAAATCGCAAAATTTTCGCCACTTTTACTATGCATAAATGTGCAAAAATTAATTTTTTATTTAGTAGGTGAAGTTTCTAATCTTATCATCGTGACTAAATAAACAGTGTACAGACCATGTTAACATATGTAGTCCTATCGTGCCACATAACAACCAGGGCCGGCTGAAGGTCATATATTTTTTCTTTGCGCACTAGGCAAAGTAATAAGTTTTGGACTTTCTTTCTCCATATCTAAAACCTGTTATAAGCCTAAAATCACGTATTCTGTTTCTGTCTTTGGTTGGAGGAGTTTACAATGCGAAACATTATATTCTATTGAAAACACAATGCATTTCCATTAAGTAAAAGTGGATCATCAAACATGTGATCTTACACATCTAAATCATGAGAACAGCTTTAATAGCCTACGCAAAAAGTACAATACGAGTAACAACAGTTTCCTGCCAAATATATCCTCTTTCCTTGATTTTATTGGTAAAAATGTTCCTTTACTATTTTCTAAAATGATGTGGTACGTATTATATTCACGTTTTCATACTGAAACCAATTTTGTTACTAGACCCAAAATGAGTTTATTACGTCGTCATTCTTAAATAATTATTTTAGGGGAAAGTTTTCATTCTAATAGCGCAACATCACTTTGTTAAAGATATGGTAGTACAGATTTATATCCATGGTTTCCTTAATCTGTTGTATTGACCATACTTCATGCCCAAAAAAGCTCCCCTAAACCATAATATGAATTCTTCCATGCTTATAGATTTTTGTTGTTTATTGGGACCAAAGTTTTTACATTTTGGCCGCCGAAACCATGTTTTTCTAATAAAATTAATATTAGATTTGTCCAAATTTATATCATCAACATGTCTCTTAATTTTTTCCAAGTAAGGGGCATTCCCAATAATTACATGTATTTTTAAATAATATTCGATTTTGTCGATGTTGTTTTTTATACCTTAGGGACTTTTCGGAAATACCTACCGCATCAGATTCTTTTGACTAAACGGTGTCAAAATATAGTAGAAATTGTAACTTCTAGCTCAGTTTTTTTGCTTCAGTAGTTGATTTCAACCCGTTTTTGAATGGTTTTGGTTGTAAAAATATAAAATTATTTCATAACTCATAATTTATTTATTTACATTTTCCGTAATTAAGAAGCCGTTCGGCCGATAAAGCTTATTACACTAACTACAGCTTATTTAACTGTTAAGCTATTTTTTGGGGTTAGTGAAAATAAAAGTAGTTCATGACTATTGTATTAATTCAAATATTCGAAAATATAATATATGTTTATAAACTAACATAATACAATAAATACTACATTGTTTTAAAACTTGTTTAGTTTTCATATTTTTTTGTTGCATATTGTAATTCGCTCGTAATGGGTTGTTAGGCTTTGAATTACAAATTATTAAAAAAAAATTGAATTACTAAAGGGTCCGAGATGACAATAGCTTAAATTGGCAATCCTCTTGCAATCGGCAATCGTATTGTATACAAAATTCTACGATCTTCCAATGTATTTCTGGTCAATCTAAAGTTGATTTGGCCTGTTTACTGTCCTACAATACATAGCTCGACCCATATTTTTGGTATTTTATATTTTGTGAGTAAGATATTAATTTAAAACTTCGTTTATATTTTTATCTGGGCTCTTAAAACGCACTTTTCGCTGCTAAATAGTAAACTATAATTAACTATTTGTTATATCGGGTGATTTATCTAAAGGATTTCTTTAAAATAATCAAATGTAATCTTAATTCTTCATTCGAAAGGACATTTTATGGCATTTATTTTTTGAATATAATTTCCTTCAAATCTTGGCCGCAACTACGTCTCAGGCTGTCCATTCTGTGGGTTCAATATTTGATGACTCGTTCGAGCATTTAGACCGGTATGGCATTAATGACGGTATGGCTTGCAAAACCTGAATCGTAACTGGTATGTCAGCATACACTTTGGACTTTACGTAGCCTTCACACAAAAAGTCTAAACGTGTGATATCACACGATCTAGGCGGCCAACTCTCCGGTCTAAAACGTGAAATTACTTGCTCTTCGAAATTACCTCTCAATAGATACATTGTTTGAGCTGCTGTATGGCAAGTGGCACTGTCATGTTGAAATCAAATTTCGTCAAAATTACGGGCTTCAATTTGAGGTAGAAAAAAGTCCGATATCAACATTTTATCCGAAATTTTGAAAATTGTGTGATTATTTTTAAATTGATTGAATTTTTTAACTTTATAGAAATTTAATTGACTTTAAAGTGGACTTAAGGTGTTTCGATTATTTCTATTGTACAAAATTATTTAATAAAATGCGTTAATACCATTAAACGGTTTTTCTTGAATAACTTTCTTCGACTAATTTGCATATCAAACGGGTTTTGAACCTTATATTGGAAATATTTTAAGATTTTTTGATAATGATTTTAACTTGTCGCTTGAATGGAGTTTTATTTGGATTTTTTTTAGTAAAATAAAACGCGCATAATGTTTCTCCCCAGTGTAGTTATATTCCGCATCGATTACTCTTTGCATTAAAAATACAAGTCTATGACACATTAGGGTAGTTCAATTCATGAACTCAGTTCTAAAGATTGAACGAACAAGATTTGTATTGATTTATTTATTATCTATACGAACATATTTATAAACAAATAAAGTATAGTTACGAACGTAAAAGTCAAATTTTTAATTGGCAATGTACGAGTAACATAAAATTGTACACATATCGGTTTCGAATACCAAAAAAAAAACGAATTTAACTATAGAAACGCTCTACCCTAATGTAATTGTTTGATGATAATTTGTTCGGATGGAAACGCCGCATGTGACTCGTCCGTCGATCGGTATTCGATATCGTTTGTAACCCTCAAAAATCGGCACTAGCATACGCGTATCAATCGACGTAGTGTGCACACAACAGAGCTTAAAAAAATACATAGACTCACGTATGTATGTTCAAATATTCATACTTATTTATTTTTAGCAATTAGTACATGAAGTATTCATACAATAGTAGTTCAATAATGATAAAAAAAACAATTCACAGTCAAATATTTGATGACGAACTTGAAATCGTCATTTGGTGACTACAACACCAAACAGTATTTAAAAAAGCGATAAGATATGAAATGGAGTACGATGTTATATCATTTATGTGTACCATATATATTCACTTTTCAAGCAACGGACTGTAGGAATTTTTTGTCAACTGGTATAGATGTTTTAATTTTAAATAGTCGAATATTTATCGAAACTAACCTTATTGTGATAATATTATTAACGTTAAAAATACCAAGATACAAGATGTAGTTTGCCATTTCACAATAAAGCATACATTATTCTTGTACTGCTCATGCTGATCGCGACATCTCAAATTAAATCTCGGTGATATTGCCGACAACTGTTTTGTTTTAATAATGACAACTATTTCTCCTTGAACTAATGTTCTCTTATATCTTCACATAGTGTTACAAGTAAAAAGGAACGATTTCGCTGTTAAGGTGAAAAAAATATATTTATATATTTACTTTAAACTCATTCGATACCAAGACCTTTTGTTGAACAGTGTTTCCTGGTCTCCGCACCCTAGAAATGTTTGAGCTAGACACGCATACAGTTTCTCCCATCAGCTCCAAACTGCTTGATAATTCAGTTTAAGGTGGTCTTAATGTCTGTCGGCTGTCTATGCTTGTACTGGAATGGAATCGCAATTCTAGTCCAATGTCAGTGATCATTTTTGTTTTGTTCAAGAACGTATGCTTTTGAAATTGAATGGACCTCCCAATTAAAGGGATTTCTGTTTTAGAATTTACATATTAAGTCAGATATCAAATCAAATTTGTTTAGTATATTATTTCAAACGGCTCTGGTGAAAATGAGGATATATCTTTCATGTTTTTGAATACAAAGATTTGTTTCTGTTTATGTACTGAACTCATACAACCATTTAGGTTAAAAACTCAATACTTATCTTATCTGCAAGAATACTTTCTTTCATCCACATCCCATTTAAGAAAACAGATGGGGAATCCTCTTCCAAGCATACATACCTACTTTGTCCGATATACTTACTGACCTGGATTAACTGTTTAATTGCGGATCTGAACGTCTAATGCATTTGTTAGATAAGTCTTTGTAAAGATGAGCAATTAATTTTTTGATCAAAGTCGTCGGCTTTTACAAGTTCTACTATGACATTTGGTACATGTTTGCACCTGGCCAAAAAAAACATTCTTTCCAATTCACACTAGATGCTAAATCTTTTAATAAAAACCCGAATGATTACACCTGGTATATTTCTTATACTTACAAGGCGTAATTTACAGTTTAACGACGGATCTGAACGTCTGATGCATATGAATTATTAATTTCAGTTAAAACTAGGACAGGATTTGTAATCAAAATTAGAAATATACATTTCAATTTCACTCATAATTCTTTCAGGGTTTTAATCAAAACATTATTTTTTTTTATTATTAAAAAAAATTAACTGAAGTCCACATATTTTAATTTTTATATCAACATTTTTAATTTCTTGTTATTGTTCTATTTTTAGTGAAAATGTAGTGTTGAACTCGTAACTGTCATTTCTTATCTAAAAAAACTACTTGCAAGCAACAAGATTGATGGTTTAACTTATTTTTAATTTATCCGGGATATCGTACTTTCTAGTAAAACACACATTTTCACTGCAATAAGGTTTAAAGTAGAGATCAATATCAAGTTAGTTTCAACCTTTTTATTAAATAATACTCGAAATGGTGAAATGATCGGTTATAAATCTAGCTTGCACTCTGCAGATTAAATAACAGTTATTACCGAAACATTTAGGGCACTTTGAATAATGGAACACAATATCATTCATATGACTACCACAACTGGCTCGACAGCACCTCATCCGATCAACCCTATTGTTCAGCACATTTTCGATTGTTTCGGCTCGAATCTTTTAAAGGGCAACATCGATTTCTTGTTTCAACGCTTTAATTGTCTCTGGATGCTTTGCGTAACATTTATCATTAATGGCTCCCCACAGAAAATAATTGAAAGGGCTCATATCACAGCTCTCTGGATGCTTTGCGTAACATTTATCATTAATGGCTCCCCACAGAAAATAATTGAAAGGGCTCATATCAAAAACAGTGCGTAAAATATCGATGTTTGCGTTGGCTGTGTGATATGTCCCCCCCCCAGATGTTGTCCATGCCATTCGGTAACGCCTACCGTTGACGTTAAGGGTGGTCCATGGCTCATTTTCGAAGAAAAATGGCTCAATTATGCCGCCAGCCCAAAAAGTGACTCGTTGTGGATGCTCGGCTCCTCAATAATCACGTGTGTGTTCTCTGAACCCCATGTGCGGCAATTTTGCTAATGACATAGCTACCGAGAAGATAATGAGCTTAATCTGAAAACACGATATTTCAGCAATGACACTCTTTAGTGTCACATCGTCCATGGTTGCATTTAGTTTTCTAAAATGTTTTCACGCTCAAAATGTTAAAATATCTTTTGGATCGAAGTAATACTGATACGTAGTCGCTCCATCTTGTTTAAACCGCAAATTAGCATGTTGCTCCACCATTGGCCGCAAAAAGTTGTCGATCATTGTTCGATAAGAAGCCCGGAAGGCATTTTCACTTTGCATCTAATTTGGTGTGACTGATGCTGATGTTGTATTGGCAATAGATTTTGTGGGTCCTGCAATTTACTTTACAGTTTTTCCCTATTGACATGGCCACATAAATGGAAATGGTCTTCACCTGAATTAATTTGGAACTTCCAAAAGTTCAGTTATAATCTGCAATATAAACAAAAATTAATTATGTTAAAAAATAAAAATAATAATTTGTGTATAACATAAAGTGTCGAATGTAAGGCTCTAAATTTATTATCACCTTTCTCTATATCAGCTAAACTTAGAAAATTCCTTATTGGATTGACACTCGTATAGGTTTCATGTTAATCCTAATATTAACTCATGTTTGTGTGGAAGGCCTTCGGTCGGGCATACTCAATATTCAATAAGTATTTCTATGCTTATCTTAGATAAATAACCACATTCTCGAGATCAAGAGTGTAAGCTCGAAGATGGCTTTGCTTTGGATTGTTGTTCATCAGCTGAGCTGTCCGTATGTAAAACATACTTCAGACTGAGGTGTTTCCAGTTGCGAACGAAATAAGCTGACTGGCTGACTGAAATTAAATGTCCCCAAATAGTATTTCCTCTTTGTTCTCCTAACCAACATAATATAAAGGTCATCTTCATGGGGTTAGTCTCCTAAGTGTAAGTCTGATAAAAAAGACTTTAAATATAAAATGTTAATGTTTTTTCTTTGTTTTTATACGAAGAGACCGAGTTCACAGTCAAAGTTCAGAATCAGAGTCCAGAGTCGTGGTTTGTATCAAGGGTCCAGAATCGAAGTCCGGAGTTGTCCGATTGTTGCAAAACTCAACAGCCCTGTTTACAAGAACTGATTGACTCTATCCACCATAAACCGTTTGATATGAAAATTTCGAATTTTCTCAAGATATTATATTTTAATTGATTTTTTTCCAAAAAGTTTAATACTGTAGCATTCTTTTTTAATACTTTTTACAAACACGGCCAGTATTGTTTAACCAACATTCACAATCATTTTCCACTTTGTTTTAAATAACGCCTTAAATGTTTTGCAGACATGTGGTAAAATAGGACACTGTTTGCAAAAACTTCTTCAAAATGTATAAGCATGTTGTTGAAGCACTTGAAAAAATATAACTTTGGAAATTAAAAATTCCAATTCCACGATTAGAGCGAGTGACTCATCACAAACCACCAGACCGCCAGCAAACACCACCGAAACCACAAAACACAAACGAACTGAAACAAAACTCTACGATTTACACATGAAAGCATTTCATTGCATTTTTCAGTTTTTTTTCTCTTGAAATGAAAAACGAAAGGTAACAATTGTTGTACAAACTTACAAACCATGACTTTATAAATAATCCACCACAATATACAAACACACACACGTACTACAGTTCAGGGTTCGGAAACAGTTTTCTTTAAAAACTATTATCATAGTTTCAAATTAAACTTCTATCGGGGAACTTTTCTTAAACCAGTGCACTATATAATTCTCATTTTAACTAACCGAGTCTTACTGTTTAATGTCAGCTCCGAACGGCAAATGCAAATAAAGGGTTTACGTGGCTTTGTGATTAATCACTTACTCGTAAGGTGGCCGACATTTTAATGGTGGAAACCAGCCGCTGTAAAATGTTAAATGTTTTATCCGTATAAGACATAAGTTAAAAAAAATGTCGCATTCTGAAAGCCAAATTTTCGGCATTTTAGTGGTGGAAACCAGCCGCTGAAAAACATAAATGTTCTTACCCGTTTATGACATAAGTTAAAGAAAAAATGTCACATTCTGAAAGTCTTATTTTCGGATCAATAAACAAAGCTTCTACGAGTATTGTTGCGATATTGGCGCCTTCTTAGAAATTATTTTTTGAGTGACCACAACATCTCTTATTATAATATTATTTAACGTATGCATGGTGACAATAATTCCGAAGGTCGAGGAATTAGTGTCACAGACAGACGTACAATTATTTCCATCAAATGGAAGTAACTCGCGGTGACGTTCTATGAACCATGATTTTCCAAATAATTTATTTATTTATTTACATTTTATTAATCTTATAGTAAATATTAGGCTAATATTTAAGGCTAGAAAAGCTTGAGCTACAAAGTCCATCAGCTAATACTGTTAAGATATCAAACTTTTGAAGTTATTTCTTATTTATATAATTGTTTTTGTAACGGAGATGAATTTGAAAATTCAGTTAATTTTTTCTGAACTAGGAGTTTTAAGAATATCTATTCCTTTATTATTTAGTATCATCTTATGCTGGTGTGATAGAGAGCTGCAAGAATCAAGAATATGTGTAACCGAGATTAAACTACCGCATCGCGGATATTTGTTATCGAGATTTTTGTTTAAAAGGTGCTGATGGGTGGCGATTGTGTGACCCATACGAAGACGAGAGAAAACTCGGATTTTCTTTTTATCTATGTTTGTGGGGTAGTGGGGTTCTGAATTGTTGCGGTTTATATGGGAATAGTGATTGTGTTGAAAATGTTTACGATTGATAAAAGATTGTTTGTGTAGTTCTGCTATTAATTTTATTTTTAGATCCTCTTTTTCAATTATGGAGTCTGTAATTACAGGAGCTGAGCAGGCATATTTGGCAGCTGAATCAGCATTAACGTTCCCTACTATTCCGACATGTCCGGGTATCCAAAAAAGTTTCAGTTTATACGTATGGGCTGTAAGTGAATTCCTTATTTTGTTGATTGATGACCAGGTTATATTGGATATATTTGTGACAGCTTTTATAACTGATAAGCTGTCAGAGAAAATGATTGTTTTTTCTTTGACTGTATGTCGGAATCCATGGCTTGTAAAATGCCAGCAGCTTCGGCAGTGAAAATCGATGACAAATCGTCTAACATTTTTATTTGAATTGCTTTGCCAGTGTCACCAACAACAGCATATCCTACGTTACCGCGAGTCTTTGATGCGTCTGTAATCAAAATTTGCCAATCCGAATATTTAGACACTAGGTTGTGGAAATATTGTTTATATAGTTCGTTCGGGGTCTCTTCTTTAACAAATACAGAGAGTGAAATATTACAGCAATGATCTGCATACATCCAGTGCTGCCAGATAGCATTATATTTTGTAAGTTTTCCTCTGAAGTTTATTATATTATTGTGCACTCATTCATAAATAATTGAAGGTATTTTTGGTATTCTTTTAGCTGAGATAACCTTTGATTTCGCTTTCCAAATAAATTAGCATTTTTTGTTCCCTTTTTAGTCAGGAAAAGTAAATTCGTAAACCAGACTTAACGCAATCGATAATCGATATCTTGCAAACCATCTGAGGCAATGTTGTAGCTCTTGTTATAAAGAACAAAAATTCTGAACATATAAAATCAAAAAATACTTCATCTTCATGGTCAAAAATGAACTTAAGATCTCAATTAACAACATTCTAGAACATATGAACTTCCTAGGAATGATTCTTAATACCGTTTAGGTAGCGCTTAGATAGCCGCAAAAGTGAAAAACATCCCGGAATTTTTTTAATTTCATTTGTTTTTTCTTTACTTCAACATTGAGATACTATGCTATCCATGACAAAAATAAAGCCTGCAAAAAGATCTTTTTTTTTGCAAAAATGACACCGAGTCCCCCAACTCTTTGGGGCCCAATAAAAAAAGTGCATGACTTTGGGCAAAACTGGGAGACACGGGTCTTTTTTTTTTGGTCTTTTGTCACGTAGTAGTGTCCGCATATGGTTATATTTCCACGACTTTAAAAATTACACACTGTTATCGAACTGAAATAAATCTCTTCAAAAACCCATTATTATAACTGTGTCGATTAATTTCGCATAACTAATCAGCCACGACAACCTACACTAGGCGTCAGAAGTCTCATTGGTTACAAACTATAATTAAAATATTGTAGTGGATTTCATACAAAACAACTAATTCAATTAAAAAATGGAAAAACTGTTGAAAAGGCATGGACATAAGTTCGAACAGTAATACAAGACTGTGAAAAAAAATAGAAATAATAACCTCCAAGGCTCGATCTGACCGCCCATGTAAATAAACAGAAAGGAAATCTCGAAGTGCTGTGTCCCTTATAAACAAATATCAAAAAGACAGCTATGCAAATAATTGCTGATGTCGAATTAAAGTACAAAAAACAATAAGTGTATTCACAGCCAGAAAAATTTTGAGAAAACTTGTTACCATGGTCGGGAAGCCCGCATGAAACATTCATTTCATTGGTCAACCGAAAAAACGTATTGCTTTCGCATTTAAATACGTATACGAGTATATGCCGCCACAGTTTTGGAAAAAAGTATTTTTTTCAGACGAAAGCTAATTTTATATTTATGGGATCAAGGGAAGACAATTTGTGTGGCTCTATGTAAAGAAAACTTGCTGCCCACTGTCGAGCATGGTAGAAGTGGAGTGATGTGGTGCGGATATATGGGAGCTGAAGGAGTGGACAATTTTTAATTTATTGAGTCAACGATGGACAAATTTGTTTATATAGATATTAGGCGTGTTCTACTGGTACTCGCTTTGTTAACGAGTAAGTGGTCGCTAAAGCGATAACTTCAAAATTTTACGAGAAATTTTTAAATTTATTACATAAACTTATTGGCTTTATGCATCATTAACCGTGTGATTTGAAAATTTTTAATTTGTAGAAAAAAAGTTATTCACGAAACTCTATAAGCGAATAATAACCAATCTCGCTTGAACTTGCTAAAGGTTTATGTAATAAATTTAAAAATTCTTGAATAACTTTCTTCCTAAAATTTGAAACAAAGGGGATTTAACACAAAATGTCTATAGCTTTCTGTAAACAAACTAATTTTTATATTTGTGTGCAGATGTGTGAAGTTATCGCGTTAGCGACGCGAGTTACCATTATAACATGACCATTATTATATAAATAATAAATCTAAAACAAAGTGCTGAAAAATTGGGTTTGTCTACTTAGTATTACTTTCAACAGGACAACGACTCAAAGCACACTGCTGAAGTTATTATGCCCTGGCTTCTTTATAATCTACCAAGAAAGCTGCCTATTCCTCCAATCACCAGATATGAACCACATAGAGCACAAAGGGGCTTTGCTGGAAAGAAAAATAAGCAGACACAACATAACGAGTAAACAAATGTTAAAGCAAATAATTCAGAATGACTGGGAAAAGATTTCGGACACGGATAATACGATGCCAAATAGGATGAGAGTTTCTTATATGGCGTAGATATCCAACGCGAAAAAAAATTAACAACGTTTTTTACCATTAATTTTATAGTATTGAGCGGACTTTTGGTGCAAGCATTTTTAAAATGGGTAACATTTTCTTTGTTTTTTTTTGTTGAAATATTTGTGGAATTTTGATCTCTAATATCATTAAAACTGAAGTTAAATTTTTATTTTAATAAAAATAAATTTAAAACACTAATTTATTGCTGATATCCCAAATGTTTTTAAAAAAAACTCTATGAGAGAGTAGACTTATGACAGCTATTGTATTCGACTTTTCATCCGATACAGCTATTCTTTTATGCATTTGCGTTCTGAAGACTATCTCTTACCCTGCTACAAATAATTGTTGATGATTTGCTAAATGAAAGTTTAGGTTTTGTTTTGTTTCGTTTCTCCACCTTCGGCGTGTTTTTGTTTTTCACAAACCTCAATTGAAAGAAAATGTGAAAATATTACTTGGTTGGGTGGTGTGAAATACGAGTCTAGTACATACATACTATTTGATATGTTTGTAATAATTATAGCTTTAATTTTTCCATATACATATAAAAAAAATCTAGAAAAAAAGAAAATTGTTTTCTTTGTAAGGAAAACGTTCGATGTAAAATGTAGGACAATCGCATGTTTTGGTAACAGCTGCTACGAGTAGAAGCCAATAGCAAGCCGGCAATCACAGTAGCAGTAAAATAACGCAAAATCAAATAAAATCAAAAAACAATTAAAAGGTGTGGGTTATGAATATATAATCAAGATGACCTTAAACTTCGATGTAAGGTTCCTTACTACGAACGCAATATGTTGTTTTATTGAATTTCTATGAAATACAATTAACGTTTTTAGAGAAAAGTACACATTTTAGTAAACTTGCCTTTAAATTAGTCCTGTTGGATGTGAATATAAAAAAGGTTGATTACACATTTAATATATGTTTTAAACAACAAGAATATTGAACTTTATTAATGCTAAATGCTTTAATGCTTTATTTTTATGTAGACGGTGTTTTTTTTTACAAATTTTGAACTTTTTATCAATTAAAATTATATGAGAACATACATTCATAACTCCATCAAAGAAAAAAGTGGAACTTTTTAAATAAGTGAGCTGTGCTCGAAAAAATTCTTAAACTCACTGACCGAGACATGCTGACTGTGTAAGGCCGATTCTGCTAATGCAGTTTAAAGAGAAGCTTGTGCATGGCTTACATCCATTACTCGTAAAGTCGCCAGCATTTACGGGATAAAAAACCCGACGTTTGTTTTTGTTGCCTTTTAAATAGAAATGGATCTCGCCAGACATGAAAAGACAGTTCAACATGTTTCCGTCCTCTTCCACCATTTAAAGCATCTTCTGGCAAAATTCCAAGCGAATCGGGAAGTCTGCTGCATTTAGTTTGTTGGCCATTTGGATTTTATATGGGAATAAGTCCAATTTTTTGTGCATAATTGACTGCGAAACATAGTTTTATATACCGATATGCTGCAAGAACAGGTCAGAGCTGTCAGCTTATACCCATTTGAGTAGATAAGCTTCTTGTCGAAACTCATAGATTATTTTGTATGGCAGCAGCTACATCACCGATTGTTTCCTCCGTCCGAACTCGATAGTAAGGTCTTCTGTTGCCTGTCCCATGCTCGGAAGCAGGTGCCATTATGGTCCATCTGCTCGGAGGATTGCCGCTAAACGTGCGCCTATACTTTCGTTGAACCGAAACTACGGACTCCAGGCTTGTTCCAAATTTTTATTTCAGTGTCCCAGTAATCCATTTTTGTTAAATCTAAAAATCAATCTGCAAAATAAAAAAATTAACCAGATTCATTCAATAGAAAAAAGTTATACTTTTTTTTGGTAGCGGCTTTCTTCATCCACCCTGTACATATGATATTTGGAATAAAATCGCATTAATTTTTTGTAACGTTTTAGCAGAGCAATTAGTAAAAATAAACAAATAGAGTTAATTTCGATGAGCGCTTTAAATATTTCCATATCTCGAACAAGTTGTGTATAAACTTATGTGCTTAACCTCAGGTTTTAAAATGCACTTACGAGTATTAACAAGGTTTAAAAATGATTTCAAAAAATGTTAGAATATATAAAATGTGTTTCATAAACATGAACCATTAAACAATCTTCTTGGATATTCAAAGCTCGGCCCTTTTGTTTAAATTAAATTAAAAACATTGTGAAAACTATATACAAAACACAAAAATGATTCTACCATGATTCGCTTACCGGTTTCATTAGAAAGGCAATTTATCTCAGAATATTTTAGACCAATGCATTTGGCACTTTCGTTTTGTGCATTCCTCCAGTCGATTATAAAATTTTCCCATACAAAAGTTTTCCCAAATTTTAAAAATTTGTTATTTCAACTGACACCAAAACATTAAAATTTATCAATCTAATAAACGATAATGGGCGTAGAGCGCCCAAGTATCGCATAAGTAGCGATTAATGAAAACATAACGAAACTCCAACATGGAGTTAGGAGGTAAGCCCGATTATTGCACGGAATGCACTATAGCGCACAATAAATCTCTTGAAGCTCTTTATCACAATCTCAAAGGTTTTAGAGAGAATGACCGATCTGTAACAATTATTCGTGCAAAAAAGGTAAATTTTTGTGATTTTTTTGTACACTAAAGTATAACATACGAAGAATTTTGTGTAAAATTTTTATAAATAAATATTAAGAAATAACGAGATAAAAAAAAACAAAATTATTTCGTTATTCCAGATAACGATTAGTGGGTTGATCGGAAATTTCAAAAAAAAAAATCAGCGTTACCCCGTAAATTTTGTGCAGGAAAATTGTTTAAAATTGAAATAGGATCGGTGTAGTAGTTTTGAAGTTATGAGGACCCCGACTTTGAAAACATAAGTTGTGCTAAAAATGCTCATGTGTGAGGCGCGGCTGCTTAATCTACTGTCTCTTTAGTTTTACTCGGAATTATCTCAAATTTTCACACAATATATACTTAAAACTCGAAAAATTATGCTGATTTTGAAAATTTTTTTGTCGGTTTGTGTTTCACAGTGTGTTTTCTTCGTGTTTTGGATAAATTGTGCTATCAACATTCATTAAAACTTTTTCCAGATATTTAAAGATTAGGTTTTTGTTTAGAAGAGTTATGTACGAGCCCTTGCTATCACAATGATGGACCAAGTGTATTTACCCCGTGTATATCTTTAACTACACTGTTTCCTATGCTGGTTCGTATTGTGAGAAAGAAGGTTGATATTCTAATAATGTTTTAAACTATTAAAAGTCTTTAAAACAAAAAGTTAATAAAATTATGTATTTAATCATGATAACTGATGAAATTATAACGTCTGTGCAAATTCTATAAAAGTATTTTTTTTTATTAATCTTGAGCTTTCAAGTAAAAACGAACTTATCCAAGCAGTATTTTTTAGGTTTTATCACCAAAATATGTCTTCGAAAAGCTAATATGCTAAGCCAATATACATAAAAATATAGCATTAAATATCTCAGTTTTTGATTGATCAAAAAAATAATAGATAATGGTATTGTTGTAAAATTCTGCTAATAACATTTATTCGCGTACAACTACAGGGTGTTACAAAACTATTGTTGTGGTTTGAATGTTTAATAACTTTTTTTTATTGGTTAATTATAATTATTATTTTTTAATGGCGAATATTTTTGGCTTAAGTATTAAAAATTATATCCCGCTGCGCATATTCGTGCTCTTTCCAGTACATTTTGCATAAAGATAGCCCAGTTATGCCGAACATCTTCTTGTTGATGTTTCTGGACTGTCCTACACACTATCCACTGCCATACTGTACCATGTTGTCGAAAACCAAGCGGTTCATTGTTGGTTCTGATGGTCCAGTACGCACATTTTATAAGCACCATGCGTCAAAAGAATTGACTCTTGATTTTAAGAATAAAATTCAACAATTGCTGATCGCTGTTCTGTTGTGCAGTGTTCCATTTCAAGTTCTCTAAGTTTGCTCCACAAAATTCTGAAATAAAAATAAAAAATATAAATAAATTTAAAAAGTTATTAAATATTCAAACCACAGCGGTAGTTTTGCGCCACCCTGTATATCAATTTGGAAGTAACATAAAATTGTACTTAAGTATGTCATATTCAAAGCTATTTCAACAAAGCATAATTTGAACCGAAAGTACTTGTTCATTTTTTAGTTACCCACACATTCCAGCCGTAGCCTAAATACGCTTATCGCTGCTAGACTTTATCAGTTGAATTTTTACTTAATGAAATAAAATGAACTACCATAAAAAGAACCTCAAACAAAGTTATACAAATACGTATTTTTTGAAATTACATAAGTATTTCTAAAGAAGCTATTTTGCAACAAAAGATGGTTCGGTTTCCTTAAAGTTTGGCGACTTCGTGAAATTTTCAAAACATATTTAGGCTCCAGTTTCCTTATCAGAGATATTAGGGTTTTATTGCTAGACAACTCACATACGACAAGAAAAAGATAGTTGCTATACATATTAGTCGGCGTTTAGTTTCACATATACAGTGAGCAAAAAATAAGATGTACACTACCAAAGTCTTAAAGATGTAAAAAAATATGAAAAATAAAGCTTGAGATCTATACTACTACTAAACTTTTATCCTATTTTTATATTTTAAGGAAAATATAACAAAAACAAAAAAATTAACTTTCACAAACCAAAAAAAAACTTTTATACTAAGAACATTCGAATCCTCGCAATTGTGAAGGAAAACAACCGATTATTTTTACTTGGTGGAATTGACAAAAAATAGGTCTGGAGGATGGATTTGTGTTTGTCCAAAACGACGACCCCAAATACTCGGCCCAAATTGTTAAGGAATGGTTGATTAAAAACACTAAAAAAGTATAACCTCACCACCTCACCATATTAAAAGCCGGAATTAAAATTCTATTAAAAATCTGTGGACATTTATAAAAAAAAACAAAAACTACCACATCTATAATAAAAACCAGACAAAAAGCTCTGAAGCAAATTAAGTATACCATACCAGTAGAAGTGAATAAAAAAAAATAAGGTTCACTTGATGCGAAATGGACATATGCCAAATTCCAACATGAAAAATACTATCAAATTGAAACAAATTTCAATTTACCTGAATAACTTAATCTCTTAAGTGAACAAGTTTTTTTTTGCAATTTTTTGTTATATTTTCCTTAGAATATAAACAGCTCTCAAGCATTTGATATAAAAAATATATATATTAGCTCTACACATATTTGAGATAACTTTTACATCTTTCAAATTTTTTGCTTTTTTTTTCTTCACTGTCTATATCTGTGTATTTCTAAATGTAATATCTTCCAAATGTGAAAAATTAAATTTTTAGTTACTTTTCTAATAAAAATACATACCCGGTTCAGAGTCGTCTAGACCAAATTTAAAATAGATTAGTATACCCCCGACAGACATGTAGTTCCATGATGCTAGGTTTCAGAATAGTAAGGGCTCTATTGTCATATTGCCAAATTAAAAATAGATTATTATACCCCCGACTGAAGGGTGATACAATCCATCCTCAATTTGGTTTTTCTTGAAATCATGCAATCGCCTGAAACGACCTATAATTTACAGTATTGAACACAATTTCTCTGCATTTTGAAGAAGTCAAAAATTATAGTGTGTAGATTTGTACAATGGTTTTTAAACTCAGGTTTATTCCTAGATTGTTTTGTAATTTTTTAAAATAAAAATGTATTGAAATAGTAAAGGCTTAAAAGACAAAAATGCATGCGACAAAATAGATTGGACAAGTATTTCTATCAATATTTTGTAAAGTATACGTGGTTTAAATGCACTTCTCCTTGACGTGTTTTTGCCTTAAAATCAACAAGCCGTTGTAATTGTCTGGAAAGTTTTTTTTTTAGCTTGCCCTTCATAATTTTTGTTTATTTGTTGTTTACTATTTCCCAGAAATGTTTGAAGTCAGTTGACGGAGCTGTCCAGCTCATTACATTTTGTCCTTCCTTGCGGCACTCAATGATCAACCTTTTGGCATATTTTCGACTGTTACCCTGTTGAAGTTTCCAAATAGTTATATTTTATTCAGGTTAGGAAAACATCACATTTTTCAAAGTTATCTGGTACGAAAATCTGTTTATAATGACGTCGATAAGGTACCAACACCATTTCCCGTGAAGCAACCCCGGGCTATCATTTTCTCATTTTAATTTCTCTGTTAATCAGTTGATATTCTCTCGTGGAATTGTTATACAGGTTTTCCTGTATTTATCCAAAATAAATGGGTTCTTTGTGGCACGATAAGTTGTCATCTCCTTTAAAGAGTTCTAATGCTAATTTTTAGGTTAAGAGCACTAACAACACATGCATAGGATTCGCTTGGATGCTTTCGAAACTCACTAACAATTCCGGAATCATCTTTGAAAGTCGTGCATCTTGGTCGTCCACCACCGTGGATAGTTTCAATCCATCCTGTGGTAGTTAAAATTTTTTATGATGAAGCTTACTGTAGACTTCGGCTATACATACATATCTTTCTGCATATTTCTTTTTGTGGAACACTATCCTTATAATGTATAATCATGAAAATGTTTAATATTTTCAAGTGATCGTTCTATTTGGTTCGAGCCATATTGGACTTTTGAATTTTAAAAAAATACTAATACACAATAATACATATAAGTATTTTACAAGCTCCCCCCTTTACCTTACTGAAATCGTCCAATAACTAAAGTGATCAACAACAACACCAAATATTGCTCTCTCTCTCTCTCTCTCTCTCTCTCTCTCTCTCTCTCTCTCTCTCTCTCTCTCTCTCTCTCTCTCTCTCTCTCTCTCTCTCTCTCTCTGGTATTGTCACGGCACAGTGCTTTTTGTGAATTATTTTAATAAATAAACCTTTTTTTTTTTATAAATTCAAAGAAATCTGAAATCCGGTTTTCAGCTCGTATATCGAATATTCTTTCATTTAAAAAAAAAGGTTAGGTTTTGCATAATATTTTGAAATTATTGTCCTAGCTGAATTTTTCGCTTGTACAATAATTCTCGCCTATTGTAATGACTTCCCATTTCCCATAGTATTCTTTTACCTCTTATAGCTTTTTTCAATATCCGCAAGGAAAGGACAATAGAATGTCAGTTTTTGGAAGACACTCACACAAAAAGTTAACCTAAAAAGACACAATTAAACAAAAGATAACCATGTCTCAATGCTGCAGAAATTATCTAACAAAATATTCCCATTTTAAATTGTGTTAGTAAGACATATGTATTTCTAAAATAAATATACATATCTACGTGTATGTATATGTGTGAATGTTCTAGCTACGTTCACTGAATTCTTACTTTAGGTCTTTCAATCTACGGTTTCCACATAGACGCTTCCAATGGCACCGTATGTGACGGTGTCTTGATTGTAAATTATTCACAAAATTTAAACTGTCACCGCATAAGTATCTAATCTCGGTTCAACATACAAGCGGCACATACTCGGCGCACAACTTTTTACCTTTTTATGACAATTTTCAGTAGTGGCTTCTGTAGAGAACATCTACTCAAAAGTGCAAAATGTGCGCTTTTATCAGTGTTCGTTTAATAGAAATTGGCGCGAAACTTGTGCCTTCGAGTGCAAGTGTGAATAAAAAATTATCATGAGGCTTTATTTCAGACTAAAGAAGTCGTCTTAAGCTTTCATAAGTATTGTGTTATTTATTCATTTGTACATGTGCTAGTGTGTAGTGTTTAGCAAGTATTGGGTACTCGTATGAAGTACCCATCCGATTTCCTCGGGAAGCAAATTTTAGAACATGGGATTAGTTAAATATTTTTTTATAATCAAATTATGTTGAATGGTTAACAGTGGACATTCTACAAATATAAATCTGTTTTAAAACTAAAAATATAAAGGAAGAAATATTATTAAAACTTGTTTTTAAGTTACACCCTTATAATGATTCCAAGCACTTTGGGTTTCATCGAGATTGTTATACCAGCACTCTTGCATTTTCTTCACTAGATGCTTCCACAGGGTCTCGGTCTCCCGGTAGCTTTCCGCCTCGCATTTTGCATGTTTCTTTCCATTTGGCCAACTTTTTTTCACTTACGGTGTATTTTAAAGCGCTTAACCACTCTTCCTTAAGGCTGCTCGACCAGCCTTAACCAGCCCTAACGATCTTTCTTTCAAATACAGCCAGTACCGATTTACTGAAAAATACATAAATATAAAAAAGTTGGGTATAAATCAGGGGGTTTATATTTACTAACGAAATCGGTTAAAAAATATTAAATATTCGGTTTTAAAGTATTCAGTATTAAAGCGTATTAAGATTTAAGAGCACTACTATTCTACTTCGGCAGGCAGACATGCCTACATGCAATCAATTTAGTCTTTGTGTATTATCATGCAGATTTTAATAGATTGTTAGTTCTCAAATTCATTCAGTTTCATCTAGAGAAAAAAACATCTACAATTAATATCACACACAGGAAGAAAACGCTTATGATAAATATTCGTGCTCGTATGCACATACATACGTGTATATAACGATATGTGTACCACATTCCATATATTCTTATTTAAATTTGCCATTTCACTTAATGTTTGAGCAAATTTAAATAGGAATTCATTCATTTATACTGCTCAAGTACAGGAAATTTAGATTAAGTTGATTTTGACGCTTTCAAGAGAATATTTTTCACAGAAACAAACTTTCATTATTTTGATGTTTCCAATAGACACCTTATCAAATTTGCGTTTAAAAGATATTTAATTCTTAAAAATTCACACTCACACACACTTTAATATTAAAAGAAAATACCGAAATTTACATTAGGGTTATGGCTGGAACATTTTTCGAGAAACGCCGTTGCTGCTGTGATATAGGAGATATAGCGCTTAGGCAAAGATTATTCATCTTATAACGGACAATTTTTTTTACATATTTCAGTTTACGAAATTACAAAATGGCGCTTTCTTTCTTTTTTAATTTCCTAAACATGAAACAAGCAAGGAACTTAATGGGAATCAGTGTAGCCTGCACGATATAATTCTTCTCTCTGGCCTACTGGTCCTAATGTTAAATGCGTTGTTAACACGGCTCAATTTTTTACATTCTCGCCGGCATTTACGAGGTTAATGTTCTTACGCGGATTTGAACCTGGGCTTACTTGTATGATAGCATACCATTGAGGCGCAAAACAAAACCTTCTCGTAAATCAGTGGGCTGTACATGTTCAGCTTCTGCCAAAAACGAATTTACGCTGAACGGCTATTGCAATGTTGAGATTCGTCTATGTTTTGATATATCCCAAAAATTGTTCTACCCTATTACAAGTCTATTTTAACTTGGACCCGCAAACCCAAAAACAAATGAACGATATATGTCCCCGAATACTTTATAAGTACATATGTATGTTCATACATACATATACGAGTATATGCATGAGTCATATTTTAGGTTATCAGCACAGAAAACCAATAAAACAATGCAGGGTTTTGTTCTAAAAATATACGAAAGTGTAAATACTCGTACGTTAGAATTTAATGTATAAAGTCGAATTTTCAAAGAGTCCATGATGAATCATAATTGTTTTTTTTGGCTACCTAACCGACAAATAATGAGGTTTGCACAGAAAAAAAACGATTACAAAAATATAATACATATACACAAGATTGTAACAAAAATTGGGTTTAAGCAGGGTGGGCCGTTTAAATTTTAAACGTCTTGTTGAAACCAAATGTCATCCAAGTTATTGGCTTGAATATTTGGAAACAAAAATTCGTTGAGCATGGCGCGGTAACGCTCACCGTTGACGTTAACGGCGGCTCATTTTCGAAAAAAGGCCAAATATGCCGCTAGCCTAAAATCCACACCAAGCAGTAACTCGTTGTGGAACCCCATATGCGGCAATTTTGCTTGTTGACAAACCGAGATGAAAATGGGCTTCATCTGAAAACACGATATTTCGGTGAAACTCTTCATTTCCTGCCAAACAATTTTCAGCCCATTAGGAAAAGCGAAAACGCGTCGACGGTCACGAGGCTTCGGTTCTTGGACTAATTGAACTTTGTTATTTGTTATCCTTCATACCGAGACTTTATGCAAAATTCTCTTCAAATAAGTGCGATAAATATTATCTTCCTTAAAACGATGACGACTTAGTGCTGATGGATGCTCTTGGACATGCTCTGTGGCAGCGATGTTTTCGATTGAACGCATTGGACGAGAACGTACTCTAGTTGATTTGTCCAATAACAATCCATTTTCACGAACTCGCTTCACAACTTGACGTAAATCTGAATAAAGGCCAATTTCTTCTCGAAATTTTTCCACGTACATTTTTTACAGTTTGTGTTAAAGACTTACTACTTTGGAAGTAATATTATTTCTTAATTTTGTTCGAGCGTATAGCGTGCCATTTTGTAAATGTCAAGAATAAACCAAAAAATAAAAATTAATGTTATTCTACCTTTCTAAGTCAAAGTAATCAGTAGTTTAAATTTAAAATTTTAAATAAATGGCCTACCCTTTATTTTAAATGTCCTATTAAATAGGTATATTAACCATGTTTTGGTTGCTAGTGGCGTTTTCTATTGTGATGAATTAAAAATAATCGATGTAGAAATTATTTCGACATCTATCAAATATTTTCGACTTTAGATTCGTGTATTATTACATGACTTTCTTTTAATTTGAAAGGAAAGCTAAGCAATTTTAATCGAAAATTGCATATATATAGCAAGCAATTTTAAGTAATCGGTGTAAAAACGTCAGAAAAGTCAAGAGATATTTGATAAATGTTTGAATGTGTTTTTCTTTCATAAATTTATATTCAGAAAAATTTCAAATGCCGCTTAAAACTGCTTGGACCTATTTTCATGATAAGCGAAACTCGAAGCAGACATTGTAATCAATACACGCCTATTTGCGGCCTTGACTTCTGTGGCAATAAAAAAAATTTCGAATGTACGTACTCCTCTAGAAATGAATATTGATATGTTTTAAAGTCAATCTTATATTTTCTATCTAGACCGTGAATCCAATCTACTCTTTCGCAGATGATAGTAACCTCTGTCATTCATATTCATTCGACCGTAGGCCGAGTCTTCAAGATATTGAAGACAAAAGGCAAATTATGGATGAGACACTTGGCCGTGATCTACTGGACATTTCCGAATGGGGTCGAGTGAATAGAGTAGATTTTAATGCACGTAAGACACAGTGCTGCTTGTTGTCTCACAAGCGATTCGCTGACCCAACAATATCGTCAATTTCTCTCGATGGTACGGATATTGAACAATCAGAAGCTCTCGATGGTCTGGGCATGAAAATACAATGTGACGCTCGTTGGGCGAGACATGTATTCGAAGTGTCGAATGAAGCACTCAAGTGCATAGGCTTTTTAAAGCGGTGCAAGAAATATTTCACTCCTTCTGATCTTTTCAATATCTATACAACTTACATCAGGCCAAAGATGGAATACAACTCCCAAATATGGGCAGGTGCTCCAAAATCATCCTTGGAGCTACTTGACCGTGTTTAAAGGAGAGCGATGGTGCTGATAGGTGACAGTAGGGTATCCAACTCTATTGTTTCCCTTGAGCATCGTCGGAATGTGGGTTGCGTGACGCTGTTCTATCGTTACTTTCATGGTGTGTGTTCATCAGACATCCGTCGCCTTATTCCTGACGTGAGGATGTTCGGCAGGGATACGCGACTTTCTAGGAATTCACACCCGTTTGTTATCGATTGGCCAGTTGACCGCACTATACACTACAGATCAAATTCGTTTTTCGCTCGTACAGTCCGTACAATCGACTTCCGGCAAATGTATTTCCCACTAATTGCGACATCCAGAAGTTCAAGGGAAGCGTCAACAAACATTACTCCCTCTTTCCCCCCTCCGATCCATTAATTTCCACTCGCCAACGCAATGCACCGCATGTATAGGGGGAATCCCCTGAGTGTTGGTTATTTAAAAAAAAAAAGGTGCCATTATACCCAAAGAAAACCACGGTTTGATGCGGTCATGACGCTTCATGATGATGGCCGGAACGTAACCTTGACTGGTGCTCGCTATCGCGCCATGATATCGATCTTTATGCTACCTGAAATTGAATCCCGTAATCTTGACGACACTTGGTTTCAACCCGGTGGCGAAAAGCTGCTAATTTCACGTTTTGGACAGTTGAGTTGGCGGCCTAGATCGAGTGATATCACACCTTTAGACATTGTTCTTTGGGGTTACATAAAGTCCAAAGTCTATGCTGACAAACCAGCTACGATTCAGGTTTTGGAAGACAACATTACACGTGTCATTAAAGCCATACCGGTCGAAATGCTCGAACGAGTCAGCCAAAATTGGACCCTAAAAATGGAAACCCTGAGGCGTAGTTGCGGCCAACATTTGAAGGAAAGTATATTAAAAAATAAATGCCATATGTCCTTTCAAATTAGCAATAAAGATTACACGCTTGATTTCCTTTCCAATAAAACCGGAAATTTGAAAAAGTTAACAGTACTACTTTTTACAGCCGGTTCAAATTTAAATGGACCACCCTATACATTGTGTGTTCACATTCAACCGCCAAACACAAAAAACTTAAAGAAAAATAAAATTAAAAACTCTTCGCTATTCGAACTGGTTCTAATAAAACAGATAACTTGATTCTATGACACCAAGTTTCTATTAATATTTAAAGAAACCTTCAATATTGACACCAAAGTTAATTTTTTGTCGGTTTTAATTCTTCCAACAATCGGTTTTAATTCCAACATTTGTAATACTGCGTTATCTATATACAAAAACAATTGGCATAGTTCCTAATCATGTCTCATTTAATTACTGTTCAAAACAATTGTTTTGTTTAAACTAAACTCAGATACGAGTAAAGATTTTTGGCGCTCCTACTCAAAAACGTTTCCTTTCAAACAAATTTTGAATATGACAAATTAACTATAAAATCGTATATACTAATGGTTGCGCCCATTAATGAAAATAACAACATTGAAAGTGCTTCGTATTTTACTTGATGGATGCATTTGATGCCCGCATTTAATTGTAGAGTGAATGAACTTTTCAAATCTCATACATTATCGTTAAATGAGTCTGCCTAATTTTACAAATTAAAAGTTCAATGACGATATTTTTGGTTATTTCATTATCATTGTGTTGGTAAAGAAACGCTCATTTTAAATTACATTGACATTGAAAATAAAAATCTTTAACGCAACGTTTTTTTTTGTTTTCTTTTCTTTTTTATGCCGGCACTTTTATCTAGCTGAGTAATCTATTTCCTCGTGTTTTGCCGATTGACTTTTCTTTGGTTGCACCATGGGACAATTTCAAATGCAAACTTTGCACAAAATTCTCGTTTTGTTTTACTTCTGCTTGCCATGAGTCTCATTTTTCTTATCGCTATTGTAGATAGTATTATTAAACACAAATTTCATTTTGTTGATTTTGATGGTATAACCTATACAAAATGCATGCCGCGTGTCAAATGCTGTCTATACGTATTCATATACATAAATATTAGCTTTAAAAAAAGTACATTCTGGTTCTCTCTCATTGATAATAAAATTAGCAAATAAATGTTTGTCGAATCTAACTGGAGTACCTCGCATCAAATAAAGTGTTGGTTATATCCGCTACCGAAATAAGTCTGGCGGCCGAAAGTCAAAAGTTGAACAGTTGAATTTTGACACTTCATTTCTGGCTGCTCTCCAATAATAACGATAATGTTTTCTTACAAGATAGAAGGTTGTTAAAAACAAATTCAAACTAAAGGCTCGGGCACACTAAAGATTTTTATTATTACGCTGCATATTTATCAACTTCCGGTAGTCTATAAACCATTAAAATAACTGTCAAAAACTTAAAATCAATACATTGGAGGGTTTTTCTACGCCGACACTGCAATAGCATGAACTTTTTTTAAGTTTTTAACATTTACGAGTATTTCAATGGTTTTAGACAAACGACAATGAAGAATAACGCCTCGTAAAAAAGCTTCAGTTTGCCCGGGCCTTTACAAACCAAACATAAAGACCCTCAGGTCGATGTAGTTCTTAGAATGTTAATTGTGTAATTTCGATATCCTTGGGATATTACCTTGAGGCACATATGAGTTAGTATGTGTTGCAAAAATTAACTTTTGAGTCCTCCTTTAAACAAAACCAACCGATTCTTATGTTGTTGTTGTACGGCATATATAAGTAGTGCCGGGGTGGCAGCCGAAGAATTCCTCCTTCGGGTCTATTTGGTGCATAGAACCGGCTGTCGCGGGGCAGCTGATTCTTATGTAAAACTCTCCTGAATCCGAATTAAATGTCGGTTTTGCCCCACCATGAAGATGGAATCTGACTTTTTTTATTAATCTGCCTAAAAATTCAGAAATTCTTATACGATTTGCTTAAAAATGAGTAATATTAATTGGTAAGAAATGCATCTCTCATGTAAATTATAATTTATAAGAATTGTCAAAGTTACATGCAGAAGAAATCAAAATTTTATTTTTTAACGTTTATAAATTTAGTTTCAACTGCCAATTCTGGAGCTCTCCTACTAGTTTTTGCACAAAATTATGAAAAACGCACTCTAACGATTCCAACGTTGTATATATTTTTTTACAATCCGACTAAAATTGCCTGAGTTATAGCAATTTTTGTAACAGAAAGAAATTACATGTTTACTTTTAAATCTCGTTCTTACAGTGAGAAAAAACCAATGCAATCGTTACAACAAAATGTTGATTTCATTTGTAACTTTCACAATTTATATTCGATTTTTATAAATTATAAATTAATAAGAATTGCCGAATTTGAAGACAAAATAATGAAAAAAGGATACCATACTATACGTTCGTATTCAGGAGATCATTTTACGTAAGGATTAGTTGGTTTCGTCCAAAGGAGGATTTTATTGCAGAACAGTGTAATCAAACGACACAACATATTAAAAATATAAAAATTGTATTTTCTTTTGGGTTTTGGTAGTTCCGTATTTTGGTAGTTCGTAAATGACATAAGTACGTTGTGCGTTTAGATCACGTGATGCCGTCAAGTTTGCTACTAAAGTCTAGTATTTAGTTTACCTTTTCATATGAAAATGTGTCAAACTCCATGTAAGAAAGAAAGTCTGTGAAATTGCAGTGAAAATTGGTTGACATCTACTTGTATATCAAACCATCTCACAATGGCAGAAAGTTTTTTTTAATTTTTTTTTTGAAAAAGTGACAAACAAATCTTGGCATACACGAATTTATGAGCTATTTTAAGGCGAGTAATGAATTTTTTCGTGAACCAGCTTGTTCATCAACAAAAAAAACAACACTTAATTATCAGTTTTTGAAAAACTTTTTTCTAAATAAAATGATTTTCTGTGTGAGGAAAACTTTTATTTGGACCTTTACAATTTTTTCTATTAAGTAAAAAAGATGACATCGTCAAGTGGTAGCCGCCAAAGTTGATGTACATATGTCCGTGTCATAGTTTTCCGCAAGATTTTCGGTGATAACTGTTCGATTTCCGGTTGAATGTTTTCCTTAAGGTTTTCGATTGTCTTGACTTGCGACTTTATGTATCCTAAAAGATAGAAGTCTTAAAAGATTAAATCGGGCGATCTTGCTGGCCGTGCCTTATCGCCAACACGGGAAATTACGCCACCAGGAAACGCTTTCTTCACAATTTCTATTGTGATTCGTACTGTGTGTGACTATACCGTCTTCAAAGGTTCACCAAACTCAGATCAACCAATTCCAGCATTATAGAACAAAACACAGAAAATTCAAATTGAATGGGGAATATTTATTATCATTTGAAAGAACATTTTTTTGAAGATTATGTCTATCAAATGTTGGCCGCGGCTACGTCTCAGATGGTCCATCCGTTGAATCCAGTTTTTGATGACTCGTTCGAGCATTTCGACTGGTAACTGGCGAATGACACGCGTGATGTTTTGCTCCAAGGCCTGAATCGAAGCGGGTTTGTCTGCATAAACTTTAGACACGTATCCCCACAGGAAAAAGTCTAACGGTGTGATATCACGCGATCTTGGCGGCCAATCGACCGGTCCAGAACGTGAAATTATCTGCTCGCCGAAGTGTTCTCTCAATTAATTCATTGGTTGATGCGATGTGTTGGAAGTGGCGCCGTCTTGTTGAAACCAAATGTCGCCGAGATCACGAGCTTCAATTTCAGGCATCAAATAGTCGGTAATCATGGCACGATAACGGTCGCAATTGACGGTTACGTTCTCACCGGCATCATTTTTGAAGAAATATGGACCGATAATTCCACCGGCACACCAAACTGTTGTTTTTTCTGGATGAAGTGACAGCTCTTGAACCACTTCTGATTTATTTATTTATTCATATAGTAATACAAAAGCCCGCAGGGCCAAAAAACCCGTATTACTTAGCAATACATTCCCAAATAGAAATACTTAAAAACTAAAATAAACTTTAATAATAAATATGTATGTACGAGTATAAGTATATACAAGTGCAATTTAACACGATTGGCTCCCCAGCCATATTTACATCAAGTAGAAATAAAAAAAATAGAAATATAGTCCAGATTTGTTTGTTTACATACCCATTGAGCCAGAAATGTCGGCCGATTATGTTGACCATAATTTGAACGAAGTGCACGAAACACATTCCTTGCAGATCTTGAATTTTCGTTATAAAGTTGAACGATTTGTTAACGTTGTTCAGGCGTCGTAAAGCTTTCCATGATGAAATGCCAAACAATACTAAACAAAAATAACATGACCGCATGACACGACTCACACGTGATCTGTCAACAAAAGGCTATTGGAAAAAGTATCTCTACTAGGATCACCCTATATAAATACATATATTTTTACCTCGATGAAAAAGTTTATTGAAATAAACCAGATAGAGTTTATGCGAAATAAACTCGAACTTGTTGGAACCAGTTTGTAGAAATATACTTTTAATTAATCAATCTCGAAATCTAAACTCTATAACTTAAACTGCAACATTTTAAATCATTTGAGTTTTTTGCTATTTAATCACACGGTGTATTGTTTTGCTTTTTCAAACACTTTTTTTGTTGGCCAGTTGACAAATTAAAAGAAAGACAAAAAAACGCTCACTCTTTCTCTCATGTCATTTTATGTTTGCTGTTCTCATTTGGTCAAAGTATTTTATTGCATACGTTTCGTATTCCGGCCTGTCGTTTGTCTTCACTTATTTTTTGTTTTTTTTTTTGTTAAGACGTTCATTAACCTCTTGTGTTAATAAAATTGGTTTGTTGTTCTGACATAGTAACAGAACCGGGTTTTACAACGGCTCTTACGGTCTCGGTTTATTGTTGTAAACAGTGTTTTGTGCCAAATCATTGTAAATAAAGGTTTTGTTTAAAATTTCTTCAACTAAAATTAACACTGACTATTTTATAACAATTTATCTTCCTTGAGGTATGATTGTTTTCTTTTTCTGTTCGAAAAAATTTGAGGAGTATGAGCGTTACTCTAGAATTTATTTACAATTAAGTCCATATCTTTATAATAAAATAAAAAATGATAATTTGTTTACACTTTGTTATTTATTTATTATAAAGTGTGTATGTACTCGAGCATTACTCATATATTGCATAGCGGTTGCTATGCTTATCACGCGTTCTATTTAAGAAATAACATATTTACTTTATTCATTCACTTTAACCACTCATCTTTTTCCCTTTAAGTAAATTTGTATCACATGTTTAGCATTAAATTGCTAAATAGCTTTGAAGGTGTGTTGTACATACCTGTTTCCAATATCTGGATTCTTGTTTTTTCTTGTTTTCGTCTTTCTTATGTTACATTTGACATGCTCTCATTATTTTCCTTTACCCAATTTGTGTTACTGTCGTTAATATCATCTTGACACAATTTCGAAATTTTGGACTTTATAACGGTTTTTAACTTTACATTTTTTTAGAAACTACTAGTGGTGACTCCTCCATTTCCTCCCATCATTCATTAGAGGTTTTTGAGCCCGTACATTTAAACACAAGACAGCGAATTTGCGATTTGTTAGAAAGACTGAAGAATTTTACTCATTCGAAATATCAAAAGTGTAAAAATAAAAAGTAAGAAAAAGTTCATATTATTGCTTTAGTATATCGCACACTCAGCTTTTTACACACTTCACATAATATGTATGTATGTTTTTAAAATAAGAATACTTGATAAACATAATTTATCGAATCTGAATGTCCGATAGATGTTATTTTGTAAATTTACAACTTATTCTTATTCCTAGATGGGACTGCTTGTTAGGCAAATTTTTTTAGGTCAGATAAACTATACCAGATTATCTGAAAAGTTTCCGATTGTCCGATCTAACATTTTCTTTTTTAATTGTTTCTAATGCTCTGAGTAAGGTCTTTGTGAATTTTTTGTAGTACGGATAGTAAAATTTTTTGAACTCTTTTTTTGCCTGTTTTCTTTAAATTGGAAACATTTATATTAGTTTTTGATTATCATGTCATTGATTTGCTGAAAGATTTTTGAATTATATTTTTATAATATTTTTTTCTACTACTACTTTTTATGATATTAATTTTGTTTACTGTTAAACTTGAATTTTGCAATACTCCAAAATTTTGATTCAATGCAATCTCAGAAAACTACACTTTAGCTGTTATACAGACCTGTCACATAGTTTCATTGAAATGTTTTAAATTCCGTACTTGCCATTCTATAAGGTGTGGTTTTACCTTCATCAGACTCCGATCAAATTAAGTAATTCCCCAAATTTTTAAAACCCTGATTCTTTTAGTATATGAGTACTATGGCAACTCTATGCAAAAAAAAAAAAACATATGTTTCACGAAACCAAAATAAATAAACTGAGTTGAGAAATATTAAATTGAATGCGAATATGCCTGGAATATCTTTAGTAGCTTGAATCGAGGCACTGAGCCACAACAAAAATATATATGTGACGCGCAAAATAGAAAGGGACTTAAGGTTAAAAACCAGTTTTGTTCAGGAGAGCAATTTTAAAGATTAGGTCCCTTTCTATTTGCTCTTAGAATCGTTGACTTCGCTTTCATAAAACGCACATATCTCTGGGAGGAAACACTTTTGGTGCATGGGATCGGTCTCATTCGATGCTCAGATGTTGTCCACATCAAAAAAAGACGAAAAAAAAATATATATATATATATATATATATATATATATATATATATATATATATATATATATATATATATATATATATATATATATATATATATATATATATATATATATATATATATATATATATGTATATATATATATATATATATATATATATATATATATATATATATATATATATATATATATATATGTATATGTATATATATATATATATATATATATATATATATATATATATATATATATATATATATATATATATATATATATATATATATATATATATATATATATATATATATATATATATATTTCTGTTTTAGATTATTTCTTGGGAAGCAATTATTATTTTACACAGCTGGCTTAGTGTTATATGAAAGTATAAAAAATTCAAAAATTAAAAAATTCAAAATCTTCACCAAACTAAAAAAATATTAAAACCAAAAGGAACACTAAATCAACAAAAGTTGTACTCGAAAGAGCGAAAAAGTTGTTAAGGCTCAAGCAAATAGAAAGCCTCGGAAAAAAAGGGTGCTTTTTTCAGACGTGTGATTTTCGAGGAAAAATGAAACGCATACATTTAAATGTTATTGCCAAGAATATAACTTTATTACGAGGGCTACTATGTATAATTCTGGCCTACTAATGAAAATGCGAATATTTATCATCAAAAATGGTGTTTTTCAAAGCATTTAAAGTATTATACACCTATGCAGCGCTCAAACCAATTGTCGAAGCACTTTTTCCACTCCGATTGAGACACCTCCAAAACATTGTTTTTGAACGCTTCAACAGCATCTTCTGGCGACGAAAATAGTTGACCACGCATTTTTTTCTTGATGTGCTGGAATAAAAAGATGTCATTGGGCGCCAAGTCAGGGCTGTACGGCGGATGACCCATCAATTCGACGTTTTGGCCGGTCAAAAAGGCGCTGGTTTGAGCCGATGTGTGAGTGCTCGCATTGTCATTGTGCACAATGATTCGTCTTCTCTTGTTCGTTTTTCGAATTTCTCCGAAGACTTCAGGCAAACAAATTATAGTGTACCACTCAGAATTGACCTCCTACGATGCTCAAGCAAAACAGTCGCCACATGACCAGTTTTGCCTAAGAGTCAGGCAACCATTTGCTTCGAAGTGCTCCTTCCACGAACAACTTTCGTTGGATTTAGCTCGTCTTCGAAGACCCACACGGTCGATTGCAGTTTTGTTTCAGGCTCATACGCCTAGATCCATGACTCGTCGATCCTGTGACGATCTTATAAAAGTCTTTTGAAGCACCGCTATCGTATTTTTTCAAAATTTCTTTGCACCAATCGACACGAGCCTTTTTTTGAGCGATCGTCAAATTGTGCAGGATCCAACGAGAACAAAACCTTTTTTTACGGCCAGGTTGTCATGCAATATCGAATGTAAGCTGATGGAAGAAATGCCCAAGGGTGCCTCTAGGGTGGTGTTTCATTGTCATACAAAGATTTAGGTTCATCGATGCACTCTTGTCGTGATAATTCACGCCGAAAGTTGTGAAAAATGATCGCACGAGTTAATTCCATTTTTTTTTGCCAAATTGATTTTTTTAAGTCACTGTACCCAACACAAATGATGTTCGTAAGTCAAAACGTTTTGAGTACGTTTATGCTAAAAAATGTCAAACTTTCCAATGGAAATGTCAGATGGCGCCAGGCAACACTTAGTGGTGCCTAGGCCAGAAATATATATAGCAACCCTCGTACTACGAATATACTCTTTCATGGCGTCAATCGTGACGGGCTTATCTGCGTAGACAATCGACTTCACGGCGTAACGGCGTCTCGTTCCTCCAAATGCGACAATTTTGGTTATTAATGTACCCATTCACAAAAAGTAAGCTTCATCGCTGAACAAAATGTTCTTGTAAAAACCATGATCGGTGGCCAACTCGTTTTGGACCCATTGGCCGCGATTTGCAAACGTTGTTTCGGAGTCAGTCTATTAATTATGAACTGGCAAACCAAACTGAGCATAAATCAATTGACAGCTGTCAAAAAGACTAACTCCGGGAAATGTATGGCCAGATTGAAAACCACACGCTAAAAAAAACCCTTTATTAAAATACATGTATTGATATGAAGACACACACAAAACTTACTTTCTTTGCCGAAATGACACAAAGCGAGGCAAAAAGTTGGCAGACTTTCGACTTTTTAAGAATTTCTTCGGCTTTTACATTTCAAAAATGCACAATTGTATATATTTTTTGTAAAAAAGGAAAGTTTCAACAAGCAAATTAATTAATATGATAGAAGGAAAAAATATTTCAATTTCTGGATACAAAAAAAGTAAAATGTTTAAATAAATATCGCATTCACAAGCCGAACTTCAAAACGATTCCTAGCCCAGAAAGCATGTAAAGAAAAAAGCTGACCACCGATGTCCAATCTTTTTCATCGAGCCTGGTCCTAAAGTCAATGCGACGTATGGTCAAAAAAAATGTTAAGGAAGCAGATTTAGTGCCGTGAGTAGGCAAACATTTCGGTAGTAGACCAGGCACGTTCGAAGAAGACTCGGCACAGTCTCAAAATACTCAAGCAAACCAAGAAGCGGTAATGGTTGTTTACATTCGTCTAGACAATAGCTTTCAAAATCGCCAGATGCAAATCCAAAGGAAAATGTCATCTCAGAATGGGTTGGGAAGCCCTGCCTTGAGTCATAGACATTTGTTGTTGGAGTGAATCATTTAAATTTTCAAATCGCATAACTTAAGTTTGTTGCTTTCGTAAAATAACACCAACGAAATAAAAACAAATTCTACGACAGTCGTCGAAATTGGAATACGAAATGATTACCACTTACCCTATCAAGAAGACAAACGTAACGTGCATATAACACGAGTAAAAAAACAAACTAATATTTGGAATTTATAGCATTATACCCGATCCAATGCTATCAAATGGCAAAAAATCGTTATGTTTTGAAACCATTTACCTTAAAATTATTTTATTCCCTAGACGTTTTCAATTCATTGAAATACATATAAGTATACTATGAGTATTTTTAAAAATTAAATTCGGGTTTGCTCAAAGTAAATCTATATGTATGTACTTTTTAAATCGTTATATATCTAGATACTATTATATACATATGTAGGCACATAGTTATCTCTTAAATGAATTGTATTTTGTAAAACCTTTCAATTAGTAACAATTAAATGCTTCGTATTCATTCCTGTGCTATGCGCCAATGATCGTTCCGCAGCTGAATTCTTCCTCCGATTGTGCTTACTTCAGTATAAAAACTTGAGAGCGCACAGTTTCATCTTGAGCTCGGAACATGTTTGTACTGTGTTGGTACTTGATGTCGTGTACTTAAGTGTAGACATAGGGATGGATAGATTTCATTCTGCATTTTCATCTTTTTTTAAGATGATCAGTTTTATTGTAGGTTGCTGCCACAATAGAAGTTGGTTTGTGGATTACAAAAGATTTGCTTTGTAGTCTGAGGAAGCATAGTACCATAGCTGCTGCCGCTTTTCTTTAATATGTTCTCATAGTGAATGCATACATATGTTAATTGGTTCGATATTGATATCAATAACTATTCATTGTAGACTTAGGTCATGTGATTCGTTGTCTCAAATTGTATGACCCATTTTATACTTTTAAATTTGAGGCATCTGGGATGGGCATTATTTGTATATGTATAAGTATATGCGATTTTTTTACGTTTGTGTATTGATAAATCCGTATGAAGGACAACTCGATATTACAAATATTTGAAAACATTTCTCTCAAGGTTGGTTTAAGGTTGCAAACAATGATTATGTTTTGATATGCCTTTTTATCTGATCTCTTAAATAACTAGTTATTATAAATATTAGCATTTAAATATAGGGTGATCCATTTGAGGTATTTTTTCAGGAAAAAAAATTTAAAAATTCAAATCAAGCGTGGAAATAATGGTAATTTGAAAGGACTTTTTATGATATGTATTTTTTGAAAATAGTTTCGTTCATATGTTGGCAACTGCATTATGGAAATGAGCGTTCGGTAAGAAACGGGAAGATCCGCTGTTTTCGACCAAAATTTTGTTCAGTGATGAGGCCCATTTCTGGCAAAGTCAATAAACAATCGCACGACGCCGGTTCTATGAACCGGATTGAATCGAAGAGCAATTCTTCGGCCAAAGGCTGTCACCCCGGCACACAAAATAGCCGCATTTGGTCTGAGAAGCAACAAGAAGAGGTGCCATTTTACCAAAAGAAAACACGGTTTGGTGCGGTGCATATTTTGCCATCGGTGCATGTTTTTCCGAAAATGATGATAGTCGGAACGTAACCGTGAATGATGTTCGCTATCTCACCATGATATCGATCTTTAGCTACCTGAAATTTAAGCCCGTAATCTTGACGACACTTGGTTTCAACAGGACGGTGCCACTTGCCATACAGCTGCTCAAACAATGCATCTATTGAGACGTCGTTTCGAAAAGCAGCTAATTTCACGTTTTGGACAGGTGAGTTGGCCGCCTAGATCGAGTGATATCACACCTTTAGACATTTTTCTTTAGAATTACGTAAAGTCCAAAGTCTATGCTGACAAACCAGCTACGATTCAGGTTTTGGAAGCCAACATTACGCGTGTCATTAAAGCCATACCGGTCGAAATGCTCGAACGAGTCATCCAAAACTGGACCCTAGGAATGGAAACCTTGAGGCGTATTTGCGGCCAGCATTTGAAGGAAATTATATTCAAAAAATAAATGCCATAAAATGTTATTTCAAATTACCAATAAAGATACGAGTACTACACTTGATTTGAATTTTTATATTTTTTTTGTTCTGAAAAAATACCTCTAGATATATCATCCTTTATCTGTTACACCCTAGGTTTCGGAGATTTTTTTCAGTAGTTAAATTTGTTAATATCGTTTTGTTAAATGGTTGAACCTTATTATTATTTGTTGTTTATTGCTAAGACAAATGATCAAAAACAAATTTGTTAATATTTTTTATTAACAATAACAAATTAGTAGAGCCCGACCGATTAATCGGCTTCGACCGAAGTAGAATAATCAGCCAAAATTCGGCCTTCGCAAGATTGTTTGGTTGATATATTAAAAATGTAGAAATAATAAACTACGATTTACAAAATAGAGCGCAAAATATTACTGCATTAATAAGATGAATTCAACTTCTCAATACCGAAAAAACGCAATCATTTGCTTCGATGTACTTCTGCCACAAACAACTTTTGTTGGATTTGGCTTGCCTTGAAAGACCCTTACGGCCGATTGCTGCTTTGTTTCGGGTTTATATGTACATATATATCCATGATTCGTCACCTGTGACAATGTGTTACACTGCCTTCGAGTTACCGCAGTTACACTTTTTCAACATTTCTTTGCACCAATCCATACGAGCCTTTTTTTGAGCATTTGTCAAATTATGTGAGATCCAATGAGAACATTCTTTTTCACGGCCAAATGAACATGCAATATCTTATTGATGCTTGCCATACTAATTTCCAAGAATGCCTCAATCTCACGGTATGTCACATGTCGGTCTTGCTTAATCAGTTCACACACAGCACAGTTTTTGGCAAAGTGACCGAAGTTTGACGTCCTTCACGAAATTCATGCTGGAGCGAACTGCGTCCGAGACTAAACTCTTGGTACCAGAAATTAACAAAGTCGAAACAAGTTGATTTAAACACACTTGTCTCGATAACCCAAGCCGAAAATCGTAGAAGATCATCGCACGAAATTCTTCACGGGATAATTCCATTTTTTGACTGAGTGAAGTTATGCTAAAAAATGTCAAAGTTTCCAATGGAAGTTCCAGTTTGCATCTGGGAACACTAGTATTGCCAGGACCCGAAATATAAACAGCAACCCTCGTAGATGCAAGAGGCCTCGAGCCGGTCATAATGTCATTTCATATTGGTTTATCAAAAGACCGAAATAAAGTAACTATCTTAACGTGGAACTAAAATATTTCGGGATTCGCTTTAAACCATATCTACAGGATGGGTCATTAAAAAATTAAAATTTGAATCGGCTGTAAAAAAACACTGATAATTTGTTCAAGTTTCTGGTAAGATTCGACCCGAAGCAATCGAAAATGTACTGAAAAATTAGGTTTTGGCAGTCACATGAATGATATTGTGTTCAAACTTTCCAATGTTTGAACACAATATCATTCATGTGACTACCAAAACCTAATTTTTCAGTACAATTTCGATTGTTTCGGGTCGAATCTCTTCAATAGCAACTTCAATTTCATGGTTCAACGCTTCAATTGTCTCTGGATGCTTTGCATAACATTTATCCTTAATGGTTCCCCACAGAAACAAAATCCAAAGGTCTCAAAGCACAGCTCCAAGGCGGCCGCCTTGTTTTTTTGGAAACACAAAAATTCGTTGAGCTTGCATTGGATTCTCTTATGGGTCCCCTAAAAAAATTCTTCATCTCCTGCTAAACAACTTCAGACCATTGGGCGAAGCACAACGCATCAAATGGTGTTCAATTATAAAATGACAAAGATAACCTTTCCAATAAAACCAGACATTTGAAAAAAATATCAGTACTTTACAGCCGATTCAAATTTAAAATGTAAAATGGACCCCCCTGTACATCAACTTTGCCAGGCTCATGCTTTATTCCGTTCTGCACTCACATTGCATAACGATTAATACAGTACGAGGGCGGTTCGGAAAGTTCTTAGCCTATCAATGAAAGAGAATAGTTAGTTTTTCAAAAATATTTTTATTTTTCAATATAATCTCCTGAAACTTCAATACACTTAGTCCAACGCTTATCTAGCAATTCTATCCCTTGATTAAAATAGTTTTTCTCAAGGTCCTCAAAATAGTGGTTTACAACTGTAATTGCATCTTCATTTGAGGTAAAACGCTTGCCAGCAAGGATTTTTTTTAGATTTGGGAACAGGTAAAAGTCACTGGGAGCTAAATCAGGAGAATAAGGTGGGTGGTCAAGCAACTCGTACTTAAATTCGTTGATTTTAGCCATTGTTAAAACACTCTTGTGCGCTGGTGCGTTGTCTTGATGAAAAATTATTTTTTTGTGTTGTAAGCCAGGACGTTTATCTCGAATTTGTACATTTAATTGATCTAAAAGGTTGCAATAGTACTCTGAATTTATTGTTTTACCCTTTTGTAGATAGTCAATCAATAAAATACCTTTGAAGTCCCAAAACCGTTGCCATAACCTTACCAGCCGATTGAATTGTTTTTGCCTTCTTTGGGGCACTTCCTCCAGCTTCAGTCCATAGTTTGGATTGTTCTTTTGTCTCTGGAGTATAGTGGTGGATCCATGTCTCATCAACAGTTATGAAACGACGCTTAAAATCCATTTTATTTCGCTGAAAACGATCCAAACAAGCTTGAGAAATGTTCATTCTTATGCGTTTTTGGTCGACTGTTAACAAGTCCGGCACCCATCTTGCAGAAAGCTTTTTCATCTGTAGTTCTTCATGCAAAATTTAATGGACTCGATCATTTGAGATGCCCATGATATTAGCTATATCACGCACTTTTATTCGTCGATCATTTAATACCATATCATGCACTTTGGCTACAATTTCTGTTGTTGCTGTTTTTGGACGTCCACTACGGGGTTCATCTTCAATGCTTGTACGACCACGTTTAAATTCAGCAACCCAATTTTTTACTGTTGCATATGAAGGAGCACTTCCACCTAACACATTAACCACATTATTATGAATTTCTTGTCCCGATAAACCTTTTTTATGTAAATATTTAATGACACCACGCATTTCTAATTTTTCCATTGTAAAAAAATCGCGGATGCGTCTTTTGTGAACAGCTGTTTCTATATGAAGGAGTTGTCAGATGGAAACAAAATTTAACATGTGTTCATAGCAGAGATGGAAGTTTCCAAAACACTTAACTTTTTTCTGTTTATACCGCGCTTTTTGTGCAACGCTAAGAAGTTTCCGAACCGCCCTCGTATAGAAAATAAAAAAGGTCTCAACACAAAAGTGTAAGCACCGGAAACGTAGGCTTTGGCGGACTGCTATTATTTTGACCGCAGCTGCACATATTTAGATTACTGCTGTCTTACTCATTATTTCTGTAATTGTGTACATACTTTATCAATAATCACGCGCTTAAATAACGCAAGTTCTAAAGAATAACGCCCAAATACAATAGGTTTATACACATGAATATGGGGGTAAGACCTTGTAACCATCGAAACTATTCGAGACGAATACGGGCAAAGGTGGTCGACAGCAATTTTTAATTATGGTTGACAGCAACGTATAATAATTATGTATTTATAATCTCAATTTAGAATCCCCAGATATAATTTTAAAATGTACAGAGTTCAGCGATTGAAGTGCTTCATATTAAAACGAATTTTAGTCAAATAGTCATAACTTTGGAACGGTAAGACCTCTGGGCTTCGACCACGGGTTCAGAACGTAGCAAATTTACCCTAGTACCCTCCGACCACCAATCCGAACATTTTCAAACCGCTGCCATTTCGCCCCTTGCATTTTCGGGCATGGTCGTAGATAGACATATTTTCATGAAATGAGCCAGGAATTACGCTGGTAAAATTTGTCCAGTCGTAAATCAATCACCCTGTATATGCACATTTCGAAGGCTTCAAGCTTCTTTATATATGCAGCTTTTATGGTCCACGCCTCCATTGCATATAGCAAAACTGACTAGACATATGCTTTGCTAAAGATGATTTTCGTCATAAGTTTGAAGACAAGACTTGTAATAACTTTTTTGTAGTATTTTAAAAATGCAGCTCTTGCCATTTATATGCGGCATCTTATCTCGTACGAACACTTTCATCGGTGATTAATTGTAACTCCGAGATTTTTAAAACTCTTAACTCGCTCGACATACGAGTTATGTTTATTTAAGGATTAAGTAAGGTGGCAGTTCTTTTTGGTCGCAACTTTTTTTGCGTAAGTTAATTCATAAACCGTATTTTTCGCTGTATGTCGTGAGTTTGTTTAAAAGATTTTAAAGCCCAGCTATCGGCCAAGTTATATGTATACCATTTTGAACTTGGTTTATCGATTATCGATATTTTCGGATCAAATATTAAACAACAAAGGCCACGCTTTTGGATATAGCAATAGTTTCACAGTCAGTTCTCCGTTCACTTCGATTTGTGCCGTTTAATGCCATTAAAGGCTTCTAATAATGTATTGCATTTTTTTCCTATAATATAGATCAGAATGTCCATAAACTTATCATGTTATACTGTGTCGACAGCCTTTTCGCAACCTAAAAAGCATTAGAAAACATCATTTAATACGAATGTTTGTATTGAAAAGGTGCTTCACGTTTGTCCATACCTTTTTTAAATCCCATTACATTTTCGCATTTTGCATATATTCTGCAGTGAATTATTATTTATATTATTATTAGGTTTATTAGTCTGAAATCATTGCAGTATTTTGCATGACTTCTTTGGAATGGTAATGAACGTTGATTTTAACCAATCGTGTTGGTACCGTATCATCTATGTAGTTAAACAATTTTGTAAAAAGTTCCATCTTTTCGTCATCTATCAATTTAAGAATTTCTGAGGGGATCTCATCAGGGCCACAAGCTTTCATGTCATTTAGCGACTTTACTGCGGACTCTCCTTTTTTAGTGATTGCAATTTCTGTAAGCGGTTTTTGAGTCGGCTGTTCATAGATTGAACGGTGGTTAGCTGCGAAAACGTGATTTATATAATCTCTCCAAATAGTCTTTTTCCTTGGTATACCCAAAAGGATCTTTAAGCTTTTTTATGCATGTTGAAGTCGTCGTGTAGGTGTTGCAATGTTTCAATCTCCTGGCATTGTTTGGTCAAATGTTCATTTTGGCGATGCGCATGGAAGTTTGAATCTCCCTTTTATGTTCCCAATATAGCTTGTAGTTCAAGTTCACATTTTTTATATTTTCTACGATTTTCCATTAATTTCAATATTTCTTTTATCTATTATTTTTTTGAGATCTCTTGTTGTTTCCCAAAACATCAGTTATCGATTTTAGTGCATTTATTCTGTATCCTAGACATGTTCTCTCTATTGGCGTTGCTAAGTTCTAAATTTATCCGGTCAGTTATATTTGTTTTTACATCTGTATTGTCATGTTTTGCAACATCCAGCTTTCATAGTGGTTTTCTCCCTCTTAATCGTAATACTAGAAATTTGTGTACATAACTTAGCCACTAAGAGATTGTGGTTGATGGTACATCTGCACTTGGGAAGGTTGATTTTCAGTAGAGATGTGCCATATCGCGTTTTTATCAGTATTAAGTCTATTTGACTTCTTACAATATTTCCTATTCTATTTTGGGGGGACTCCCAGATGTAGAGTTTTTTGGAGGAAGGAAGAATATTGTATTTGATAGTTTAATTTTGTATTCTCGACAGGTGTGGATAAGTCGGTCGCCCCCTTTATTTCTATTACCTTATCTGTATTGTGCTTATGTACCAGGAACTTCATCTTTTTGCACTTTAGCGTTAAAGTCGCCTTGTATTACGGTAACATCGTGGGGTTTATTCGTTTTGATCAAATCGGTAGTGGGTGCATATACCGGGTGGGCGGTTTAACATTTTAAATGTAAATCTAATGTAAAAATAGAGTACTGATTTTTTGAAATTTCTGGTTTTATCGATACACAATACGATATCATTCATATGACTACCACAACTCGGCAGTACTTCATCCGATCAACCCATTTTTATTGTACATATTCGATTGTTCAATGGCAACTTCAATTTCATGTTTCAACGCTTCAATTGTCTCTGGATGCTTTGCTTTACATTTATCCTTAATGGCCACCCACAGAAAACAATCCAAAGGGCTCAAATCACAGCTCCGAGCCCAATTGACATCACAATTTCGGCTAAGTATTCGATTTTCAAACACTGTGCGTAAAATATCGATTGTTGTTGTTGTATCGGCATATAGTGCCGGGGTGACAGCCCTTGGCCGAAGAATTCCTCCTTCGGGTCGATCCGATGCATAGAACCGGCTTCCGAGAGATCGTGAGATAAAATATCGGTGGTTGCGTTGGCCGTATGACACGTGGTCCCGTCTTGGTGAAACAAAATGTCGTCCATGTCATTCTCTTAATTTTTTGGAAACATAAATTCGTTGAGCATTGCGCGGTAACGCTCACCCTTGGCGGTAACGACAGCTCCTGCTCATTTTCTAAGAAAAATGGCCCAATGATGCTGCCAGCCCAAAATTTACACCAAGCAGTGACTTGTTGTGGATGCATTTGCTTCTCAATAGTCACGTGTGGTTCTCTGAACCCAATATGCGGCCATTATGCTTATTGGCGGCCACCGAGATGAAAATAAACTTCATCTGAAAATACGATTTTTCGGTAAAATTCCACATCCCTGCCAAACAATCTTTATCCCATTGGGCGAATCGAAAACGCATCGAATGAAATGACAAAGTTCAACCTTTCCAAAAGAACCACAAATTTAAAAAATTATCTTACTTTTTTTACATTTGATTCAAATTTAAAATGTTAAATGGCCCACCCTAAACTTCGACGATATTAATTCTAAATGATTTGGCTTCTGAATTCGGGATAAAACCGGTTACGGATTCCGCTACATTGTTTGTGATGTTGGGTACTAAATTCACCACTTCCTGGCCTTAACGTCTAACTTATATTTTTAATCAGTATATTTTCGATATGGCGTTTCTTCAAAAACAGAGCAGCATTATCTAGTAAAGTTAAAGTTTAAATTTAAGTTATATCAAAATTTATTTTAGATTAAAATTTAATTGATATAAAATTTAATGTATATTTAATGTTATTTTCTGCTCACCTTGTTAATTTAATTTCTTACAGGTGGTGCCTTTGAGGGTGTTATCGATGACAACGTCTCACCTTTCGGCTATATGAAAGGTGAAGGTATTGACGCCGGATTCGGAGAGCACGATTGGATTTGCAATAGAGATAAAGAACGCACAGATTCTATTTTCACTAAACTTGGTCCTGTAGATGGCAAAATTTCGGGCCAAGGTAAGTAACTTTTAACAATTGTACCTTGCCCATGAAATATTAATACATTGCAATCTTCTTCCTTTGCAGCTGCCAAACAAGAACTAATCAAATCAAAATTGCCCAACTCTGTGCTTAGTAAAATCTGGAAACTTTCCGATGTTGACGGTGATGGTTTCCTGGATTCGGATGAATTTGCTTTAGCATTACATTTAATAACTGTCAAACTGGAAGGCAATGAGCTACCCAATGTGTTGCCCGATCACTTAGTGCCACCGACAAAACGTTGCTAATGTTTAACGAAAACACATACCGACAAACAGATGGTGTATTGTTGTAGAACCTTCTCCCACACAATGTTTTCACGTTATTTTCTTTCTTTTAGTTTTTACTTTCACGTTTAAATGCAAAGAGCACAACAAATTCTTTAAAGAAAATAGCATGTATTTCTTGTTGTAATTTTTAAATATTATCGCTATTATTTAAATTTTTTTGTTTTTACTTTTCTTTTTTTTTGAAACCTCAAATATAAAATTATAATTATGTAATTGTGTACATAAATCTTGAACAAGGCCGGTGAAAAAAGGAGAACGAGTAATGAGAATTTGTTTTATCTTTTTGTGCTTTTTTAAAAAAGTTTAATATGTGACGACCATGTTCTGACTTTGAGGGTGAATTGAATTCACTGATTCTACGGCGTATTAGGAACTTTATAACTATTTGCTTGCTTCGGAGAAGTTTTCTGAAGCACAGATTGTTTGAAAAATTTTGAATATGCATATTTAAAAATTTTAATGATTTAATTCACCGTGAAATTCAGAACAGGGTCGTTAGTTTTTTTTTGTGCAATTTAGGGAAAGAAACAATATTTAAAAGTATAGAAAAAAAGAACTATCAAACAAATAAAGTTTAAAAAATAATTAATCTGATGATTTATTGTAAAAGAAAAGCGTACACAACTATTTTGTGGCAAAACAAACATATATACATTTACATATTTACGAATATCATGTGTTAATCCTTAAATTTTGGAATTTCTTTTTTCTGTTGTTCAAAATTTATATTCTGCTTATTTTTATATTTATTGTTTATCGTCAACACACACAATATTTGTATTTTTTAAAACTCTATTCTCTCCAATTTATTTCTTTTTTCAATAAGTGTTCATATCATGTTCTTTCTATTACAAAATTTAACAGTTTGATTTGAAAGTGTATACAAATTAATCGCCTTAAAAATATTTAATTTCTTATATTAATTTTAGTAAAATAATTATTTAAAATTATGATCAGTTAAAAAATAAACGAAAACTAGTGTACTATTTTTCAAAGATATGTATTTTTTGTAAAAATAAATATATAAAAAATGTTAAATTGAAATAATACAAACTTTCGTCTGATGTAATTATGTAGTTTGGCTAGATCAAACGCGCATTAACATTAAACAGCTCAAAAATCGCTTGCCCATGGACTTTGTCCAGAGAGTACACATACAGAAATTCTAGTATTTTTTCCACGAAACTCCATGCGATATTTAAAATAAAATGATTATGTTTAGCTGGTTATGAGCTACATTCATTAAATATCAGTAGAAAAAAAGTTTCGAACACACTTTTTTGTCTTAAGAAAAATAGACCAGAAACAACTTTTTTAACCGTGCCCAATTTTTGTCGCCTTTCACAATGGAGAATTATAATAAATTAAAGAATTTGATTACAAATATTTTTAAACATCATAATTCATTTTTTTAATGTGTGTCTGATAATAAATCTAGAACGAGTATATTTACTTAGTAGGGACATAAATACTGTTACAACATTGAGCACACCCATTTCAATAGTAGAACTGAACATACCATGTTAATGTCATATGGGTTTTGAAAGCTAACCTCAATAGCGTTAGTCTGTAACGGGATTTTAAAATTGTTTCAACTTTCATCATGGAGTGGTCAGATAATGATAACCGTATCGCTGTAATAGCTCTTTCAAGTGTAAAATGAAAAAAAGCGATATTTTCAAAACGCTCCACAAACGGCCACTAGGGATTAGCCGCATGTTCGTCTACCGATGCATAAAATGGTTTGAGGAGACTGGAGATGTAAAAGACCGCCACCGGTCGGCCCGCCCACAATCTGTTCGAACACCGCATGCCATCAAAGCCGTTAAATCAAGAATTCACAGAAATCCGCTCCGAAAACAGAAAATCATGGCCCGTGAGATGAATACCACGCAAAAGTCCATGAGTCGAATCATTAAAAAAGACTTGTGACTTTCAACGTTCAGGAAAAATTTAACAAGCAAAATGATATGCGCAGTCATCTAAGGAAGCATCTGAACTGATCCCAAGGGTGGAAAAGGGTCATCACCCAGCTTCAGTCTTGGTTTGGTGGGGTGTCTCTTACGATGGGGTCACTGACCTGCATTTCTGCGAACAAGGAGTCAAAACATCGGCCAAAGTTTACCAAGAAACCGTTTTTGAAGCTGTTGTGAAGCCTCTTAACAATTCCCTGTTCCTAAACCAGCCATGGACTCTTCTAAAACGTCCCAGGCCTGGCTTCGAAACAATTTGTCAGCGTTCATTTCCTCTGAAGAATGGTCCTTAGGCAGTCCAGATGTGAACCGATTGGATTACAAATTGTAGACGGGTTTAGAGGACAAGGTTTGTCACAAAAGATACCCCAACATTGGATCTCTTAAGACTGCTTTGGTTCGAGCTGTGGCCAATTTTCCAATGGACGAGGTTCGTGCAGCCATTGACGATTGGCCAGTGCGACTTAAGGCGTCTGTAAAGGCAAAAGGCGGACATTTCGAATAAGTAGATTCTTTTTGGATACGATATACATCAATAAATATATTAACAAATACTTGGTCAAAAAACATTCAGTACTTTTTATTTTACAGCATAAAACGTGTGTAACTGTATTTATGTCCCTACTAAATACACTTTGATGGCTCACGCAAAAAGGGGAAATGTTTCACAGTCGAGTAAAATATAGGGTAACCCAGAGGAATTTTTTCAGAAAAAAAAATATAAAAATTCAAATCATGTGTGGAATCTTTATTGGTAATTTAAAGAACATTTTATGGCATTTATTTTTTTAATATAATTTCCTTAAAATCTGAGGGTCCAATTTTGGATGACTCGTTTGAGCATTTCGACCGGTATGGCTTTAATGACACACGTAATGTTAGCTTCCAAAACCTGAATCGTAGCTGGTTTGTCAGCATAGACTTTGGACTTTACGTAACCCCAAAGAAAAATGTCTAAAGGTGTGATATGACTCGATCTAGGCGGCCAACTCACCGGTCCAAAATGTGAAATTAGCTGCTTTTCGAAATGACATCAAGATCCATTGTTTAAGAAGCTGCATGGCAAGTGGCGCCGTCCTGTTGAAACCAAGTGAGTCAAGATTACGGGCTTCAATTTCAGGTAGCATAAAGATCGAGATCATGACGCGATAGCGAGCACCATTCACGGTTGCGTTTCGGCCATCATCAGTTTTGAAACAATATGCACCGATGATTCAACCAGCTTATAAATCGCACCAAACCGGGGTTTTCTCTGGGTATAATGGGTATAATGAATTTTTATATTTTTTTGTTCTGGAAAAATACATCTAGAAGGACCAACCTATATTAGAAAGGTCGAACTTTGTCATTTAATAACAAAACACATTCACATGACTACCACAACTGGATCGGCAGTACCTAATCCGATCAACTTTTTGAGTACATTTTCGATTGTTTCGGGTCGAATATTTTCAATGGCAACTTCGATTTCATGTTTCAACGCTTCAGTTGTTTATGGATACTTTGCGCAACATTTATCTTTAACAGAAAATAATCTAAAGGGCTCAAAGCTCCGAGACGGCAAATTGACATCACAATTTCGGCTGATTACACTAGTAGATCATTAGGGCTCCTAAACACGAAAATGAATTTCAAAAAATTGTCCTCTGATTATTTCAAGATAGAATTTTCGGTTTTTTTACGATTTTTTTTATGAGATGTCTCAGATTTTTGGACCATGACACCCAAACGCTATTGCCGATTTTATCAAGAGTAGTCTTAAATGAAAGGAAATTAGCTTTTCTCATACAAGGTATTAAAATCAGTTCAATAGTTATGAAGGTAGAGGCATTAAAAAAGATTAATTTCTTGTGCAAAGATCACGATTTTAAATTGAAAAAAAAAAATATAAAACAAAATTCGAAACAAAAATTTGTTAAGCTGGCGCACACCAAACAGTAACTCGTTGTGGATGAATTGGCTTCTCAACAGCCACAGAGATAAAAATAAGCTTCATCCGAAAACAGATTTTTCGGCAAAATTCTTCATCTTTAGCCAAGCAATCTTGGGAGAAGCGAAAAGGCATCTGATAATGTTCCATTATTAAACGACAAAAGTTCAACCTTTTCAATAAAGCAAGAAATTTTAAAAAAATTATCAGTACAACCGATTCAAATTTTAAATTGCATACCCTGTATCTGGTAAGTTTATAGGCTAGCTAATCTTTCATTCAAGAGACGGACATGGTTATGTCTTCTTAGAATTTTATGACGAATAATATTTACTACTTTATTTGGTCGCAGATAAGTATTTCAAGGTGTTGCATACGAAATGACAAACTTATAAAGGGTGTTTTTTTCAGACGTGTTGTTTTCAAGAAGAAATAAAACGTATATAATTTAATGTTATGGCCAAGAATTTAGCTTTTTTATAAAAATAAGCGTTTGCCATAATGTTTTAAAATGATTTCGGGCAAGTGGCCGTCGCGGCTGGTTCGAATAAATTCTAGGCGAGAGGCCCAATTTCCTACCACTTTTTGCATCATTTGGGGCCGTCGGAAATATCGCGTCGAATATTCTTTTCGTATATGTGACGTATATGTGAATAGAAAGGGGCCTAATGTTAAAAACCAGTTTTGTTCAGGAGAGCCCTTTTAAAGATTAGGTCCCTTTCTATTTGCGCTTAGAATCGTCGACTTCACTTTCATAAAACGCGCATATCTCTGGAAGGGAACACTTTTGGGACATGGGATCGGTCTCATTCGATGCTCAGATGTTGTCCACATCAAAAAAAGAAAAAAAAATGAAAATTGATATTTTTACCCTTAGGTCCCTTTCTCTATGCGCTGTCACATATTCTCTTCATAGGCGTCAATCGTGTCGGGCTTATCTGGGTAGACAAGCGACTGCACAAAACCCCATAAAAAATAGTGCAGCGGTGCTAAATCGCACGGCACACAGGGTCACGACTCGAGATAATGGCTTACCAAGAGTTTCCTTCAACAAATTTATTGTTTCGTTGGCTATATGGCATGTAGCGTCATCTTGTCCACATCAACATCCTCCTATTCAGGCAGGAAAAAGTCATAAATCATGGCTTTATAGGATTCCCCATTGACAGTAACATTGTGGCCGGCTTCATTTTTGAGGAAATATGCATTGGTCCCTGTTTTTCAAATCCCCTCTGCCCATAAACTCCACCAGAGACTTTTTGAGGATGTAACGGCGTCTCAACAATGGCTTGTGGATTTTTCGTTTCTCCATATGCGACAAAAGTGAGGTTTCTCGCTGAACAAATTTTTTTTTGTAAAAATCAGGACCGGCGGCCATCTGGTTTTGGACCCATTCACCACGATTCGCCAACGTTGTTCCGGAGTAAGTATATTCATTATGAAATGGCAAACCAAACTAAGAAAAAAACAAGTGTCAGCTGTCAAAAAGACCAAATCCGAAAAAAGTATGGACAGATTGAAAACCACACGTCTGAAAAACACCCTTTATATACTCAATAGTATAGTATATACAGGGTGTCCGCCGGGAGGATATACTATTTTGTTTTGCCGCCATTTTGGTAAACATTAGTCTTGACAGTTTATATTTGGCAGTCGTGAAGTAGAACGTGGCAAATTTGTCATGGGAAAATATCCGATAAACCAACGTGTTTTAATCGTTAAAACATTTTATCAAAATCAATCATCGATTACTGTGACGATGAAAAAGTTATGTGAAATTTTTGTGAGAAACAACCTGCCAACAAAACCCACTATTTATCGTGTAGTGAATGATTTCGAAGAAGGAGACTCTGTAGCTGATAGGCCCAAACATGGATCACAACGTACTGCAAGATCGGCTGAAAACATTACTGCTGCTCAAGAAAGTGTTTAAAACAATCCATCAACCTCAATTTAACGCCGTGCTCAGGAGCTTATTCTTCAAAGAACAACTTTGGCCACAATTTTGCACAAGGATTTGCATTTGTTTCTATTTAAGATTCAGTTGGCACAAGAGCTTCTTCCACAAGACCATTTACGCCGCCGTACATACATATGCCAATAGAATATTACAGCTCGCCCATGACAAAATAAAAAAAATCATAACGAGTGACGAGGCACATTTTCATTTGAATGGATATGAAAGTCAACAGAATAGTCGGTTCTGGGCAATGGAAAACCCTTAAATTGTTTATCAGTCACCTTTGAATCCATTAAAAGTGACAGTCTGGTGTGCAATTTGGTCAGGTGGAAGCATTGGACCTTACTTCTCTGAAAATGAAGACGGCGTAACGGTAACTGTCAATGGGGAGCGATATCGTGATTTGATTGAAAACTTTTTAACGCCAGAACTGCGTGCTTTGGGCTTAATTAACATGTGGCATCAACAAGACGGTGCCACATCACATACAGCCAGGATTACAATGGAATTACTGCGAGACATCTTACCACACCAAGTTATTTCAAGAAATGATGCTGTTGATTGGCCTCCACGGTCGGGGATATCTGAAAAGCAAGGTATATGGAAACAAACCAGAAACGTTTGAGCAACTCAAACAAAATATTCTTGAAGAAATTAATGAAATAAGAGTCTAAGAATGTTATGAAAAATGTGCTCAAAAGGGCTCGCATTTTTGAGGCTAACAGAGGCGGACATTTATCTGATATTGTATTCCATACATAATTGCCGACATTAAATAAAACATTTGTCAATATAAGATCCACTTACATTTAATCAAAAATTATAAACAAAGTAGTATACCTTACCGACGGACACCCTTTATAATATACCCATCCATTGATGAAAAGTAAAAAAAATGAAACATTGTATGAGACCCCAGACAAATAAAAAAGTGAGAGAAATATTTAGACAATAGTTTAGCATTAGCATTACCATAATGCTTGTGCGTGATACGAAGGAGGATGAGGGGGTTATTGCACATGCATCCATGCCTAATATTTCTGATGGTGTCTGTTTTAGTTCGTTAGTTTTTAACATTTATTCTAAACAAAATAGCCACGGGATAAACAACACACCATTTATTTCAAATGTCGAAATACCAGGAGCTCAGGGAACGAAGAGAGTACCTAACGTAATATTTTGTTAGGGTTTTCTTCTTCGTATTAACCAGAGGGAAAATCGGCAAGGCCTTCCCAATACACATTTGTTTATGCCTTTCAAAATTGGACATTTCAGAAAGCCTTCTTTGCAAATGAAAAATGATCCCCTACGTATGCTCTTGTCGCTTCTCTAGGAAGGCCTGTTAGAAGGTCTTGGCATAATTCTCTACTTATTCGTTGGTGCATTCTTGATTCCGCAAAAAGGCCTTCATATTTTTAATGAAAGAGATCCAATAGATTCCTGGCTCCCTTCTTCTGAAAGGCAAGATAGCATGCCGTGTAAGTGAAGGCAGCACGGAAAGTGTTCGACACAACGAAGGAAAGTGATGATATATACATAAACCTATTGACGTTGACACACAATATGGTTCGGTAAGTCACTAGCATATCGAAGTAGCTACCGGAAGGTTGAAGGTCCAAATTCCAGTGAAGGCAAATCAAAAAATAAATAACAATTCAAAAAATCTATTTTACTTAGTAGGGACATAAATATTGTTACAACATTGAACACACCCATTTCAATAGTAGAACTGAACATACCCCGTTAATGTCATATGTGTTTTGAAAGCTAACCTCAATAGCGGGATTTTAAATTTGTTTCAACTTTCATCATGGAGTGCTCAGATAATGAGAACCGTATTGCTGTAATAGTGCTTTCAAGTGTGAAATGAAAAAAAAAACGATATTTTCAAAACGCTTCGGCTACTAGGGATTAGCCGCATGTTCGTCCACCGATGCATAAAACTGTTTGAAGAGACTGGAGATGTAAAAGACCGCCACCGGTCGGGCCGCCCACGCTCTGGTCGAACACCGCGTGTCAACAGAAAATCATGGCCCGTGAGATGAATATCACGCAAAAGTCCATGAGTCGAATCAGTAAAAAAGACATGGGCTTTCAAACGACGTACCGGACATTTATTGACTGCAGCTTTAAAAAAAAAAGAAAAATGCAAACGTCTATTGGTGAAGCACGCTGATAACTTGCACAGAAAATTTTTGTTCACCGATGAAAAAATTTTTACCGTTCAGGAAAAATTTAACAAGCAAAGATAGAGAGTATGCGCGGTCATCTAAGGAAGCATCTGAACTGATCCCAAGGGTGGAAAAGGGTCATCACCCAGCTTCAGTCATGGTTTGGTGGGGTGTCTTACGATGACCTGCATTTCTGCGAACAAGGAGTCAAAACATCGGCCAAAGTTTACCAAGAAACCGTTTTGGAAGCTGTTGTGAAGCCTCTTCACAATTCCCTGTTCCAAAACCAGCCATGGACTTTCCAGCAGTATTCTGCGCCGGCCCATAAGGCTAAAACGTCCCAGCTAAAACGTTTCCAGCGTTCATTTCCTCTGAAGAATGGCCCTCAGGCAGTCAAGATTTGAAACCATTGGATTACAAATTGTGGACGGTTTTAGAGGACAAGGTTTGTCACAAAAGATACCCCAACATTGGATCTCTTAAGACTGCTTTGGTTCGAGCTGTGGCCAAGTTTCCAATGGACGAGGTAGGTGCAGCTATTGACGATTGGCCAGTGCGAGTTAAGGCGTGTGTAAAGGCAAAAGGCGGACATTTCGAATAAGTAGATTATTTTTGGATACAATATACATCAATAAATATATTAAAAAATATTAACATTCAGTACTTTTTATTTTACAGCATAAAACGTGTGTAACAATATTTATGTCCCTACTAAGAATATGCATTCTGGAAGACCATTATAGACAGGCCTTTTGGAAGGTCTTCCAATAGAAAGGAGTGTGGAAGGCCCCGCTCTACAATCAAACCCTGTGCCTCCGAGCATCCTAAAAAGGGCTTCTAGAAGGCCTTGCTGGGCCTTTCCTCTTCCCGCTGGGCAGTTCTAATCACATTCACAATTATGTAAGATCAGAACTACAACAATTGCACAAGTAATTTTTTTATATCTTTTTCTGATCCGCTAATAAGGACACGTGTGTTGTTGTTAAGTGATGAATGAATAGCTAGGATCCGTTGTTTGCGTCCCCCATATATGTACATCAATTATGAGTCACACCTTAACATAAAGTTTTTTGCCCAACTTAAATCGACATTTCTTTGTTTCAGTGTTTGAAGAATTCGACCTGGAGAGTTACACAATTGAGCAGCGCGTTAAATTGTTGAAGCCTTCTACGAAAATGAGCGTTCAAATCAAAATGCATTTTGTGCACTTCGTGATCTTTTTGGTTAGCGTAATCGACCAAATGGGTCCACAATTGGAAGAATTGTGTACAAATTTAAGCAAACCAGGACTGGAGGAAATGGCGAAACACATATGCATGCTCGCCTAGTTCGTTCTGCGGTTTATGGGATGACGGCGTCAACGGGCCGTACTTCTTCGAAAATAAGGTCAGTCAAGCAGTTACCGTAAATGGTGTTCGCCATTGCGTGATGATGACGGACTTCCTGTGGCCAGAATTTCAGGAAATATACCTGGACGATTCGTGGTTCTAACAGAATGGTGCCACTTGCCACACATCCCACGAATCAACTGGTATTTTGTAAGTGAAATTCAACGGCAGTGTTATCTTATGTCATGGCGATGTTAGTTGGCCACCACGATCATGTGTATTGACACGTTGGACTTCTTTCTTTGTGGACATTAAAAGGAAAAAGTGTACGTCAGTAAGCCAAGAACAATTAAAGAGCTAAAGGATGAGATGATGTGGCACATTAACGACATTGAACCTCTCTCTCAGAGTCATTGAAAATACGTAAAGGGTGGTTAAATTTTAAGGGCCGATGTTGAATGTGAACCACACCTATTTCATGCTAACTCAATTTGAACCATGGAAAGATACACAAGCGAGCGACGCGTTAAAGTTATTCAGGCAACAGCGGATGATCAAGAGGATTCGTCAATAAGCAGAATTGCCGCATTTGGGAGAGTGGTAATCGAAAAAACAATGCACCTACAAAGAGTGACTGTTTGGTGCGGTTTATGGGCTGGCGGCGTCATCGGGCCGTATTTTTTTTCCAAAATGAGGTCGGTCAGGCAGTTACTGTTAATGGTGTTCGCTACCGTGAGATAATAACGAACTTTTTATGGCCCGAATTGGAAGATATGGATGCAGACGATATGTGGTTTCAACAAGACGGTGCCACTTGCCACACAGCTAACGAAACAATGACTCTTTTGCGCGACAAATTTAATGGCCGTGTTATCTCAAGTCGTGGCGATGTTAATTGGCCCCCAAGATCATGTGATTTGACACCGTTGGACTTCTTTCTTTGGGGTTATTGGAAAGAAAATGTGTACGTCGATAAGCCAGCTACAATTCAAGAGCTAAAGGATGAGATAATTTGGCACATTACCGGCATAGAACCAACAAAAATTTGGACCATTGGATGGAGGTGTGCCGCCGAGGTCGCGGCGGCCATTTGGCCGATATTTTGTTCCATACAAAATAGAACCATACCAATATAATGATAATAAAAAGGAATGACAATTATTCCCTAAATAATTTGTTTTATTCAAAATCAACATCGACCCTTAAAATTTAACCACCCTTTATATGAAGCAAATAACGTTATGGTCTAATAGTTATAGATCGCAATTAATGCTCAATGCTGCATTTCAGGTAGATAGAATGTAAAATATTTTCCGTATAGCTGAAGGACTTCAAATTAGAAATGTCATTTGTATGGGTGCTATATCAAAAGATATCGGATTAAATTTGTAACTTCTAGAGCGGCAGAACCTCAACTTGGAAGAAACCTTTGTGTGGGGCTGTGGCCTATTCGAAAACAAAGATCGATTTGGTCTTATTTAAATAATGCTTTATGCCCAGTTAAAATGTGAATGTAAAGCGACAAGGCATCAAATCGGAGAGATGTTGGTCGATCGCACCGCTCTTGGTCGGAATCGGATTTAATAGGCGACTTTTAGAATAGGACGGCCTTAAATCGGGAATGAAACTTGTATGGGGGCGATACGGACCTTTATTCAAAAACATGGACCGATATGTTCCAATTGTACGAGAGATGGGTGTTAATCGCGCCACATTCTTCTTGCGAAATTTGGAATCGGATGTAATATGTGGTTTCTAGAGCAGGTTCTTAAATGGTAATAGAACTGTATTAAGGTACTATTCGAAAAAAATACCCCTATGTGGTCCGGTTTGCTCATAAATTGCCATGTAAAACTGAAGTAAGATCGTGATTATTTTGTGCGATCTGGAACTGCAGCGTCTCATAAGAAAACCCTTTAAGTTTCCAGTTCATTAATGGAAAAAATAATTAGTACCAGCCTTAATGTTTAATGGACTACAACAATTATTATTTTTGTAAAATTTCTTTCTGAATCGATAACAGCAGTGCATTTTCAATATACATACATGTTTGGCACTTTTTTAACAAATGACTTAACTAATGCTGTTTTGCTATCCAGTCTTAGTTATTGAGGCTTTACCTAAAACAGATCAAATGTGCGACATCTTTTGGCTGATAGAATAAGAGTACTCACACTATTAGCCTTGAGCCACACGACGGGAAAACAAACGGCGTCGTAAAGCTGCCGGATGAACGGCTTCGCACATCAGATTGCAGTCAACGCGACAGTTTCAATTTTCATAAAAAGGTTCTATCCGCTCTATTTCTAGGATACATGTCCTCGAGATGGGATTGATGATACTTTAACAGACTTAAACGGGTAGTTTAACGACTTTTTACACATTTTTATAATGCAATAATGTAGCGGTTATTTGCTGCAACACATTTTATTTTGACGGTAACCGCAACTAGTGTGCATAAACCCCGAATAAACTCGTTATAGAATGAAGTCGTGAAACCTCTTTGTAAAAATCGATACTTGCTAAATTTAAAGACGTTTGGAAAGATATACACCCTCTTACCCATTAGGATGAGGGTATAAACACGTGATAATTTTCTTTACATACATTTTTAATACAACACATTAAATCACCAATCCAAAAAGAATTAAACAGGTTATTATCAGCGAATTTACATGGGTTCATATATCTAAGAGGGGGTAACAACATTTTTATATTAACCCAAACAGATAGATAAAAAATATTAGTCTCATTTTTCTAATGACAAAGTGTCGCAAATAACTGAATTAAAACATATCACTGAATATTTTTACCTTTTACAGCATTATTTGTTTGATTTTGACGAAAAACTCCATTCCATACACCTTTGCTTGAATTCGCTGAAAAAACATCTTGTTTTTTTATTCTTTTTGGGCACATTAACCAGGTTATATTAAATTTACAACAAATACAAACCGTAATAACTGCAGGGAATTTGTTTTTAATAATGAAAATGTGAAACAAAACAACGCGATGGGATTTATAAACACTTAAACGGAATATACGGAGAGTTCAATGACTTTTTACACATTTTAATTTTCCAAAAACGTAGCGAATATTTTTTGTAACACATTTGATATTAAAGTTCCGTATGTTTTGACTTATTTCTTATTTTGACAATAACCCCGATTCGTTACAGAATAAATACGCATGGAATCTCTTTGTATCATAACGAGTCTTCAACTATTTTTTTAATGATCCGATTCGTTCGCTTGCGTTTTGTTCGGTTTAACGCGCAATTCTAAATCAGTGATCTGCGTAAACAACACATTGTACTAAGAATGACAGACATTTCACACGTACACAACACAACCGTTAACCACAATAAAGAGTGTGAATCTGACAAAATGCATTCTGATAAGTTTTCATATTACTTGTTTATTAATTTTTTATGACAGAGATGCACAAGTTGGTACAAATGTACTTTTTGAAACATTTTTGGCATCAAAGGTACTGTCGTACAACCGCAGCTTATTTGGGAGCTTGACACATTTTACAAATTTTTCGATCTGTTGTCTTCTAAAATTCTACGCCGCACTGTTGTGCAGGGTTTAAATTCTTAGTACCGATGACGTTAAAAAGACCGATTGACACAGAATCACTATATGATTCCATTGAACGATGTCCGTGTCGCCAAACGACTGTATATATATTGATGTAAATAAAGCAAAGGTCCCTCAAAGTTGCGGTTCTGCCGCGTAAAAGTCATGAATAATATTTGATAGTGCTCTTATTGTACAAGTGTTTTATAAGCGGTCTATTTTTTAATTATCCTTTCAATTTGAAGTCTGGCAGCTATACAGAAAACATTTTATATTCAATCTACAGCTTACATGAAGCATAAATCGTTAAGTGCGATCTAAAAATATTTCTATTAATATTGGACCATATTGGTGTTTTAATATAGTCCCAACAATATATGTTCCTCCTGCGCTAAAAGTTTAAAGTCCGACATTTCTTAAACGGACAGAGGCGTAAATATTCTACATAGAGCAGTAGTGTAGGGTAATTTTAAGTCTACTCCGTCCTACTTTAATTTTACTGACTTTTGTGTTTCGTTAAATTTGGTTTGAAAACTAAACATCGAATAAGTCCGTTTTCAAAGAACGGAAGGTACAAAATGAAAAAAACTTTTTTTTCATCCCTGGTATGACATATCCAATAAACCACAACATTCTCTTCGTTCATTGCATACTCAACAATATATGAGCACACATTCATGCTCTTTTAATAAAAACCAATAACTGAACATACACTCCAACATTATTGGAAAACTTAAGTCAACGAAATAGAATTGTTCAAGTAAGAATTTTCCGCGGCAAATCGTTAAAACCTGTACCGAAGCGTATTTTTTTTTATAGAAAATCGATACTCCGCAATAAATATTGGCCCACATTCATGCTCTTTTGATAACCACTAACTGAACATACACTCCAACAATATGGGAAAACTAATGTCAACGATATAGAATTGTTTAGGTTTTTTTGGTGGCAAATAGTTAAAATCTCTAATGTAGAATATTTTTTAAAGTTAAAAAATGACATCTAAAAACAATTTGTCATCGCTGTGTCGGTGGCTGGAAAACCGACAATTTGGATGCGCTGTGTCGGTGTCTTACCTTGCCATATAAAATAAATGCAGAGCCGCCATCGATAAGGCCGGCGACAACAATTGTGTTTATTCTCTAACTTCTTCATTCTGGTTTAACAATTTGGCGGCTTCTTCTCATTCCTTCATTCTTATCTAGGTGATTAACGCTAATTGGTATGTTTGGTCAAACTAATTGTGGATATTAGATATTTGTCTTTTGTAGTAATCACGCGTGCATAACACAAAGATTGGTAATAAAATGGCCACGTACGAGGAAGTTAAAGATGTCCCAAATCATCCGGAGGTGTATTTGATTGATGTGAGGAACAAGGATGAACTAGCTGCGACTGGAGCAATACCGGCTAGCATCAATATACCCTGTAAGTTTAGTGTCGTTTTTAAATGTCAATGTTTTCTTCGGTCATTATCTTTGACCTTTAGCAACCCATACTAAAATGATTTTACGTTGCAGTGCCTGAATTAGAGAATACGTTTAAAATGTCCGAAAATGATTTCAAAACAAGTTTCAATCGTGACAAACCCACCGAAGAAACAGTGCTAATCTTTAGCTGTTTGAAGGGAGGGAGAGCACAGAAAGCAGCCGACTTGGCTTTGGGCCAGGGATTTAAAAAGTATGTTAGCAACAACGTAGACCCAATTATATGAATATTTTTGTATGTATTTTACAATTTCAGCGCTAAACCCTATCCTGGTTCGTGGACCGAGTGGGCTCAAAAGGAAGGCTTGTAATAATCTGTAAACTTTGAAATATAAACAACTACAAATGTTACCCATTCTTACAACATTACAACAATTATACAATGCTCAAATAAAAACAATTAGGTGTGTACACACTACAACTTAACTTCCCTCAGTTCGCCCCAACTTTTTCCAATTTTTAGTTTGACCTTGAGTGGCACATTTAGTCGAACACAATTCTCCATAGTTACGCTTAACACTTTAGCTACCTTTTTAGCTTTGTCTTCTGGCACTTCGAATATCAATTCATCGTGTAGATGCAAAACTAAACGCACTGCCTGTGGTTCTATGCCCAGTTTGTCACGATATTTTGCAATATTCTTTTCCATTCGCAGTATGGCACTCTTTGCTATATCTGCTGCTGAACCTTGTATGGTTGAGTTCACTGCTTGCCGTTCAGCTTGACCTGCAAAGAAATTAAAAGTTTGTACATATTTCAGTAGGTTAACGCGAATTTTATATATAAGTAAGTTTAGGGTTTAGTGAAATTTGCAGTTTATGGCGGTTATGCTGTTTTATCTTTCATCATTATTCAATTTATTCTTAGTTCATAGTCAGATTTAAGAACATGTTTCGATTGAACTTTTTTTTTTAAAAGAAAACAAATCGTTATTTAAAAGTCAGTCGAAAAGTTTTATTGCAGACAGGGTTGACAGCAGTTTCAGTGAACGCTTATTCGTCATCAGCAGATTTCTTGTATCTTCGAACAATACGTGCAAATCGTAAAACTTTTTTGTGACATCATCGCTCGAGTTGCACCTTCCCTATATTTACAATCCCGACAAATCAAGGTTATTAGAAGGAAGCACGTGTTGTTCCTGTGCCTAAAACTCACCAACTTGATAATTTGCATACCGCATGCTTTATTCAAGATTCTTGAGTATATGATAAAGGACGAGATTTCGGATTACATAACTAAACGGGAATCTGTTGCTTAATTACTTTCAGTATGGATTCACGCAGTACTGTATTTAAAGCATATTTAATAGTAATGATCGTGGTGTGCTTGTTACCCTAGATTTATCAAAGCCTTTCGATAGCGTTCACCACTGTACTTTAGTAATAAACTTAGGACTAACTTTGATGTCGTAAATGGTAGGTCTATCGCAATTTGTAGTTCTTAATGGTGCTCTGTCTACTGTTCGGAATGTTGTATGTGAAGTTCCCCAGGGACAGGTTTTGGGTCCATTGTTATTCATTTTATATATGAGTGATATTACAGAAGGCATTTGTGTTAATTCATGTTGTTCAGAGATAGCTCGCAGAGTGGTTTAGAGCGTACTGTTAATTTTTTTATAGGTAACTGGCGCATTGGTAAAGAACAATTATCTCAATATACTTTAAATACACAAAAAACTAAGTGTATGTTGTTCTACTTCTGTCATGAGCATATATGTATGTTAATAATGCGATTTAATGTCCTGTTTGTTATGTTTTAATTGCGAGAACTTTATAGTCCAAATTTATATTTGCCTATCTACATACATAGGTTTGGCGATTTAATAATTTTAATTTAAATCGGCTGTAAAAAAAACTGATAATTTTCTCAAATTTCTGGTGTTATTGGCAATTATCATTTATGACTACCACAACTGGCCCGACAGTAACTCTCTGGATGCTTTTCGTAACATTCATCCTTAATGGCTCTCTACAGAAAAAAAATATATTATTCTGGAATCCAGAATTGTTGCCTGTTACGCCATAAACTGTAAATTTGACATCATTAATATTTTCATTTCAGTGGGTAATGGATATAACCCCTTTTGTCATTTCCATTTTTATTGACTCTTTTTTTTGTAGGATACATTTGAAAAATATTCATAAAGAATGGTATTTAAAGCGAATTATTTTATGAAATATGCACAAAAAGGCATTTTCGATTACATATGCACTAACAATCAATGGGATTTTATTATAAAACTGATTGATTTGCAAAAAGATTATCACAAAGTTACTTTTAGACTGACGACAACAAATATACTGTTGCATAGAATTCCGATTTCTATATAAATAGGGTGGGCGATTTAACATTTTAAATTTGAATCGCTTGTAAAAAAATAGTTTTTTTCAATTTCTAATTTTATTGGAAAGGTTGAACTTTGTTATTTAATAATGGAACTCATCCTTATCCCTAAAGAAGTTGGAAATATATTTTATTTGCATTGAAGTTGAAAGTCCATTTTGGAAATCCTAAGAAAAACCAAAAAGGAACAAGGAAAGGAAAGAACATTATATCATTCATATCGTTAATATAAACTATGAATGGTCCGTTTGTAGTTATATTCACGTAATACTTGTGGTAAGTCATAATTATTATTATTTTTTTTATATTTTACTGTCTCCCTTAGTTTTTAGTTGTTTTAAAAAAAATGTTTCAAAAAGGGTTTACAAATTTCCCTTCTATTAACTATTAGCAACTTAAATTTGCATATATTATATTAAGAAATAGCTTGTAATTACAAAGTAGAAAAGGATTTCAATTCCTAAACTCTTTAATTCCTAAGTCAAATGTAAATATTGTAATATTACAAGAAATAAAATCGAATTGAATTATATTTTATTTTTAGTTTTTTTATAGAATAATTTCATGAGTTACTGTTTAAAATAAAGTTAATCGTTAAACCTGAAATTGTAGCATAAAGAATATTGTAAGGGGTGTTTTTTATTGGGGTATAGAACTTTAAGTTGGCATCACTTTTTTAACTGGCGGCCATTTTGTCAGCTGTCAAGTGATTAATATTTAGTTTGGTTTGCCATTTCATCATGAACAGGTTGACAAAAGAACAACGCTTGCAAATCGTGCAAATTTATTTCGAAAGTAATGGTTCAGTTCGCGAAGTTCACCGCAAGCTCCGTCCATTTTATGGTCGACAAATCGTCCATCAGAGCAATTAATTCGGTTAACCATGGATCGGTTAACATGGACCATTGGATTATTTTCTTTGGGGATATGTGAAGTCGCTCGTCTACGCCAACAAACCAGAAACACGTTAGGGGACTTGGAAGCCAACATTCGTGGCGTTATTGCCAACATACGGCCCCATATGCTCGAAAAAGTGGTTGCAAATTGGACCTGTAGAATTGGCTTTATTCGAGCCAGCCGCGGCGGCCACATGCCCGAAATCATATTTAAACATTAATGGCATAAAATTATACTTCCAATAAAGCCAAATTGATGGACATTAAAACGATTTTCTTGTGTTTTATTTCAATTCGAAGTTCTATACCTCAATAAAAAACACCCTTTATATACTCGTATAGTATACAAGTAAGATTGCAATTGATGAAAATAAAAAAAGGTTTTAGGTTGGAAAACTTCGCCACTCTCCCAGAAAGGGTGCGGTAAACAAAAGACAGTCAAATTGCGCTCAGAAGCTCGTTTTTCCACAGGCACATTGCACAAAATTCAGCTAACCTAAAAGCTTAAGGAAAATTGCTGTATGGTGCTGTTTGAACCATTAAACGGAACCTGAAGCAAGGATCAAGAAAACATATTTAGTACCAAACCATTGGTTTAGACTTACTCTGAACCAATAAGCCGAACCAACTCGAACTCAGAAATGGAAGCATCTTCTGAAATGATCTATGTTACCGGTTTGGTTAGATGAACCAATTTGAGTGAAACCGTTAGGTATGGCCTGGCTGAACCTTATTTACCATCCACCGTTCCTACGCTGCTAAAGATTAAAAAAAAGATGCTCCGCCCCTTATCTCAGCCAAAACTTCAGTTTGGATTGGTAGCTTAATATGATTTAGTAAGTCCATATTGACTATTAATCGCCCATTTTAGCTATGCGGGAATTTGTTCGGACCAGAATAGCAACTATGCTCTTTTTTGTAATAAGTGCGTCCCACCTTATAATAACATTCGTGACTTTTATCCGTTTTAAAAAAATTATCATTTATTAAGCAAATACTCAAAAAGGTGTACTTGTCCCTTGGAAAACGTTTTTCTCTGGGCCGCAACCAACATATAGCTTCAAAGCATGCCCGGTCTCACCCAAATTTTGTTGTTGTTGTAACAACAATTTTGTTATGTAAGTCCTGTTCGTCTATAGGGAATCTGCTGCGACATCCAGGTGAAGGAAACGTGACATTTGCACTGGATGCGTCCAAAGAGACCTGGGGGCCAGATGAGTTGGCTTGGCCGGACAATTGAAGAGGTGCAGCACTTCATCCTGACTAACATATCGCTTTGTAATAGGTCAAAAAGGTTTCTTTGTCGGCTTCCTAAGTACTGCCGGCTAGTGACTTATGGTCCTTGTTCCTACTTTTAATCTTATCGCATATTGCAGTAGCATGTACAGAGGATCGAAAAGGCTGTCCAATGTGACTACAAGGATGTAGTTGGTAGTCGGGATGTTGACGTCATCGACTTTCATATTAAGAAACAACCACACCTCTGCCGTCCATGTAGTAAACAGTGTGGCTGATGATTTGAAGGCGATTATTTTCATTCAATGGACCATTAGGCTCATTTTTTGTGTGCAAAGTTCCTTGCCAATTTTGAAACTTTTAGCTCTAAAAGCCACATATTACATCCGATACTGAATAAATATAGAGTGGAGCATTACGAGCGACCAGTCCCTAACTCTGATGAAATTTGGATATATCGGACCTTGATTTGGAAAAGCCCCCAAACAAAGGTCATCAGGCAGAGGCGCGGAATCTTCTGAACAACCGAGTGGAGTAGGGTGTCCTATAGCGGCCCCACCCGACTTTTACCGGTTTTTTATTTAATTTATTTTAATACAGATACAGTTCCTACCTTATGTGGATGATTTTAGCATTTTTTAAGACTACTCGTATTAACCGCTTACTCAGAAATGTAAAAGAAACCCATGGTAACTGATGCATGCATCATTTCGTGGACTTCGTGATTTTTTTTGGTCAGCATAATCGACCAAATGTGTAAACAATCCGGAGAATTGTGCGCAAATTTAAGCAAACCAAGCAAATAAGAATCCACAAGTGATATTGGAAAAGCCGATGAATCCACAAAGAGTAACTGTTTTGGTGCGGTTTATGGGCTGACATGGTCATTGGGCCGTACTTCTCCGAAAATTAGGACGGCCAAGCGGTTACGTGAATGGTGTTCACTATCTTAAGATGATAACGGACTTCTTATGACCAGAAATTGAGGAAATGGACCTGGAAGATATGTGATTTCGACAGGATAATGCCACTTGCCACACAGCCAACGAAACAATGACTCTTTTGCGCAAAATTCCAACGTCCGTGTTATCTCGCGTAGTGCCAATGTGAATTGGCCGCCACGATCATGTGATTTGGCACCGTTGGACTTCTTTCATTGTGGATTTTTAAAAGAAGTGTACGTCATTAAGACAAGAACATTTCAAAAGCTAATGGATGAGATTATTCGGCATATTAACGACATTGAACCTCAATTATGTCTCACAATCATTGCAAATATGGACCATCGGATAGGAGGCCACCGAAGGCGTTGCGAGTATTTGGCCAGTATTTTGTTAAACACATAATTGTCATAGATGCTTCTATCATAATAAATATTAAGTTAATTTTTGAAAATTTGTTTTATTTACAATCAACATCGCGCGTTTTAGTGGGACCACTCTTTAGTAGCTCCTATACAAATGATTCGTTCCTTCGTAATTTTCTTGGGAAATATGTGAAAGTCAGTGTTGCCATAAGACTACAAAAAATGTGCCAAATAGTCAAAAAAGGCGCACAATGAAAAAAAGAGCTGAACTTAAAAAAAATACATTTCTGTATTTTTTTTATTAATTTTTTTTGTCATATTTAGAAGATTTTATATATTTTTTGGCAAAAAAATGTGCTGAATGCAAAGAAAAGGTGCCAACGTTTTCAATACGAGGGTTGCTATATATATTTCTGGCCGTGACAACAGTTAGTGTTGCCTGGCACCATCTGACATGATAGCACGAAAATGAATTCACTCGTGAACATTTTCGTGCTATCATTTAAATCTTTGTATAACTCGTGAACATTTTCGTGCTATCATTTAAATCTTTGTATAACTCGTGAGCATTTTCGTGCTATCATTTAAATCTTTGTATGGCGATGAAGCACTATGCTATAGATCTGTGAAAACCTGGTTTAATGAATTCAATCGTGGCCGAAGCGTCGCGACGCACACTCAAAGACGAAGTCGTAATGGTCGTGCAAAAACGGTCGTTGCACCAGAGAACATTGATGCCGTACGTGAACTGATAATGCAAGATCGTCATGTGACATACCGCGAGATAGAGGAATCTTTGTGCATATCTTCTACCCGCATACATTCGATATTGCATGAACGCCTGGCCATAAAAAAAGTTTGTTCTCGTTGGATCCCGCACAATTTGACAATCGCTCATAAAAAATCTCGTGTCGATTGGTGCAAAGAAATTTTAAAAAAAATACGATGGCGGTGCGTATGGGCCCGAAACAAAATAGCAATCGACCGTGGGGGTCTTCGAGCCAAATCCAACGAAAGTTGTTCGTGGAAGAAGCACTTCGGAAGCCTGTTTCTTCGGCAAAACAGGTCATGTGGCGACCTTTCCGCTTAAGCAACGTTGGACGGTCAATTCTGATTGGTACATCACAATTTGTTTGCCTGAAGTCTCTTCATTGTGCACCATGACAATGCGAGCTCTCACACATCGGCTCAAACCAGCGCTTTTTTGACCTGCCAAAACGCCAAATTTATGGGTCATCCGCCGTACAGCCCTGATTTGGCACCCAATGACTTCTTTTTATCCCCGCACATCAAGAAAAAAATGCGTGGTCAACGATTTTCGTCGCCAGAAGATGCTGTTGAAGCGTTCAAAAACCTTGTTTTGGAGGCGTTTGCTTCGACAATTGGTTTGAGCGCATGCATGTTGGAGAATACTTTGAAAAACAATAAAACCATTTTTGATGATAAATATTCGCATTTTCATTATTAGGCCAGAAATATATATAGCAGCGCTCGTATAAAAGTATAGTCTTTTCAATTTATTTACTTTTACATTTACTAGAATGATAACAAAATGTAAAGGTATTGCCAGTAGCATTGTTTTATTTAAAAAAAACTGCTCAAACTTTTTTGTCTTAGTTGAGCTGTTGTTTTTAGTTTAATTTTGTGAAATCTGAAAACCGAAACAGCAAAACATTGAATTAACACGTTTTAAAATAAGTTTCCCTATTTTAAACTATTAAATTTCGTTTGATAGAATCAACACTGGTGAAAGTGATCTAAGGATGAAGACACGGTTTTAACGACCCTTCAACTCGCTGGAACTACACCTACCGATTCAGGATTTATTTATTTATTTACATTTTTCCGTAATAATGAAGCCGTTAGGCCGATAAAGCTAATAACAGTACACTACAGCATAGATAGAATTAATCTAAAGAAACATTTTAAAGTATTAAAAAAATTCAAGTTTAATTGTAGTAGTAGAAAAAAATATATATAGAATACTCATAAATAAGAATTCAAAAACGATGTACATATTTATGCAAATTCATGACATGATAATCAAAAACTAAAGTAAATGTTCCCAATTTAAAAAAAAAAACAGGAAAAAATTTTGGCACCCATACTGGGAAAAATACACAAAGACCACAATTAATGCATTAAAAACTATTATAAAGAAGACAATAAGAGTTGTATAAGTAATATATGCTACTTCAAAGATTCAAAGTTCCTAACAAGTGTTTTGCGAATGTTGAATCGGACATATTTAACGTTTTTAGATAATCAGGTAGTTTGTTAAACACTCGAGCAACTCTAACTTAAAAAGATTTTCCTAACAAGCAGTAAACTCTAGGAATAATTAATGGATTACTACGAGTGGAACGCGTGAATGAGAACGACTGAAACAGGAACTCTGGGCATTGGTTTCTGTAGACCTTATAAAACTGCAAACGACATCGTATGACAAGTTGACCAAATGAACAACCTAAAAATTGTTTTACAAACGGTTGAATATGCGAAAAACGACTCACATGATACAAATAGCGCATAGCTGAATTAAAAGCAATTTTTATTTTTTTCATATGTTTTTTTGCAGTCCCAGCATATACTTCTATACAATAAAGAATATTAGACATTACTAAAGCATGCAACAACTAAGATTAATTCGGGAAACTACAGCGTCAATATGATGCTCAAAGTTTAATTGGTCATCAACAACAACCCCCAAACATTTAATGCTACGGACCATTTTAATAAAAACATTGTCTTATTTCAATTGTAAGTCTACAGGCCTCGTAGAAAATAGTAGAGCCTTAGTCTTTGACGGATTTATACAAATATTACTACACACCATCCAGCTATGCAATAATTCCAGCACATCATCAAACCTCGCATGAAGTACATCAATAAATTGATGCTCACTCTTAAACACAAGCTGAACATCATCAGCATATGCATAAGGAGTGCATGAGCCATCAAGACTATCAAAAATGTCATTTATAAACAATGTAAACAAAATAGGCCCAAGGACCGACCCCTGGGGCACCCCACTGCTTACCGACAAAACACACGATGAAAAACCGTTAACACTTACGTATTGCGTCCTGCCACTAAGATAAGAGCTTATTAAACGACAGGCGCTGGCTTCAAATCCGTAAAACATATCAATAAACCATGATCAACTCTGTCAAACGCCTTCTGCAAATCAAGGGATATAAGCACACTAAGGCTCTGATTAGTAAAATTACTTCCAATTCATCAGTTAAACCGGCTAATAACGTTGATGTATTCCTTTTATTGCGAAATCCACACTGACAATCATTAAGCAAAGACTTTTCTTCTATGTACTCTAACAGTTGTCGCTTTAAAATGTGCTCCATTATTTTGGATAAAATTGGCAAAAGAGAGATTGGCCTTAGGTTCTCCAGCGAGTCCGAATTTAATTTTTTTCCTAATCGGAGTTATTTTGGAGTATTTCCATTGTACGGGAAATACTGACGTCATTACGAGATGCAAAAATATCCTACAATGTAGGAAAAAACGACTACATATGAAGTACATATTTTCTCAATCGATCGGGATAGTTCAACTATATGATGTTTCTTTACTCATAAACACAAAGGATAAGAAAGGAGTTTTAGATTTTATTAGGAGTTTATGCGCTAAAAATGCATAACAACTTCATAAGCCGGTAGCAGCAGCTGCATTTCGTTTCATCTGATTCAGTAAAAAAATTGGAGATATAAAAAAAATATATATTTTTTACATGCTGTGAATTATCAGTTACAGTAATACATTAGCTACCTACGCCGTCATTTTGTATACGAAAATACAAAAAACTTAATATTAATTTAGTCTTAGTTAAATGCACCTCTACTAACAACTTTAAAAAGGTTTTTCACTTTTACTAATGTATCCTTGAAATTTAAGCATCAGAAAAAACGAGAAAATTTAATCAATTTAGCATGAAAGACATAATATTATCATTAAAGAAATGTATTTCGTCTAATGCCACGCAATGAGCGGCGAACGATTGAGTGGCTAATTTGAGCGGCACGTGGCTTATTACTGAGCGTCATTTCTAAGCGGTTAGTTTTTAAAATGCCATTAAAAAGTGAGGTTTGTTTTATATTATTACGCGAAACTCGTATTCTTACTTATAAGAAGTTAATGCGTTTAAGAAAAAGAAGATTTGATGTTCATTCAATAAATCGAGCAAGGCTACATTATGACATTATGTCTGCGGAATGCTTTGATACACTGTTGAAAAATGTTAAATCCAGATTGTCTTGCCATATTAGCATTCACTGTCCGCATTCACTTTCGGCATGTTTTTTCCTTGCCGCTCAGAAACTAACTGAAAATTAGAGCAAGTTCTATTTCTGAGCAATACTATCAATACAATTCATATGTTTTAATTTTTTGCCGCTTACCTCTTTGCCGCTCATTGCGTGGCCTCGGTCTAAGTCAACCTATTTCATCCATATAACATACATATTGGCATTGTTCTATTGGCAACTCGCTTGTGAGGTCGGTAACGCGATAGCTTCACACCATAGTACAATAATAGAAAAATGGTTTTGGTTACAGATAACATTAGACAGTTTGCGATATAACCCGTTTGTTTAAAATAAATTAAATGTTTCGGAAGAAAGTTATGCAAGAATAACCTTTAGCGAGTTTAAGCGAGCTCGCTTATAAATAGTATTTCTTGAATAACTTTTTTTCTGTAAATTACAAATTTTAAAATCAAACGGTTTATGATGCAGAGAACACACCTATTATTTCCGCTCCAAAAATAAGTTCTTGTACTTATATAATAAAAAAATGCTCGTAAAGCTTTGAAGTTATCGCCTTAGCTATCGCTTACTTGTTTAATAAGCGAGTTCCAATACGAGGGCGGTTCGGAAACTTCTTAGCCTAGCACAAAAAGCGCGGCATAAACAGAAAAAAGTTAAGTGTTTTGGAAACTTCCATCTCTGCTATGAACTCATGTTAAATTTTGTTTCGATCTGGCAACTCCTTCATATAGAAACAGGTGTTCACAAAAGACGCATCCGCGATTTTTTTATAATGGAAAAATTAGAAATGCGTGGTGTCATAAAATATTTACATAAAAAAGGTTTATCGGGACAAGAAATTCATAATGATATGGTGAATGTGTTTGGGTTGCTGAATTTAAACGTGGTCGTACAAGCATTGAAGATGAACAACGTAGTGGACGTCGAAAAACAAAAAGTCGACCAAAAACGCATAAGAATGAACATTTCTCAAGCTTGTTTGGATCGTTTTCAGCGAAATAAAATGGATTTTAAGCGTCGTTTCATAACTGTTGATGAGACATGGATCCACCACTATACTCCAGAGACAAAAGAACAATCCAAACAATGGACTGAAGCTGGAGGAAGTGCCCCAAGAAGGCAAAAACAATTCAATCGGCTGGTAAGGTTATGGCAACGGTTTTTTGGGACTTCAAAGGTATTTTATTGATTGACTATCTGCAAAAGGGCAAAACAATAAATTCAGAGTACTATTGCAACCTTTTAGATCAATTAAATGTACAAATCCGAGAAAAACGTCCTGGCTTACAACACAAAAAAATAATTTTTCATCAAGAAAACGAACCAGCGCACAAGAGTGTTTTAACATTGGCTACAATCAACGAATTAAAGTACGAGTTGCTTGACCACCCACCTTACTCTCCTGATTTAGCTCCCAGTGACTTTTACCTGTTCCCAAATCTAAAAAAATTCCTTGCTGGCAAGCGTTTTACCTCAAATGAAGATGCAATTACAGTTGTAAACCACTATTTTAAAGACCTTGAGGAAAAGTATTTTAATCAAGGGATAGAATTACTAGATAAGCGTTGGACTAAGTGTATTGAAGTTTCAGGAGATTATATTGAAAAATAAAAATATTTTTGAAAAACTAACTATTCTCTATCATTGATAGGCTAAGAACTTTCCGAACCGCCCTCGTAGATCACGCCTATTATTTTTTTTTAGAAATGTGTGTATTTTTTATCTTCCGGTAGGCTGAAAAAAACTTACTTGTTACATAATTATCATTTTGCACTCACTTTTTATTAAAGTTTCACTGCTGTTTATGTGTTCCAAATATCTTCTCCTTCCCGTGATTGTTTCGATGTAACCATTATTTTTGGCAAATTTTATGACTTTCTCAATATAAGATCTTAAATGAAAACAATATTATATGATGGCATATGAATTTGGATCTTAACTTACCTTATACCGGGATAAGCAGCATGAAACTGTTCTGATACCAATTTCGCTTCTTGTTCTGTACATTTGAGTCCGTCAGATAAAGCCCTTACGCCCATTCCGTAAACAATACCATAACATATTTGTTTAGTACCATTGCGCACTTGCTCTGTCACACTTTGCTCGGAAATCTTATTCCAACGAGCTGCTATTGCAACGAAAACATCCTTTTCGGAATTCATTACTTGCAACAATGCTGAATCCTGTGATAAATGGGCCAAGATTCGCATTTCCAACTGACAAAAATCCGACGATATCAAACATCTTTTTGTCTCCATCGGATAGAAGGCACTGCGACATGAAATGGTAAATTTTTCGTTGATTGTGTTGACTTCAAAATCTTTTGCAACATTTTGCAAATTAGGCTCGATCATAGAAATACGCCCAGTTGACGAGAAAGTTATACTTTGACCATGAATTCTAATGAAAAAAAGTTTTAAAAAAATTAATGGACCGGGTGAATAGAAATTTGCCTACCTTTCTTCTCGAACACATTTCAGTAAAGGTTGTATATTCTTGCTAAGAGTTACGCTTAGTTTACGGTAAGTCATTATCATTTGAGATATGGGTGTGTCGATTTTCTCCAAAATCTGTTTAGAAGTGCTTATGCGACCATTGGCTTTTCTATGCAATCCTAAAACCTATAACATCGTTATAAATCGTAAGTCAATTTTATTAATGTTATTGTTAAAGTGTGTTTGTGAGTATATAAGTATCAATAAACAAAAAAAACTACTGAGTTACTTGGTAAAACTTACAACAACTTTAATTAATAATATTTTTTGTAGAGAAAATTTCAATTGTAAACATTCCGAAAATTTTTATAGTTTGTGTATCAGATTTAATTGCAAAAGTATACACGTGTTTCCGGTACATACCTTTGCTACTGCAGATGATGATCCTAAATTAAATCTAGATCCATGCAACTCGTATATTTTAGACTCCAACTTTTTCATGCTCTCAACCATTTTTTGAAATAAGTTGTGCAACGCTTCTGAACTTGTTGGAAATCCAAAGTCTTCCATATTACACAGAGAAATTTGTAAAGGCATTTCAAGTTCTAAAATTAAGAAAAATATTTATAATATCTTAATTGCTAAAGTGAAATTATTGATAGCAAATAAATAATTAATATAATAAAACTGTTTAAAATATGACTTTGAATATGCGTCTATAAAAATCTAAAAATAACTACTAGCCAAAAATGTATAACAATTGACATGTTTTATTTAACAAAGGAGTCGTTTAGTTTGGTAAATTTATAGAAAGTATTTTCAGCTCGTTTGCCCACGAAAATGCAAAAAACTATTACAATCCATTATTACACAATAGGATGGGCCGATTTGTAAGGACAAAAATTTGTCGATATTGTGCCATTGATATTTCGATAGCTTTTGACTGAGGGAAAAAAGTTCCACTACGACATATAAAAAAAACATTGTCGAGGAGCCCAAATTTCAATTTTTTGATTTTGTTTAAACTTTTATGTTCAAGTTTTTTTTAGTAGGTAAAAAAAAATATTATCCCTTTCCAAGGTGACACAATACATACAAATATACATGGTCACATACAATACGAGGGTTGCTATTTATATTTCAGATCCTGACAATACTAGTGTTCCCAGATGCAAACTGGAACTTCCATTGTAAACTTTGACATTTTTTAGCATAACTCCACTCCGAACGTTTTGTCATTTGAGGCCGAATTGTTTTGTTTACAGTGTGTGTGGAAAAATTCATCTCATGGAATTATCCTGTAAACATTTTCGTGCGATGATTTTTTACGGTTTTCGGCGTGAGTAATCGACACAAGAGTCTTTAAAAAACTTGTTTCGACATTTGGCGATGAAGAACCATCAAAAACCACTGTTAATCGCTGGTACCAAGAGTTCAGTCTCGGAAGCCGTTCGCTCCACGATGAATTTCGCGAAGGACGTCCAACTTCGCTCACTTTGCCAGAAACCATCAATGCTGTGCGTAAACTTATAAAGCAAGACTGACATGTGACATACCGTGAGATTGAGGCATCCTTGGGCATTAGTATGGGAAAGCATTAATAAGATATTGCATGTTCATTTGGCAGTGAAAAAAATTTGTTCTCGTTGGATCCCACATAATTTGACGAATGCTCAAAAAAGGGTAGTATGGATTGGTGCAAAGAGATGTCGAAAAAGTATAACTGCGGTAAATTAAAGGCAGTGTATAACATTGTCACAGGTGACGAACCATTGATCTATGCATATAAACCCGAAACAAAACAGCAATCGACCGCATGGGTCTTACAAGGCGAGCCAAATCCAGCAAAAGTTGTTCGTGGAAGAAGTACATCGAAGCAAATAATTTTTTTCGGTATAACCGGCCACGTTGTCACAGTGCCTTTAGTGGAACGTAGGACGGTCAATTCTGAGTGGTATCTGTTTGCCAGCAGTGTTCGAAGACATGAGGAAGAAAGATAATAAGAGAAGACGGATCATTTGACCGTACACCGTACAGCCCTGAGTTGGCACCCAATGACTTCTTATTATTCCCTAGCATCAAGAAAATAATGCGTGGTCAACGTTTTTCATCGCCCGAAGCAGCTGTTGAAACGTTCAAAAATTATGTTTTGGAAAAAGTGCTTCGAAAATTGGTTTGTGCGCATGCAAAAGTGTATTGACCTTAAAGAAGAATATTTTAAAAAACAATAAAACCATTTCCAATTGTAAATTATTGTGTTTTTATTGCCGGACTCGAAATATAAATAGCAACCCTCGAACAATCCTCTTCACAAACGTCAATACTTTCACCACAAGTCTTTTTGTGACTAACACCATGCCTATAAATATGAATAACACGGTCTAAGAAACATTTAATTTGTACAGAAGTATACAGGTGACATAGTCCCTTTGCTTCCATTTATCAAGCCAACCAGTGCTTGCCTTGAAATCATATTCTTCAAATCTCTTTGTGAACTCCATGGCCTTTCCCTTTAATATTCTTCCCGATATTAGCATATTTTGGGCTCTTGTTGCTGTAAACCATTCGAGTACGGCTTTGTTAACATTCTCGAACGTTAGTTCTTTCATTCTTTTACTTCCTTTAGAAGAAGCAGATTATTTTATAAACTTGTGGAAACCGTAGTGGCCGTAACACCATATTTCTCAGCCACGTCTTTTTTCTTTGATACATTTTCCACCTCATTTTCAGAACACGTTTCGATGCCATGGTGACTCTCTTGTTTTTAAATGAATGTTGTTCGCAACATACCAAACACAAGTGAAACACAAATCGATAGAGTTTAACTTCGGGATTTACTCGAGCTATAATAATAAAATCATTTTTACACTCATAAACGACCAACCTAAATGACGCTCAAACGTAAAGCAAAATTTTCCCCATTACTTTCTACTTCTGAGGTCGGTAAAACGACCTATATAACAACAAACAACTCTTTTTTTTGAATTCTGTATTTCCCCGAAAATTTCGACGTATAGAAGTTGGTGCCATTGTTTTTCTTCGAGTTATAGAGAAATTTATTTTATGGAAGTTCGAGTTATAGAAGAAGAATATAAGCGAATTTGCCTCCTTAGTGCTATTGCTACTACATGTGCTTCGACTTAAAGAAAATTCCACTTGTGGAAGTTCGAGTTATGAAAGTTCGACTGTATTGTATAAAAAAGCGTCTCGATTTTGATATATCATGCCAAAAGATATCAAAAAATCCATGGCACAATGTCCATATTTTACACATATCTTTAATTCTCTGCTTTTACCACACCATTTTCTATTGAAATTGAAAAAATCAAATAAAATAAAAAATTAGAAAATACAAAAAATGCAAATTAAAATTAAGGAATACAAATTGGAATTAAAAAACGCAAAATACAATTGAGAAAAATACAAATTGAAGTTGAGAACAGTAAATTAAAATTGAGAAAATACAAATTGATATTGACCAAATACAAATTGATATTGAGGAAATGTAAATTGATATCATGGTACAATAAGCGAGGTGAATATACCTCGCTTATTGTACCATGATATCGCTTATTGTACCATGATACCAGCCCAACAACAAATAAACAGTTTGCTGTACTTTCAAACTAACTTAAGAGAAAATGTCAAAAATAAATTTTTGGGAATGTTGGTGAATTTTGGAAATGTTTGAAATAGAAATTTAGCTTTACAAACTTCAAGAATTGTCGTCGTCAAACTTAAAACTTTAAAATACTACAAAAAAAATGTAAATCAGCTGACTGCATAGCACTACCTTCTTTATTGTACCATGATTAATAACAATAAATTATTGTTGAAGCAACACATTTAATAGGTTTTTTGTGTTCATCAAAACATGGCCTTTTATGTGATCATTACGATTATTAATAATTGTCTAATGAACATTAAGGTCGAGATTGCTTACACAAATGGTAAGTTTCCATTTTTTTGGTGTAATTCCATCTACGGGTGAGATCGGATAAGAAATATGAAAAAAAATCTGAGTGAGAATGCACCCTATAAGAGACAAATTGTACCCGTTTTTAATATACAATTATTTACCTTTCGCCATCTCGACATGGAATTTTCGACACTGTATTACAGTAAATATTCTTACATATATTTGTCCGTTATGTAAAAAGTCTTTTAACTGTGTTTGTTATTTTCAAATATTCAAAAAAAAACGGTATAGGCCTTTGATAAATTGAAACTTTTTATACCTATCTCTCTTAAATATCTCAGAATGAAGCACGTTATTTAAAATAAAAATTGCAAATTTAAAAACTTTCCGAACTCAACAACTTTCGGATTGCAACACATAATAAACAAACAACATATTTATTAAAAAAGAAATAGTAGAGTTTACATATACCCAAAAGTTGTTGTATGTAACTTTTGTGAGGTCGAAACATGCATATGTATCCACTGTTTGGGCTCCGTTTTATGCAACTCATTATAATCGTGTTGAGAGATTACAAACAAAATTATAAAATTTGCCTTATTTTCTGTGATTTTTTTCAGCCCTATTCCATCGTATGAAGCTAGATGTAGGCTGATACATCTTGAAACTGTTGTTAATCGTCGCTCAAAGTGTTCTATATTGTTTTTTATCTGGGGTCTTGTAGACTACTCTGAACTTCTTAGCCTTGTTGGATTTAATACACATATTAGACGTCTAAGGTATAATGAACATTCCTATGTTCTTCATAGAACTAAAAACTCCTCACACGAGCCTCTTGTGAGAACTTTTAGAGAATTTAATAGAATTAACTTAAATTATGATTTAGATTTTAATGATATTTTAGATATAAAATATTTTTAGAATGGCTAGTCTGTAAGGATAGAATCCAAAGACTTAAATAAATAAAAATTAAGATTAAGGGATATGTTATTCCATAATATATTTCCACCGGAAGGTCCACCGCGTAGAAAATAAATCAAAAGTGCTTGAAAATGTCTTTTTCGATATTAAATACTCTTTAATAATAATGAATGAAATACTGAACTTTGCTTTTGTCACTAAAAATTTCGGATCTACTTTGAATTATTCTACGCGCATTTTGTTTGTTTTTTATTAACAGATCTTTATACCCTACAGTGTAAGAGAGTATATTTCATTGGAACGGACAAAAAGTGTAACGTAACGAAACGGCATGACATGTACCGAGTCATGACTTTTTAAGCCATGTCCGTCTGTGCGGCTGGTTCGTGCTATAACTCTCAAAAGGAACAGCAATCTTTTTTTAAATTTTGCACGTCGTAATACTAGTATTTTTCCGAAACTGCCTTAGGACTGAAAATCAGCCATATTGACACAATTGTACCATTACCCCTACTTTTGGCATTATAATTCGATTCCTTGCCACGTTCCCTCTGGTTCCTCCTACATAAATGAGTTGTGTTCAGTGCAAATAAGAACCCACATAACATGTCCCAGTGCGTGAAATTCGCTTAAATTATAAACCCCTGCATACTTTTATAATGGTTTTGTACTTGCATGTCAAAAAAGGGGTTGACACGCCCCATTCTGGTACCTATCATACAAATGCGCCCACTTGACACTTCCAGAGTTACAAGGTTAACTTGGTGGAAAATAATGGGATTCCTATTCATGCCCCTTTAGTTACCTCCCACACAAATGAGCTTGTTTCAGTGTAGATGAGTACCCACATAACTAGTCTCCTAGTAGTTAAAATTTACTTATAATGCGAATTTCATAACAATTTTTACTTGACCCAATCTGGTTCGTCCGGTGTAAATGACCATTCCGTCCTATTTTAGTATTTGCATAAGAATTTGTATACTATTCATACGATTCTGCCAAAAATTAGTAATTAGATATAGATGGATGGAGTAATAAAATGATTTAATTTTTATACGGGCATAAGAAATATGTGGATGACACGCTACATTATAGTACCTCCCACACAAACGACCGTTTACGAGATTACAATAATATCGGTACGCTTTAATCAATGGAGGACGGAACGTAGAAAAATATAAAATCCATATATGGGTGAGGGTATATGTAAGTCGGATCAACCGTTTTAAGGTTTTTTTACTTGTATTATTTTTTAATCTTTATGTGTCTCTTACAATATCAAACAAGAACTTTTTTAATTTTTTCTTTATATGTAATAAAAAATTAACACAATCCTGCTCGAGTTTATATCCCGTTAGCAAAAGTTACAAATGTTTTTTTAAAACTATCAATTGATGACATTTCTGTAACTTTATCAAGAAAGCTTTATTAGTCCAATACAGTTTACAAATTTTACTCCCAAATAATGCGACAAAATTCGCTGATTTTTATTTTTCCTACATACCGGCATGACTTCCGTTTTTATTGCCGTTCGCGATCTAATTTTAATCTCAAGTATTTGGACAACGTTGAAGTTATACAATTATCATTTTGGACTCAAATAAAGTGCTACTGAAATGCAACTAAGCCTTTAATATAAGCTTAAAAATTTAACATTAAAGCGTACGAGTGCCCCGTTCGCGATCCTGGAAGCACTATACATAATAGTTGACTTACCCTTAAAAAACTTATATAATTGCCCAGTTCCAATTCGTTCCAAATTTTCAACTTGTCCTTGGAGAATATGGACGGTTACGCAACTCTCAATGGAACACCTACGGATTAAAATACGAATTGAATTGATTTCTAATAAAATCACATAGAAACCTTTGTATAACATTACCTAACCTTTGCTAAAATGGCACTATCCGAATCTAAGCCATAACTGTTATAACCTCTACCACTGCCACATAACTTTACCAAACCTGAACATTCTGGGGCGAATTGTTGGGTCTAAACAAAAGAAATGCAAAATATATGTTATAATTTTGCTACATCTAAAATACCTCAGAAACACTTACCAAGCTATGCAGATTATGCATTTTATCAGGTTCCAGAAGCCAATTAGCAACTTTAGGATCCTCTAAAGTAATCGAAATTTCACCCAAATCACTTAAAAGTTTTCGCAGTACTTTTAATTGTTCTTTGACATCGTATACCAGTAAGCAGTGTTCCGCTGACTTCAGAAGCATGAGTAAATATTTGCATTTGATGTCTGCAGTTAAACCTTTACAAGATCCCGGTGTTTGCATATTCATGTAATAGACGACATTATCCGATATACAAAAGCCGATACCAGCCAAATAGTTTCTATCATCAATTTGAAATTGAAAGCTCTCAGATGGCTCGTTATCTCTTTCGGCTGCCGCTACTTGATTCAGTAACAAATTTGCTCCAATAATTGGCCTTCGTTTACCAGATTGTTGTTGAATACCTAAACAAAATCCCAAACGTTTATGAGCCATAAATTCCTTAAAAGCCCCTTTGAAAAGTTGTTTATCCCCGCAAATGTCTACAATATCGATTGTTTTGAATGATGATGAATCTGTTTCGACTTTGGAACAGCTTAATATATGAGAAGCGTTTAGATGCATAGGATTTTTCATAAGCGAATTTTCCATTGAGAAATCTGACAATTCAATACTTGTTGAAGAGGACGGTTCTTGTTGTTGATGTTTGGGAGATTCTATTACATTATTCGTCGGTTTAGACTGTATGTTTGTTGGCTCCTTTATAATTCTGGCTGCAGTGGGTTTTGGGCTCTGCAATCTTTGTGTAGCTCGTAATGATCTTAAAAATCGCGAGGAATGCGGTGAGTTGGTTTTATTTGTTGCAACATCTTCCACCAACTGCTGTGAGCTGGGTATCTCATCTTCTTGTGTTCCATTTAAATCAACTTTTGTAGGTGGAACTTTAAAATTATCTGCTTCTTTTAGAGCTTCTTTAACATTGGTATTAAATATAAAAGATTCATCGTTTATATCGCCGAATAATTCACCAGGACTTTTGGTGGTTGGTTTAGGGTTTTCAGGCTTCTTCTTAGGAGGTGTAGCTGTGTTGAGCGTTGCTTTATATTCTATTCTTGTAGAGCTAATCAAATGATTGCGAGGACTTCTTCTTGGCAGTTTCTGCGAACTACTGGAACTATTTGCTTTAGGTATGTTGGCTTTGTGCGTAGACCTGGGAGTATTTGGAGAATCTTGTATTAATTTCTCTGACCCCCTGCGAGCTAATTTATCGGTGTTTGTTAAAGGTGTAGTATCATATTCCACCTTATTTGATTGTCTGACAGTTGGTGTTTCTTTTTCGTTTTTATTGAGACTTTCCTTGACGTTATTCTGTCTCTCAGAGTTTTTCATATTATTTACAATATTCGTGCATGGTGTTGATTTTTGTTCTACTCCTTTGCGACTTCTATTAGCACTATTCTCCTTTCGAGAACCAATTTGACCCGATTTTGGATTATGAGGAGTTTTGGGACTACAACCTTTTTGTTGATCCTTCTCTTGTTTTTTAGCCCATTCCTGTTTCTTTATTTCGGATAATTGTTTAGCTCTTAACAATCGTTGAGCCTTTTTGCTGGTACTTGGTTTTTCTTCATCTTCTGCTAAATTTTCTTTTATATTATCACTTCTCTTTCTAACTTTTGGAGGAGTGTGCTCATTTGTTTCCAAAAGCGGTTCGGCTGACTTACGCTTTTCATTGGAAATGATAACCGCTGAAATTACTTCTAATCTTTTTTCTGCCTCAGGAGAGCAATTTTGTTTCCCGGCATGGGCATTTTTATTTAAGTTATGTTTGACTTCGTCCTGTTTTTTTGGACTAGTGTTCTGCAAATAGGGTTTTTGTTTTTCTAAACAATCTTCCGATTCTTTTTTGGCAATAGTTTTTTGATTTTCTTTTAGTCCATTTGTTGAGGATTCAGTCTTCAACTCTTTGGTTTTCACATTTAAATTCCTCTTGTCGTCTCCATCTTTTGGATTACTCTTTCTACGAGCAGCAAGTTCTGGATCACATGGCGCTTGGTCTTCTTCTGGCCTTATTATGTGTATATCTTTATTAGATAATTTGGTATTCTTTTGATCATTTTTATCCAAAATATCAATTTTGTTTATACTTTTGACGCAGTTCGTTACTATTCCAGAATAATCTCTAGGTTGGTTAGAGGTATTAATTTCCGTTTTGCTTGCTTCCTTCCCTTGATTAATATTTCTCTCTTCAGATTTGTCTAAAGAGCGACCAGTAGTTCTGTTTGTATCACCGCCATGGTTGATATGTTCTTCATTATGAAATTTTTCTTTTTCGTAGGACATATGCAGCGCATCTTCGTTCTTTCCGTTGGCCTCAACTTCGTTTTGATTCCGTTGAGACCAATTGATGTTGCCTACACCAATTTCGTATTGTACAAATTGTCTTGCTTCATGTACGATTAGCTTTGCAGCCTCTGCCACCGTAATACCAGCTTTGCCGGTTATATAGAAATTTCTCGCCGCATTGCGTTGTGCTGCTTCCACTTCATTTTCGTTATCGTGTTGCTTAGCAGAATCAAAACTTAATGCATTATAAAGTATTTTTTCTACGCTTGGAATATCTGCGCTGGCTAAATCAACCAATGAGGCAACTCCAGCATCAAATAAAGCTCGAGCTCTTTTATGATTTAGATCTGGTATGCGCATCAAATCGATCAAATCTCGATGAACACCAAAATATAGACGTTCCTTAAATTGTGAAACAATTAACGTTAGGGTATCCCATTGCAAAGAAGTGCAGAATGAAGTAACAATACCAGCGAACGTGGAAGACATTTGCTGTAAACTCTGCAACATGCCTCTGGAGCATTTATACTTTATGGCGACAGCGTTTATAGGAGTCTCGTTTACCAGTTCTTGCAACGCTAGTGCTGTGTAGAATCTTTTATTAAAAATAAAAGAAGGAAATCGTATGATGCATAAAATAATATTTTTATTTATTCCAAATAACATGCCAGCTTACGTTCCAAAGATATGGACTTACCTTTTATGTATTTGCAGTAGTTTATAATCAAGTTTTGTTTGGCCCCTCATAGCCCTGACTAAAAACGATTCCTTAACACCAACCAGCTCTCCAACTTTTTTCATGGCAGGTGTTAGTTTCTCCCACAAATCCAAGAAAAGCAGCCAATCCAAATCGTGTAATTGATAACACACTGAATACGGCGTCACCAAGTATACGGCATGTAACTCAGACTCTAACACAAAACATCGACGCGATTTTTGTAATTCGGCAAATAATATTAAACCATCAGTAGGCGGCATAGATGATGCTAAAGTTAGTAACTTGTATTATTATTTTTGCACATGTAAAGGGTGGGCCATTTAAAACTTTAGTATTTTCAAATTTCTGGTTTTATTGGAAAGGTTGAACTTTTCATTTTATAATGAAACACAAGGTATATGAAATCAGCATTTAATTCTATCTGGCATAACGCATTTTAAAACTAAAGAAACTAAATTTCCCATTGGAAATGATAAAAGTAATACAAAGTTTCTTAACGGAAAGAACGTTTAAAGTTTACTTAGGAGTAATATGCTCAGAACAAAAAATCGTAACTGCAGAGTGTCCACAAGGATCATGCCTATCTCCTATTTTATATAACATCTACACTTCCGATATACCCACTATTCCTGGAAGTACATTGTCTATGAAGCCAGGCCTGGGACGTTTTAGACTTATGGGCCAGCGCAGAATCCATGGCTGGTTTTGGAACATGGAATTGTTACGAGGCTTCACAACAGCTTCCAAAACGGGTTCTTGGTAAACTTTGGCCGATGTTTTAACTCCTTGTTCGCAGAATGCAGGTCAGTGACCCCATCGTAAGAGACACCCCACCAGACCATGACTGAAGCTGCGTGATGACCCTTTTCCACCCTTGGGATCAGTTCATATGCTTCCTTAGATGACCGCGCATACGCTCTATCATTTTGCTTGTTAATTTTATCCTGAACGGTACAAATTTTTACATCGGTGAACAAAATTTTTCAGTGCAAGTTATCAGCGTGCTTTACAAAAAGACGTTTGCATTTTTCAATCCTATTTTTTTTAAACCGCAGTCAATAAATGTCCGATACGTCGTTTGAAAGCCCCAAGTCCCAAGGCTATTTAATGATTCGACTCGTGGACTTTTGCGTTATATTCATCTCACGGGGCATGATTATCTGCTTTCAGAGCGGATTTCTGTGAATTCTCGATTTAAAGGCTTTGATGACATGCGGTGTTCGAACAGAGCGTGGGCGTCCCGAACGGTGGCGGTCTTTTACATCTCCAGTCTCCTCAAACAGTTTTATGCATCGGTAGACGAACATGCGGCTAATCCCTAGTGGCCGCGGCGTTTTGAAAATATCGTTATTTTTCATTTCACACTTGAAATGCGCTATTACAGCGATACGGTTCTCATTATCGGACCACTCCATGATGAAAGTTGAAACAATTTTAAAATCCCGTTACAGACTAACGCTATTGAGGTTAGCTTTCAAAACCCATATGACATTAACGGGGTATGTTCAGTTCTACTATTGAAATGGGTGTGTTCAATGTTGTAATAGTATTTATGTCCCTACTAAATCAATCCGGATTAAAGCGAGGCAATATATTTTACGAGGAAACGAAAACCTTGATACAGACCTCAAAATAATCTCCACTTTTCAAACCGCGATATTGTTTGGAAAAAGTCAAATCTTGCGGAGTCATACTCGATTGTAGAATCAACTTTAAAAACCACATTCCTTATATAGAGGACAAAATTTATAAAAGCAAGCGCATGATGTAATAAACAGAAAATCTAAACTAAATATCGAAAATAGAAAATTAATCATTACAGCGATATTTCAACCCATACTGTTTTACTCTGCTCCAGTATGGTCGTCTTCAGTTAAATTCCACATGCAGGTTTCTCAAAATAAACTACTCAAAATGATTTATAAGCTGCCATGGTTTTATTCCACGCAAAGACTACACCGACTTCCCAACATCGAATTAGTGCAAGCAAAAATAGATCGACTTTTGAGAAGACAACGAGTCACTGTTGGGTGTGGATTTTGGGCTGGCGGCATCATTGGGCCTTTTTTTCCTCGAAAATGAGCAATGAACCGCCGTTACCGTAAACCGTGAGAGTGACCGCGCAATGCTTAACAAATTTTTGTTTCCAAAAATTCAAGAGAATGACATGGACGACATTTGGTATCAACAAGACGTGGCCACATGTTGCACAGCCAACGCAAACATCGATATTTTACGCAGTTTTTGCAAACCGTATAATCAGCTGAAATTGTGATATCGATTGGCCGCCTCGGAGCTGTGATTTAAGCCATTTGTATTATTTTCTGTGGGCCAGCGCCACTAAGGATAAATGATACGCAAAGCATCCAGAGAATTGACGCGTTGAAACATGAAATCGAAGTCTACACTGAAGAGATTCGACCCAAAACAATGGAAAATGTACTGAAAAATTGGGTTTATCAGATGAGGTACTGCCAAGCCAGTTGTAGTAGTCATATAGTGTGTTCCATTATTAAAAGACAAAGTTCAACCTTTCCAATAAAACAAGAAATTTATAACAATTATAAGTACTTATTTCCTACAGCCGGTTCAAATTTAAATTCGCAACAAATGAGCTCATACGTACCTAAACAAGCCATTCCCAATCTTGTGGCTACATAATATTGTTCATTTGTCTGTTCATCAGTTTGCAATCGTACAAACTCATATTCCACTAAAAACTCCAAAGCACTACCTATATATTCATCCTTAATTTTTTGTCGGCCTTTATCTTTTTCATGAGAATCCAATTCTTTTTGGGCACACAGAAGCGTACATTTAACAAAGCTATCTATATCATTTTGACTGGGTGCCACACCTGAAGATATAACTTCCAGCAAAGCTCGTTTTAAATGAGTCTATAAGATAGAAAAGATTAAATGGTGAAAATACCAACACAATACAACTTACACTGCTATCCATTTCAAGGCAGGAAGATATCGGTTTCAAATCAGCTGTGACTAGTTCTTTGCCTAATCGAGCATTGCTTTCAGTACAAATAAGTATAGATTCGCCCAAAGTATCCTTTCAAAGTTCAAAGAATTATTTTTTTATTATTAAATTTCTGCGGAAACGTATTTTTAAGCATAAATGACAGAACACTTACCCTTCCTGTTCTTCCAGCTCTACCAATCATTTGACGATATGTTAATGAACTCATAATTTTTCCCCCAAATAAAGGTGATCTTATCAAAACACGGCGAGCTGGTAAATTTACGCCTATTAAAGAGCATATGTTGAATATAAATATCCAATCTAAATGATCACAGTCTAAAAAAAAAACTAAAATACATACCAGAGCTTAAGGTACTTGTAGCAACAATTATTTTTAATGCCCCCGATTTAAAACTGGCCTCAACGATATCCCTCTCCTCGGTGGTCAAGCCCGCATGATGGAAAGCACAACCATAAGTAACAGTTTTTTCCAAAACTGTATCCAAACCTAAGTGAGACAAAACGATAATCTAAATTGATACTGATCTAGTCATTACTTTGATTTACACCATACCAGTTGGTATATCTTTTAGTTGTTGTTTCACCCCATCGATAGCTTCTCGCTTTAGTTGAGCTCTTAACTTTATGCCCCATTCTCCACCTTGCTTCCCAAGCGTATGAATAGCTCCAGCTAATTGTATGGACAAATTTTCACACCAATCTTTAGAAGGACAAAAAACTATGACAGAACATCCCTCTATTATCGTTTCAATACACAGCTGAGCAACATGATCCGGATCATTTTGTATAGACGGAAAGGGTTCTTTAATGTCGACCGTTGGTTCCGTAATCGATCGTAAAACTTTTAAGTTGTTATCATAGATCTTTTTGCCTACTTTTATCATTTCCTGCAATTCCACTGGACGAAAATTTGTAATGTATAATTCGGCATCTAACCATTTTTTCAACAATTCCACATTGGCCAATGTCGCCGACATTGTGATTACTTGTATTTGCAAAGCATACTTTCGAGACATATAAAGAATTTTTGCCAGTAATAACTCTAATATATAACCTCTACCAGGATCGGATATCAAATGCACCTCATCCACAATTACGGTTCCAAGTTCATCCAGTCTTCCTTGTTCGAGTAGTTTGTTTACAATCGAATTCGCCTTCTCTATGGTGCAAATGGCTACATTTATACTATCAAATCCTCCGGGTGGTGTATAACCACCGAAAAATCCTTCCACACGATATCCTGCAGCTGTGAGAAGATCTTGTAAGTAGGACATTTTTTCTCTTACCACGGATATAAAGGGCAATATAAGAAGAACTTTTTTACTTCGTTCCAAGACAGTTTTAAGTAGTAAAATTTCACTAACAAGTGTTTTTCCAGCTGATGTAGGAGCGGAATAGACCAAATTACAATGTTCGAAGAGCACCTAAAAAACAATTGAAAGAAATCTTGGTTAGATGTGTTCAATATATTCAAGAGCAGAGAGTCATGTTTTTAATTAACTTTAGGTATTTGTCAACTTGTAGCAACGTAGTTTGGTTAGTGGGGAAACATTATTTTAAAAAGAAAACCCGAGTTTGTTAGCTAGTAAACGATGAAAATGTACGTACTTCCCATAAAATCAAAATCAGTGACTGAACATGATATAATTCTTACACTCAGTATCCAGGACCAACATGACAAATGCATTCCATTTTAGAAGCTTGTACATAACTTAGAGAAATCGCTTTCTCTTTAGGAAGCCGGCTTTGACGAGGTGGCTAAACTGCCGTTAAAAAATGCTAGAAGTTTCTAACTAGCTTTAAACTTGGGTTTACTTGTATGTTATTCGCGCACTAAAAAATCTTGATGGAATAAGGTACGTTTATACGAGGGTTGCTATATATATTTCTAGCCTAATAACGAAAATGCTAATATTTATCATCAAAAATGGTTTTATTGTTTTTCAAGGTATTCTTTAGCATGATTTATACACTTTTGCATGCGCTCAAACCAATTGTCAAAGAACTTTTTCCACTCCGATTGAGACACCACCAAATCATGGTTTTTGAACGCTTCAACTACATCTTCTGGCGACGAAAATAGTTAACCACGCATTTTTTTCTAGATGTGAGAGAATAAAAAAAGTCATTGGGTGCCAAGTCAGGGCTGTACGACGGATGACCCATAAATTGGACGTTTTGGCCGGTCAAAAAGGCGCTGGTTTGAGGCGATGTGTGAGAGCTCGCATTGTCATGGTGCACAATGATTCGTCTTCTCTTGTTGGATTTTTGAATTTCTCCGAAGACTTCAGGCAAACAAATTGTGGTGTACCACTCAGAATTAACCGTCCTACGTTGCTCAAGCGGAACAGTCGCCACATGACCAGTTTTGCCGAAGAAACTGGCGACCATTTGCTTCGAAGTGCTTCTTCCACGAACAACTTTCGTTGGATTTGGCTCATCTTCGAAGACCCGACGGTCGATTGCTGTTTTGTTTCGGGCTCATACGCATATATCCATGATTCGTCACCTTTGACGATCTTATAAACGTCTTTCGAAGCACCGCGAAGCACAAACCTTTTTTACGGCCAGCTGTTCATGCAGTATCGAATGTATGCTGGTGGAAGTAATGCTCAAGGATGCCTGTATCTCACGGTATGTCACATGACGATCTTACATTATCAGTTCACGCACGTATCAATGTCAAACTTTCCAATGGAAATCTCAGATGGCGCGAGACACCACTTATTGTTGCATAGGCCAGAAAAATGTATAGCAACCCTCGTAGTTTCTACTAACAGGTCAAACTTTTCAATGGAAATGACAGATGGCGCGAGACAACACTTAGTGTTGCATAGGCCAGAAATATATATAGCAACCCTCGTAGTTTCTACTAACAGTCGCCCATTTCGTCAATTGTAATTTCGCGAAACTTGTGAGAAAAATTCATTGATGATTTGTAAGGTACAGGGTGGTTGAACACACCATCGCTGCTGTAGCATCTTCAATTTAGGCAAATCCAAGAGTTTCGACTTGAAATTTATAGGCGCAAGTTGCAGTTAGCAGATGGTCATTACAACGGATAATTCACGAAGATTAAACTTCTTTCCGTACAAAGTCTAAATTACAAGCAAGTTAAACTCTCTAGATTCGCCTATTCGAATAGAATTTGGCCAAAAAATTATTGAAATGGCCGAAGAAGACAATAGCTTGATAAATTGCATGTTTATGTCTATTGAGTCCCATTTTGACGGAAATGTAGAAGACAACAGCTTGATAAACTAATTGTTAATGTCTGAAGAGGCCCTTTTTGATATTAACGGAAATGGAAACAAGCAAAATTGCCGTTTATGGAGTGGATTTAATCCACAAATACTCCATGAGGCGGAATTGCACCCAGAACGAATTACTGTGTGGTGCGCAGTTTCATCAATCTGAACTGTGGGGCCATACTTCTTGAAGAAAACGTTGTAACGGTGACTTTCAATGGGAATCGTTATTTAAAGATGTAGGCGTTTTTTACCCATCAATAGCATTTGGTTCCCACAAGATGGAGCAATTGCACATATAGCCAGACCGGTTATGGCAAAACTCCAACGTAAATTCCCAAACAAATTAATATACAGAAATTCCACTTTCCGCTGTACCCCAAGGTCACCGGACCTGACTGCACTAGGGTTTTTTTTGGGACTATTTCAAATAAGGAATTTGACTGAATTGAAGCATTCCATTAAAAAACAAATTGAAGCGATACCAAGTTCAACCCTTGAGGTCGCAGTAAATATTTTTCTGATCAGGTGTCGCATATGCGTGAATAAGCATAGAGGTCATTTACGATCTATCATCTTCAAACACAATTAGTCATGTAAAATTAATTTGAATCTATACAATAAAAATAAATAAAATACATTGCTTAAATAATATTGGTGCGCCACCCTGTATTTCGTCAATATGTCGCTTTCCCTACAGGTACTATGGTTTGCTTTTACGATATTTGGAAGACAAATAATTGGCTTATTGACTGCCAATGTAGTTTTCTGAATTAGAGAAATAAAACTTTGTTGCTGGTGAAATTGACAGATTTCATAAGAATCGTTAATTAGAAGACGTCTGTTCTACTCTCCTTTGATTATAGTAAGTGAATGGCACTAGATACAATGACCCTGGATACAGTTACCATTTATATCACTGTTTAACACTTTTTGGGGGTGGATGATTCCTTTTGAAAATGTGTCCCTGTAGGTCTCACTTTTTTATAGGCCGAGTAAGTAAATAAGTCAAAAAATAGTACATATTTCTTCATTTTAGCGTATTTTCGTGGGAAGTTGACTTTATTAAAATAGTATAGAGATTATTTTCGTAGTACATTTTAACATCCTTTCTCAAGTTTTCTGAGAAAAGTGAATAAAGGGCCTTAAAACGGTGGTTTTGAGTATTTATATGTTGTACTAAAATGTTGCCCAAATAATTTAAGTATGGGTCACTGAAAACAAAAAATCTATATATTTAATTAAACCGTAATCTTGTGTTTATTTATGTAATGAAATTGTTTTAGTTTGGGTAAATGCAGTCACGGAAAAAATAGGGTCACAAATTTGTAATGCTATGCTAAAAATTTTATATTGGAAGCATTGTGAATGGGAAGAGTTTTTAAAAATCATAACCTGGCAATGTCTTACAATTTAAAACAATATGGTTGGTTCATCACCTAGAATGAGAACTGTCAACCGTAGGTGCGGACAAAAAATAGGGTCAACGCTAAGCAATTACAATTTACAAGAATAACAACTTTTGGAGGGGAAAAGTATATCGATTTTACGTCTTCAGTGCAAAACATTTTTGTAAAACATATCAACATACTCAAGTCAGGTTAATGAATGTGAGTGAAAATAAATTTCGAATTATATAGGGTGACCCATCTAGAGGTACTTTTTCAGAACAAAAAAAATATAAAAATTCAAATCAAGTTTGGAATCTTTATTGATAATTTGAAATGACATTTTATGGCATTTATTTTTTGAATATAAATTCCTTCAAATATGAGGGTCCAATTTTGGATGACTCGTTCGAGCATTTCGACCGGCATGGCTTTAATGACACGCGTAATGTTGGCTTCCAAAACCTAAATCGTAGCTGGTTTGCCAGCATAGACTTTGGACTTTACGTAACCGCAAAGAAAAATGTCCAAAACGTGAAATTAGCTGCTTTTCGAAATGACCTCTCAATAGATCAATTGTTTGAGCAGCTGTATGGCAAGTGACAACGTCCTGTTAAAACCAAGTGTCTGTCGTCAAGATTAGGGGCTTCAATATCAGGTAAATAAAGATCGATATCATCGCGCGACAGCGAGCACCATTCACGGTTACGTTCCGGCCATCATCATTGTTGAAAAAATATGCACCGATGATTCTACCAGCTTATAAACCGCACCAAACCGTGGTCTTTTCTGGGTATAATGCCACCTCTTGAACCTCTTCTTGTTGCTCTTCAGCCCAAATGCGGCAATTTTGTTTATGACTGCCGTTGAGCCAGAAATGGCCACATCACTGAACAAAATTTTGGTCGAAAACAGCAGATCTTCCCGTTTCTCACCGAACGCTCATTTCCATAATACAGTTGCCAACATTTGAAGGTAATTATTTTTAAAAAATAAATGCCATAAAACGTCCTTTCAAATTACTAATAAAGATTCCACACTTGATTTGAATTTTTATATTTTTTTGTGTTTAGCTCGTTTGTTTTATTTCGGTCTGTTGCTTTTACACATCGAACAGGGATTAAACCGGCTCAAGACCTCTTGCTTCTATATTTAAATAAAAGACAAGTTTTTAACAAAATGGCAAAGTGACATTGATTTTCGTGGCTGCACACTACTTTTATCATGATTTCAAGTCCGTGACAACCCTCTTCAGAAAGCCTTGCTGCAATTGTTGAAAGTAAAACCAAACTCTATAAGGCCAGGCTCTCCACAAACGAATGAGAACTACTGTTGTAAACCTTACTTTTCAAGTTTTCTTCACACAATTGTTCTAAAAAAATACCTCTAGTTGGATCACCCTATATAAATAGCAAAGACAGGCCCCCACAAAGCTAGCAGAATAATATGAAGAAAAATTGGAAAAAAGATTGAGTTCTTTCTTTAAAAGAATCAGAAGCAAACTTTCGGTAATAACGGCAACAAGCATTTATAATACAATAATAAAACCACATTTTGAGTTTGGGTCTTCAATATTACACACATGCTGCACAATAATACAACTAGAAACACTACAGAAACTACAATAAAAATGCGCACAATCTTAAAATGCAATAGATCTACTCCAGTACTACACATGTTTGATCAACTACAATGGCTAAATATAAAGCAACGACTTTAATTTAAAACATTATGTTTTATTCAAATACTAAAAATAGGAAAGGGTCCCCAATATCTAAATGATCGTCTAACATACGTTGGAAATTTCCAACCGTACGATCTCAGACGAGCAATGCTATGCAGAAATCTATTTTTTTCATAGGACTTTAACTATACAATAGGATGCCAAGTGAGATAAAAGAGGAAGAAAATATTAGTCGGTTTAAGCAAATGACAGTATAATGTAAACTAGAGCTTAAAGCAAAACAATTTATAAACTATTACAAAAATGTTTTTAATAAAGTATTTCAAATAGTACTAAAATAAACAAAACAAAAATGATGTTTTGCTAAATTCTATTGTTGCATATACCTCACTTTGGGAAGGAATGGGTCCTTGAAATTCATAAAAGGTGTAGCTCCCTATCCTTAGTTTTTTTTAGATAGATTTTAATTTTTGATATTAAGTTAAATATTATTTTTGAAATTTATACCAGGAGTACGTCCTGCTCTGCTTTCATAAGTTCAGTTATCAGAATATCCTTAAACAATTTAGTATTTTTAAATTTTTGATATTAAGTTGAATTCCATTTTTGGATATTCCTCTACTGAATGCAAACGAGAAGAAATGGGCCCAAAAAATTCATACTAGTAGTAGCTCCTGACTTGGTCTTTTAATTCTGCAATCTGAATATCCTTAAACAATTTACTATTTGATTTTCAAGTTCTGATATTCTATTTTTGGATTAAATACTTTTCGAGCTGCTGCGAGCTGCTAAAGATGGTGGTTTTAGTCATTGTTAGTTTAATTCGGAATTTATTTTCACACACAAGGTACTTTTGCAAGTCAAAAATTATCAGAAAAAAGTGACAATGTTTCAATATTATCCCTGATAAGAAGCTCCAAAGCTTCAATGAGGTAGGTTTATATTTGTAGCCTGTATTTAGTTTGCATCATTTCATGTGCAAAAGGACAAATGGAAAACTTTCATGAGAATCAGATAGCGAGTTAATGTCGATTAGTTTAGCAACGATTGGGTAATTAATACATTTTTTCTAGGTAAACAAATCAACAGTACTAATATTTAATACCCAGTAGTATTTTTTGGTAATTCGTCGCATGTCATCTCAGATAGGTACTTGTAAAATCTAACCATGATCAATCAATGCGGTATATGATTTATACATAAAATTAAATAAAGTACGAGGGATGCTATTTATATTTCGGGTCCTGACAATACTAGTGTTCCCAGATGCAAACTGGAACTTCCATTGGAAACTTTGACATTTTTTACCACAACTGCACTCAGAACGTTTTGTCATTTGACGGCGATTGGTTTTGTTTACAGTGCGTTAAAAAATGCATCTCAGTCAAAAAAATGGATTTATCCCGTGAACATTTTCGTGCGATGATTTTTTATGATTTTCGGCGTGGGTTCATCAACTTGTTTCGTCTTTTGGCGATGAAGCACTCAAAAACTACAGTTAATCGCTGGTACCAAGAGTTTAGTCTCGGACGCCGTTCGCTCTAGAATGAATTGTATGAACGACGTCCAACTTCGGTCACTTTGCCAGAAACCATCGATGCTGTGGGTGAACTAATTAAGAAAAAGACCGACATGTGACATACCGTGAGATTGAGTCATCCTTGGTCATTAGTATGACAAGCATCAATAAGATATTGCATGTTCATTTGGCAGTGAAAAAAAAGTATTCTCGTTGAATCCCACATAATTTGACGAATGCTCAAAAAAGGCTCGTATGGATTGGTGCAAAAAGATGTTGAAAAAGTATAACTGCGGTAGCTCAAAGCCTACAGGTCACGAATCATGGATCAATGCATATGAACCCAAAACAAAAAAGCAATCGACCGTATGGGTTTTTCAAGACGAGCCAAATCCAACAAAAGTTGTTCGTGGAAGAAGTACATCGAAGCAAATGACTGCGTTTTTTTCGGTATAACCGGCCGTGTTGTCACAGTGCCTTTAGTGGAACGTAGAACGGTCAATTCTGAGTGGTATAACCATCTGTTTACCAACAGTGTTCGAAGAAATGAGGAAAGATAATAAGAGAAAACGGATCATTTTGCATCACGACAATGCGAGCCCTCACCCATCAGCAGAAACGATGAGCTGAGCTATTTGACCACTCAAGATGTCGAATCGATGGCACCCAATGACTTCTTATTCCCTAGCATCAAGAAAAAAATGCGTGGTCAACGATTTTTATCGCTCGAAGCAGCTGTTGAAAAGTTCAAAAATCATGTTTTGGAGGTGTCTCAATCGGAGTGAAAAATGCTTCGAAAACTTTTGCGCATGCAAAAGTGTATTGATTTTAAAGAAGAATATTTTGAAAAACAATAAAACCATTTTCAATGATAAATTATTGTTTTTATTGCCCGACCCGAAATATAAATAGCAACCCTCGTAAAAATACCATTTGGTTGTCTGTTCCTAATATTTACATACTTAAAATTTCATGTCAGATGTTATTTGATTAAATTTCCCTACTTACTTTTGGATTACTAAGGCACTCAACTTGCCAGTCGAACATTTTTCTAACGCCTTTACGTTCATACTCTTTCAAAACACTTAATGGTAAATTCCAGGCAGATAAAGATTTTAAGGTCTGAAGATTATCCGACAGTTCCATTTTATTCTTTTGCGCCTCCACGACTTTTACTATCACTTGCTCCTGTTTGTCATTCATCAACTTCGGTTGTATGTTGACTTCTTTGGGTTCGGTCATTTTTATTTTAGGAGAGTCTTGCGTGAATTTTAACTGATCAGGAGACATATGGCTTAAGCTGATATTTCCTTGTGTAGAATTATTTGGCAATTCTTCACATTCCTTAAAAATTTTACGACTTTTTTCCAATTCCTTGTTGATTACATCTTTATTTTGACGCTTGGCGATATTTTCATTTGGATGGCATAAAAAACTGCTTACATCATGTACCATTAATTGAGGATCTTCAAAGCTATCATCATTTGTCTTCGGTATTTCGGTTAATGGTAGGGTATCTTTCCATATATCATCATTTTCGTCAATATCTTCGGTATCCATCAGATCTTTCAAATCTTCTGAAAATATAGGCTTATCCAAGGAGTTTTCTTTTTCCTCATCAATTGCTTCACTTTCGCGCATTTTATGTTCTGTGATTAATGGCTCTTGGAGTGCTACATCAATCGGAGACATTTCCAAGACTGACAATTCTTTGTGTGAATTGTCGTTTTTATCACAATTTTCATGGGTAAATGAAAACCCACTTTCAAATAAATCGTCATGGATTGCAGGAGCTTCGATCTTATTCTCTGGTCTTACGTCGCCGCCATTGAAATCAGCTTCTATCTGAGACACTCTCAAGAACGATGCATCTCTATCACCTATACAGGCCTCCTTGGGCTTCTCACTTGGAATAGAAAAATCGCTACGGAAAAACTCGGAGTAATTATCACTAGCTTCATCTTTGGGAGCCTTAGGCAGAGTTGAATCCGATTTACTGCGTCTAAATACTTTTCGATGATGAGTGGTATCTGATGCCGTCCTCTGATTTCTAGCATGTTGGGTAGCATTTTGCCAGAAACGTGATCTTGACTTTGTTGCGGAAAATGCCGACGTCCTATTGTCAGAGTCCTTAGTGGGAGACTCCAATATAACGTCAAGAGCATTAACATTTTGGGAATTTTTTAATGGTTCATCCCGAATTGCATGATTAGCTTGACTCTCCAATTTCATAAAGGTACTATTGCCAAATTCAAAGGATTCAGAGAATTCCATCGTTTTAAAATAGTTCTAATTTTTTATTAAAATGTGTAACAAACTGTTCTTTTTTGTATTGTTTATAATTGAAATAAATTTAAAACAATTAATATTTGACATTATTTTGCTCTAAATCTTCGCGGCTACGACAAACAACCGAGCTGCACATCGATTAACACAACGCCGTTCTCATACACAACCAAGTAACAATAAAGAATATAGTGTGTTATCAGCTGATTTAAAACAGCTACGTGCAAATAAAGACAAATTAATTCATATGTTTATTAAAAACAAGAGATTAATTCCAGAATTTATAAATATTTTTTGTTCTCTTTTCAAACAGAAGAACACATTAAAGCTATTCGCCATACAAAATATATTTTTAAACAAAATTCAAAATTTTTTAAATTTAAAATTTGACAAAGACGATTGTTGATGGTTTAAGGTTAATATTTAATGTGTTCGTTTACTTTCCCAGTAAAAATTTGCAAGTTTCTACTTTTGAGAGCGTAAGGCCGATTTTACTATTTATTAAAATTTGCAAGAAAAGTAAACGAACAGCTTCCAGTAAAAATTTGCAATGAAACAGTTGATTTTGTTAACTGTTTGCATTACATTTCGTTTTATTTGGAATTTTAAAGTGTTCAGATTTGTAATAAAAAATGAGCAAAAAAAACTTTTTTTCTTTCTAATTTCAGTGATTTACATATATATTAAATAATATAATATTCCAATTTTTACTTACCTATCTTGTTGTAAATTTATTTTTACTTTTATTTGTTTACATAAAACATCTGATTTCAAACATCTGTTCTATCTTGCAAATTTTGGTTGGCTTAAATTTCTCCAACCAAAATTTGCAAATTCTCTAATACCGAACTGTCAAAATTTTCTCTCTCCGGCTCTCATTTACTGGACTTTTTGTGTAAAGGAACACGATCCAGTAAAAATTTGCACAAATTTGTACAAATTTGCAAGTAAACGGACACACTTATTCTTTTAATACCGGGGCTGCGGAGTCGAAGTTTCGAAAATTTGAACGAAGTCGGAGCAAGAGTCAAAACAATAAATTTCATCAAAAAGGAAAAATTAATAATTAAAGATTTTTATAGGCACTACGTTAAGTAAAAATTGTTTTATCCTAGGTTAGGTTAAATTGAAAAGCAGACTCGCTTAGTGTCCACAGTTTATTCTGATATAACGGTAATTAGCCGAACTTATCAAATAAGAACGCAAATTATTTTCTCTTAACTTAAAGTAAAACAGAAAACATGATCAATAAAAATAGCCTACAAAAAGCATCCCTTCCGTACCGTTACGTATATAAATACTAAGTTAGTCGATACCAATATCTGCAAGGTAATTTAAGACAATTTTCATTTTCATCGTTTCTAAAAAAGTCGCTGTTGCCAAATTTAAATCTCATTAGAGGACTTATAATCAGAAGGCGACCTGTCATGATGGACACAATAAAGTACACATACTCGTATTATCTCTCGTCTGCTGTACCAGCCCCTGGTATGTTCGTGTGACCCCAAACCCAAATAAGGTAAATGTGAGCCATTTGTTAGGACAAAAACCAAGTTGGGCGGTCGGTCATAAATATTTTTTTACATAAACTTATGGCAAGGCGGTTATCTACTTTCTATTTTGCGTCTTATTTTGAGAAAAATGTTTCGAATATAGGCATTTCATTTATTAGATTGTAATATGCATCACTGTAACCAAGTAAAAACAAATTAATAATACTATAATAAAAATAAATAGCCTTTATACTAATTTTAAGCAGGATATGTGTTTGTAAGTGTAAGTGGCAAGCTGAAATCCCAGGGACCCCCTTCACTGTCCTTACGTTACTAAAACGCAACAAATGGTCTGTTTTTTGTGCCGTTTCGGTTCAAGCGTCCGTTCCAAATATCCGCCAACACTTTATTTCCTCTATATTTGAAATCGTAGCAAAACTTGCTTTAATTTGAGTATATGCCTATATAGACTCGCCTTGTTTGACCATGGCCGGGTTTTTGGCCCACATGAGCCAAAAAACAGCAGCCTTCCTCTATTTTGAGGTATTGTGCTTCCCAACTAACAGTACCCATTTTGACCATTGTACTTTTTACCAAGGTACCTTTAGTCTCTTATAGGAAAACTTTTGCCCCTGGGCCGATTTCACCCATTTACAATCGCAACACTACGAATATGAAGGTGTAACCGACCACTGGTTCAAAACATAGACATTTTACCCTAGTACCCTGCGACCACCATACCGAAAAATTTTAAACCGCTGCTATTACGCCCCTTTGCATTTTCGGGCATGGTCGTATATGGCCATATTTTCATGAAATAAGCGAAGGAATACGCTGGTAAAATTTGTAGAGCCGTGAATTATTCATCCTGTATAGTTTAGGTACAATAACAAAAACAAATATTTTTTATTATTATTTTTTGTTCCAAATAAAATTTTATTTTGGCAGAAATTTGTTGAGTTGTGTTGAATGGACATATGTATATAATATGGACTAGTCAGGTTGCTACCTTTCATTTAGGTGGGATATTTTTCTGTATGTCACGCCCCCTACGGATGAAAGCCCCACTATTCAACATGAATCCCTGCATAAATCTCTGATCATGTCTGGTTTTTTTGTCTTGGCCTGTCCCCATAAATTTAATTTCAGCCGACAACTCTGCAAACTTCAAATTGAAACGGCCAGATTTTTTATTTGCTTCAAATTTGTTGTAGATTGGCATGTGTCGCCATCTAGCATCCAGAGTTTTTTTTTGTAAGATTCCAATAATATTTCCAAATGTCTTTCGGCAAGACAAACAACAGGGCTGTATTCCTACCGTCAACATTCGATTGTAAACAAACAACATATGTTTTGTTTTATACTATTTCTTTTTACAAATACAATTTTCAAACGTTTGGTTCACAATAATGGAAGATTTTAAAAAACCTTCGTTGCCGACAGCGCCGAAGGATGATACTAAACACCAATGTTCGGAAACAACTGAAGAGCATCAGTTACAAAATTCCACTCCAGCTACAACAAACAAACCACCGGTCCATTGTCCATACAAAGCTCCAATTTGGTCCAACGTTTTACTCAATGATAAAAGAAATTATTCATTTGAAGTGCTTAAATCTGGACAAATCATTGATGAAGTAAAAAATTTGCAAAGTAAAGCATACTGGACTTTTGGCAGACTACCGGAAAATGATGTGGAATTAGCTCATCCCACTATTTCCCGATTTCATGCAGTTCTTCAATATAAACCGACTAGTTCTAGCCACACAGCTGAAGAAGACGTTGAAACCGAAAACGAAGATGATAATATTAAAGGCCCTCCGGAAGGATGGTACATCTACGATTTGGGCAGTACGCATGGTACTTTTGTGAACAAACAGCGTGTACCTCCGAAAGTTTATATACGTATCAGAGTGGGGCATATCTTGCGCTTGGGAGCCAGTACAAGGTCGTTTATATTGCAAGGGCCGGCCGAAGATGAAGAACCAGAATCCGAGTTGACCATAACAGAACTCAAAGCAAAACGACAACATGATTTGGAAGAAACTATTTTGGCCAAGAAACGTGAAGCTGAAGAGAAGGCCCGCAATGAGGGATGTGGCTGGGGCATGGGTGATGATGCTGACGAAGAAACTGATCTTGCTCACAATCCATATGCAACTACGAACAATGAAGACTTCTTCTTAGATGATCCTAAGAAGACTCTACGTGGCTACTTTGAACGCGAGGGTCTGCAGTTAGAATACAAGTGTGATGAGATGTCTGCCGGTTCATTCGTTTGTCGTGTAGAATTACCCGTTGATAATGATAATGGGCGCCCAATAATAGCCGAAGTTGTGCACAAAGGAAAGAAGAAAGATTGCGTAGTCCAATGTGCTTTGGAAGCCTGTCGCATACTCGATCGTCATGGCGTACTGAGACAAGCCAATCAGGAACCTCTCAAGCGTAAACAAAAATCGAAAGATTCGGATTCAGATGATGATGAGTTTTGGGATCGAACCGGTGATGTGGCTCGGAAAAAGCAACGGAAAGCTAATGTGACTGCCGTTGTAACTTTAACATATGAAGATTTGGTAATTGCATAGTAATATTTGACATCTTTCGACATTATGCTGGATGATTGATTATGTATTCTGGAAATATACTAGTTTTTTTTCGTTCAATGTTTTCAGCTAAAACAAGAATCTGAATTGAATCAGCAATTGAAAGAAGTAGAATCCAATATCGTTGCCTATCAGGAGCAGCAAAAACTTAGTAAGGCTCAAAAGGAAAAGGAACAAGGTGACGATTTAGATAGCTATATGGAAAACTTAAAAGCAAAAGAAGCACCTATGGACAAAACAGAAATAAAAAGGTTAAGGGTAAGCTAATACATACGTTCACGTGGCTTTTATTTTATTGTGGATTATGGCGTTTATATTTTGCAGCTAGAAGAACTGCGATTAAAAACAGAACTACAGCGTAATCAGCGACTTTTAAAAATTGCTAAACCCATCGATTTACCATTTGCTAGAAATCCATTGGACGGCAATCTTGATATCAAAAATGATGCAAAGAAAAGACAATTACCTATGATTGGTAAACGAAACCAATTTAGTAAATTTAAAATAATAAAACCGTCAAATTCACCATCATCAACAAAACATTCCAAGCCTCAATTAAGTATACCATCTGACGAAGAGGAGTTAGAGGAAGATGACAATGACGAAATGGATGCAACGAATATAAACGAAACTACAAGTGAGACTAAATTTCAAAGACAAGATGTCTTTGAAACTAAGGACAAAAATGGCGGCAGAGAAAAGATATTAAAAACATTAGAAAATGTTGACCAAGATATTAACAATCGCCTTGAACAAGTAAATGAAAATTCTGTAGCACAATATTCTCCCTTATTATCCGGAGAGGGAAAAAACGAATCGCAAATAGAAATTCATAAAGAAGACAAAGGACAAGTTGTAAACCAACCGATTGAAGTCCAAAAAAAAGAAAGTGATGTGGGTGAACAATCCGAATCAAATCAAGACAACACTTCTGTATTAGATGTTCCTGCAGAAGAAATTGGAAAAAAGCGTCGAAATCGTAATCGTCATCGAGGCAAGCGACAAGAGGTGGATATGGACGATGATGTGGAGTATGAATCAACAGATAAATACGCTAAATGGGTGCCACCAGAAAATCAAACCGGAGATGGTTTTACTAAATTGAATGAGAAATATGGTTATTAACAAAGCATTTTAAAGTTTAAAGGATAAGACAAAAATAAATTATATAGCACAGTATATATTGCTAAACTTAAATGGAAATATTTGTACTTCTCCTAATCACTATAGTAAATTGTTGTTGGATGTTGGGAAAAATATTCAAAATGGAGTTGAGAAAATCATGTGAGTACGTCCAAATTCAGTATTAGAAACGGTATATTTCGAAGAAATGGAGTTGAAGATAAATATATAATCTTGATACTGATGTTTGTCATGAGTTAAAGTTCCTGATCTATTTAACTTAGTGAACCCGTGATGTCTCAAGACTAATCAAAGCGTAAGCATCTAATACGCTTCCAGTGTATTATATGTTAAAGCGACTCGAGGTGCCAATATAGATTCGGACCATAACCTAGTAGCAGCGAACGTCTGCACCAGGCTAAGTGTAGCGAAAGCCGTGAGTTACAATACACAAAGAAAGCTAGACGTCGCGAAGCTGCAAACAAAACAAACAACCAATGAGTTTTTCACTTATTTATCCCAACTGCTAGGAAAAAGACAGCGAACGTCTGCACCAGACTAAGTGTAGCGAAAGCCGTGAATTACAATACACAAAGGAAGCTAGACGTCGCGAAGCTGCAAACAAAACAGACAACCAATGAGTTTTTCACTTATCTATACCAACTGCTAGGAAAAAACACTCCTTTGTGCTTTCATAATTTATTTAATTAATTTCCCACTCATTGTCAACAACGACCAAAGAAAAAGCAGGGTACCAAACACCGCGCCCACTGAACCCATGGTACGAAGAGTGCAAAAAAGCTTCAGAAGTAAAAAATGCTGCCAATAACGCAACGCTGCTGGGTGTAACTGCAAGAGCTGCATGGTATAGAAATCGGACGGTTAGGAGCTTTTATTTCGACTGAAGAAACGAGAAAAAATTGCCCGAGCGTGAGGAGATTGAAATGTACAGGAGCTTAAATGTTGTCCAAAAATGCTATCTAAAAGTCAAGCACCAGACTGAGAACCCAATGATTTGTAGGAACTCCTGTAGAGGTAGAAATGGAAATCTAGTGACAGAAATGGCAAGTATACCTACTTATCTACACAATTTGGTTAAAGGAAAGCATTCCTCATGATTTGAATCTCAGAGTGCTGTGTCCTGTTCATTAAAAGTGAGACCGAGTTGGTTCCAAATTCAGTAGTATAAGTTTACTACTACGAACGACTGAAGCCTTACGTCAGCAACATCATTGGCTCTTTAGGTCAATTGGCTTTAGGCCTGGTAAGTCTAAAACTGACCAGATCTTAACATTGCGCAAAATTCCGGATAAGTCCAGAGAAAAGAAAATTGACATCGATCGAACCTATATGAAGCCATGTCTGACTTTCGTATCCCCGCAAAACTACTACGTCTACGCAAAATGACGTTGAGTGACACAAAATCTACAGTTCAAATAGGAATTAATTTTTTGCAACCCTTTGATACGAAAAGAGGTCTCAGGCAATGCTTTAATCTGTCGTGCAATATGCAAACGACACGAAGTTGAAATAGGGAGCACAATAATACCATGGGGAAAACTATACCAACAGATCAGTGACTGCTTTGCTAGTACGAGAAGGAGTCGGCAAAGTTGGGATTGTTGGTCAACGAGGACAAAACAAAGCTGCTAAATAAATCTACTAAAACAATATCAAGACAGTTGCAATTTCGTGGTGTTTGACAAGTTCGTCTATCTCGAATCCGACATGAACGAAGAAAACTACGTCAGCCTGGATATAATACGAAGAATTTTATTAGCTAACAGGTGCTAATTTGGGCTTTACAAACAGCTAAACAATATAACCCCCTCTCGACGAACCAAAAGAACACTTAACTATATGCTCATACTGCCCGTGCTCGCGCAAGCGGGTGTAGCGATGTTGGGAGTGTTTGAGGGCAAGGTTCTTCGAAAAATATATTGACCCGTTGGCTGTATGCCGACAACGACGTAGTCGGGCGCAGCAAACTATGATTGCGCTCGCTGGGACATGTTGTGCTGATGTATGAAAATTAACCGGCACTGAATTTGTCGACACCGAATTTGCGGAGATACCAAGCTCCGGTGGTAACACCAAGTCCAGCAAGATCTACGGAGCCTGGAGCACACGCGCACAAGATCAAAGCGTCTGGAATTCAAATCTAAACGCGGCAAAAGATTTTTAAAGGTTAAGAGCGGTGAAAACGTAAAGTTTAAATTTGTTGATACGGATTTGATATTTTTGCCTAGGCGAAAATAATGTTTCCTGCATAGCGTCATGTCTTTAAGTCTAGAACGTTAATTGTTGGGGGCTTTATCAAAGGATGGTCTAATATGGTCGTGCTTCGGTAGAAGCGGCTTCAAGTAGACCATAACACACAATGCTAAATTTAGCACCATTGCAAAGTTCGGCAGAACTTCAAGCTATGGGGCTTTTCGAAAACATGAATTAAAATGGTTCAATTTCGGAATGTAACTTTGCATGGTAGCTATTGGGCTACATCATGCTTTTCCTCGCGTAATCTATTCTTTAGCATACCTCTGAACACGCTATTCGATTTTTAAATTGAAGATTCTTTGATTTCATACAATCAAGAATTTTAATGTTCTATTACTTACTCAAGTCCACAACATCGCAGCAAAATGGTCAAACTTTTCTAAAATCAGTGAGCTGTATACCACATCATTCTGATACTCATTGACTGGGAACGTTTTATTAACGCCGGCTACGAACGGCTAACGTATTTAATAGACATTATTAAATGGCTTAAGAGAATAATCTCTTATCCGCCGTTAAAAAATTGTTAAATGTTCTTACTCGGAGTTAAACCTGGGTTGATAGTTGTACACACTTACTATCACACCACTGTGGCCTGTTGCCTATGTCCTCTACAAATGCTATAAACTGCAAGTCAGCGCGTTTATACTAGAGTTTAGACGGGACCGATATGGTTTAATTTAAAGACGACAGAGTTGATAGATTTTTCTAGTCTCTCCTTTAAGTATTTCATTCAAAGTTCACGCGCACGATATGGGGTTACCGTCTTAATTATGCAAAACGCTCGGAATTGTAATATGAAACCTATGAAATGAGTTACAGCAAATCTTCTCGACGCGATATGTAAATTCATGAAATATTTAAATTTTCTGTGCAAAAAAACTGATTACATTTTTTCTTTCTTATTTATTGATAAATGTTCCTATTTCTTACGCTCATATTTAAATTCGTACACTGGGGCTGCATTCTTTGTTCCTCGCTTCTTTTTCTTCGGCTTTAGTAAACGGGACTGTTGTAGGGCACGTTTAATTTCCAGTTTTTGCTGGACAATAGCCAATTCTTTTTCCCGCTCAATACGTTTTGAAAGTTCTTGATAGGATTGCTCCTTTAAGAGGTTTGCCTTTTTAATTTCCTAAAATAAACAAAAACTGATTAAAATGTGTTTCTTTTAATTTGAATACATTGTATACTTGCCACAGGACTTAATTCTGGTATATGGAACTTTTCTAGGTCTTTTAGTCTAGGTCGATTAGTCTTTCTTCCCAACATACTTGGATGGGTCTCCAAACGTTCAGCCAGTTCCATATCACTTAACTCTTTCCCATATACAACATCACTTTTCGGATTATCATCGAAGAACAGATGTTTATTGGGTACTGTATTGGCAAAGTCTATCATGTGAAGCTGTGATTGTAGGCGTTTAATTTTCTTAGATTCCATAGTGCGCTTCATTGCAATGTACTTCAGATCTTGTGTTTCCATTAGAGCTACTTGTTCCTTGCTATGCTCATCTTTTTCCTCTTCTTCATGGTGTTCTCCCTCATGGAGTTTAGAACGTATCATATGATGATAGAATTCATCAGGATTCTTGTTTAAAGCACGTTTATGCAAAAGTTGCAATGTTTTGGATTTACGTTCAGCATCACGAGCCCTTTTACGGTAATCCTTTTTCTTTTCCAACAGCCCCAAATGAGCACGCGACTCTGGCTGATGTCGTTCGCGATGGACTTTTTGGTTACTTTTAGATGCCTTTTTCCAGGAGGACATTTTTTAAAGGAAGTTTTCTTTTTTTTTACAGAATTCACTAACTCAACCAAACAACATAAACAACAAATATGAGCCACATGGTCTCTGATGTTGCCATACTCTTTCGATAAAGTCTTTCTGTTTCAGAACGCCAAAGAAAAGTGTGTTATTTGTTTTTTTTTTAATGTGTATGCAAATGATAAACGAAAATAGGACCAAGGACGATAAATTAATGAAGATGGGCGAAATGAGTATCAAACATTTTGATAAAACTGTTTTTTGTGTTTTAAATACGTTAATGAGGTGTTTTCTGCTGAAATAAAAAGAGAATTTGAAGCGCTGTTTTTCTATGATATTGAAAAGAAGAAGCATTTCATCCATCTTCTACAGTTCATGGAATCTTTTACCAAATACGATAAACTGTAGAAGATAGACGAAATGCTTCTTCTTTGCAATATCTATAAGTCTAGGGTATAGAAACCAGACATACAGGCATGTCACAGAACACAATTTCGATCGAAAGTGGTTTCAATTCCGTAATTTGCTTCTACAGAAAACTAATTCCGAAATATTTGGTCGGAATGAAACCACTTTTGATTGTGTGATCGGAATTGATATTTTTAGTTCCATAAACACAAAAAACTTTGATGAAAATACTTTTTCTGAATAAAGATTTTTGTAATCTTTAATTAAGTTAAATTTTTGCTTAGTTAACATTTTTGTCGAGTTCGTGGAGTGCCACATTGATATAGCCAGAGGATTCGTGAAGTGAGATCGTGTGGTTGTAGAAGCGCTTTGGACAGATTTAACAGAAAAATTGATTTTTTCTGGACCACTACGCAAAGATTTCATGGATTGAAGAAAACCTGGACGGACTGGAAAACACACGTGAAGAAGAAACTGTGCCACAACAAAAACGAAAATTGCAAAACGTGTTGTGGCCCATATAACAAATATGTATTGTCCGAGCTTGAGGAAGCTGTTGTTAGAGTCTCCGATATGCAGAGAAGTGTAGAAGGCTTTCCTGGCGCCAAAAGATTTGGAGAAGCGGATCTGATCGCGTACATTTGTGAATCTGATAAAGAAAATGATGAAGGTGTTGATTTTACTCCCTCAACATCTGACAGTGCTAGGGAAAAAGAAAATGATTTGGTAAGAAAGCAAAGTGTAACACTATCAGCTACAAAGAGGCGTCTTTCCCGCACACCATCTCCTACTCCTAAGCGCCACAGATCTCGTTCTCCACATGTATCCAACTTGGAATTGAGCAGCCTTTTATTCGAAGAAAATAAACACTTGGAAAAAATTGGCCGACAACAAAGTGAATAATATTGTCCACCTTATGGAAGAACAGCGCGATGATTTGCGAAAACTAAATGAAAAATTAGATAGGCTGTGCATATTTTGGAAGCCCATTTTAAAGTAAAGGAACTATTGTTAAACAATTAAGTAAAAATATTTTTCTTGACTCCGTTTGTTTATTTTGTTTACTTAAAACTTATGGTTTTTTTTTTCTTATATGGGTGAATAATCTGAAATGACTCCTTTTCTTTGCGAAAAAGGGGACAGTCTTTATAATCAAATAAAAACCAAAAAAAAAATATTGGGATTTATTATATTAATCACTTAGATGCTATTGGTGAAGGTTCATTGAATTTTAGCTGTTTTTAAGAGTTTTATTTTCCACGGGACTGATCTAATTAGCACGGGACTGAGGAAAGCAAAGCACTTGACTGAAACTTTAAGCACGGGAAGGAAATAGTACGTTATAGATGCACTACCTTTACATAATAAAACTAAAAGTTATATAAATATGGTTGAATATATATTATATAATTATTCAAAATAAATACATTTCAGTTTGTGAAGACATTTTTTTATTGGGTCCTCGCGAATATTTTGCCGACGTATCCTTTCCTTCTCTGCCTTAACTTTTTGTTTTTCAGCTGCAGATTTTGTTGGAGCCATTTGAAAGCTGTAATTAAAGTTATCATTATATACATATTATATACATTTATACCTTAAATAATATTTCTATATGCACAGTATACTTTTTGTATGAAAATATCAGTCCCGTGGTTCTCATTCAGTCCCGTGGCTAATAACTTAACCACGGGACTGATAAAAATTACGTATTTTCCTCTTAAAACTATCAAAAATACATATATAGTTGTAAATTAATAGCAAACCTAAATGCTGTAAGAACTACGGTAGCTTACTGGTATGTTAATAATAATTTAATTTATTCAAAAGAAAAATAACACTTTCCACGGGACTTATAACTTTACGGAACAAACACTGACTGCGACCACTCCGACGAAAAAAATTCGCAAACTAAAATAGAAGTAGAGTTTCTTCGAGAACCTCCGAAGAGAACAATACTTCAGCGCGAGAGAAACACTACAAATTGAACGTAACGGCCGTTACCTTTTTTTTAAGCAGAAAACCACACCAGGCACGGGACTGAGAGAAAATGTTCCGGACAAAAGTCAATGATTTTTATAATTTCTTAAAATTAATTTAATTAAATCAAAAAAAGAGTATATGTGACTTGAAGTGATAGTGCATAAATTTATTTGAATGCAATTACAGATTTTTAATATTTACATACATAATAAGTACGGTTTATTTTGCTGCGTCGGTTTTGGACACACCACGGGACTGAGACTACATGTACTGTTTTCTTTTTTTCGATATTAACAAATTAAAAATTTTAAAAACTAATACGTGGGTTATTTTAACAAATATAATAAGCTGCTTAGAACATATTTATAAAAAAAATTAGTTAATACAACACAATTTTAAACAGCCGGACACAGAAAGGAGTCATTTAAGATTATTCACCCATATACATAAAGTTGCCATGGCAAATTAAAATAACCAGGGGTTTTAAAGTTTTCGGAATTACCTTAATCGATCGGAATCTGAAGAAGGTAAAACAAAACCGGCCGGAATGGTTAGTACGGAATTAAAATCATTCCGATCGATTTCTGTGACAGGTCTGATAGTCACAATCCCACGACAGCCGGTTCTATGTACCGATCCGAAGCCGCAATCTTCGGCCAAGGGCTGTCACCTCGGCACTATGTGCGCCGCTACAACAACAACAATAACCTAGATACCACCCTGGTCCTGTAGACTGTCAAAGTCAGTTGATAGAAGTGTCGAGATTATAAAATATATATGACATTATATTTTCGTAACATATGTGAATGTTCGATACAGATATGTACGTTTGACATTAAATGGTTTCTTTCAGCTCCTTTTACTCGTATTATGCCCGAGAGCAAAAAGTAGTCCCCAAAGATGCAGTCATGTTTTTAAATTCCTTCTGGCAAGCAGTGGCCCACTTTCTCTTTCAGAATTGTAAAAAACGGACCATTATCAGATAAAACTGTCTTGCCGGATATGTAGCATAAACGCATTTTACATTATTTTTCACACACTATAAATTTATAATGCAACACACTATGATTTTTTATTTTTTAAATGTTATTAGCTTTCACTTTTCAATTTTAAATAAACTAATTTGGACAGCTGTCTCCATGTAAATAAACATATTTAGACAGTTTAAAATACTACGAAAAAAATGAAAATCAGCTAATAGCATAAATCTACCTGCAGCTCGTTTCTGTAAATAAATCGGTAAGTTACCGATTTATGTGACGTTACACCGGCTAGATTGAAAGTTACCAATTTCGTGATAACTGCTGTATCTGAAATCGGTAAAAATTCGATCTGTGATGGAAAAAACACAAATCGGAAAGGAACGGTAAGAATTGAAACAGATGACAAGCAGGTTTTTATTTGCATTTGTTTTCATGTACAAATATTTTGTATTAAAACACTGTTTTTTTAATATAAGTTATATATTTAAACGACATAACTATTACTTAACTTCTCATTCAAATTGTTAAAAATATGCAAGCAAATAAAAAACGAGTAATTAAATAAGCTGACATATGGTGATGTACATTGCAAGTAAACAAACATTTGCACTTGGTTATTTTGTATTACCATACCGATTCGGTTCATTAATAGTCGTAAATTTCAACACACTGCCATCTTATATCTTTATGTTTTGCTACCTATTTTCAAACACAATTAAACCGCGGTAACACAATTGAAGCATATTGTTTTTTTAAAATATTTATTTGTCTAAAATACTATCAATAAAATTGTATTTGGTTAAAAAAGTTATATATGGTTTACTTGCACATAAAACAGCTTTCTCAAAATTGTTGATACTGATCGCTTGTTTTTAACTTCTCGTAAAAGCTGATTTTGTCCATTTTTTATAGTTTATCGCCTTTTTCAAAGGCAATGAACAGTAGAATATTGACAAAATAGTTCTTCTTCGCAATATCGTAGAAAAGCAGCACTTCAGTAACGCAAATCTATAAACAACACCGACATAAAGGCTTGCATTTTAACATGTAGAGTTGTAGCTAGTACTTGAACCTTTTTTTTAAGAACACATTTGACATATTAACCTACTATACACCGGAGTTTTGAGTTTTATGTTGCTTGTAATATTCGATTTTGCTTAATACCTTCAAAATCACTAAGCATCGACCATAACGAGTCGTTAAGTTATGAACAGGCCTAATCTACGGAATCGGGACTTTAAATCTTTCAGCTATTTATCATTGTCACCGAAATTTGGTTAAAATCTCATTTCATTGCAGATATTACAATATTTTGTTTTTAATGTAAAAACCGAAGGAGGCAAAACATTATTTTAAGAATTTTCAGCAGCTTACTGATGAAGCTCGGCACGAACCCGATATCGCAATAAAAGCAGTGTGCAGCCACAAAAATCGATCTTACGTTGCCATTTTGTTTAAAACTTTCAGCTATTTATCATTGTCACCGGAATTTGGTTAAAATCTCATTTCATGGCAGATATTACAATAGTTTGTTTTTAATGAAAAAGCCGAAGCAGGCAAAACATTATTTTAAAAATTTTCAGCAGCTTACTGATGAAGCTCGGCACGAACCCGATATCGCAATAAAAGCAGTGTGCAGCCACAAAAATCGATCTTACGTTGCCATTTTGTTTAAAACTATTCGTCTATAAAAATGTAGATGAAAGAGGTCTCAAGCCGGTTAATCCCTGTTCAAGGTGTTGAAGCAAAAGACCGAAATAAAACAAACGAGCTAAACATTTTAAAATTTTTTTATATCACTCAAGTGTTGAGCACAACTGTTTTTTTTTTTAAATATGATGGCTTAGTTTTACTGTACACAACCGCCTTGCGCGAATTTTTGAAAATAATTATTTTTCTGTCTTCAACCGTTTGCTTATGGTTCAGAATGGATACTTCGTTGTTTAGGTATTTATGTAAGATTTCTAATGGTACTCATATTGCCCTTATAAGTTAGGCATTAATAATGATACTACAACAACAAAGATATTTGTTGTTAAGATTTTGGAGCCAATAACTCGGAAAATATGGGTCGCCGACAAAAATAATATTTTTTGTTCCAAATACTAAGTTTTATCGATGGTAGAAATTTGGAGTCGATCCGAGAGTTGTACTGCAACTAAATTTAAGCCGCATAATTTTTTGTAGCTTTCGTGAGAGTGACAAGTCCATTTATATAAAATATATAGCAATAACAAAAGTTGCTCAAACAGTGTTGCCTGTGTGTAGTGCAAATGGCAATTTCAAAACAGAATCAAAAACAATTGCAGCAAATAATTGTCAATGTAGATGCATACTAATTTGAAAACATGTTTGACACCACTGTTTTCTAGTGACAATGTGGCAACGCTATGCTGAAATAAGGAAGAAGAAAACAAAACAAACTAAAATACACGTGCAAGCGTTGCAATAAGCGAGCTTAGTTAATTTTTATAAATTTCTTTAATTTTTATTAAATATAATATTCCGCTAAAATGGTCAAGAAGAAAATTGATAATCGTATTCGTGTTATGATTGAAAATGGCGTCAAACTTGGCCATCGTACAATGTTCATTATAATTGGCGACAAAGGAAGAGATCAAGTGCCTATCCTTTATGATATATTGACAAAATCCACGGTTAAAGCTAGACCCACTGTTTTGTGGTGCTACAAGAATAAAGATGAAGCCATTTCCAAGTAAGACAAAACCAAATTCATTTTGCCGAAGACACATTTTTTATTCTACACTATTTTAGCCATGGAAAGAAACGTGCTAAGAAGATAGCGGCCGGAAAGATTGACATTAATGACGCTGACTTGTTCGATACCTTCCGTGTATCGACCACAATACATGGTCGTTATTACTCCGAAACGCATGCGATATTGGGTAGAACATATGGTATCTGCGTTTTGCAAGATTTTGAGGCCTTAACACCCAATTTATTGGCGCGTACCGTGGAGACAGTTGAAGGCGGTGGTCTGATTGTGTTGTTGCTCAAGTCTTTGTCGTCTTTGAAGCAGCTCTTCACTATGAGCATGGATGTTCACAAGAGATTTCGCACAGAAGCCCATCAAACTGTAACTTGTCGTTTCAATGAGCGTCTCATACTTTCATTGGCCGATTGTAAAAGGTGCTTGGTGGTGAATGATGATTTGACAGTGTTACCATTAAGTTCAAAGACTATAAATGTTGATCCGGTTAATGTAAGTACGAATAAACTTATTGTCGCTGGCCTGCTCCATTTGGGCAATAAACACATTTTACTTCAGAAGAAAAAAGTTTGAAAGCCTTTTTAAAATGAATACCACCAAGAAAAAATTTTATCTGAAGAGCAGTTTACGGGGCGTGACGGAAATAAAAATACTGTCGTCTTCAGAATGGCTCGAGTATTTCCGAAAAAATAATGAATGAGGGCGCTCGGGACCAGATTACAAATGTGCTTTTTAATTTGAGGCCCTTACGGTTACCTTAAGACCCATAATAGTGAATCGTAAGGGCCTTGGCGCCTCCAAAACAACATCAAACGTAAATAATACAAACTTTTACCAGAATTGCCAGCATACGAAATGGACGTGGACCAATTTCATTGTAAAATTAGCTTAGAGAAGCCAGTTTCCTTAATTAAAGGAATATCATTCCGAAATACCCGCTTGTTTCTAGGATACGTGGTATTTTTCCTCTTTTTTTCTCTATCACGCCTCATAAACAGCTCAGTTGCCCAATAGTAAGCATAAGAATGTCCACTTTACTTTATTAACTGATTTTCTTTTTAGCCTGGCGATATCACAAAATCAGAAAATAATGACTTATTGGTGGAATTAAAGGAAAGTTTGCGCGATACTCCTCCAGCAGGACCACTTGTAAATCTTTGTAAAACCTACGATCAAGCAAGAGCTGTGGCGCAATTTATTGAAGCACTAGCCGAAAAACAGTTGAAGTAAGTATTGCATTTATTTAGGGTTATATTCTTTTTTAGGGTTATATGACGTTGGAACGAACTTCTACAAACACTGCAATTAAATACCAATTTATGCTGTTTTAATTAGCTCCTACCACATCGTTCATATGCGTGGACCTTTCATCGCGTACCATCAATAATTCTTTAGTTGTTTAAAACTAATTTCTTTTAACTCTCGCTTCATGCTTTTTTCTGAAGAACTGTTTGTTTGGTGTATCCGCCGAAAACAAACCCTTTTCGGAAAATAAGAATATATCATTTCGCGGAATTCCCGAAAATTTGTAATTGCAGTCAATTCGTACATATATAGATTTGCCACGTTTTAACTAAAAACAATTGAGCTTAAGGTGCGATTTTGATTGACACACCAATTTGTACAAAAATGTCATTTTTGTATTGCCTTTTCTGTAATAAAATAAAAATAAATTGATAATTTGCCATGTAGGCCCTTTTATATCCCCCACCGTATGATGGGGTGTACCAAATTTCATTCGGTACACCTCAAAATATCTATAAAGTAGATATGTTTTTGATTTAGCGATGTCTGACCGTCCGTCCGTCAGTGTGTCTGTTTAAACCACGATAGCGGTCAATATAATTAACCTAGAAAGTTCAAACTTTACGGAGAAATGTATTGTTGTTGCAAACTATTTGGGATTTATAATGGACCAAGTCCACCGAAGAACTAAAACAACATCTGTAAAATCACACTTTTTCGGGGTACCTTGGGATTGACCAAGACTGCTGAAACTACTAATGAAACTGTCTTTTAGACAAGGCATATTGAGTAGTTTTATGATAAGTTCTATAAAGCAATGCAAATAGAACTTTTTCTAATCGTGAACTAATAAACGATTTGGTGGGTACTTGTATTACCAATAGGACTACTAAAAGCGACAATAAAAAAGAATACAAAATTTACACATAGACCTTTTGCTGGGAACTACGACGATATGCAGTATTAAATGCATACATTTTACAAATACAATTTTTGAATGTCTTGATATGGAACTCCCCATTGCATTAAAATTCACATTCACCGTATTTCTTGTCGAAATCTATTACACTTTATATGGAAAATAACAAACGAAGTACGATAATTTGAAATGCGTTGGACTATATATGTTTCAGACACTAAGTGTTAAATGGCGCCATCTGACATTTCCATTGGAAAGTTTGATATTTTTTTTAGCATAGAACGTTTTAACGTACGACCATCATTTGTGTTGTTTACAGTGACTTGAAGAAATCAATTTGGCAAACAAATGGAATTAACTCGTGAACATTTTCGTGCGATTAATTTTCACAACTTTGGATTATCACGACAAGAGTGCATCGATGAACTTAAATCTTTGTATGGCGATGAAGCACTATCCTATAGCACTGTGAAAAACTGGTTTAATGAATTCAATTGTGTTCGACGCTCGCTCAAAGAAAGGTCGTCCAAAAACGGACGTTGTGCTAGAGAACATTGATGCCGTGCGTGAAGTGATAATGCAACATCGTCATGTGACAAACCCTGAGATAGAGGCATCCTTAGGCATTTCTTCCACCAGCATACATTCGATATTGCATGAACACCTGGCCGTAAAAAAGGTTTGTTTACGTTGGATCCCACACAATTTGACAATCGCTCAAAAATGGTTCGTGTCGATTGTTGCAAAGAAATTTAAAAAAAAATACGATCGCGGTGCTTCAAAAGACGAAGGTCGTAACAGGTGACGAATCATGGATCTATGCGTATGAGCCCGAAACAAAACAGCAATCGACCGTGTGGGTCTACGAGCCAAATCCAACGAAAGTTTTTTCGTGGAAGAAGCACTTCGAAGCAAATGGTCGCCTGGTTCTTCGGCAAAACTGGTCCTGTGGCGACTGTTCCGCTTGAGCAACGTAGGTCGGCCAATTCTGAGTGGTACACCACAATTTGTTTGACGGAAGTCTTCGGAGAAATTCGAAAAACAATCAAGAGAAGACGAATCATTGTTCACCATGACAATGCGAGCTCTCACACATAGGCTCAAAAAAGCGCCATTTTGACCGGTCAAAACGTCGAATTGAAGGGTCATCCGCCGTACAGCCCTGACTTGGCACCCAATGACTTCTTTTTATTCCCGCACATCAAGAAAAAAATGCGTGGTCAACGATTTTCGTCGCCAGAAGATGCTCTTGAAGCGTTCAAAAACTATGTTTTGGATGTGTTTCAATCGGAGTGGAAAACGTGCTTCGACAATTGGTTTGAGCGCATGCAAAAGTGTATAAATCATGCCGGAGAATACTATGAAAAACAATTAAATCATTTTTGATGATAAATACTCGCATTTTTATTATTAGGCCAAAAATATATATAGCAGCCCTCGTACAGCAGCTTCAGATCAAAACCTTTCTTCGCCGCCGGCGGTGCGTCAGAGAACGCATTAAACGACTGATATAAACAATTTTAACGAATTTTGATTTTTGTTTCAATACATTATGTTATCACTTGCACAACTATTATACAAATTTGCCTCATTATTATTCTTCCTTGGTAACCTTTAATATTTCTATTTTAGACCGCCGACTTCTCTAACGGCTGCTCGTGGTCGAGGTAAATCCGCCGCTATGGGACTTTCCATTGCAGCTGCAGTAGCGTTTGGTTACGTGAATATCTATGTTACCTCGCCACATCCAGAGAATTTAATAACTCTGTTCGAATTTGTGCTTAAGGGATTTGATGCTTTAGAATATCAGGAGCACACCGATTACACTATTATACGATCAACAAATGCTGATTACAAAAAAGCAATCATACGTATTAACATAACACGTTCAAACCGCCAAACTATTCAGTACATAGCACCCAATGATACACATCTATTGAATGCAGCCGATCTATTGTTAATTGATGAAGCTGCCGCTATACCGTTGCCATTGGTGAGGAAAATGATAGGTCCATATTTAATATTTATGGCTTCAACCATAAACGGTTATGAGGGCACCGGAAGATCGCTGAGTTTAAAGTTGATTTCTCAACTACAGAAGGAAAATAATGCTACACCACCGGTAAGACGAACAACCAGTAAAATAAAACAAGGAATACATGTTTGTTTGTGTTTATTTCAGATCAAACTCGATGAGTCTATACGTTATTCCGAGGGCGATGATATTGAAAGTTGGTTAATAAATCTACTTTGCTTAGATGCTACCAATACTGTACCCAATATAAGCTCCGGTTGTCCGACGCCCGATGCTTGTGAACTGTACTATATCGATCGTGATGCCTTATTCTCATATCACAAAGCAGCCGAATCTTTCTTGCATAGGCTTGTTTCAATTTATGTATCGTCGCATTATAAGAACAGCCCCAACGACTTACAAATGATGAGTGATGCTCCGGCCCATCATTTGTTTTGTCTATTGGGTCCTATACAGCGTAAGGATCAGTTGCCGGAAATTTTGGTGGTTATACAGGTGGCATTGGAGGGTGAAATATCTTCGCAAACTATTACCGATTCATTGGGTAGAGGCAAAAAGGCCAGTGGAGATTTAATACCATGGAATGTTTCAGAACAATATGGTGATAGGGAATTCCCGAAATTGGCTGGTGTTCGTGTAGTGCGCATCGCTACACATCCCAACTATCAAAGGGTACGTATTAGCATGATCGGTAGTTACTATGATTAGAGTGTCATTTTATTTATTCTGAAATTTACACTTCATTTTGTATTAGTGAAACATTTGCTTTGAATTTCCAAGTTTATTTATTTTTAGATGGGTTATGGCAAAAGAGCTTTAAAACTCCTAAGAGACTACTATTCTCGTAAATTTACCGATTTAAATGAGAACAGCGGAAACAATGACGATAGCAATGGTTGGTATGGCAACATTATTATTGAAAACAGCTTAAACACAATTCTTGTCCCCAACTTATAGGCATCGAAGAAGTCGAAGAAGACGACGTGGGTTTATTGAAAGAGCAAATACGCCCAAGACGAAAAATACCCACATTGTTGAAACGTTTAAGTGAACGCTTACCCGAAAATATTGACTACTTGGGTACCTCGTATGGTTTGACTCAAGAGTTACTGAAATTCTGGAAAAATTTAGGCTTCGTTCCCGTATATCTTAGTCAAAAAGCTAATGATTTGACAGGAGAACATTCTTGCATTATGTTACATACGCTGGATAAGTCGGAGACACCTGCACAAAAAGTCAACGCAGAATGGCTAAGCCTATATTTCAATGACTTCAGGCGACGCATAATAAAACTAATGAGTAAAACATTTAGAGAATTTCCTACAAGTTTGGCCCTGTCCTTACTAGACAATAGGTGGGTTAAAATTCCACGAGAGCAACTTAGCAAACAAGTATTAGATGCTTACTTTTTACCTCACGACTTGCAACGTTTGGAATCATATTCTCGGAACCAAATCGAATATCGTTTGATATTGGACCTGACCAGCGACATCAGTTATTTGTATTTCCAAGGCATGATCTCGGACCTACAAATTGATACTTTGCAAAAAGCCATGCTTTTGGCTGTAGGAGTGCAAGGTAAAACTGTAGATGATATTGCAGGAGAATTGAATATGCCGGGCAATCAACTCTTAGCAAAATTCTACGATTTAATTAAAAAGGCTTCGAAATATTTTTCAAATGTTGTCGAAGGTCACATAGAGAGTACTATGGTTAGTGAATCTACGCTTAAGCGTGGTGAAGATTTTGAACCTATAGCGTTGTCGCTAAACGACGAACTGGAGGAGACTGCTAAGCAAATCACCAAAAAGCAAAAGGATGATTTAAAGCGTTTGAAAATGGAAAGTCTAAAAGACTTCGCCATTAAGGGCACCGACGATGATTGGTCTAAGGCTTTATCCGGCAAAGAGGGCAAATCAAAGCTCATATCAGTAAAGAGGTATGTTTCTTTGCACTTCCTTCCTATGCACAAGATATTTATTAATTTTAAATTTCTCACTACTACATTGCAGTGGCATCAAGCGTTTGGATGAACCCTTGGAAACATTCAAATCAGACACAAACACGGAGCCCAAAAAGAAAAAAATGAAATTTGGCAAAAAATCAAAAAATAAATCTGTAATTTAAGTTAAACAACTATTTTATATGAATAGGATTTGTAAAAATCATACAAATAAAACCAAGTAAACAATCATGTTTATTGTAGAAGCTTGCGTTTTCCTAACCATCAAGGAAGTGTACTTCCTTAACTTCCTGTGTTTTAAATAATCTAGAACTATAAATGTTTAGGCAGGTGCTAATGACACCATCAAAAGAAAAAACGTCACAGTACAAAGTTTTTATTTGTTTCCAGTCCGCAAATAAACGATATTTCAAGGTATTGAATATTGGCCCACAGAGTTGAAATGGTTTTTACGCTGACAAAGTTTTGTTATCTTATCTGAAATTGAGGCAGGATAAACATGCAGCGTGTCTAAAATATTTAACCTTTGGTCCACAATTTCCGAGTTATAGTCTCAATAATAATTTTGTTATCAATAGCTCTAATCTTCGCGGAAAATTAGTAACTGTGGAAATTTGACAGCTGAAATGAACACTACTGAGGCCCATTCATGTCTTTCACATCCTTAATTTGAAGAAAATCCCAATGACCTTAACAATACAAAAAGTAAAAGACGTGTTTTATTTAACAAGCAAGTCAATAGTTTCAAATCGGTATTAAAAATCAAACCCAAAAAGTGTTTTACTTATTAAAACATTTCGAGTAAAGAGTCGAAAATCTTAATTATATGAAAAACAATTAAACATGTCGATCAGTGCGGCCAGGCCGAATCTTATATTACCTCGATTCGCTATTGAATTTGCAATACTCCTTTATTTTCATCTTGCGACCCATATTTTTGGGTCCCATTTATAACTCCAAACAGCCATCATTGTACGAAATTTCTGACGGACATGGCTATATTGTCATAGAATTTCAAACTGGCCTGATAAAATATCAACCGTCGATTCTATATGTGGTGCTCATTTACAAAGTTTTAACTCTACGCAAAAAGTTCGTACAATTCTATACAGTGTCAGATATTGAAAATTGTTCACTACAGTTCCACAGATGTTTAATACTAATTTGTCATTCCGTTTGCAACACCACGGAATATTGATCGAAGACCCCATAAAGTATAGGGTGATCCATCTACAGGCATTTTTTTCCAAATTAAAAAAAAAATACTAAAATACAAATCAAGTGTGGAATCTTGTTCATACGAAAGGACATTTTATGGCATTTATTTCTCTCCCTCAAATGTTGGCAACTGTAATATGGAAATAAGCGTTCGGCGAAAAACAAGAAGATCCGCTGTTTTCGCCTTAAATTGTGTTCAGTGATGAGGCTCATCGGCAACGTCAATAAACAAAATGGCCGCTTTTGGGCTGAAAAGGTTCAAGAGGTACCATTATATCCAGAGGAAACCACGGTTTGGTGCGGTGTATGGGCTGGTGGAATTATCGGTCCATATGTTTTCAAAAATGATGATGGTTGAAACGTAACTTTTAATGGTGCTCGCTATTGCTCTATCACATGGGACTTTTTACTACCTGAAATTGTAGCCCGTATTCTTGATGACATTTTCTTTCAACAGGAAAAACAATGGATCTAGTGAGAGGTAATTTCGAAGAGCAGTTAATTCCACCTTTTTGAACGGTGTGTTGGCCGTCTAGATCGTGTGATATCACACCTTTAGACTATTTCCTTTGGAGCTACGTAAAGTCTAAAGTCTATGCTGACAAACCAGCTATGATTCAGGTCTTGGAAGCCAACATTACGTGTGTCATTCACGCCATACCGGTCGAAGTGCTCGAATGAGTCATCCAAAATTGCACCCTCAGAATGGACACCCTGAGGCCTAGTTGCGGCTAACATTTGAAGAATATTATATTCAAAAAATAAATGGCATAAAATTTCCTTTGAATGAATACATAAGATTCCCCACTTGATTTGAATTTTAGTATTTTTTTTAAAAAAATACCTCTAGATGGATCACCCTATATATATTAATATTAAAAACTGCCCGTGCGTCTGTTAAAAGCACGATAGCGGTCAAACGAATTTACAGCCCACGGGGAAAAAGTTAACCAGTAGGGACCTAAAGGTACCTCGGAAAAAGTACACATTTTTTAATATTTGCTTTACAAATCATAATTTGTTGTAGGCGAACAATTGTTAAAATAGGCACTGTTAGTTCGGACGCACCTAATACCTCAAAAAAAGGTCATCGCTACGGCGATAACTTCAAAACTTTTTTTTTAAAACTTTAAATTATGTTAAAACTTACATTCAAAAAAATTAAAGGATAGTTCAAAAATTAAAATTTTCTTTATAAAAGTCATCTTTAAACCTATTGTAAGTTTTTTTTGAATTATGAAAATGATTTTTATTCACTAACAAGTAGAAAGTTCGTTAAGTTGGGCAAGGCCGAACCTCATGAACCCTCACCGTCCTTAAGCAACAAAAGTGCAGAAAAATGGTTCGGGTTTAGGGTTCTTCAAAGGATCTCAGCTCAGTATTTCGTGTTATGGCAATCGGAATGATTCCATCCACTCTTTGTTGGAGGGTATACAAATGTGATGGATATGGGCTTCCAAAATAGTTTTTATACCCTCCACTGAAGAGTGATACATTATATACTCTTATATCCCAGTAAATCAAATTTGCCGACAATGTCTGATATCAGACAATTCTGAACAATATCTGAACTCTATCTTACCGAAATCGTTACAAATTCTGTTCGATTTGTCTGAGGATTTTTTATTTATTATGTTAAGAAATATCTGAACGAACTCGGCCCGAATTCTGTAAGACTTGTCTGTGGGATTTTTATTAATTTTTGTTCAGACTTCTCTTATCGAACTCGCAACGAAATCTGAACTATTTATCTGAGGTGGTCTATTCGTTTAAAATTGTTGTTATTTGCTTCATATTTTACAGTTGTTGTTCTTGTGTTTTTCTAAGGTATTTTTATATTTCAAATTCTGAACGTTTGGTTAGCTTAGCTGTGCGAGGGATTTTTATTGTGTTCGGAGGAAAACTCTACTGCAGGCAGTTCTCGTTAAATGCAAAACTGGTTGCCCTTAAGTGTATAGCCACTGAACATAGTTACAGCACAATTATTGCTGGCGAAACTGCAGACACCCCTGCTTGTAACTAAAAGTCTTTCCGAACGCTTTTTTATAAATATTTTACAACTTTTTTTTGTAGAACAAAAATGTTTTCTTCTTTTTGATTGTTTACATTCAGAATTTACCATGACATAAACTCGGAATTCGTTCAGAATTCGGTTCGTAATGTTGGTAAAAACATCAGAATTTAGTCAAACTTCATGCAATAATTCTGACCGAAGTCGTTCAGAATTCGATACGACAAATCGAAATTTACTTTCGAATTTCCCATGACTACAGTTCAGAATTCGGTCATAAATCGGTTCGAAATGTCTGCAAAAACATCAGAATTCTCTCAGAGAAGTAGTTCAGAATTCGAGTCAACCCTCTCATATGTTTTTCGTTACGAACTCGCTAAGAATTCTGATCCGAAAGCGGAACATTTTGCCGATTGTCGTACAGAGTTCTTACCGAATTCTGAAGGTTTGGTTTGCTGGGATGGTATATTACATACTCTTATATAGGGTGATCCATCTAGAGGTATTTTTTAGAACAAAAAAATATAAAAATTCAAATCAAGTGTAGATTTCTATGATCTATGTCGCATTTTGTTTATAGGTTATGTGACTTTACGTGAAAGTTATAAGACTCTACACGTTTGTCCGTTTGGATTTATATGTTTTAAAAAAAAAAAAAATTTTTTTTGTTGGCAAAATTTTCTTCATAAATTTATTTCTAATTGCAAAAATGTTGATTTGGTAGAGAAACAGTATATTAATGGATTAAAGAAAATGTAATTATTAATTTTTCTCAATTTATTTCAGCAAAATCGAACTAGTCGTTCTCGAGTTATGTCAAACTACGTTTTTGCCAACATTTTGCAACTAAGCGAAAAAACATCAAGATAAGGAAAAAATGTAAAAGGTCATAAAAAAACTGGCACATACGAACACAAAACCTTTTGAGGGTTTTAATATACTGACCTAGTACCATCACCCTGACTTGGAAATTCTCACCCCCCAGATTGGCTGTTGTACTGTGTAATTTGAAAGGACATTTTATGGCATTTATTTTTTGAATATTATTTCCTTGAAATATTGGACGCAACTACGCCTCAGGGTTTCCATTCAGAGGGTCCAATTTAGGATGACTAGTTCGAGAATTTGGACCGTAGCTGGTTCAGCATAGGACTTTACGTAACCCCAAAGAAAAATGTTTAAAGGTGTGATATCACTCGATCTAGGCGGCCAACTCACCTGTCCAAAACGTGAAATAAGCTGCTTATCAAAATGACCTCTCAATAGATCCATTGTTTGAGCAGCTGTATCGCAAGTGGCACCGTCCTGTTGAAACCAAATGTCGTCAAGATTACGGGCTTCAATTACAGGTAGCATAAAGATCGATATCATGGCGCGATAGCGAGCACCATTCACGGTTACGTTCCGGCCATCATCATTTTTGAAAAAATATTCACCGATGATAAACCGCATCAAACTGTGGTTTTCTCTGGGTATAATGGCACCTTTTGAGCCCCTACTTGTTGCTCTTCAGCCCAAATGCGGCAGTTTTGTTTATTGACTTTGCCGTTGAGCCAGAAATGGGCCTCAGGACTGAACAAAATTTTGGCCGAAAACAGCGGATCTTCCCGTTTCTCACCGAACGCTCAGTTCCATAATACAGTTGCCAATATTTTAAGGTAATTATTTTCAAAAAATAAATGCCATAAAATGTCCTTTCAAATTACCAATAAAGATTCCACACTTGATTTAAATTTTTATATTTTTTTTGTTCTGAAATAATACCACCAGATGGATCACCATTTATTTTGTGGTTAGATTGTGGCAAAGAAATATTCGACGTTTTCTTCAAATATTTGCTTTGTGTGACAGTACTTAAGCCTATTCATTTTGAAATGGCAAACCAAACTGGGCATAAGAACAGCTGTCAAAAAGAACAACTGCGAAATAAAAGTCTGGCCAGATTGAAAACCACACGTCTAAAAAACACCCTTTAGCTGGCAGTTATCTTAATTTCTATATGTTATACAATATAAAATATGTTCAAGCTTATTTTTGAAAGAAATTTCTCATTATTTTTAACACTACAATTCTTTTACGATTGGTTTGTTAGTTTGTGGTTGGCGGTTTTTTTTTCAATAAATTAATTGTCAAAATAAACTGTTAAAGCTTTCACCACACCTTCCCCTTTTCAGATGAAAAGGCCTCCTCAAATGAACTACACATAAATTGAGTATTTATCCTCATTTTTTGTTTGCAATACCGAATGAACTCTTGCTTACCCCTGTTGCTATTCCAAGAGAACGACAAGGCTCTGGTTTGTTTGTTCTCTCTCTCCCGAATTAATGAGAAATAATAAATTTATGTAAAGGTCTGTGGGGGGATTCATTTCTGGAATATAAGAAAGATATGACTGGAAGTTAAAAATTCCTTACAACCTAAAAATGCCTGTACACAAGGAATGACATTCCAAAATAGAACCAATGAAGTTCAGTTAGCAAATTACCATTGAAACCAAAAGAACAGAATAACGAACAGCGCGCATGAAGGAATTGTCTCAACATTTTGTTTAATAAACGAAAAAACGGGGAAAAACAGTGTTTTTTATTGAGTCGCTTTATAAGAAATAAAAAATATGTTGTGTTAGATAAAATTATTTTGCAAGTGTTGTTGCCCACCTACTACTTAAGTATTTCAGTTTTGAATTAAAGTTTAAAGTTACAAAAATTCCTTTGGACACCATCACCACCTGATACGTTGGAATCGAAAGCAAATCAGTACAGATGATTGATATCAGTTGTGACGTTTACTGGAGCCATAAAACCAAAGAAATGTGTTTTTAGGCGCGCGCGCTTTATTCAAGTGGTGTTTATGTACTGAAGAGTTCAAAGAGAGAAAAACGTTCTCTTCAGCCTAGCTCTATTGTTAAGAGAAACTTGTAAAGCTAAAAGTGTGGCATATTTTAGGGCAAATGTTGAACGTTGGGCACCATTAGTGTAGAACGGTTGTTGAAAACGCGATCGTGTGTGCGTGCGATGGTTTACTACAAAACAAACGCTTAAAATAATTTGTGTGCAAAGAAAATTTATTTATTTTACCGAATAAATACGCATACACGTGAACATATAAAAATTCCGTAACAACAACAACAACAGTAGTTGTTGTTATATAATCCATATCAGCTGTCTGTGAATGGGATAACTTGAAAAACTCTAGATAACACGCAAAGAAATCTAATGTTTGTACCTATGAGTCTATTAACAAATACCAGAAGGGCCCATGTGTGGTTTACAGTATAAAACACGAAATAGTCCGTCTCAAAAGACGTCCTTACGCTGGGGCGACAGTTGCGGCAACTAAACGATCAACGCAACGTACTACCATAACAAATAAACAAAGCATAACGTCTAGGCGTGTTTGCTGCGTTATAATTTAACGTTAAGTAATAAAATACTAAAACTCAAACGAATTCCTATTTATTTTAACAAAAAAAAACGAAAGAAAACAAAAGAAAAACGAACTTATTTCAACTACTAACTACTATTTTTGCGTAAAACAAAACCATAAATTACCTGTAACGTGCTGTGTTTTTATGTTATTGACATTAACTACTCGTTTTCCATGGAACAAGAAAATAGTTGCATAATTTTAAGCTAAATCCTATTTTGAGTTCGTCCGCCGTTAACGAAAAGATAATTTTGCTGTTTTCAACTGCTAATTTGTGCGTGATTGGAATTTGTGTTGGGTTTTCTCATCACTTTATTTGTGGCTGTATCAGAAGGTAAGCATACCATGGAAAAGTGGAAGTTTCCATATTTCCAACAACAACAACAAACAAAACAATCCATCAAACAAAACACTCTTAAATTTCAAATGACTTATTCATAAGGTTCCACGGTGTAGAAGAGCAATATTTGTAATTTTGTGAATGATTTTTTCATGTCCTGACATTTATACGCTCAAACATAAAAAGAGTTGCCCTACATGCACGAGAGTTTAGTAATCGAAAAAGAGAAACCTGCTTTTCTTGTGGTATATACGAATTTCAGCACTCACAATTTACACACACCCATAACCACTCAAATCAAAAGCCATTTTGTTTGTTTGCCAGTTACTTTGTAATTCACAAAGCATACATTTCGGCTGGTACGAGTAAATAAAGAGAAGCATATACATAGGGGTGCTTACTTCTACGCTTTTTATCCACATACATATATTAGGGAGCCTTACGTTTATAGTCAAATAATTATAAACAAACCATTATCCCTTACACGCTTTTCGATTACAACTCCTGACATTGTAAATCAGGTGTGTTAAATCCCCCGTAGTATTGGGTGGATAAAATAATTTTACCTTCTTTTTTAAATCTGATTTACACCAAAATCATTAGTGAAAATTATTAAAGCTTTTGAGCATCTCAATACCAACCGCTTTTGTCTTTCTTATTGTTAGTTTTTCATTTTACTTTCTAAATAGGCTGCATCTGGAATTTTTTTTTTTTATTTTGACATTTATCAAGATACAGGGTGGCCGATTTAACATTTTAAATTTGAATAGGCTGTAAAAAAATTACTGATAATTTTTTCAAATTTCTGGTTTTATTGGAAAGGTTGAACTTTGTCATTTAATAATGCAACACCATCCGATGCGTTTTCGCTTCGCCTAATAGGCTGAATTAAGATAGTTTGGCAGGAGATAACGAATTTTAACGAAAACGTTCCTTTTTTATTAACCAACACTCAGGGGGTTTCCCCTATACATGTAATGCATTGCGTTGGTGAGTGGAAAGTAAGGGAGTTCAGGGGGCGAAACAGGGAGTAATGTTTATTGACACTTGACTTGAATTTCTGGATGTCGTAATTGGAGGAAAATACATTCGCCGTAAGACGATTCCACTTACGGACAGTACGGGCGAAAAACAAATTTGATCTGTAGTGTTTAGTGCCGGCCAATCGATAATAAACGGGTGTGAATTCCGGGAAAGTCGTGTATCCCTGCCGAACATCCTCCCGTCAGGAATAAGACGACGAATGTCTGAAGAACACACACCGTGAAAGTAACGATAGAACAGCGACACACAACCCTCATTCCGACAATGCTCCAGGGAGACAATAAAGTTGGATACCCTACTGCCACCTATCCGCACCATCGCCTTCCTTAGAACACGATCAAGTAGCTCCAAGGATAATGTTGGAGCACCTGCCCAAATATGGAAGTTGTATTCCATCTTTGGCCTGATGAAGGTTGTATAGATATCGAAGAGATCAGAAGGAGTGAAATATTTCTTGCACCGCTTTAGGAAGCCAATACACTTGAGTGTTTCTTTCGACACTTCGAATACATGCCCCGCCCAACGAGCGTCACATTGTATTTTCATGCCCAGAACATCAAGAGCATCGAATTTTTCGATATCCATCGAAAGATAATGACGACGCTGACAAGTCAATGAGACAACAAGCAGCACTGTGTCTTACGCGCATTAAAATCTGCTCTATTCACTCGACCGCATTTGGAAATAGTCAGTAAATCCCGGCCAAGTGTCTCATCTATAATTCGCAGTATTATTAGCTTCACCCTCTTTAGGGATCGGCTGGACGTTCGCAACCATCCAACAACCTGAGAAAATGAGCAACGAGCCGCCGCTACCCTTAAATGTGGGCGTTACCGCGCCATACTCAAAAAAAATGTTGTCTCCAAAAATTCAAGAAAATGACATGGACAACAATTGGTTTTATCATAGTCATATAAATGATATTGTGTTCCTTTATTAAATGACAACGTTCAATGTTTCCAATAAAGCCAAAAAATTTGAAAAAAATTATCAGTACTTTCTACGGCCAATTCAAAATATTAAATCGCCCATTCTGTATAATCAAGAAAATTAATTTTAAAATAAATTTCTATACCCACACCCTATATAGAAGCTAGAAGTATTTCATTTATAAACGTAATTTCAGTTAATCAAATCCAGAGCAGTTTGTTTAAACAATTTTTCATTTACATATACTTATAACGGGTGTCCCAAGAAGAGCGCAATTTTTAAATGACTGATGCAGCAATTGAATTGTTTCTCTGGCTGTATGACATGTGGCGCCGTCTTGTTGGAACCACATGCCCTCCACATTCATTTCTTCAGTTTTAGGCAAGAAAAAACTGGTTATCATTTCACGATACCAAACAGCATTGACTGTTTGCGCTTGACCTGCCTCATTTTCATAAAAAAAGGACCAATGATTCCTCCAGCCCAAAAACCACACCACACAGTGACACGTTGAGGATGCATTTGCTTCTCGTGAATCACTCGAGGATTTTCCGCACCCCAAATGCGACAATTCTGCCTATTGACGAAGCCATCAAGATGAAAATGGGCCTCGTCACTGAAGATGATTTTATCGGCAAAATCAGCATTTTCATGTTGTCTCTCCAATACCCAATTAACGAACTCCCTTCGCTGTCCATGGTCAGCTGGCTTCAGTTCCTGAGTCAATTGAATTTTGTATGCATGAAGATGCAAATCTTTCGTCAAAATTCGCTGCAAAGTGGATTTGGAGACACCAATTTGCTGAGCTCGGTGTCGAATTGAGGTGGATGGAGTTTGAGCGACATCATCACGTACAGCTGCGACATTTTCGGTCGGTCGACCTGGTCGATGGCGCGTTGTTGTCTTTACATCACTAACAGACCCAGTTTCGGCAAATTTATCCATTAATCTCTTTACAGTTGACTCTTTTGGATCATTATTGTGACCCCAAATTGATCGCAATTTGCGAACTGTAGCCGCAAAACTTTCACCATTTTGGTAAAACAATTTCACAATGAGAATGCGTTGTTCATTCGTGTAGCGCTCCATTTTTACTAACCTCGTACCTTCTACTAACAAACAATAACAATTGTTCAAATGTCAAACAATGACACTTCGAATGTTGCCAGATTTAAAAATTGCGTTCTTCTTGGGACACCCTTTACTTATAAAAAGAACTATTTTTGCATAAGATTCATATCAATAACATTGGATTTCGTAACAATAACATTGGATTTTAATCCATATTCAAATTCAAAAATTACAATCATACAGTATGGTTACCGTAGTCATATTATTGTTAACATAAAACCCAAAAAACAATACTTTCGTCTCACCAACCATATTTATATTGTTACTTTACCCATATTTTAATTTTTACTTTTCAACAATATTAATCTACTATTGTCAAAATGAAATTCCAAAAAAAAATACTATGGTTGCGACGAACATCCTTTATTTAGAGAATATACGAGGGCTGCTATATATATTTCTGGCCTAATAATGAAAATGCGAATATTTATCATCAAAAATAATTTTATTGTTTTCCAAAGTATTCTCCAATTGTCGAAGCACTTTTTCCACTCTGATTGAGACACCTCCAAAACATGGTTTCTATACGGTTCAACAGCATCTTCTGGCGACGATAATCGTTGACCACGCATTTTTTTCTTCATGTGCGGGAATAAAAAAAAGTCATTGGGTGCCAAGTCAGGGCTGTACGGCGGATGGATGACCCATCAATTCAACGTTTTGGCCGGTCAAAAAGGCGCTGGTTTGTGCCGATGTGTGAGAGCTTGCATTGTCATGGTGCACAATGATTCGTCTTCACTTGTTCGTTTTTCGAATTTCTCCGAAGACTTCAGGCTAACAAATTGTGGTGTACCACTCAGAATTGACCTCCTACGTTGCTCAAGCGGAACAGTCGTACATGAACAGGCGACCATTTCCTTCGAAGTGCTTCTTTCACGAACAACTTTCGTTGGATTGGCTCGCCTTCGAGGACTCACACGGTCGATTGCTGTTTTGTTTCGGGTTCATAAGCATGATTCATGATTCGTCACCAGAACAAACCTTATTTACGACCAGGTGCTCATGCAATATCGAATGTATGCTTATGGAAGAAATGCCCAAGGATGTCTCTATCTCACGGTATGTCACATGACGATATTGCATTATCTGTTCACGCACGTCTGCAATGTGCTCTAACACAACGGCCGTTTTTTGACGACCTTCACGACCTTCGTCTTTGAGCGATCGTCGGCCACGATTGAATTCAATAAACCAGTTTTTCAAAGTGCTATAGGATGGTACTTCATCGCCATACAAAGTCCACGATGCACTCTTGTCGTGATAATCCACTTCGAAAGTTATGAATAATCATCGCACGAAAATGTTCACGAGTTAGTTCCATTTTTTTGCCAAATTGATTTTTTTAAGTCACTGTATACTACACAAATGATGGTCGTAAGTCAAAACGTTCTGAGTACGTTTATGCTAAAAATGTTAAACTTTCCAATGGAAATGTCAGACGGCCTGACCATATAGTAACCAAATTTTTTTTTTAGTGTGTGAGATTTGACGATTAAGGGGCCTATTAATAATTTAGGGCCCTAACGCAAATATCGAGCAAGTTAAAATAAAGTTGACAAGATGGGCTAGCCAGCTCGGGGTTATACAATTTTCGTATTATAAATATTACGTTCGACCAGGATAGATTTGCATAAAGCCATACTTGCTTAAAGGAACGTGGCATCGACCATATAACTCTACATTTTTAAAGACTCATTCTCCTTAGCTGTTTGAGATAAAAATGTGGGATTTGGTGGACGGAAACAGAACCTGATGGTTAAGAGGGGGTTGCCTTGGCCATTAAAACCAAAGTGTTGGGACAAAAAAATGAATCGTTAAAGAATAAAACCATTTTAAATGTATGCAATTGATTGGACAATAGTATAAACATTTAAATGCCTTCGTGACAGACCAATACGAGGGCGGTTCGGAAAGTTCTTAGCCTATCAATGAAAGAGAAAAGTTAGTTTTTCAAAAATATTTTTATTCTTCAATATAATCTCCTGAAACTTCAATACACTTAGTCCAATGATTATCTAGCAATTCTATCCCTTGATTAAAATAGTTTTCCTCAAGGTCTTCAAAAGATTTGGGAACAGGTAAAAGTCACTGGGAGCTTAATCAGGAGAATAAGGTGGGTGGTCAAGCAACTCGTACTGTAATTCGTTGATTTCAGCCATTGTTAAAACACTCTTGTGCGCTGGTGCGTTGTCTTGATGAAAAATTATATTTTTGTGTTGTAAGCCAGGACGTTTTTCTCGAATTTGTACATTTAATTGATCTAAAAGGTTGCAATAGTACTCTGAATTTATTGTTTTACCCTTTTGCAGATAGTCAGTCAATAAAATACCTTTGAAGTCCCAAAAAACCATTGCCATAACCTTACCAGCCGATTGAATTGTTTTTGCCTTCTTTGGGGCATTTCCTCCAGCTTCAGTCCATTGTTTGGATTGTTCTTTTGTCTCTGGAGTATAGTGGTGGATCCATGTATCATCAACAGTTATGAAACGACGCTTAAAATCCATTTTATTTCGCTGAAAACGATCCAAACAAGCTTGAGAAATGTTCATTCTTATGCGTTTTTGGTCGACTGTTAACAAGTGCGGCACCCATCTTGCAGAAAACTTTTTCATCTGTAGTTCTTCATGCAAAATTAAATGGACTCGATCATTTAAGATGCCCATGATATTAGCTATTTCACGCACTTTTATTCGTCGTCAATACCATATCATGCACTTTGGCTACAATTTCTGTTGCTTTTGCTGTTTTTGGACGTCCACTACGTGGTTCATCTTCAATGCTTGTACGACCACGTTTAAATTCAGCAACCCAAAACTGTTGCATATGAAGGAACACTTTCACGTAACACATTCACCATATCATTATGAATTTCTTGTCCCGATAAACCTTTTTTATGTAAATATTTAATGACACCACGCATTTCTAATTTTTTCATTGTAAAAAAATAGCGGATGCGTCTTTTGTGAACATCTGTTTCTATATGAAGGAGTTGCCAGATCGAAACAAAATTTCATTGCAGAGATAGCAGAGTTTCCAAAACACTTAACTTTTTTCTGTTTATACCGCGCTTTTTGTGCTAGGCTAAGAAGTTACCGAACCGCCCTCGTACGCCCTGTACGACTATACAACTACAGGACGCAGTCCCACCATGGATTGTTACTATGGTTTGCCCCTTCTAAACTTATTTTGCTCACTCTTTTTTAGTTATCCGGTCTTCTAACTGCACTTAGGTGAAAGAGCGCAAAAATGGACCTTCTACAAATTTGGGCATACGAGTACTCAATTAAAAGTAAATTTCAGATTGAGTGACACAATCCTTTTGTTAATTAGATTCAACTACAATTGATGTTTACATCCAAGAGACCAAAGGAGTACTGACGAATCCAATTGACTACACTAAATATGATAGGTTGAAGAAAACACTCTCGGATGTAATCACATGCATAAATCCTTTTAATTTTAAAAACGTTAAGAAAATAAATCATGCTCATGCTCCGTAACAAGCCTTAGACCCATACAATCAACTTGCATTTCGTACAGCTTTGTGAAAGTGCACTGGCATTTAAGCCATCAAAGAAAAAAATTAATACATAAAAAAATTACCAGCCACACAACAAAATTTATGAATTTTTAATGATGCTCATTAACTTTAGTAGAGGGTGTCCTTTTTCAAAGCCGCCCAACTGTTGTAGAACGTTCATACTAAAGAAATTGACATTCAAAAAAAACAACTACAGCTACAAAACGCTCTTGTAGCTAAAGGGTACTAGTATTTATTTTGCTGGTTACATTGTGTGCTTATTTATTTATGTACATATTTACTTTCTATTAAAGCCACATTAACAAGGACGTCATGCACATCCACCCACCACTGGAGGCAATTTGTCTCCAGCAAGGAGAAAAGCAAATACGTGAATAAAGGATATTTATACTCATTACCTAGAAAACAGCAAAGAATGTCTAAAGTCGGGTACTTACGAGTATACTTATATATACAGGGTGGGTAATTTAACATTTTAAATTCGAAGCAGCTGTAAAAAAAGAACTGATAATTTTTTCAAATTTCTAGTTTTATTGGAAAAGTTGAACTTTGTCATCCGATGCGTGTTTGCTTCGCCTAATCAGCTGAACATTTTTTGGCAGGAGATAAAGAATTTTACTGAAAAAACGTGTTTTCAGATGAAGCTCATTTTCATCCCGGTGGCTATGTCAATAAGCAAATTTACGGCATATCAGGTTCAGATAACCCACACGAAGCCAATGCATCCACAACGAGTCACTGTTTGGTGCGAATTTTGGTTTGGCGGCATCATTGGGCCATTTTTCTTCAAAAATGACCAACGATTTTTTGCTTCCAAAAAGTCAAGAGAATGACATGAACGACATTTGGTTTCAACAAGACGGGACCACATATCACACAGCCAACGCAGCCAATCGAATGAAAATCGAATAATCAGCCGAAATTGTGATGTCAAATGGCCGCCTTGGAGCTGTGATATGAACCCTTTGGATTATTTTCTGATGAAGATAAATTAAAGATAAATTTTATGCAAAGCATTCAGACACAATTAAAGCGTTGAAACATGCCATTACAGAGGTTCGAACCGAAACAATCTAAAATGTATTGAAAATTTGGGTTGATCGGATGAGGTACTACTGAGTCAGTTGTAGTAGTCACATGAATGATATTGTGTTCCATTATTAAATGACATATTTCCCCCTTTACAATAAAACCAGAAATTTGAACAAATTATCAGTACTTTTTTATTACAGCCGATTCAAATTTAAAATCTTAATGTCCAACATCGCTCTGGCTGTATGGTACAATGGGTTAAGGCATTTAAATAAGTAACCGGTCGGAACATCGAAACACAAAATTCTAAACATTTGTTACTCAATGCAGTGATGTTTTAGTTCCATACACTTGGCTAAGTGTTTTCCTCATTTTAATATTCCATCCTTGTAGTACGACATCTCAAGTCCAAAAAAAGGATTAGTTTCCTATTTACTTTCCACGTGACACCAACTATTGTTGAAATAAGAAGAAGTCACTGGCTGGATAGTTGAGTTTGGCAAAAATATTAGAAGAATCCGCTTCGACTTGAAGTTTGGCCAGCCCAGACATTTTATACCCCCCACTAACAATTCTCTACTACAGTGCAAAAAAAATGGAGAGTCCTACCCTAGGTAAGGTTAAATTGTCAGCCGCCTGAAGTTCGCTTGGGTCCATGAGTAGGTCCTGTTGTGATAAATTCGTCCTATGCTACCTGGTTACAGCCTCTTCTATCCCTAGCCTGTTGCCATGATAAAGGTCTTGCTCGAGTCACCATCGGAGAGAAAAAAATTGTCTGTAAGTACTCGTATCTGTTTACATTTCCGTCTTAAATCCGCAAATACTGGCAGTGGCTTTTGCGGCCAGTGGCAATAAGGTCTTTTAAATAGATCCTTGGCAGATTAGTCGCGTTCAGCGTTTTCTGCTCATCCATAAACCAGATTTGTTGCCAACCGAATGTTAGTGGTTGCCTGTACTATTCATGTTTTCCATCGCTACAGTCGAATGTTAATTGGGTACACTGCAATTTTTAGCAGTGCGAACTGACAGTATCGGTTAAAGAGATTAAATATCGGTAACCCTTATTAATTACGATGATTATTAGAATTGAATTTTTACATGTACGAGTATTGGTTGTTGTAATAGATTATTGACTATAAGAACTCTTTGTATTCGGTTGTCATTGCCACGAGCATTTGTTAACCGGACCAACTATGTTTAAAATGTATCTATTCGGTTGTCTGACCAAAATAATAAAGTTTTTCTTAACATTTTTATATTTTATGTTTTAAAAATATTTATTTTGTTATTTGAATTATGAGCTTGTTTTTTCAACTTGTTTTTATAGAAGTTAATAACGTTTTATTTTTAAAAAAAAACGACGAAAAGGGCCCTTTTCTCTTGATTTTATTCTCTTTTTGTTGTAGTCGAACTACACTAAAATGATAATACACGTAGTAGTAATTAAGTATAAAATTTTAAGCCAAAAACGACCATTTTAAAAATTGTTAATACAATTTCATTAAAAAAATGGACTTTTTCGAAAGAGGGCCTAAAGGATGTTTAAATGTTCTACGAAAATAAACTCCATACGGTTTCACTTAAAACGTCTCATAATTCGGTAAAACGAAGGAATTTACACTTCCTAATTTATTTAATATTATTTAATCAAATATGGTCCTTTAAAAAAACTCGAACCTACGAGGACCTCGAGGTCCTTTTGCAAATTTACTATATAATAACCCAAATCTTTAATTTCTAGATGAAATCATTCACCCCCCAGAGAAAGGCCGAACTTTTGTTGCAAAGCGAACTAAACGGAGTTTGGTTACTACAATGAATTTTTTTGTTGTCACCACCAATTGTTGGCACCAAAGTAACTTGTACTTCACAATTGTTTAGTTTTGAAGTACTTAGTAGGGACGTAAATACTGTTACACACGTTTTATGCTGTTAAATAAAAAGTACTGAATGTTTTTGGACCAAATATTTTTAATATATTTATTGATGTATATTGTATCCAAAAAGAATCTACTTATTCGAAATGTCCGCCTTTTGCCTTTACATACGCGTGGCCAATCGTCAATAGCAGTACGAACCTCGTCCATTGGAAAATTGGCCACAGCTCGAACCAAAGCAGTCTTAAGAGATCCAATGTTGGGGTATCTTTTGTGACAAACCTTGTCCTCTAAAACCGTCCACAATTTGTAATCCAATGGGTTCAAATCTGGACTGCCTGAGGGCCATTCGTCAGGGGAAATGAACGCTGGCAAATTGTATCGAAGCCAGGCCTGGGACGTTTTAGCCTTATGGGCCGGCGCAGAATCCTGCTGTATGGTTCTGGAACAGGGAATTGTTAAGAGGCTTCACAACAGCTTCCAAAACGGTTTCTTGGTAAACTTTGACCGGTGTTTTGACTTCTTGTTCGCAGAAATGCAGGTCAGTAACCCCATCGTAAGAGACACCCTACCAAACCATGACTTAAGCTGGGTGATGACCCTTTTCCACCCTTGGGATCAGTTTAGATGCTTCCTTAGATGACCGCGCATACACTATCATTTTGCTTGTTAAATTTTTCCTGAACGGTAAAAATTTTTTTAACGGTGAACAAATTTTTCTGTGCAAGTTATCAGCGTGCTTCACTAAAAGACGTTTGCATTTTTCAATCCTATTCTTTTCAATTCTATTTTTAAAGCTGCAGTCAATAAATGTCCGGTACGTCGTTTGAAATCCCCAAGTCCCAAGTCTTTTTTAATGATTCGACTCATGGACTTTTGCGAGATATTCATCTCAGGGGCCATGATTTTCTGTTTTCGGAGCGGATTTCAGTGAATTCTTCATTTAATGGCTTTGATGACATGCGGTGTACGAACAGAGCGTGTGCGGCCCGACTGGTGGCGGTCTTTTACATCTCCAGTCTACTTAAACAGTTTTATGCATCGGTAGACGAACATGCGGCTAATCCCTAGTAGCCGAAGCGTTTTGAAAATATCGATTTTTTTATTTCACACTTGAAAAGCGCTAGTACAGCGATACGGTTCCCATTATCTGACCACTCCATGATGAAAGTTGAAATAATTTTAAAATCCCGTTACAGACTAACGCTATTGAGGTTAGCTTTTAAAATACATATGACATTAACGGGGTATGTTCAATTCTACTATTGAAATGGGTGTGTTCAATATTGTAACAGTATTTATGTCCCTACTTAGTACATTTTCTGTAAGCATCCTAATGGTATTATAGCTACCATTATATGGTAAGTCGAACCATGTAACCATCAATACCATGGAATGTTGGTGATTGCAACAGAAAGTATGTTTATCCTATCGAATATTTGTAGTTCGACTGGTTTCCAACTGATTTTTTCTCTGTTTGGTTAAAAGGCTTTCTCTGCTCATTTATACAAGGCCATTTCTTTCTGGTCTTAATGCAGATGGTTTCCCACCATTCCTTGGCAATTATAAATAGTTTCCGTGATAATAGCTGCTTGCCCCTCGCAACAGGAACAACAAAGTCACCACTACACTCATTTTAGTTCTGGGTTGCGCCGGACTTTGCAAGTGCGTCAGCTGTGAAAGTTCCATCAATGACCTAATGCCCAGGAACCTATATAAGGGTTACCGACGAATGTCTCGCTATAACCACCAGAGACAGACATAAGGCATTTTTGATACTTTTTCAAAGTGGTGTACACATTCTTCTGGGTAGATTCCTGGTCGCCTTGCTGTTAGTAAATATGAATTTATTCCTCCATGATACATTTTAATACTGTTATGCCGGGCGTCCGATGGCCGTGATTTCGGCTTGAAAAACGCCACAAAAGTCTGGTAAAGGCTCGGTTTCAAATTCTGCTGATTCGAGAAGATACCACATCCAGCTCCTCTAAGTGACTTTGATTCGTCAGTGTATATTTGGCTTGAATTCTCCTGCAGGCGGAGCCAAAACCAGGATCGAAAATTGGTTCAGTTGACAGAAAGTCAACAGGAAAACCTATATTGACTTTACCCAAAATGTTGGATTGGTCATAGTCCACGTAATTACATGCCCCCGTGGCGCCTGGTCGCAGAGCTATATTCCCAACCACTTGCTTTGTCAAAATGTCTAGCGGAAGCCAGTTAAAGATAGTTTCAATGGTTCCGAAAGAAACTTTAGATCCTTGCCCGTGGCCGCCACCAACACATCATCTGCCTATGCAATTGCCTAGCAGGACGTCTCCTCCATGGCTTTGATCAAAGTATAGATTTTAAGATTCCACAGTAGTGAGGAGAGTACACCTCCTTGTGGTGTTCCCTGTACTGCCAATTTTGAAATGTTAAAGGTGCCTTTGGTGCCGCTAACTTGGAAATATAAAAGACGCCTGGACGCCTTCGAACGTTCCCATTGCGCCAATGAACTATTTCGGTCTGGCAATGTTAAAAGCTCCCTCTATATCCAGCAGTGTGTATTCCTTGTAGTGCAGGGACCTTTCAATATTGCCAACCAACAAGTGCAGAGCAGTGTCGGTAGACTTGTATAATAATTATATGCACCCAACAGAATGATCAGTTTTAGGGAAGATCTGATGTATTCATCGACGAGTTTTAAGTTGACATGATGAAAGACTGATTAGTCTGAAATCATTCGCTCTAGTGTAAGATGCCTTTCCTCCTTTGGGATGAAGACAATCGTATATGCTGTCCACCGCGCAGGGACATGAGACTGTCGCAACCAGGCTTTGAAGATTGTCAAGAGCCATGGTATTAATGTATCGATGTACTCCTGTAAGTCCACTGAAATAAAGTAAAAAAAAAAACAGTGAGTCCGACCCTTATTTTAGCCAAAACTTTAAATTTAATCCGTTTTTGTATTCGTAGCAAACTTTGCTTTATTTTAAGTACACCTGTTTTTATAAGATTAACATCGCAATCTGAACTAGGAATATTTAGGACTAGAAATCTCGCAGACTCGGAGATTTCCAATGAACATGCCCCATTGCATCAGGAGGCGGATCACAGTTTGTAGCTTACATCCATAAGTCAATTTCGGATAGAAAATAATATTTCTAAGACATGATGCTAGAAGTTCATACATGGGTTAGAACCTTCATGTTTGAAGCTGTGTTTGCTATGTAAAAGTTGCGCACAGAACCTACACCATTACGGGGACACACAAATCATAAATGAATATGCATTGATAGAGAAAAATGCATGTGTCAGTAGGTCGACTTTGTCAATCCTAACATTGTACGAGTAAATCGCCTTTGTTTTTAAAATAACAAATTGATCTTTTACGAACTTATGATATGTTCTCTTAAAGCCCAGATGCGAAAATGAACATCAACTAATGTGGATTTCTGAAATCAATCAATAAATAGCATTTGATACTCATATTGAAAGTAGACATGCAACCCCTACAACAATTTGACAATTGGATCGCCGGCGCAATTATTCCGCGAATTTTATTGTGAACTTGGAACAAAGCTTCGCTTCCCCATTACCTATGTGATGGATTTGCAAGCCTCAGAATCTTTCATCAAAAAGCTGGGAAGATTATTCGTCCGGACGAGGCTTCCGCGATTCTCACTGACTAAAAGTTACCAATACATCACAAATCCTTGTTTAAGCGATGCTTTTGCTTTCGTTTTTTTCCAAGCGTTCATTTTATGATGAAGCGCTCTACCATTGCCTAAACGCTACTTGGGGAATTTGGGAGAACCACACAGACTTACTTAGACATAGCCTAAGCAAGCCATTCGCATATTGAGAGAGAATAGCGAGTAGTATGAAAGAACAATTGTCAAAACTTTGCAACTTAGTTATGAAAGTTGAACGTAAAGGTTGTGTATTTAAAGAACATTTACACATTTCTGGAATAAATTTAAAGGAATGTTTAGCTCGTTTGTTTTATTTCGGTCTGTTGCTTTTACACATTGAACATTGATTAACCGTCTCAAGACCTCTTGCTTCTATATTTAAATAGAAAGCAAGTTTTTAACAAAATGGCAAAGTGACATTGATTTTCGTGGCTGCACACTACTTATATCATGATTTCGTGTCCGTTTTTGGGGAATGTTTTTGATTCGCCCCAACCGATTTTTTTTGTCAACCGAATGATTGATGTTGCATGCACCTCGAGTATTCTATAAGTACAACCGAATGTTAGTTGGTTCTCTGCTATTTTCATTAATTGGAATTGCAGTATTGGTGCATCATAAAAAGTATCCGAAATAAGTACTCTTAAAAATACGTAGAATACTCGTAGAAGTCGAGAAAAAAGTAAAAAAGATGATGAAAGATTTTTACTGAAAAAAAATTAGATTAAACTACTTGCTTGCCTACAGTCGGTAATAATCGAATTACACGCAGAAAAAAAGTATGGTTGGGGTAACAATATTCGAAGAGCACCATGTTATTGTTGGTTAGATGGTTGTGGCACAACAATATTATGATCATCACAACAATAGTATGGTTCATACACAACCATACTATGATCCCCATAACAATATTATGGTCCTCACAACTATAGAATCATTTACACACAACCATACCATGATCCCCACAACCATATTTTTATACACATTCAACCATACTATGATCCCCACAACCATATTATGATCCTCATAACCATAGTATGTTTAACGTACAACCATAGTATGATCCTGACAACCATAGTATGACTTACGCACAACCATACTATGATCTCCAAAATTGTTTGTAGAGACTGAAATACGTTTTTATTCAACAATAAAGAGTTTTATTAAGAAAGTTACGTAACAATTGGAGTGATCTATTTAACAGTAAAAAAAAATCATTTATTAAAAATAGTTCTAGTTTTTTTTTGAAAAAACTTAATTTTTATTACTATTATTGCGTAAGAATCGTAAAAATAACATTGTCAAATTAAAAAAAATAAGGTTTTGTCGATATGATTGCATAATCATGTCAACAATACTTTTGTTACATTTTAACAATATTAATATTGCCAAAATCATACTATTGTCAAAATGAAATTCATAGAACAATACTATTGTTGCGACGACCATACTTTTACTGCAGAGAACATACTATTGTTGCCGTGACCATATAGTAACCATATCTTTTCTCTGAGTGTAATTTATTTTAGTAACGGCCAAAAAATACCAGTAAACAACCCGTTTTTGGTTATGATAACCACCAGTTGTAGCACTAATTAGTTTTTCCATTATTATGACCGATGAATTCGCTGTGTGTACATTACGATGATCATTTGCATCGTCTTAAACATTCGGCGATTGCAACGATAAACTCGTATTTTGTAAAGGAATTTTCGTAGTTCACACCGATTTCCAACTATTTTTTTTTCTCTGTGTTAATGCACAGTTTTACTTCAGTGATATTCTTTCGAGTAAAGAAATTCAATGCAATTTATCTTTCCATTATCATTTGTTCTTTCTAGCGAGTCACTTTCGATTCACGACGGTGATTGATATACGAATCTCGTAAAAAATAAAAAATATCGTGAGCGTTTAGGACTCGTTTTGATGAGTTGTAAACGAATCGTTTAGGATTCTGCACCGTGAAACGCACACGTTTCTTTCTTGAAAATCGCTCGGAGGTTTACAACTACTTTCACCAGGGGATACTCAGGCGATTCCCAGGCAATAATCGGCGCGATTGTACTCATCATCCAGGCGAATCGCCTGAAATTCTGGCGCAATCGAAAATGTTTGCAGGGATAGATAAAACCATCACAATTGTATGAAGAGTTGTCATACAAACATGTCTTAGGGTGTGCCTTACGTTATAATAACCACTTTCATCTGGAGGTGGAGCTAAATAAAAGTTACCCCTTGTACTATCTGACGTAGTCTTTGAATAGTATAATTATTCGTTCGCTACTATCGAATTTTAGACCATAGAATAAATGTCAAACTTTACAATGAAAATGTCAGCCTTGGCCCTTATAAATTTTATTTACAATTTGGTTAATTCACTTCATATCGTTTTTTTATTATATATGTATAAACTATTTTCCATTAATAAATATAACAAATAATTACGTCGTCTAGTACGAACTTTTTATACATTCAACGTGATTTCGTTACCGAAATGGTCCCTTTTTGGGCCCCTTAGGTTGATAATCTCAGCCAAATCTTTAAAATAAATCCATATTTTTCTTCATTATAAAAATTGATTTAATTTTTGTACCTATAGGACCATATTTACCTTTTTATCTTTTCTTTTGACGATGTTGGGCACCTTCGGCCCATGCGTCCGACCTTAATCTCGGCCTAAACTTCAATGTAATTCCTTATTTGGATTCGTAGTAAAATTTGCTTCATATTGACATACGCGCTGTTCATTGGACCACATGTACTATTAAGTCGAACAGTCTCCATTTAAACCATTGTTCGTCCACTTAAAACTTATGATTTGTCGATCATATTCTCAAAAATATATGCTTCTATCTGAGGTACATTTTCTCCTCAAACGGTAAAAATCTTTCCCTCCTGGGTCGATTTCGCAGATGTACAATTGCAGACAGTTTATTATCATAAGTTATAATCACGCAAAAAGTGTCCTAGCACATTTTATTTGACCAATATCGTGCTTTCAACAAACACACGGACAAAGTGACGGACGGCTGAGAATTTTACGATGATCAATACTATATATACGAGTATAACGGGTTTTCCAATAGGGACATAACAATTTCGTATCTTTATGTTAACGCACCCCCAAACATTTCTAATGATCTTTCAGTGTCAAAATGTAAGTCGAAGTCAAGATTTGCATCTTGGTAAAGTTCACTTACGGGTTGCTATTTATATTATATTTGGGTCCAGCAATATAAACACAATAATTTATCATTGGAAATGGTTTTATTGTCTTTCAAAATATTCTACTTTAAGATCAATACACTTTTCAATGCGCACTTTTTCAACTCCGATTGAGACACCTCCAAAACATGATTTTTGAACGCTTCAACAGCTGCTTCGGGCGATGAAAAACGTTGACCACGTATTTTTTACTTGACGCTAGTCCTGATTTGGCATTGGGTGCCAAATCAGGACTGTAAGGTGGATGACCCATCAAGTGAGTGGTCAAATAGTTCATCGTTTCAGCTGATGTGTGAGAGCTCGAATTGTCGTGATGCAAAATGATCCGTCTTCGCTTAATAGCTTCCTCATTTCTTCGAACATTGTTAGCAAACAGATGGGTTTATACCACTCAGAATTGATCGTCCTGCGTTCCACTAAAGGCACTGTGGCAACATGGACGGTTATACCGACAAAAAACGCAATCATTTGCTTCGATGTACATCTTACACGAACAACTTTTGTTGGATTTGGCTCGTCTTGAAAGACCCATACGGTTGATTGCTGTTTTGTTTCGGGTTCATATGTATAGATCCATAATTCGTCACCTGTGACAATGTTATACAATGCCTTATTCAACATCTCTTTGCACCAATCCATACGAGCCTTTTTTTGACATTCGTCAAATTATGTGGGATCCAACGAGAACCAATTTTTTTTTCACGGCCAAATGAACATGCAATATCTTATTGAAGCTTGTCATACTAATCCCCAAGGATGCCTCAATCTCACGGTATGTCGCATGTCGGTCTTGCTTAATCAGTTCACGCACAGCATCGATAGTTTCTGGTAAAGTGAACGATGTTGGACGTCCTTCACGAAATTCATCCTGGAGCGAACGGCGCCCGAGGCAGAAATTTTGGTACTAGCGATTCACAGTGGTTTTTGATGGTGCTTCATCGCGAAAAGTCGAAGCAAGTCGAAAACTCAAAATGAGCCAAGCAGTCAATACCACGTCGTTCTTAGGAATTGCGCATCTCTTCAAACACACTGTGGCGTGTTTTGCGAAACGATCTTGGCCTTCATCCTTATAAAATCAAACTGACTTAAGAACTAAAGCCACTTGATCGTTTGAAACGCCGAAACTTCTCAGATTAGGCTCTGGAATTGTTTCACGAAAATCCAGAATTTCATCCAAAAATCATCTTCAGCGATGAAGCTCATTTCTGACTTAGTGGTTTTGTCAATAAACAAAATATGCGTTCTTAGACAGCCACAAACCCTCATATGCTTCAAGGGACAAAAAATTACAGTGTGTTGTGGTTTTCATGCCGGAGGTGTGATAATTACAATCGTCATGCTACGGCCTATGGAGAGCGCTATCGTGTCATGTTAGAAAATTATTTTTGGCCACAATTGGATGAGCTTGACGTCTCCGATATGTGGTTTGAACAAGACGGTGCCACTAGCCACACAGCACGCGTTACAATCGATTTACTGAAGGGCAAATTCGGTAAACGTGTTATCTCGAGAAATGGTTCGGTACAATGGCCACCTCGTTCGTGCGATTTAACGCCATTGGCTTGTTTTTTATGAGGCCATTGGTCTATGCCAACAAGCCAACAACTTTAGACGAGCTCAGAGACAGCCACTAGCCACACAGCACGCGTTACAATCGATTTACTGAAGGGCAAATTCGGTAAACGTGTTATCTCGAGAAATGGTTCGGTACAATGGCCACCTCGTTCGTGCGATTTAACGCCATTGGCTTGTTTTTTATGAGGCCATTGGTCTATGCCAACAAGCCAACAACTTTAGACGAGCTCAGAGACAGCATTCAAAGCGAAAATGCCAACGTTCAGGTCGAAATGTATGCAAGAGTGGTGGGAAATTGTGTCCAAAGAAAAGATCGCTAAATTTGAATTCTATGTCTTAAATATTCTGTGTTTTATTAATATATAAAATTGGTATGTCCTTAGTGGAAAAACCTGTATATAAATGTACACTAGGCATAGTCACCTTTTGTTTGCGGGTAATGCTCATCCTACCGCGATGTGCGGGATGCCGAACTGGCTACAAAAACTATTTTTTAGGTAGTTTGGGTGCAAAAACCTTCTGCACCACACTGAATGGTGCAGGGCATAATTTGTCGGCTCGTCTGGCATTAGCGTTTTGAACTTGTTTATAACTCGTCAGGGTTCCCTACTTTTTTTAAAGAAAAAACACAGAAATTTCAAAGAGCATTCTTTGGCATTTATTTTTTGAAGATTACGTCTATCAAATTTGGCCGCGGCTACGTCTCAGATGGTCCATCCGTTGAGTCCAATTTTCAATGACTTGTTCGAGCATTTCGACTGGTAACTGGCGAATGACACGCGTGTTGTTTTGCTCCAAGGCCTGAATCGAAGCGGGTTTGTCCGCATAAACTTTAGACTTTACATATCCCCACAGGAAAAAGTCTAACGGTGTGATATCACACGATCTTGGTGGCCAATCGACCGGCCCAAAACGTGAAATTATCTGCTCACCGAAGTGTTCTCTCAATAAATCTCAATAAATCGATTTGTGGGAAGTGGCGCCGTATTGTTGAAACCAAATCTCGCCGAGATCACGAGCTTCAATTTCAAGCATCAAATAGTCGGTTATCATGACACGATAACGGTCGCCATTGACGGTTACGTTCTTACCGGCATTATTTTTGAAGAAATATGGACCGATGATTGCACCGGCCCACAAACCGCACCAAACCGTAGTTTTTTCTAGATGAAGTGGCAGCTCTTGAACCTCTTCTCCTCTCTTCTAAAGCTCTTCGTGCCAAATGCAGCAATTTTGCTTGTTTACATACCCATTGAGCCAGAAATGGGCCTCATCGCTGAACAAAATTTGGTCCGAAAACGTCGCATCTTCTTGGAACTTTTCAAGAGCTCATAGAGCGAAGCGATGTCGCATGGGAATGTCGGGCGGCTTCAGTTCTTGCACAAGCTGTATTTTGTACGCTTAAGATATCGACGTAAAATGCGCCAAGTCGTTCCATACGTCAGTCCGAGTTGCTGCGAATGGCGCCGAATCGACTCTCCACGGTCTTGGTGTACACTCTCAGCTACGGCCGCTACATTTTCTTCACTGCGTGCTGGACGTGGTCTATTCGGTCGAATTGTATCCAATAACGAATGCTGGGTCTCAAGATGGGTGATGGTGTTGCGAAAAATACGCTCAGCAGGCCGATTATGTTGACCATAAGTTGAACGCAGTGCACGAATCACATTTCTCACAGAACGTGAAATTCCGTAAAAAAGTTGAACGATTTGTAAAGGTTGTTCAGGCGTAAGTCATTCCAAGATGAAATGCCAAACAATGCTAAACAAAAAAAAAACATGGCAGCATGACACGACTCACACGTGATCTGTCAAAAAAAGGCTTTTGAAAAAAGTATCTCTACTTGGATTACCCATTATATCTCTTGAGATTTGTCAGCTAAACAGAGTAGGGCAATTGACCTATTCGAACGAAAATATTTTTGTGTCTTAAAATATTTTTTCATTGCTATGAACTTTGACAAAGCTGGCATTATCGGTTTGCCAGCGTGTAGTTGGTAACACTTCAATTACCTAGCCCTGTAATAGTTTTAAACAGAATATCTTTAGGAACTATTTAAGTCCAATTTTGGGACACCCTACTTTGAAAACACTACTAATTATATATGTTTGTATTTGTTTGCGCCTTTTTACAGATATACGTCGTTCTTGCTGTGGGTATACTAAGAACGGAACGTCTGAAGATAGAAAAACCGATTACGATACAAATTGCAACAAAAAGAGGAATTCCAAGAAGAATAAGAGAAAAGATACGGTCTTCTCTAAATTAAAACGAATCGAACGAACGAACGAACGAGCCTAAACTAAGTGTAACAAAAAAGTATTACAACAAACAACAACAAAACAGTAAAAGTAAAAGAAAAGAAACACCGAAAAAGCCCCAAACATATCATCAGCTACGATAAATAAACAAATAATTGCGAGTGCTTTGGGTGCAAGTAACACAAAAACATTCATTCAGACAGACATACATACATATAGAGACAGTGGCGTATGTATGCATGTCAAATAAATTAAATGAAATTAATATTTTATTGATTAATGAAACCTAAGTGGAGGACCACCAAACAAGGTAAACAAACAAACCAATAAAAAACACACACACACACACACACAAAAACATCATCAAAATAATCATCAAAAAAATAAGAACGGAAAACAGCCCATCATCGGAAAGGCGATTATTTCTGTAGCCTGAAACAACAACGACGCCGACATTCCGTCTGTCTGTTCAACTATCCGTCAGCGCTAGGGTTCCACCCATCATCCGGAGTACAACAACAAAATCACTTCAAGTGAACTCGAAAATTATTGCGTGCGTTTCTTCTTTTCTTCATATCGAAAAGAAACGTTGCATACAAAATGATTAATATCGCTGGTGTGGTGAGCATTGTGCTCTTCTATTTGCTCATCTTGTTCGTGGGCATTTGGGCCGGACGCAAAAAGGAGGCCGGCAATGATTCCGAAGAGGAGGTCATGTTGGCTGGTCGTTCAATTGGTTTATTTGTGGGCATATTTACAATGACCGGTAAGTATTATTTTTTTATTGATTTTTTTTGAATATGTGTGTGTGTGTTTACATTAGGTACTACAAATATATATGACAATACCCTCCCAACATTTGGAAGTTTCTTTCATCGTCCATCGTCTAATGCGTTTCGCTTTAGTCACTTCCAGACGATAGTTGGAAGATAGTTTGAATTTTACAATAACAATTTACATTACGATCGTCTTTAAATCATCCAGACGTCAATTGGAAGATTGTTTGTTGTTTACAACACCAGCCGAAAATCACATGTGCCGTTATGGACATATTAAACAAAAACAAAATTATGCACTTCTGCAGTCGCAGAGACCGCGAAAACAATTAGAAGAAATGAGAACGATGCAAAAAGAAGTTTTTAGACATCATCGAGATTTTTGGTATTTTGTCTTTTGCTGTGATCGGTCAGTGATAAAGTGTGGTTTTGTAATTGTTATTGTTGTAGTTTTTACATATTTTTTATCCCACAAAATAGGTGAATTTTCTGTAAAGGCAAAAAAAATAAAAAGCAAAAGAGAGGCAAATAAAATAATAACAAATATATATGGGAGTACAACCAGTGGTAAAAATGTAATAAAAAAAATAATTGATGCAGGTCATATTGAAGAAAGTTGCGAACCCAGTGTTTCCGTTCAAATGTTTTCATGTTATGATGTTTCGTCAAGTGATAGTTCAAGTGACTCTGAAGATTATGTTGATAGAAACAGTCGATTTGAGGAAAAAAGTGTTGTATCATAAGGCCACTTAAAAGTGGCTTAAAGGCACTATGAAGTGACTTCTGAAAGACACTCAGAAGTAACTTCCTAGAAGTTACTAAAAGTGACTTCTAAAAGGCAGAAGTAACTTCTTAGTAGACAGTAAGAAGTGACTTCCACGAAGGCACTCAGAAGTCACTAAGAAGTGACTCTTTATAGTTACGCAGAAGTGGCTTCTGGAAGTTACCTCTGGGGGGTACAACTTCTTTATACGGAAGACACTTCCGCGATAAGAAAATGGTATCGCAGACGATGAATTTTAACTTCCTAACGCCACTTCTTAGTCACTTCCGCGATAGAAAATGTTGGCAGGGTATGTACACTAGAGCGCCCATACAACAAAAAGTGTTATTTTTTCAGCTCCTCGCTCATTTTCAAGTCCCCTGAGTTTTGGTTATTTAAAAAAAACTATATTCGGCATCAAAAATAATATCCGTGCAAACATTTTTTCAATCGGATGGAAACTAGCCTTTTGTCCGATTTTAATCGAATAATCGACTAATGCGTTCGACTTTCTTCTACATTTTGCAGACAGGTAATAAATATTTATACTGAGCAATGCTTACGTATTACAGAGTATTATATCGTCGTAGTTCCCAACAGAAGGCCTAGTTGTAAATTTTTTATTTATTTTTATTGTCGCTTTCAGTAGTCTTATTGGTCATAAGATACATGTACTCACCAAACTGTTTTTCCATATCTTTATTCGTTCAGGATTTAGAAAAAGGACTATGTGCATTTCATGTACCACTTAGAATTGACCATCCTACGTTGCTCAAGCGGAACAGTCGTTACATGACCAGTTTTGCCGAGAAACTGGCGACCATTTGCTTCGAAGTGTTTTTTTCACGAACAACTGTCGTTGGATTTAGTTCGTCTTCGAAGACCCACACAGTCGATAGCTGTTTTGTTTCGGGCTCATACGCATAGATGCATGATTCGTCACCTGTGACGATCTAATCAACGTCATTCGAAGCACCGCGATCGAATTTTTTCAAAATTTCTTTGCACATATCGACACGAATCTTTTTTTGAGCGATTATCAAATTGTGCTGGATCCACTCGAAGCACCACGATCGTATTATTTCAACATTTCTTTGCACATATCGACACGAACTTTTTTTGAGCGATTGTCAAATTGTGCTGGATCTAACGAGAAGAAACCTTTTTTACGGCCAGGTGTTCATGCAATATCGAATGTATGCTGGTGGAAGAAATAACCAAGGATGCCTCAATATCACTGTATGTCACATCACGATCTTGCATTATGAGTTCACGCACGGCATCAATGTGCTCTGGCACAGCGGCCGTTTTTGGACGACCTTCGTCTTTGAGCGAGCGTCGGCCACGATTGAATTCATTAAACCAGTTTTTCACAGTGCTATAGGATGGTGCTTCATCGCCATTTAAAGATTTAAGTTCATCGATGCACTCTTGCCGTGATAATCCACGTCGAAAGTTGTGAAAAATGATCGCACGAAAACGTTCACGAGTTAATTACATTTTTGATTTTTTCAAGTAACTGTAAACAACACAAATGATTTCGTACGTCAAAATGTCCTGAGTACGTTTATGCTTAAAAATGTCAAACTTTCCAATGGTAATGTCAGATGGTGCGAGGCAACACTTAGTGTTGCCTAGGCCAGTGTTGCCTAGGCAACCCTCGTACTGGATTTAGAAAAAGGCCTATGTGCATTTCATAATAAAAATTATCATAAAATTATTGTAAAAGGCGTTTTTTTTTCTTCACATACGCCTTTTCAATTTCCGAATCCGTAATTCTAGTAAGACTTTTATAAATTGCCCATATGACGAAGGTAACATTCAGTACATAAGGCGCTAAGTTCATTCGGACCAAATCTCATATACCCTCTACAATGGATAATGTTCAAATCAAGGATCATATTTATTCGGCGTCTTTGTATGTCAGCTAAATTAAATCATGATCCAATATGGCCCTTAACAATGAATTGCCATTCCATAGAACTACTTTGTACTACATTTAGTCCAAATTAAACAGCCTATTTTGTCCAAACGTGCCTATGTCGAAAATATTAATTTTTTTATTTTAGTACAGAAAAGGCAATACTAAAAGGATCTATGTGACATTTTTTTATATAGGGTGATCCAACTAGAGGTATTTTTTCAGAACAAAAAAAAATCTAAAAATTCAAATCAAGTGTGGAATCTTTTTTTGGTAATTTGACAGGACTTTTAATGGCATTTATTTTTTGAATATAATATCCTTCAAATATTGGCCGCAACTACAACTCAGGGTTTCAATTCTTAGGGTCCAATTTTGGATGACTCGTTCGAGCATTTAATGACACGCGTAATGTTGGCTTCCAAAACCTGAATCGTAGCTAGTTTGTCAGCATAGACTTTGGACTTTACGTAACCCCAAAGAAAAATGTCAAAAGGTGTGATATCAGTCGATCTAGGCGGCCAACTCACCTGTCCAAAACGTGAAATAAGCTGCTTTTCGAAATGACCTCTCAATAGATCCATTGTTTGAGCCCCTGTATGGCAAGTGGCACCGTCCTGTTGAAACCAAATGTCGTCAGGATTACGGGCTTCAATTACAGGTAGCATAATGATCGATATCATGGCGCGATAGCGGGCACCATTCACGGTTACGTTCCGGCCATCATCATTTTTGAAAAAATATGCACCGATGATTCCACCAGCTTATAAAACGCACCAATCCGTGGTTTTCTCTGGGTATAATGGCACCCCATGAACCTCTTCTTGTTGGTCTTCAGTCCAAATGCGGCAATTTTGTTTATTGACTTTGCCGTTAAGCCAAAAATGGGCCTCAGTACTGAACAAAATTTTGGTCGAAAACAGCGGATCTTCCTGATTCTCACCGCTCATTTCCATATTACAGTTGCCAACATTTGAAGGTAATTATTTTTAAAAAATAAATGCCATAAAATGTCCTTTCATATTACCAATAAAGATTTCACACTTGATTTGAATTTTTATATGTTTTTTTGTTCTGAAAAAATACCTCTAGATCACCATATGTGAAGCGCAAAATAGAAAGGGACCTAAGGTTAAAAACCAGTTTTGTTCAGGAGAGCGATTTTAAAGATTAGGCCCCTTTCTATTTGCGCTTAGAATAGTCGACTTCACTTTCATAAAACGCGCATATCTCTGGGAGGGAACACTTTTGGGGCATGGGATCGGTATCATTCGATGCTCAGATGTTGTCCACATCAAAAAAAAAAAGTGAAAAGTTGATGAAAAGTTTTGTTCAGGAGAGCCATTTTTAAGATTAGGTCCCTTTCTATTTGCGCTTAGAATCGTCGACTTCACTTTCATAAACGCGCATATCTCTGGAAGGGGACACTTTTGGGGCATGGGATCGGTCTCATTCGATGCTCAGATGTTGTCCACATCAAAAAAAGAAAAAAAAAAATGAAAATTGATTTTTTTACCCTTAGGTCCCTTTCTCTATGCGCTGTCACATATATAAATTATTGATTTAGACGTGCTAGCCATGTCCGTCCGTATGTCTGTTAAAAGTACGATAGTAAATGAACATAGGATCTGTTACCTAGGTAAAAATATATTTTTTAAGCATTTGCTTAACAAATTATAATTGCGGAACAATAGCTAAATCTGATACTGTTAGTTAGGGCGCATTCAATACCTCAAGAAGGGCACAGTTCTTGGACGTTTTGGCTCATGTGGCCCAATAAAAGTCCTGCATGACCAATACGGGAGATCAATAGTCAATATGAACTCAAATTAATAAGCTAATTTTGCGGCGAATCCAAATAAAGAGTGATTTTTTAGTTTTGGCTGACATTTGAAACGGATCATTTTTTGCATTTAAGTAGATTTGGGACGGTGGAGCGTAAGGTGCGGCCCACTGGAACTTAACGACGTCTAAACTTGGTGTTTCTTCATACTTTTTAAACAGAAATTTAAAATCGAAATTCAAATTGTTTACAATCTATAGCGACACTTTGTACTCTAAAATGTTAAAACACACACACACACATGTTTGTAGTCATTGAGGAGTTTCCATTATTTTACAATTTTAATATTCCAATTTCCAGCTACCTGGGTCGGAGGAGGTTATATCAATGGAACGGCTGAAGCTATTTATACATCCGGGCTGGTATGGTGCCAGGCACCCTTTGGTTATGCCCTAAGTTTAGTATTTGGTAAGTCGTTATAAATCTCTTTAAGTTTGTGGTTCGTTAATAAAATTTCATATCTATTTTTAGGTGGCATCTTTTTCGCAAATCCCATGCGTAAGCAAGGCTACATAACCATGTTGGATCCTTTGCAGGATTCGTTTGGGGAGCGCATGGGAGGTTTGCTATTTTTACCCGCCCTTTGCGGTGAAGTATTCTGGGCCGCTGGCATTTTGGCAGCTTTGGGTGCTACACTCTCGGTCATTATTGATATGGACCACAGGACATCGGTTATATTGTCATCATGTATTGCTATATTCTATACATTGTTTGGTGGTCTTTATTCGGTGGCCTATACAGACGTCATACAGCTGTTTTGTATTTTCATCGGTTTGTGGATGTGTATTCCATTTGCATGGGCCAATGATCACGTGAAGAGTTTATCATCGATGGATGTCGATTGGATCGGTCACGTGGACCCGGAGCAGCGATGGTTTTATATAGACTACGGACTGTTGCTGATATTTGGTGGTATACCGTGGCAGGTATGTAAAGTGTTAAGTACATGAACTAATTGAGATGTGTAATTGTTTTATAATTCGACTTCTGTATATATAATCTTCTGGACACAGCTAGGATATATGGTTAGACTCTGGTTTCTTATTCGATTATTTCAAACCAAACCAATTTGTGTTGTGTATAAACTTCCCTTTTGTATGGAATCATCGTATCCAGACAAAAAAATTACATTAAGCTTAAACATTTTTGGCAATTCTGGAAGAGAGCAATTCAGGTGGTAATCTGAATAACAGAGTTCCTTTTTATGCTGTAGAAAGTAAAGACTTTACGTTCGTCCGACAGCCGACTCTTGCTGTAAGACCTGGGAAAACACATGCTCCAGTAGCTTATGTGGCTTTGGTCCTGAAGTTTTATCATACAATTTTAGTTTTGATTCGATCCCAGTACGGATGCTAGACTTTTGAGGTCATTTTGGTACAGTCCAAATTTTCTCTTTTTCTCATAGCATCCCTTTAAGGATCAAACGAGGAACTCCTCTTGAATTAGGTGTCTTTGTATGATATTATACTTATCTGCGCCTTGACCGGGACGAGATGTTTTATGTCGGCCATGAGCAAATAATACATTTATAATGAAATTTTTTCATGGCTTAAAGATAAATCTCTTAATAATAAAATCGCCGCCATTTTCGATGTGCGAAACCCCGCCGCTGACAATTGCTAGTTAAAAAACTAAAATTAGTGATATAAGGCGATTCAGGATTATTATTTTAATCACCTAAAAACGATAGAAGATAGACCAATGTTTGTTCTACTCGTATCGATAGATAAATGGTTACTATATTGTCACGACAAAAATCATATGTTCTCCGCAATAAAACCCTATTCGTAGCAACCATAGTATTGTTTTTGAATTTCATTTTGACAATAGTATGATTGCGGCAACATTAACATTGTTAAAATGTACTAATAGTATTATTGCCAAATTTAGAAAATGAAGATATGGTTGTAGCAATCGTATAAATATTGTTGGTGTGACAAAAGTATTGTTGTTTGAGATTTATTTTACGATGTATGGTTGTGTGTGAAACATACTATTGATGCGAGGATCATAATATTGTTGTGCCACAACCATACACCCACTAATAGAATGATGCTGTTCGAATATTGTCACATATGAAGCTATTTCGAAAAAACTTTGCACATTGTGCAGGTTTGGGCCAAGGACGCACCTACGTTTCGATATACTACAAATGTCTTTGTCGATTGCAGACCATGCAGCTCAGAGGCCTTATATTAAATCCAATATAATTTCTCTTATAACGTTATAAGCAACCCAAAACTAACTCTCGAGAAACTAGACCTCTTCGGCCTTTTTTTAAATAGCTCCCACACAAAGGACTTTTCCGCTTCATGGTCTATCTGGCGATTTTGCTCAAATTTCTTATAGGACGTTTCAAGCGACTAATGTTGTTGTAGCGGCAACTGTGTGCCGGGATGATTATCCTTGGCTAAACTATTTTTGCTTTGGGTCAATCTGGTACATAGAACCGGCTGTTGTGGGCTTGGCCGAACGACTAATAACTAACCCTGTTGAAATTTACCCTATCGACCTATGTTTTCCTACAGTCTTTATGCAAAGGTCTCTCCTGATTTGAGGTAATGCCGCTGTATAAGCCAAATTGTACATCCGATCTTGCTTCAATGTTATATAGTGCGGTATGTATTTTGGTTGATCTGCAATAGATCCTGGTTAGATTGATCACCGATCGATATTTTTATATAGCCCTTTTAATTTCATTGGAATGACCGATCAATTAGTTGTGTATACAACACGGTGATCATATTAATCATCGTGTGGTTTGTCGAACCGAATATCCATTACGATTAGACACTTTTAGTGATTGCAACCGAAATTCTTCTTTTGCCACAGATTTTTTTTGTAGTTTCAACCGATTTCCTACATACTTTTGCTCTGTGTGCATAAGTGTGCATAGATGCCGTTCTTTCAGCCTCCAGATGAATTGTATGGGGACTATGGGCCTCCATATATGCTAAAAGATTGGCTATTTGTTCATCGTCCTATACTATACCAAATTTTATAGAAATCGGATTTAATATGGGAATTCTACGATCAGCAACCAGCTCAAATAAAGTTGGGTCATATTGGTTCACATTTTGTTATAGCCCCTGCACAAAACGTGGACCGTTATGACTTATTTTTATCTAAGCTGTTTACTGATTGATCTGAAAGAACTTTGCATATTCCATCAAGATTGAATGAAATACGTGGCTTTTAGAGCTTAGGACAGAAAATCGGTTAAAATATGTCATTTAATAATGAAACACCATCCGATGGGTTTTTGCTTCGCCCAATGGGCTAAAGATTGTTTGGCAGGATATGACGAATTTTTCTGATAAATTGTGTTGTCAGATGAAGCTCATTTTGATATCGGTGGCTATGCCAATAAGCACAATTGGCGCATATGGGGTTCCGCCAATGCATCCACAACGATTCACTGTTAGGTGTGGACTTTAGGCTGGCGGTTTTATTCGGCCATTTTGAAATGGCTTTGGCTTCGAAAAAGAGCAAGGAGCTGCCATTACCGTTAACGGTGAGCGTTTCCGCGCCATGCTCAAGAAATTTTTGTTTCCAAAAATTCAAGAGAATGGCATGGACGACATTTGGTTGCAGAAAGATGGAACCAAATGTCGAACAGCCATTGCAACCATCGATATTTTACGCACTGATTTTGAAAATCGAATAATCAGCCGAAATTGTGATTTCAATTGGCCGCCTCGGAGCTGTGATTTGAGCCCTTTGGATTATTTTCTGTGGGATGGCATTGAGGATAAATGTCCAGAGACAATTGAAGCGTTGAAACATGAAATCAAAGTTGCCACTGAAGAGATTCGACCCAAAAAAATCAAAAATTTACTGAAAAATTGGGTTGATCGGATGAGTTACTGCCCGATGAGGTAATGCCGAGCCAGTTTGGGAGTCGTATGAATAATATTGTGTTAAATTATAAAATGACAAAGTTCAACTTTTTCAGTATACCCCGAAATTTAAAAATAGTATAGGTATTTTTTTACATCAGATGCAAGTATAAAATGTTAAATTGCCCACCCTGTATATGCAAAAAACGCTGAACGCTTTGACCTCTCAGTTTTTTTTTATATTCTTACGCAACTGAAATATTTGAATTGTTCTAATTAGTTGCATTTGTCTTTTTCCAGGTATATTTCCAACGTGTACTGTCGAGTAAGACTGCTGGGCGCGCACAAGTTTTATCCTATGTGGCAGCCGCTGGTTGTATTTTAATGGCTATCCCACCGGTACTTATTGGCGCTATTGCCAAAGCTACTCGTAAGTAAATTTGATGGATTGCAGTTTCCGCAATTTTTAACATTTTCAACTTTTTTTTTCGTCCAATTAGGTTGGAATGAAACGGATTACGACGGTCCTTATCCTTTGACCGTGCAGGAAACTAGTATGATTCTACCCATGGTCCTACAATATCTGACGCCAGATTTTGTGTCGTTCTTCGGTTTGGGCGCCGTCTCGGCGGCTGTAATGTCTTCAGCCGATTCATCGGTCTTGTCGGCCGCCTCAATGTTTGCCCGCAACGTGTACAAGTTGATATTTCGCCAAAAAGCTTCCGAAATGGAAATTATATGGGTCATGAGAGGGGGCATCATAGTTGTGGGTATTATGGCAACTATAATGGCTCTAACAATACCGTCTATATACGGTTTATGGTATGTGGTATTTGCTGAGAGAGCGTGAGGTTTTTGTTACGATAATTAATTAATCTTTTTGAACTCCTTGTAGGTCCATGTGTTCCGATTTGGTTTATGTTATTCTATTCCCTCAGTTGCTGATGGTCGTGCACTTTAAGAAACACTGCAACACCTATGGCAGTTTAGCTGCGTACATCGTCGCTCTCTTTATACGTTTGTCGGGCGGTGAAGCTCTCCTCGGGCTGCCCGCTTTGATTCACTACCCTGGCTATGATGCAGAGAACCAAACGCAATTGTTCCCCTTCCGCACAATGGCAATGGTACTAAGTTTAATAACACTTATCACGGTATCATGGTGGACGAAGTAAGTTTCCGCGAGTGTTAAAAGTTATGAACTTACCTTGACTTATATTTTCGATATTTTCCATAATTGCAGAATGATGTTTGAGTCTGGTAAATTACCACCGAGTTACGATCTATTCCGTTGCGTGGTCAATATACCTGAAGATGTACAACGGGTTGGTGAGCCCGCTGAGTGTGGAGAACAGGTAAGTCTAAAGTCTAAAATAAAAAGAAAAATATAATATTTAAAATATAAAGTTCAATAAAAACAAATGATAAATACATATTTAAACAATCCTAATCCGTTGCCGTTTGAAAATTTCAAAAACATTGGCTGTTCCTTTAAAAAGAAGTTAGAAAAAAAACAAGTCCTAAAAAGAAAATTTGTCAAGTAATTTAAAACAAGGGTACAAAGTAAAGGACTTATCTATGTTGTATAACTAATATCATAAAGTATTCCCAAATTTTAATTAGAATTCTTTTAAGACAAGTTTTTTCTGAAGTATATTTTTTTTGGATATACATATTTCGTTTTTTTTTTTGAAACAGGGAATTTATTATTATTTTTTTTAGATTTATTTGACAAAATTTATTTTTGAGTTGGGAGTCATCATCTCGTTTATACTCTACTACTTTCCTAGCAGTAAAACTAGAAAAATTGGCCTTTTTATAAGTAGCAACTTGAAACGAAATTGACAAATTCGAATAATTTCTGTACACGTACAGGCAATAAACTAACCCTGGTTAGAAACAATTTTCTAGACCCCAGACTCTCACAGTTCAGATTCTGTATTCTATTAGAGCAAATTAAGTATAACAACCACTCTTTGGTGGAGGGTATTAAAAGTGGAAAGAATATAAGTTGCAACCAGTAAAAACGCCGTTAAATGCGACCGATCCTAATGTAAGTCAAATCTGAGCTGTTGGAGTTGTAGCAAATTCGAGTACACAAATGTTTATATTGACTAATGATCGCTCGCTTTGACCATACGGGTCGTTTTTGGACCACATGAGAAAATACGTCCTGGTGCGTCCCAACAAACAATATCCAAATTTACCCTTGTTTATTCATAAAAAATTTAGTTTGATTTCTATACTTAAAAATGGTAAGGTTTTTTCCGAGGTGAATTTAGACCCTTAAAGGGAAACTTTTCCCCCCTTTGCCAATTTTGCCCATTTACAACTTCATACTCTTTTTAATATTGGACGGCCCGTAGTAAAATCGAGTCTACAATATATTTGTAAAGGATGCTTGATATATTTGTAAAGGATGCGCAAGAAATCCGTTATTATCTCGCTTTAGAAAACACCATTCACGGCAACTGATTGGTCGACCTCATTTCCGAAGAAGTAAGGTTCAATTACAGAACGATGGCACAACGAACCGGCCAACATGCACAGTTGTTTTCACCTTTCCTATAGATTCGGTTAGCTGAAATTTATATCGGTCAAACGAAGTGAGCTAGGATCCAAAAATTTTGTTTAAAAATGGCTAAAAGTTTCCCTACTATAACTTTTAAAAGGAAAAACTTGTTAAGAAGTTGTTTAACATATCAGAATAAGTTGTATATAAGTACAAATATACCATGGCTACGATGCGGACTGCTAGATGTTGAACTTTATACCCAAAAAACGGCCCTATGACCTAAAGGGACGTTTACTAATGTGAGCGCATGGTCATTTAAAATTAATAAAATTTCGTTTTATTCGATATATGCATGTTATTTTAAAATTTGTTTAAATTTCGGACGTAGACTTGTGTATGTGTCCAAACAAGTAGAAAAGTCGTAAGTTCGGCCAGGTCGAAACTTTTTTTGTAGTATGGCTTTGACAGTATTGGGTGACATGATAGTTGGTGGTGGTTCAATGTTCGACAGAATTACTTCTTGTGGCCTTATGAAACGTTGTTTTGTTCAGATTCGTAATTTTTTTTGTTTTAAAGAACTCGTATGTCCATAGTTGAGGGAGCCGAAGGGGCCCTAAGGAGCCCATAGATTCGGGCTTTAATTTGAGATAAATAAAAATAAATAAAAGTACACGTAATAGCATATTGAGATAAGTGAGAAAATTCCAATGTTTCTAAGTAACCTTATGTCGATGTTAGAAGGGACCTACTTTTCGGCTCTTAAGGGGCCTTTGACCTATTGGCCAAGACCTTAAATGTAATAAAATCGTACAATAAATTCAGCCCAGAGAGGTCCAATTTTCGACCACTTTTTGCAGCATTTGGGGCCTTATGTCAGCTATAACGCGCCGAATATTCTCTTCCAAGGCGTCAATCCTGTCGGGCTTATCTGCGTAGACAAACAACTTTACATAACCCCACAAAAAGAAGTTCAGCGGTGTTAAATCGCACGATCTTGGAGGTCAAGCCACAGGCCCACGACGCGTGTTAATGCGCTTACCAAAAGTTTCCTTCAATAAATTGTTTCGTTGGCTGTATGGCATGTAGCGCAGTCTTGGTGGAACCAAAGGTCGTCCACATCAACATCCTCTTATTAAGGCACGGAAAAGTCTTTATTCATGGCTCTTTAGCGTTCCGCATTGAATGTAACATTATGGCCGGCTTAATTTTTGAAGAAATATGGACCAATGATTCCCTCTGCCTAAAGAGCACACCAAACAGTGACTTTTTGAGGATGTTACGGCGTCTCAACAATGGCTTATGGATTTTCATTACTTCCAATGCGACAATTTTTAGTTATTAACGTAACCATTTATTAAATCAAAACTGAGCTTCGTCGTTTAACAACATTTTCTTATAAAAATCAGGATCGGTGGCCATCTTGTTTTGGGCCCATTCACCACGATTTGCAAACGTTGTTCCGGAGTAAGTCCATTCATTATGAAATGGCAAACCAAACTGAGCATACGTACATCAAGTGACAGCTGTCAAAAAGACCAACCAAAAAAGTGTGGCCAGATTGAAAACCACACGCCTAAAAAACACCCTTTATATGCCCAAGGTTGATATGATCCCTGAACATTACGGGACGGTTTTTGGGCCCAAACGACGCCTATTGGTCAAAGATCGTAAAATGAATTTCATACTCAGATTTTTCAAACAATTTTACTGTTTCTGAGTACCCATGTGTCCATGGTTGGAAGGATCTTTTGGGTTCAATGGGTCAAGGCCTCAAATTTTTTCGAATCCTTAAATTAATGTAATATTATGATTAGTCAAGACATTTTATTGTTTTTAAATACCAATTATACCTATATGGTCCAAAACCCAAATTGATCCAAATCTTAAATATATACGTAGGTGCATATTTAAAATTGTGAAAATTTCACCGTTTGTAGATATCTATATGTCGCAGAACAGTACTCGTAGCGGACGGTTTATGGGCCCAGGTCCATATAACTACGCCCATTTAAGGTTACATGCATCTATGCCGACGACATCTCAAAAATCTGATTTAAAAGTTAATCAATTTGGCTACATAGCGGAAGTGGCAAAACATTTCAAGAATTTCATAACGACCAATAATGTTTTATATGTATGGTCGCAGATAAGTACGAGTATTTGAAAATACGAGGGTTTCTATATATACTTCTGGCCTAGGCAACACTGAGTGTTGCCTGGCGCCATCTGACATTTCCATTGGAAAGTTTGACATTTTTTAGCATAAACGTACTCTTCCACCAGCATACATTCGATATTGCATGACCACCTGGTCGTAAAAAAGGTTTGTTCTCGTTGGATCCCAACGAGAACAAACCTTTTTGACAATAGCTCAAAAAAGGCTCGTGTCGATTGGTGCAAAGAAATTTTGAATAAATACGATCGCGGTGCTTCAAAAGACGTTTATAAGATCGTCACAGGTGACGAATTATGGATCTATGCGTATGAGAAGATTTCAATACGAATCACTATATGTGACGCGCAAAATAGGAAGGGACCTAAGGTTAAAAACCAGTTTTGTTCAGGAGATCCATTTTACAGATTAGGTCCCTTTCTATTTGCGCTTAGAATCGTCGTCTTTACTTTCATATGTGCGTACATATCTCTGGGAGGGAACACCTTTGGTGCATGGGATCGGTCTCATTCGATGCTCAGATGTTGTCCACATCAAAAAAAAAGTGAAAAGTTGATGAAAAGTTTTGTTCAGGAGAGCCATTTTAAAGTTTAGGTCCCTTTCTATTTGCGCTTAGAATCGTCGACTTCACTTTCATAAAACGCTGATATCTCTGGGAGGGAACACTTTTGGGGCATAGGTTCGGTCTCATTCGATGCTCAGATGTTGTCCACATCAAAAAAAGAAAAAAAAATGAAGATTGTTTTTTTTACCCTTAGTTCCCTTTCTCTATGCGCTGTCACATATAGATTTATTTTCAATATTTGGTTGGGATTAAGGCTAAAACTGAAAAAGTAACACGTATGATCAAAACAAGAGAATACCAACCCAAATATGAAATTATTCCTGAGATTTGTCAAGAAGTGTGTTTGGACACAAAGAACCTAGCGACACAGAAACATGACCCTTTTGGTAAAGACTATAGGGTATATGCCATTTGTATATGCCATTTCAATAGTATAAGATTCGGCATGGTCGAACTTAACGACGTTTTTACTTAGGTTGGGGTCGGTTTTTTGAAACCATGAATGGTTTACAAAAATTGACTTGGGTGAACTTAAAGACGATTTAACTTGTTAATATTTATTTAAGAGATACAACTTTATAATATCAGATGTAACATAAATATTTTTGCATTTCCAGCTTTCTGTGATGGCAGGACCCTTGGGACGGTCGTACGGAGCAGCCACCATGGCTGGAAAAGACGAACGAAATGGTCGAATTAATCCGGCTTTGGAAACAGATGATGATCTGCCAGTAGCTGAAGCTAGACGGTTGAATCAACAAACGGCACAAGAACAAGTGCAAAAAATGTTAAGTTCTGCCACTGGACAAAATCGACGAGACTCGAGTGGTAACGCTGGTGGTGGAGGCGGCGGCGGAGGTGGTGGTGGTTATCAAGGAGGAGGTATGGCTGTGCCAACTGCTGATCAAGACAATACTGCCTTTTAAAAAAACCAAAACAAAACATTTCAAACAAAACCCACTACTAAAACCAAATCATACACTAACACACACACACTTACACCGTTAAAGGACGACGAAAGTGTCCAAGGTGTTGAAACGAATTATGAAAAAATAGAGAAACAAGTAGAAACGCTCACCATAAAAATCAAGGAAAAAGAAAATTCAAATAAAAGCTCCCCAAGGAAACTAATTCTAAGCGACAAACACAGTAGACAAGATAACATCCCAAGAGAAATATAGTCTAGTAATCGTTTGTAAAGCAACAAAAGAAGAACCTCTCACCCCTCACCCTTCAAATCAAGTTAGAAATACTGAACTGTACTAGTGTTGCCACCTTAACATTTTAAAACAGACTAGTGGTACGTAATAAAGCCCCAGAAAATGTGGGAGTAAATTTAAAGAAATGTACATATTAACAAAAGACAACAATGAACACCTTACTAACCAACAGAAAGCAATTTAATGTAGAACATGATTTGGAATTCTATGATTGAATTCTCTTACTCCCAACCTATTCCCCCACCCTGTTCTTGTCCCCCTATGCCCTTTAAGTTAAGTGTAGGCTTATTTTACACGTTGGTTTTAATTAGTTTTTCGAACGAAAACAAACTAGGTAAAATTCGGGCTTGCAAACACAAGCTGCGACAAATGGCTTAAAAAGAATTGTTAAATATCTAAGTGCTCAGGTATTCCACGATAATGTTTGTTACATAGTTATCTATCGATTTAATTCTTAAGTTGCATTAATGCAAAAAATCACTTAGCTTACTACTTATATAGTTGTGTTATATTATATGGTATAATATTTGTTTCAATATTTATGTTATTGACTTTAGTATAAATTGTAAGCGTAGCGAAGTAAGGCTTTTAAATTAATGGCTGCTTTAAAACCTTTTATTTGAAAAAGGCGAAATTATTTACCCTGTATTTAGCATACATATATTTGTTATTATCCTTTCATCTGTTCTAAATGTCAAAAGTCTACAAACCAGGAGATTTTAGTAATTTTAAATAATTTTTTTTTTTAGAAATTATGTCCTTTTTAATATGCCAATCGCTGGTTGTATGTAGGTGTGACTTGCATCTGAGCATACAAAGAAACGGAACAAATGGGTTGAATTTAATGAAAATATTAATCGAATCTACACGTGTCGACTTGTAGCCAGGGTCATCTATCTAGAGATATTTTTTCCATAGGGGTTTTTTCAGAGTTTTCGCGTGAGTTGCGTTAAACTTTATTTTTTTCCTTTTCATTTATCATAGAAAGACAACCACCGCAACAACGTCTTTAAGTTGTGCAACTGAATTAACAACATCACTGAATCACTGAACAGACCGAACAACGGTTTATTCAGTGATGAGGCCCCTTTCAAGCTCAACGACAACGTCGATAAATCAAAACATCCGCTTTTGGGCTGAAGAACAACCAGAAGAGGTTTAAGAGCTATCATTATACCCAGAGAAAACCATGGTTTGGTGCTGTTAATGGGCTGGTGGAATCATCGCTCCATATTTTTTTTAAAAAATTATGATGGCCGGAACGTAACCTTGAATGGTGCTCGCTATCGCGCCTTGATATCGGATTTTTTGCTACCTGAAGTTGAAGCCCTTAATCATGACGGTATTTGGTTTCAGCAGAACGGTGCCACTTGCCATACAACTGCTCAAACAATGGATTTATTGAGAGGTCATTTCACAGAGCAGCTAATTTCACGTATTTGACCGGTCAGTTGGCCACAATATTCGAAGAGGATAATACTATTGTTGGGTATATGGTTGTGGTACAACAATATAATGATCCTCACAACAATAGTATGATTTAAATACAACCATACGATGATCCTCACAACAATAGAGTGATTCACACTAAACCATACTATGATCTCCAAACCATAGTATGATCCTCACAACCATTGTATGTTTCATATACAACCATAGTATGATCCTCACAACCATAGTATGATTCACACGCAACCATGTTATGATCCCTACAACCATAGTATGATCACACACAATTATACTATGATCCCCAATATAATTTATTATAATTTGTTTAAGTTGTCGACAATAGATTTGATCCCCAATATTATTTATTAGAATTGGTTTAGGTTGTTAACAATAGATTTGAATTATGAAAATTATTCAAAAATTCACTAAATTCAAAATAATACGAGAGATTTATTTTACAGTAGAAAAAATAAGTTGAAATAAACGTAAGCGTTTTTATTAAAACTATTTCAGTTAAATAAAGCCAAAGCAGCTTGTTTAAAAAATTTTAATTTCGATAAAAAAAGTACTATTACGTACCAGTAACATTTGTTCTTAAAAGCATATTTAAATGAAGAAAAATAACAATCATATAGTATGATTGCCGTAATCATTCTATTGTTAACATAAAACGCAAAACACAATACTTTTGTCGCACCAACCATATGTATATTGTTGCTATAACCATATTCTCATTTTTAAATTTGGCAATAATACTACTGATACATTTCAACAATATTAATATTGCAGCAGTTATACTATTGTCAAAAATAAATTCAGTTAACAATGCTATGGTTGCGACGAACATACTTTTATTGCGGAGAACATATTATTATTGCCGTAATCATGTAGTAACCATGCTTTTTCTTTGCGTGTGTGATATTACGAGTTTAGACTTTTTTCTTTGGGGCAACGTAAAGTCCAAATTCTACGCTGATAAACCAGCTAAGATTCAGGTTTCGAAGGTCGCGGTTAACATTTGAAGGAAATTATATTTAAAAAATAAATGACATGTCCTTTCGAATGAACAACAATGATTCCATACTTGATTTGAATTTTTGTTTTTTAAAAAAATACATCTAGACTGATCACCCTATACATTTATGGCGGTGTTCAGAGCAACGCGATTTCGCTGCGTCAGTTTCAGAGATGCAAAAGTTGATACGATTGTACATTTTTTATTAAAATTTTAGCTTAAAAGTACCGTGGTTTTACCGCGACATACTCGTATTTAGTACAATTTAGCAAATTGGTTTACCCAATTTAAAGGAATTTTTGTTTTTATACTAAGCGTTAAGTCTGGGACAAAGATCGCCTTTTCTAGTGAAAATGTGTTAAATCAAAAAAAAAATCTGTGAAATTGCTGTTAAAAAAGTTTTTGATTAAAATCTGGCACACCGCACATAATACTTATAGTACATTCTTTTTGGCTTTCACGGCAAACCCGAATTTATGATTAGCTTTTAAGGCGTTTAAGTTCTTTCACGTGATGGAACTTAGTACAAGGCTTGAGTCTGGAAGATGTACCTAATGAAGCTGAGCCTGAGCTGAGCTAAAGGGTCTAAAAGGTCCAATTATCCTTCCAAAAAATTCAAATGCTAATGAAGACCTATCGGTGCAAATTTGCCTGTGGCGCTTATTTCATGTGGACCCAGAGATCCACAAATGTTATCAAAAACTATTTGTGCGATTTTAACCAAATTAATCCGCAAAATATTATACATTTAAAGAAAAACGTGGCTGCTGTTTCTAATTTAAAAATTCATTTTGTTTTCTTTTAAAAAAGTTGAGTTTTAAACGGACATTGGAAAAAGAAGCAACAGGAGGTTTTATCGGCGAATTTGAAGCTTGTGGCGAATGCAACGTCATGTGCATAATGATATGGATAATGCTATTAAACTATCAGTTTGACTTAATTTAAATATTGACTTATCCGCATCTCGTGTACAATATTAATTCGCCGTTATTACATATTGTGGCGAATTTAGAAACAACTGTACAGTCTGCCTGACAACCTAGCCAATACATTTCACAAATTTTTACGTTGATTCTAAAAAAGAAAGAACAAAGGTCTTGGACCAGAAAACAAATTGATATTGATGATATTGTGTTGTCATATTGTGCTATGAAGATTGCTCTACGCATAGTCCTAAGATTATGCGCAAAGTGTAATTCTCAGTAGCTCTAATGAGACTTCCGTCAATTGATTTGTAGCCGAAGTATTCATGTCCAACGACTTTTAAAGAAAACCCTTGGCGGGTTTAGAAACAACTGTACAGTCTGCCTGACAACCTAGCCAATACATTTCACAAATTTTAACGTTGATTCTAAAATAGAAAAAACAAAGGTATTGGACCAGAAAATAAATTGTTAAAGTCATAGAAGCACTATTAATGCGTTAAATGTGTAACAATAACATTATTCAAAAGAACATATGTGACGCGCAAAATAGAAAGGGACCTAAGGTTAAAAACCAGATTTGTTCAGGAGAGCCATTTTAAAGATTAGGTCCCTTTCTATTTCCGCTTAGAATCATCGACTTCCCTTTATAAAAAGCGCATATCTCTGGGAGGGAACACTTTTGGGGCATGGGATCGGTCACATTCGAAGCTCAGATGTTGTCCACATCAAAAAAAAAGTGAAAAGTTGATGAAAAGTTTTGTTCAGTAGAGCCATTTTAAAGATTAGGTACCTTTCTATTTGCGCTTAGAATCTACGACTTCACTTTCATAAAACGCACATAACTCTGGGAGGGAACACTTTTGGGGCATGGGATCGGTCTCATTCGATGCTCAGATGTTTTGCACATCAAAAAAAGAAAACAAATGTAAATTGATTTTTTGCCCTTTCTTTATGCGCTGTCACATATATAAATTTATAAAAATTACAATCATTGCCCTAATCATATTATTCTTGACACTAAACCCAAAAAACAATACTTTGGCTCACTAATGTATATTGTTGCTACAACTGTATTCGCATTTTTTAATTTGACAATAATACTATTGTTTCATTTCAACAGTAATATTGTTGCGTAATCATTGTAAAAATGCAGTGCAAAAAAATGCTACAAACCTATTTTAATTGTATAGAACATATTATTGTTGCCGTGACCTTGTAGTAAACATTTATTTTACTATAGATTGTTACAAAGTATGCTACGATGTATATCACACCTATAACTAACCTGCTGGCATTTCCCTTTCGAGAAGGAGGATAGTGGCAGATTTTCACAAAATAGGTTTAAAGGAAAGACTGCTTTTTTCATTTCTCCGGTTAAGTTCTTTTTTGGTTGAGTTACCTACCTAAATGCAATCATTTAGCGAAAATATTTTTTTTTAATGTTTGATGTTGAAGTTTATGTAGAACAAAAAATACTATACAAAACCTACTATACACACGCATCCATACATACTTATATAGTTAAAATGTTTAAACATAAAAGAAAAAATGTAGAAATAAGTATGTAAACCAAACCTATACATATCAAATGCATTTGTGTATTCACAAGAAGAACGATTAACTATTCGTACTGTTACTGTACTTGTATAGAGAAAATTATATATAACAAAAATAATTGAAGAGTTGTCCAAGACAAATGCGTACGAAAACACTGTGGAAATGATGCATGGCTTTATTATACATAATCATAGGCATAGGCTGAATAAAAACATTATACCAATTTGTAATGTGTTGCAAATTGTCGGTGTATAATTTGCAACACAGTGCATTGACCTAAGCTTTTTGCCTGTATCCTGTAAGGCAAAGGAAACAAGTTTTTTTTTAAACTATTTTTTTAACAACAAATATTTTAGAAAATATGGCAAGCTTCCGTTTTGCATTTTATAGAGTATTGGGGTAAAACGTATTCCAAAATATCCAAAATATTCTTTTTAGTGTTTCTTAAATAAAAGAAATTAATTTGACCTAAAGGATAACAGTTTAAAAAAAAATCTAATACAATTTTAATTTGACCTTAAGGATAACAGTTTGAAAAGGCAACACTATTCAACGTACATATATTTACCGGTACAAAACAATCATTAATCTTTACATTCAGCTCATATGATTTTAAAAATGCTTTAAAACTATTCAGAACTTTTGTTATTCCAAACTATTAATTGTTTTCTACTTACAAACATGTGATTGCTTTTAAGTAATAACCGCATGTTACATTATATTTTATGATATGATATTTTATTATAAAGATGTTTTTCTCTTTAAATTGTAATTCAGAAAGCTTCTATTGAAATCCAGAAAAATTTTCTATTGAAATTCAGAAATGTAGAAATTATCAAACTAAATTTGAAAGAAACTTTTTAAAATTCATAAGATATCACTTGATATTCATAAAATTCCATATGAAATTCAAAAGATTCCAACTGAAATTTGGAAAATATTTCATTTGAAATCACAAATTCCCAATTGAAATTAAAAAGACATTAAATAATTTATAAATCAAATTCAAATCGTAATATAATAAACAAGCGAAAGGTATATTATTTTAGAAAGTTTACATACAAACTTGACTTTTTTTTACATAATTTTATGACAAAGAAGAACATGAATTCAGAAAACTTTTATTGAAATTCAGAAAATTTATTTTTCAGTTATTGTTAGGCTTGAGGTCATAAGCAAAAAACAGATGTTGGTGTTTTTATAATTTATTTAATTTTAAATAACCCAATATTTCGAACTGACTTCGTCGTTCATCATCAGGGGTAATCACTTAAACAAAACCGAGAAAATTTCTAATGAAATCAGAAAAATTCTATTGAAATTAGAAATGTAGATACCATTAAATAAGATTTAAAAGAGACTTATGAAAATTCAAAATAAATCAATTGATATTCATAAAATTCATTCGAATATCAGAATTTATCAACTTAAATTAAAAAGACATTAAACAATTCAAATCGTAGTACATTTTATAGGTTGGACCATTTACAATTTTAAATTTGAATCCGTTGTGAAAAAACTGTTATTAACTTTCTGACGTTTCATACGATGCGTTTTTGCTTTGCCCATTGGGCTGAAGATTGTTTGGCAGGAGATGAAGAATTTTACTGAAAAAAAAATGTTTTCAGATGAAGCTCTTTTTTATCTCGGTGGCTGTGTCATTAAGCAAAATTGCCGCATATGAGGTGCAGAGAACCCACACGTGAATTGGATTGATGGGATAAGATACTGCCGAGACAGTTGTGGTAATCATATGAATGATATTCTGTTCCATTATTAAATGACAAAGTTTAAAATTTCCAACAAAGCAGAAATTAAAAAAAAACTTTTCAGTTCTTTTTTTAAAGCCGATTCAAATTAAATATGTTGAATCGCCCATCCTGTACTAGGTATAGTCTCTAGCCCAATATCAAATAACTAGTGTTCTTTACTGACGAAGTAGGGGATAACAATTGTTAAGAACAACACTGCTCATTTCAGTCATTACTGGGAATGTTTGAAATAAAATATTAACTTTAAAGATAAAATATTAACTGATGATGAACGACGAAGTCAGTTCGAAATATTGGGTTATTTAAAATTAAATAAATTATAAAAACACCAACATCTGTTTTTGTGCTTATGACCTCAAGCCTAACAATAACTGAAAAATAAACAACAAAAGGTCAACTATACAAATACAAATTAACTTTAAAACTTCGAGAAATGCCTCTACGGAAACAAACTCAAATTTGACTCCATAGATCCCTACGAGAAAAATATTTTAAATCAGAAGTTTGAATGACACTTCCTTCTTTGTTGCACCATTTTCAGAAGATTTATTTTGAAGTTCAAAATACACCACTTTGAATATAAAAGATTCCATTTGAAATTCTTTATACTTTATTGGAGTGCAGAAAATATTCAATATAAAATTAAGAAAAAGACATCATTAAAAATTGAAAATTTTTTTCAATACAAAATATTTCATTTACATTTCAAAAGGTTATATTTTAAATTCAGAATATTCCATTACTAATTCAGAAACTTTTCTTTTAAATAATAAATTAAATATCAATTGAAATAAAAATACTTTCAATTACATTTCAGAATATTTAATTTGTAACTCAGAATATTCCATTTGAAATTCAGAATATTCCATTTTCAATTCAAAAAATTTACTTGTTTAAAAAACAGCAATATATTTCTCTTCTTAGACTAAATGGGTACTCGTTTTTTTGTTTTGTTTATGTCGTTTTTGACTGGGCTGTTAAGTCAGTTTTCCTTGATAAATTAAATAATACTAATTTATTCCATGTTTTCCCTATAATTCATTTTCTATGTAAAATACACCAATTTAAGCTTAAAAGATTCCATTAAAAATTCAAAACATTTCATTTAAAATTTCAAGTTGCAAGTAAATTTTAAACTATTTCCAGAGATAGGAACTCAAAATTCATTGCACCAATTGTTCATTCGATTTTAAATTAGCGTCACGCTGATGTCTATGCTCTGCGGTGGCAAGTCCCGTAATTTAAACCTTCATCGTAATCGTAAAACCCATTTAACTACGAGTATTTGCAATGTCCATATTAAATTGTTACTGGTGGATTGGTCCAGTAGTAATTTTACAAATCAACTTAAACGGACGCTATTCAGAACAACAGGTCGATTAAGGTTTAAAGAACAAAACCTTATGCCAAGATCAACAAAAGTTTGGAGCCAGCTCAAGTAAGGGTAATGGATAAGATCGTTTAATATTTTTACAACTGTACAGCTATTAAAAAAGCCGTGGTCTGTTTTCACCCTTTCGCAAGCGTATTTGATTGATTTTCTTTATTTTTTGTATTCTTAAATAATTTAAAATATGGATATTTTGGCATTTATTATGATACAGCCATACATCATGCAAGCCACAGTTCTTGACAACTCCTAAGATTATGAAATTTTAACAAACTAAAAGAAAAGTAAAATGTCTATGATTTTTTTTTTGGGAAGTTGCCGCAAATAGAAATCCTTCCATGAGTAAAACAATTACAAAAGCAACATTTTAAATTCATGCAGACATAAAAATACAAAACTAAATAAATCTATACATTACATATATAAAGTATATGTATAAAAAAGTATATAAAACACGAACCTTATACATATCAGCAAGGAAACTACAACCACTTTAGATGGTGAATAACTGAACAACCAATATCGGAAACATATCATTTTCAAAAATATTGAAAACTTAAATTATATACACATGCATACATATAAAATAAGTCTAAGTGTATTTACTATGATGTATTATATTATGGAAAACCTAAAACCCTCCCCCTCATCAAATGTTAAATAAGTTATATATAAAAGAGTTTATAAAGATGAAAAAACGAACAATATTAAAAGCTGTCTACATATACGAGTATATATACACAACATATATATATGTAGATGGTAAATAAAATTAAAAATCTATTAAAGATTATATATGAACTCTCAAAGAGTAAAAAATAATATAGCTGAATTAAAATAAATATATATCGTATATAAATAAAAGAAAAACACATCTGGTGAAAACTAAAGTCATTTGAACAAAAGAAACATATCAAGTCAATTTAAAAAAAATATTCAATTAAACATAGCCGTATATATAGAGTCTGCTCACATTAGTTCACTTTATAAGATTTATAAGTACAGAAATTGGCAAGAAATTCAAGGCATTATTTCACAACCGTTTGAATTTAATGACAGTACAGGTGCTGAAAAAGAAAACGATTTTAGAGCTTTTGGGGGAAAAAAACATCTTGTTAAAATGTTAACTCCGAAGCAAAATTATTGGGATACTGAAGAATACAGTTTCATGTTGCTGACATATTGGAACCCCCAACTTAGCCATTTATTGGAGACTTTTTTAATTTCTGAACCAAATATCTGAATTATTTACAAAATATTTTCTCTTCTAACAAGCTTTCATCCTTATTAACTTCAACAAGCATGTCTTTTTCGTGGATTCAGCATAGCTTTCAATATAAATTTGGCCTATGTATATATTTCTATCTTGTCATTTTTAAAATGTAGGTTTCTTCTCTAAGTATTTCAAGTTAAAATTTTATTACGCAGATGTTTTTAATTTTTTGTATCCAGCCTTTTTTAAATTTTACTAAATAACACAGTACAACAGCCAATCTGGGGGGGGGGGGGGAGGGTGAGAAATTCCAAGTCAGGATGATGGTACTAGGTCAGTATATTAAAACCCTCAAAGGGTTTTGCGTTCGTATGTGCCAGTTTTTTTTATGACCTTTTACATTTTTTCCTTATCTTCATGTTTTTTCGCTTAGTTGTAAAATGTTGGCAAAAACGTAGTTTGACATAACTCGAGAACGACTAGTTCGATTTTGCTGCAATAAATTGAGAAAAATTAATAATTACATTTTCTTTAATTCCTTAATATACTGTTTCTCTACCAAATCAACATTTTTGCAATTAGAAATAAATTTATGAAGAAAATTTTGCCAAAAAAAATTTTTTTTTTTTAAAACATATAAATCCCAAACGGAAGAACGTGTAGAGTCTTATAACTTTCACGTAAAGTCACATAACCTATAAACAAAATGAGACATAGATCATAGAAATCGATTAACGCGTTCTGCTTTTATTTACAATTAAGTAACTTGTCGTTTTTAAAATGTAGGTTTCTTCTCTAAATATTTCAAGTTAAAATTTAATTACGCAGATGTTTTTAATTTTTTGTATCCAGCCTTCTTTAAATTTTACTAAATAATTGATACATATTAGGCCTTGAGCTCGATGGATCGGTTATTCAGCAAAAGTTTAATTTTAATATTTCAAATTAATTTTGAAATTCAAAATTACATTTGAAATTTGAAAATTACATTTGTTATCAAATTAAGAGATTGATAAGGGATTTTTCTGGTAGTTTTATTTATATTAAACGTCAAAAGGGTCTTCCAAATAGGACTTCCGAACGTTGACAGTTGAAAGTGGTCATATTGTTGAAGTAGATCTGTCGGATTGGCTATCATTTATTCATTCTGTTTGGCCAAATTATCATGGACAAAGATAATAGGCGTGTTCGTTTAGTGCTTGCTTATTAAACGAGTAAGTGGATGCTAAAGCTATAACTCCAAAACTTTACGTGAACATTAAAATTATTTTTTTTTTAAAATTTCTTTGTTTACAAAAAATGATCGGCTTTACGCGTTTGATTTGAAAATTTTTAATTTAAAAAAAAAATAGTTATTCAAGAAATATTCTAAGCGAGTAAAAACTCGCTAAGGTTTATTCTTGAATAACTTTCTTCCCAAAAATTTTAGCTATTTAAAACAAACGGGGTTTAACGCAAATTGTCTATAGCTTTCTGTAAACAAGATCATTTCTCTATTATTTTACAGTGGTGCAAAGTTATCGCGTTAGCGACCTCCTGAATTGATTTAGGAGGCCTGTTAATTTACAGTTGGACATTTTGGATGCCAGCCAGACATTTGCATAATCCCAGCAAAAACTTTTATTAGCAAGGAACATTGCGAGTAAGTTACAATCAATGTCTTCACTTCTTATTTTTCGGATCCGTTTCGAATTACTTTAACATAATGATGATAATGGAGGAAAGTACTTATTTGAGAGCGTACCTGAGGTCAAGAATAAGTAGACTGTGTACGAGAACAAGTGCGAGAGAAATACATTAAAATACAAATCTGCAAATACCGTAGCCCCTGAACCTCAGCTAGTCACACCAGATGCTAGATATTTCTTATTTATTTTTCGGCAGCCCTTATAACAAAATTTTAAAATTTACGAAGTGGTCTGCGTGCGAGTTTGGGAAAAATTGAAAGATAACTGAATAACGAAATTGGGTTTTGTAATATGGATTTTTTTAAAGATTTGACTGATAATAGGTTCGGACCAATGGGCCAAACTGACCTAGAAGAAACGTACTCTTCAATATTCTTTTCTTCTAAAGGGCCAAACTGATCCAGAAGAAACATACTCTTCAATGGCAAATTCACGGTGGAGAGCATATAAGATTCCGCGTGGCCAAACTTAGCGACGTTTTTACTTGATTTACTACCGCAAACATACTAATGGGGCTTATAAGATTCGGTCTGACTAGATATAGAGTAATTTTGCTTGTGTTTACTATCCAGCAAAAATTCTCATTGCCAAGTCACATAACGAGTAAGTTAAAAGCGTTCCTTTCTTTTTAGTCGGATTCGTTTGGAATTATTTTAACATTATGATGATATTGGAGTAAAGTATAAAGTAATAATAAGTAGTCTGTGTGCGAGAGTGAGTCAGACAGTACTTACTTTTGGTTAAAAAAAACGCAGTACGTAATGAGGGGTCATTACCTGGTAGTCCAAGTGGTAGTGAGTTGTTCTTATCGAGATTAGCTGGGACTATATATTTTATGCATAATGACCTTAAAAACGATGCGAGTAAAGTTAAATGATATTGCAACACACACACCTCCTCCTCCTCCTCCTCCTGTTTATCAAACGAAAGATAAAAATCAAAACACTTTTAACGAAATTAATTAAATTAATTAACGAAATTAATTTCCCTGCTAAGTGTCGAATGATGTTTTATTTGATTTTCATTCACAAGGCTACAATATTCGTCCAATTTAAACTAAAGAAGAATAATATTTTTAATTTTTATTAAATTATTTAAATTTCACAATTTCGAACCGATGTGAGCAGACTGATGTTAATGAATTAGCTGATTCAAAGCAAACAAACATAATACGTACCTTTAATGGAACTAGACAAAAAACATATACCCCAAGTACATCAACTTCAATCGACTTCGATTAATCTACTAAAACACAATGCATACCAACAAAGTAATGATAAAACCTACAACTACATACATACCTAAACATACCATACCATATGACAATGAGAGAAAAAAAATGTAAACTCAAAATACAAAATTCAAATCTAAACGTAACCGATTCGCTTGTTGTATCCGATGAATGTGTTAAATGAATGTGAGAATTCCTAATTAGTGCTGCCTCAAAAATCAAGTAACAATTACATATCAAATCAAAGCTATACACATACCTAAATAGATAAATACATATCTAAGAACGGATAAAAATAAAAACAAACAAATCTATATATAGTGAATATCTGACAATGGATCTAAAGTCAGTGAAATGCAAACAAGGTAGTAAATCTTTGAAAATGTTCTTTTAATTTTTTACATAAATGTGTGTTCCATATTTCTTTTTTATTAAAGTTTTGTCAAGTTGTTGCTGTTTAAATGAATTTTATTCTAAATGAAAGAAAAAATAAAAGAGAAAAACTAAATATAACTATATAAAAAACTCATGTATTTTTAAATATAAAAAATTACATTAAATGTTGACAAGAAATGACTGCTTCTCTGAATTTAATACTTATACGAGTACATTTATTAAACAGAGCTGGACTATTAGTTAGACAATTGATAGAACTATTGCTATACAAAATGTTGTGCGCATAAAAGAAAAAAAAGAAATTCAAAATAGTTGAACAAAGATAAATTTAGAATATTGGAAATAAATTTAAGTCGTTGGAGGACTAAATAAACTTTCGTAATAACAAAGCAATAAGTTATTCATTTGGAACTTATTGCAGATTCAAAAATAATGGTGATTGTTACATTGATAAACATTTTTTTTTATAAAATTTTGAGTACTTTAATCTTAATAACTGCAATGCAATGATATACGTATCTATCGGTGATATTTTAAAATATGCAACATTGTAATTGAATTAAGTTATAAAATCAATATAAGTGTTATATTTTCTAAAGATATTTAGAAAATATTAATTACACTAGGCAGCTGCTATTTTGTTCAATGAATGTTTTTAATATTTTCAAGGAGTAATCTGGCGACCTGATTTCAATTTTTTTTTAAAAAAAATAATGAATTTGTTCCTTTAAACTGTCATTATCATATGATGTACATTTATTTTTTCCTTCTATTGTTAATATTAAACCAAAAAAACAGTACACTGAGTCGAAAATACCATGATTTTTTTAACCATGTGTCTGGTTTATATTTTCATGGTAAATGTTTGATAACGATGACAAAGTAACGTTATACAATGTCAAATTTAGATACAAAATAGTTGAGTTAACATTTTATAAGGTTGGTTTTTTCAAGAGAGAGGCAGAAATTTGTCCGACATAAACAACAATTTAAAGATCATTCGGCACTATTGTATCGAAGTTTTTGATCTGCTTTGTGTAATACGAAGTTCAGAATTAAGTTACACGAAGTTGCAACGATTGCGACTGTCTTATCTCCCCCACTTTTTTTCCTTTCTTCCTCTGCTCTGAACGTTTGTAATTGTGAGAAAGACAATTAGACAATTTATCGCGCTCTTTTAAAAAACCACCACCAAATGCGAATGCTAGCTGTACCTATACAATCTTCATAGCGCGTTATCATTGCTTTTCGCACAGTTCGAAGAATATACGCAAAGGGTAATTCTCATTTATCTTAATGGGACTCCCGTTTAAGTCAATTGATTTGTAGCTGAAATAATCGTTACTGCCGAAGAAAAACCTTGGCGGGTTTAGAAACAGTCTGTCTGGCAACCGTAGCCAATACATTTCACCAATTTTTAGTTGATTCTGAAAAAGAAACAACAACAAAAGTCTCGAACCAGAAAAAACTGTTCAAGTCATAATAATGTATAAAGACCGAATAAATGTAAACAAAACAAAAACATAATTAGTAGGTAAATTTAAAAGAAAATATGTAACGGTTCGGGTTATATAAAGAGGTAACCAATAATTAGTTAACTTTACAATAAAAATGATTTCTATAACATTCTTCATAATTAACAATATTCAAAATTTCATTGTTAAATTGAACATGTATTGTTTCAATAAATTAACGATGAAATTTTAATATTAACAATTTTCATGGTTAAAAGCAATGCATTGTTGAAACAACAATAATTATTTTAATAATAACAATTTTAATGGTTAAAAAACTCAACAAAGCATTGTTAAAACAACAATAATTACTTTTAAATTAACAAATTTCATAGTTAAAAAATTCAACCATAGAATAGGTTAATTAACTATTATTATTTTTAAATACCAGTCAACAACAAAATGTTCAAATTAATCTTATATAACGTAGACTCCAAATAATGTTTATTTATGGATAAGTTAACCCTATATAAGGTTTTTTTCTCAGTGTACTTTTGTCGCAACAACCATATATTTATATTGTTCCAAAAGCATATGTTCATTTTTGAATTTGACAATAATACTTTTGTTACATTTCAACAATATTTATATTGCAGCAATCATACTATTGTCACAGTGAAATTCAAAACACAATACTATGGTAACGATTAACATACTTTTATTGCAGAGAACATATTATTGTTGGCATGAGCATTTAGTAACCATATCTTTTCTCTGTGTGTACTTTTGCAAGGAGTATTCTGTAGTAGTCGGTACGATAGGAAATATTGGGCATTATCATGGAATAGGGCAATTCTTTATTAGCCGGTAATTTCTTTGGTAGAGAGGTTTCTTGTCAAACTAATAGGGCATTGACATTTTTGTTGTATTCAACTATAACTTTTTCAAATTGAATGAATTCGTATTACTTTTGTTTCGTCGTCTGAAATTGATAAATGCTCAATAAGTGCAAATTTACGCTATATTAAAAATTACATTTAATTCTGCGGATTATGCGCCTTCGTTTTTGTAATTTAATACAAATTTAAAGTGCCACTAAAGTAGAAGTGGTTCAGCGCCTCATATGTCAATTAGATATTTGGCATATGAGGCGCTTAAAGTCGAAGTAGTCCAATTCCAAAATTTACTTTTCGAGATAATTGAGTTTGAAATTTCGGCCAAATTTTAAGAAAATATGAAAAACCCCCCCAGTCTTTTTCTAGTGACCGATATTAAAAAAAATTGTTGCTTAGACCACTTCTTTTTTGATGTTTTTGAAGAGTTTTCACATTACAATGTGGGATAGACAAAGTGCTAAATTTTTTAAATTTAATTTTTATCATTAAAAAAGCAACAAGTAAAAAAATTAACAAAAGAACAAACAGAAACGCTTAACCTGGAAACGCTTACCTTTTGTTATAAAAAGGTACATACCATAAAAACTCAAAAATAATTCTCATCAAGGTCTCCAAAAAGTCCATAGTCCTGAAAACAGACGATGAAAAAAGGGCATTAAGATTCTCCTTAAGATCTGCTTGCTTTGGCTTATCAATACTACGACCTTCAGTAAAAATTAACCAAATTTGCCTAATTAACCACATAAAAGCTCAAAAGTCCTCATTATTGGAATATTTATATTTTATTATAAATGGCTGTTTTCTTGATTTTCAGCCATTCAACTTTGGCCTTTTCGGAGTTTAGTTTACTGTTTGTTATCCTTGCTTGGACTTGGTCGGAGGAAAAAAAGTGCTTCCGTGCCCCTTTTATAATTATTTAAGGGTTTAACCGGTCGCCAGTCCTTAAGCGTAAAAATGCTGGAGTGAAATTGTTTGTTTTTCTCAATCAGGCCGAAATCTTCGTCACAAGCTTAGTAGTAGTGACAAGAGACCAGGAACTTATCATCGATATAATTCCCAATAAAATTAGAAGAACCCACGATGTTAGTACAAAAACTATACATTTTGATATTGCGTTTTGTGCGACTGCTCTGTACATTATAAGTTCACTAGTGCAGTTCGCATCCTGCGTTTTCCTGGGAGCCTTTTAAAGCGATACTTTTCTTTCAAAGCGATACTTTTCTTTCATGAAGGTTTAGTCTGTCGAAAGGTTGTGTATGCCAAGACAAGATTTCCAAAATTTCCGCTTGTAATAACAGTTTCCGGTACTGGCGTAAGTACTGGCGTGGGAGGCGTTTCATTCCATTTCTTGCAGCCTCTGCTTTTATGTGGTGCACGTTGCACGTCTCTTTCGATATGACAACAATACGAGTAATGGTACAACCCACATAAAAATCCGTCAATTGAGGCTTGGACATGTTTTTTAATAAAGAATTCGGATTTTTGTATTAAAGCAAAAATATAATGGAGCCTTTCATAGAGAAACTAAACATTATTCCTGAACACAAGTTTGGGTTTCGCCATCAACACGGCACTCCTGAGCAACGTCATCGCATCGTTGATTATGTTACAGAGGCATTAGAAAATAAAAAGTACTGTTCAGCTGTTTTTCTAGACGTTCAACAGGCGTTTGACCGAGTATGGCATCCTGGGCTCTTATTCAAATTAAAAAGTTTCCTACCAACACCTTTTTATCTCGTGTTGAGGTCATATTTATCTGATAGAATTTATGTTAAACATAACAACGATTTTTCCGGAATACAGTATATAAGCGCAGGTGTTCCACAAGGCAGTGTTCTTGGTCCTACATTGTATACGATTTACACATCAGATTTGCCAACATCAAATAATGTACTTGTCGCCACTTAAGCAGATGACACAGCAATTTTGGCTGCAAATCACTCGGCGATGGTTGCATCTTTACTTATTCAAAATCAACTTAACGTAGTTCAAACTTAGTTAATTAAATGGAACATAAAGGTGAACTCCAGCAAATCTAGCCACATAACATTCACGAATAGAAAAGACAATTGTCCGCCAGTGACGATAAATGGTGAACCAATACCACACACGGACTGTGTCAAGTATCTCGGTATGCACATGGATCGCAGGCTTAACTGGCAGCCGCATATAAAAAACAAAAGAAAGCAACTTGACATAAAGTTTAAAAAACTAATCTGGATACTTGGACCAAAATCTCAGCTAAGTGTTGAAAATAAATTAATAATTTATAAATCGTTATTAAAACCGGTTTGGGTATATGGAATACACCTATGGGGTACAACAAGCAACTCCAATGTCAAAATATTGGAAAGATTTCAGTCAAAATCGCTAAGGTTGATTTTAGACTCGCCATGGTACGTAAGAGACGACATAATCCTTAACGATCTGAACATGACATATGTAAAAGATGAAATCAAACGATACTCCGAAAAAAACCTGAAAAGATTAAGCAACCATTCAAATTTACTGGCGATCTGTCTATTGGATGACAGCAACGAAACGAGGCGTTTAAAAAGACTTCACCTATTGGACCTTCCTTTTAGAATTTGAAAGTTAGATTAAATTACATAGAACTAAATAGAATTGTAAATATAAGTGATTTTACTTATTGAAGTAAAATCTACCTGTTATTCTTAAAAATATATTGCTTACATAATTTGCTTATTTTCTTTCGATAGATTGCAAATAAATAAATAATTAAAAAAAAATTACGTTAAATAGTGCTGGGAAGATTTTTTTGTTGAAAAATTGACAAAAAGAGAATGCTCTAACCCAATAATCTCGCAATCGCAATTTTGTGATTTGGATAACTTCTACTTTAAGCGCGTTGTATATGCTAAAGTGATGCTAAATTAAAAATCTCTAAAAAAGCTTAGCTGCAACTGCTACTTATTAGCTTGTCAAATAGTCAGATCGTTGAAGAAACCCCCTTAAAACGTGGGGGTTTTGATCAGAAATGTATCGCTCAGACCTCAAATACATATTGCGACCCTTATTGCATTTTGTGTGCATTATGATGTCCAATTTTATTGACCTCACAGGCATATGAGTAAACTAACGTTTTTATTTTATATTGCCCCTTTTTCTTGAAAATTTGTTAAAAGTGTACAACTCAAATTTTCGTAGAAAAGTTGGGTTTTAAAAGCTTCCTTTTTACGAATAAAACGAAATAGTTTTTTGTTGTGCGTATCCTACAATGTTAAAATAAGTAAAATCTTTGCTTGAGTTACGATAGGCAGCATTATGTACGAAATAAACCCATTGTGCGGCGCCAAGAAATCATACTAACATAACAGTTGTTGCTTACCGTGCAGACTGATTATCCCACTGTGAGACAAAAGTTGCGTTCCTATATTTACTAATCAACTTGTTTCAAACTAAACTTTTAACCAATGTAGCCCATTATTGTATCATCTAATTAATTCTCCAGCTCTGCATAAAGAATAATCTATTTTTAATCTGTTAAAAATCGTTGACTTGTTTAACCCTTAATGCAATTTCCTGCAATTTTATTTAAATAGAAAATGTTTATGTTTCATAAAGCATTTGTTTGTATTTTAATTGTATCTAAACTAAAAGTAATGATTGTTTAAAACGTATAACACACTACCAAACTGTTCCTTATGTTACTAAAATACCGAAAATTATAAGAAACAAATCTTTTTATGTAAATATAAAAAAATACCAAGCAAACAAACGAACCCCTATAGAGAATTATACCCCCAAGACACTAAAGAAGAATAAACAATTTTAGTACGTATTTGTTAATCCTATTAATTATTGTTGTTATATATATCCGTTTCCTTTCACCCAAAACAAAAATACGACGACGATGAAGATAAAAAAATATACATATAATAAGTAATTATTAAAAGTAATAACCACCTATAAACCAAATATTTAATTTAACGTTTAGTAATATTAGCTTGTGTTAATATTTTTTTTATTTAATGATAAAATATGGGTTCTACAAAACTACTTACCCATATGTATTTTCATTGTCTTTTGAAAGTTTTATTTTTTATAATGATTTTGTATTACAAACAAAAACACTTTGTTTTAAAATATCAACAAACCATTTAGTAATTATGTGAAATTATACATATCAATGTTTAACATACAGACATGAAAATATTATTATATATTATATAATGGATGAAATATGAAGTATTTAATAAAAAAAAAACAACATATTATTATTATATATTAATATGGTTTCTTTGTTGATGAAATCAAAGAAAATTTGCAATTGAGTTTTATTTATTGAAGGCAACAAATTCTATTTTTACGGCCTTTGTATACATTTTAGCAGCGGTAAACAATAAGTCTGGCCAACAAGTGTGCAGTGTGCAGCCACGAAAATCAATGTCACTTTGCCATTTTGTTAAAAACTCGTCTTCTATTTAAATATAGAAGCAAGAGGTCTTGAGCCGGTTGATCCCTGTTCGATGTCAGCAATTAATTTCACTGTTCTGAAACAAAATCCTCCTTCGGACGAAACCAACTGATCCTTATGAACGAGGGTTGATATTCATATTTCGGGTCCTGACAATACTAGTGTTCCCAGATGTAAACTGAAACTTCCATTGAAAACTTTGACATTTTTTAGCATAACTTCACTTAGAACGTTTTGTCATTTGAGGGCGAAATGTTTTGTTTACAGTGTGTTGAAAAATTCATCTAAGTCAAAAATGGAATTATCCAGTGAACATTTTCGTGCGATAACTTTTTACGATTATCAGCGTGAAAAACTCTCGAGACAAGAGTATTAAAATCAACTTGTTTCGTTTTTTGGCGATGAGAAATCACTGTTATTCGCTAGCACCAAGAGTTCAGTCTCGGACGCCGTTCGCTTCAGGATGAATTTCGTGAAGGACGTCCAACTTCGGTCACTTTGCCAGAAATCATCGAAGCTGTGTGTGAACTGATTAAGCTAGACCGACATGTGACATACCGTGAGATTGAGGCATCCTTGGCCATTAGTATGACAAGCATCAATAAGATATTGCCTGTTCATTTGGCCGTGAAAAAAAAATTATTCTCGTTGGATCCCACATAATTTGACGAATGCTCGAAAAAAGGCTCGTATGGATTGGTGCAAAGAGATGTTGAAAAAGTATAACTGCGGTAGCTCAAAGGCAGTGCATAGCATTGTCACAGGTGACGAATCATGGATCTATGCATATGAACCCGAAACAAAACAGCAATCGACCGTATGAGTATCTCAAGATGAGCCAAATCCAACAAATGTTGTTTGTGGCAGAAGTACATCGAAGCAAATGATTGCGTTTTTTTCGGTATGACCGGCCATGTTGCCACAGTGCCTTTAGTGGAACGTAGGACGGTCAATTCTGAGTGTTATACAACCATCTGTTTGGCAACAGCGTTCGAAGAAATGAGGAATTATAATAAGAGAAGATGGATTATTTTGCATCACGGCAATGCGAGCTCTCACACATCAGCTGAAACGATGAGCTATTTGACCACTCAAGATCTCGAATTGATGGACCATCCACCGTACAGCCCTGATTTCTCACCAATGACTTCTTCTTATTCCCTAGCACCAAGAAAAAAATGCGTGGTCAACGTTTCACACATTGAAACATGGAGTGGAAAACGTGCTTCGAAAATTGGTTTGTGCGCATGCAAAAGTGTATTGATCTTAAAGGAGGATATTTTGAATAACAATAAAACCATTTTCAATGATAAATTATTGTGTTTTTATTGCCGGACCCGAAATATAAATGACAACCCTCGTAAAATGATCTCCCGAATCCGAATTGAATGTCCCTTTTGACCCATCAGGTATAGTTTTTGAAATATTCTGAAAATTGTTATTACTTTTTCCATTAAATTGCTATAAACTTCAGCAATTCTTATCCGATTCACTCACTTGAGTTATATTAATTTCTAAGAAATTCATCCTTTATGTAAATTATAAATTATAAAAAACGAAAAAAAATGTTTAAGAAATCAAAATTTAGTTTTAATTGTTGAAAAATTGTGTTTTCAACTGCCAATTGTAGTCCAATTCCGGAGCTCCATCACTAGTTTTTGCACAAAATTATAAAGACCGCACTGTAACGATTTCAATGTGGTATATATTGTAATAATCCGATGAAAATTGCCTGATTTATAGCAGTCGCATAAGAATTGCTGAAGTTTTAGGCAGATTAATGAAAAAAAGTTAGAAAATTTTCATGTTTACGATATCTCAAAAACTATACGTGATGGATGGACCAACACAGACATTCAATTTGGATTCAGGATTTGTCTAATTTTAAAAGTAAATTTTTGCAGAACATTGTAATAGGCGTGTATTATACTTAGTAGGTACATAACTACTGTAACACACGTTTTATGCTGTAAAATAAAAAAAGTACTGAATGTTTTTGGACCAAATATTTTTTATATATATTTTTTGATGTATATTGTATCCAAAAAGAATCTACTTATTCGAAATTCCGCCCTTTGCCTTTACACACGCCTTAAGTCGCACTGGTAAATCGTCAATAGCTGCACGAACCACTTCCATTGGAAAATTGGCCACAGCTCGATTCAAAGCAGTCTTAAGAGATTCAAAGTTGGGATATCTTTTGTGACAAACCTTGTCCTCTAAAACCGTCCACAATTTGTAATCCAATGGGTTCAAATCTGGACTGCCCGAGGGCCATTCTTCAGAGGAAATGAACGCTGGCAAATTATTTGGAAGCCAGGCCTGGGACGTTTTAGCATTATGGGCCAGCGCAGAACCCTGCCGGAAAGTCCATGGCTGGTTTTGGTACAGGGAATTGTTAAGAGGCTTCACAACAGCTTCCAAAACGGTTTCTTGGTAAACGTTGGCCGATGTTTTGACTCCTTGTTCGCAGAAATGCAGGTCAGTGATTCCATCGTAAGAGATACCCCACCAAACCATGACTGCAGCTGGGTGAAGACCCTTTTCCACCCTTAAGATCAGTTCAGATGCTTCCTTAGATGACCGCGCATACACTCTATCATTTTGCTTGTTAAATTTTTCCTAAACGGTAAAATTTTTGTCATCAGTGAACACAATTTTTCTGTGCAAGTTATCAGCGTGCTTCACCAAAAGACGTTTGCATTTTTCAATCCTATTTTTTTTAAAGCTGCAGTCAATAACTGCCCGGTACGTTGTTTGAAAGCCCCAAGTCCCAAGTCTTTTTTAATGATTCGACTCATCGACTTTTGCGTGATATTTATCTCACGGGCCATGATTTTCTGTTTTCGGAGCGGATTTCTGTGGAATCTTGATTTAACGGCTTTGATGACATGCGGTGTTCGAACAGAGCGTGGGCGGCCCGACCGGTGGCGGTCTTTTACATCTCCAGTCTCCTCAAACAGTTTTATGCATCGGTGTAGACGAACATGCGGCTAATCCCTTGTGGCCGGAGCGTTTTAAAAATATGGTTTTTCTCATTTCACACTTGAAAAGCGCTATTACAGCGATACGGTTCTTATTATCTGACCACTTCATGATGAAAGTTGAAACATTTTTAAAATCCTGTTACAGACTAACGCTATTGAGGTTAGCTTTCAAAACCCATATGACATTAACGGGGTATGTTCAGTTCTACTATGGAAATGGATGTGTTCAATGTTGTAACAGTATTTATGTCACCTACTAAGTACAACTTTTTATATTTACTAACCACGCGTTAAATATACCTATTAAAAATCGTATGTTTCGATAAAAATTAATTTATAGAAAATATATTTCTGAAGAAAAGTGCCAAACGAGTTCAAGCGAAATTAAGTCAATCCGCTAAGCGTGTTTGTTAATAAATTGCTTATATCATGCAAAATGGGCGTGATCGGGTGTAATTGATGGCTTCTAGAGATCCTCAGGTTCTCATATCGGGTGGGACCGTTGCATGGGACCTATTCGAAAACATAAACCGATATGGACACATTTAATCAGAGAAGTTAGTTGGTCAAGTTTAATGCTCTGAGTGAAATTTTTGAAATTTCTAGTTTTCGAAATCGGGATGGATGGATCACAGTTAATTAATGTTCCTCATAACGTGCAATGCAAGATTTGGGGGTGATCAGGGGTAGTTTATGGCTTTTGGAGCTGCAGGACCTTTGTGTAGGAGCAATTCAAAACCTTAACTAACAGAACAAATTTTACCGGAGATGCGTGTTGGTCACTCGAAATTTTTTGACCGATAATTGGTCGGAATTGAGTGTAATATGTGGCTTTAAGTTTCTGAAATCGAGAAAAAACTATATATGATATCAATGTGACCGAACTAGACCAATTTCAAATCATAAATTTCGATCATAACTGCTACCTGTACTTTGATTACAACGATAGATGGACAAACGGCCAGAGAGCAGTGGGCGGTGCCACGTACTCATCAAAAGATCGACTTATTGGTTAACATATTAACTGATGGTTAACAATTTTTAACAACCTGTGTTAATGGAGGGGATTGAGACAGTGGAGCACCTTTTATGTAGATGTCCGTCCCTTTAAAAAAGGCTGCTGGAAGAGTAATCCTCCAGCATAATGGTAAATTAGCTGAATTGTATAAACGGGTCGTGGATCGAGGGCGGCTTTCTCCAGAACTTATAGCACATATTTTTATATAAGTAAATAATAGACAAAGATGTGACAATGACAATAACATTGGACCCCGTATGTTTACTGAGTACACACAGAAAAAATATGGTTGGGGTGACAATATTCGAAGAGGATAAAAATATTGTTGGGTGTATGGTTGTGGCACAACAATATTATGATCATCACAACAATAGTATGGTTCACAGAAAACCATACTTTGTTCCCCACAACAATAGTATTGTCCTCACAACAATAGAATTATTCACGCACAACCATACTATGGTCCCCAAAACCATACTATTATTCACACTCAACCATACTATGATCCCCACAACCATATTATGATTCTCATAATTATAGTATGATTAACATACAACCATAGTATAATCCTCACAACAATAGTATGACTCACACACAACCATACTATGATCCCCAAAATTCTTCGTGAGGATTGGGTTAATTTACTATTCAACAATAGAGATTCTTATTGAGTAAATTATGTAAAAATACATTAAACTCTTCATAATAGGAGTGATTTAACAGTAGAAAAAATTAATTTTTTAAAAATATTTCAGTTATACTAATCCAAAGTAGTTTGTTTTGAAATAATTAAATTTACATATAAAAGTACTATTATTGCGTAAGATTCGTAACAATAACATTGTCAAAAACAAAAAAATATGCTGGCATATTTGCCGTAATCTTATTATTGTTAACATAAACCCAAAAAAACAATACTTTTGTCGCACCAACCATATTTATATTGTTGCTAAAACCCTATTTTCATTTTTAAATTTGGCAACAGTACTATTGTTACATTTCAACAATATTAGTGTTGCAGCAATCATACTATTGTCAAAAAAAAATTCAAAAAACAATACTATGTTTGCGACGACCATACTTTTATTGCAGAGAACATACTATTGTTGCCGTGACCATATATTAACCATATCTTTTCTCTGCGTGTGGATGACTGCGTATCAACTTTTCAGGGTTAGACACCTTACAGTAGTATGCAATCGAGAAAACACGCGCATGGAGCCAAAACTTTAATCGATTTTAATAAAAATTGGCAAGTAAATTCAATCAATTGATTTGAATAAAAATTCGGAATTCGAATTTAACATTATTTTGAAGAAAAATAAAATGGCTGATCCAATATGGCTTACCTTTAATATAAAAATTACTGACACATGTTAATACTGTGCAAAAAAATCTAACAACTTAAGTTTAATTCGGCCGGACGACTTTTAAAGAATAGCATTTTAACCCACTGTGTTATGGTAAATGTGGTGGGAGAAGGAGAAGGAGAAGGGCGGGAAAATATAAAAAAAACTCATATCATTTGGATTTGTTTACGATTACACGATAAACATAATACTAATTAATTTGTAAAAACAAGAAGTGAAATAAAAACTGTAGTAATTATGAATAATTAAAAATGCCATTAGACTAAATACTGATGTTAAACAATTTAAAAAACAAACATCACTATAAAAAAGTTGGTGTAAAGATGGAAAAGGTTACATTGGCCCTAAAGAGATAAAAAAAACGCTGCGCTTGGCAATGACCCAAAATCGCGTTTAAGAGATTGTTATGGAAATGATACGACTAGTAATGGAAATGTTTGTTTTTTCATAAATAGTAACTGTGTTTAGTCAATTGTGTAAACGTATTGTTATTTAGTGGCTTATGTACAAAATAATGAAGAGTATGGATTACAACATCTTTATTTATTAGCTGAGATTTAAGCGGTACAAATTATGTGATGCGAAATACTGCGAAAAACACTTAGAAAAAAAGTATGGTTGGGGTGACAATATTCGAAAAGCATCATACTATTGTTGGGTATACGGTTGTGGTCCAACAATATTAGGTTTGTGGAGATCAAAGTATGGTTATGGGAATCAAAGGATACCGAAAATAAGGTCTGGCCAAACATGTACCCACCACCAATAACCATTTAAACCAACACTGCCCATCCCATACCTGAAAGCAATCTGTGGTACACAAAGAAAAAAAGTACGGTTGGGGTGACAATATTCGGAGAGCATTAGATTTGTGTTGGATATATGATTATGGCAGAAGAAAATAATGATCCTCATAACAATAGCAAGACAACAACAATGATTCCCTCAACCATATTATGATTTACACGCAACCATACTATGATCCCCACAACCATATTATGATCCTCACAACCATATTATGATCCTCACAGCCATAGTATAATTCACACATAACCACAACCATATTATGATCCTCACAACCATATTATTTTTCACATACAAGCATAGTATGTTTCATATACAACCATACTTTATAATGTTTCAAATACAACCTTAGTACGAAGGCATATCAATAATTCCGTTACTTTTCAAAATAAGTAAAACAGTTTTTTTTGCAAAAAAAAATTAATTTTCAACCTAAAATCCTTTTAGCTCAATATACTTAGTACAACGTTTCTCCAATTTGAGTATCCCTTCCAACAAATAGGATTTTTCAATGCCCGTCGGATAGGCATTTGTTTGAGCAATAATTTCATCGTCGAAACTGAATCTCTTTCCACCGAGCCATTTCTTTAGGTTTGGAAATAGTCACTGGGGGCTAAATTCGGAGAATATGGAAGATGAGGTATTATTTCGTAGTCTAATTCATGCAATTTTGCCATTGAGACTGCACACGTGTGCATTACCTTGATAAAAATAACTTTTTTCCTGGCCATAAGGGGTCGTTTTTTTTAAATTCTCGTTAAATAGCTCCAATAAGTTGGCATAAAGATGGCCGTTTAATGTTTTTCCAGTTTGAAGGTAATCGATGTGAATTATTCCGCGTGCATCCCAAAAACTGTTGCCGTCGCCTTATTGGCCGACAAAGTCACATTGGCCTTTTTCGGAGCCGGTTCACACGAATAAACCCATTATTTATACTCCGGAGTGTTGTAATGGATTCATGTTTTATCCACAGTTACAAAACGCCGCAAAAACTCATTCGAATTGCGGTTAAACAACTCCAAACAATCCTTTGAAGTTGTCACACGATTACGTCAACCAACTTGCAGACAGCTTTCTAAACAAAACTGATCCTGAAAAATCGAAACCACGCTACCATATGAAATGCATATGTGACAGTGCAAAGAGAAAGGGACCTATGGGTAAAAAAAAATCAATTTTCACTTTTTTTTGATGTGGACAACATCTGAGCATCGAATGAGACTGATCCCATGCCCCAAAAGTGTTCCCTCCCAGAGATTTGCGCGTTTTATGAAAGTGATGGTACACCAAAGATACACGTATTTAAATATTTAAAATGGCTCTCCTGAACAAAACTGGTTTTTACCCTTAGGTCCCTTTCTATTTTGCGCGTCACATATGGCATCAACAATATCATGCACTTTTACTATTCGATCGGCCAACATTATATCGTGGATTTTTTTTCGGGTGTATTGACCTCAATTGGCCGTCCGGAACCTTCAGCGTCATTGGTACTTGTTCGACCACAACGAAACTCAGCAAACCACATTTGACCATCGAAATCGATGGTGAAGAGTTTCAATAGTATTCATCAAGCTTTCCGTTGGTTTGATTGACCGTTTTTTTTTTGTAAAAAAATAATGTTTAACGAGCACTCGAAATTCACTTTTTTCCATTTTTAACAAAATCCACGAGATTGTATGTTTTAAACAGCTGTTAAACACAAACTAAATGACAAAACTCTTTCAAAATTTGACAGTAGTTTTTTAACAGGTGGTACTTGATGGGAGCAGTTTTGTATTTCATATGACTACGAAGGAATTTGGGAAAGTCACGGAATTATTGATATGTCCTCGTACGTTCAGTATAACAACATAGTATGATTTACATAACACCAGAGTATGATCCGCACAACCATAGTATGTGTTCAATACAACCATAGTATGATCCCTCTAACCCCAAAATTATTTGTTAGTATTGGGTTGTTTTTCTTTAACAAAAGAAATTTTTATAAGTAGATCATTTAAAAATACATTCAATTCAAAATAATTGGATCGATAATTTTAAACAATAAAAAAAATCTGTTAAAAAAACGTTAGTGTTTCATTTGTTTAAAATATTTTAATTATAAAAATCCAAAGCAGGTTGGTTTGAAAAATTTTAATTTACTGATAAAAAGTTATTTTATTGCGTAAGATCGTTAATGTTCTAAAAATGATATTGACATTTTTAAAAATTACAAACATACGGTATGGTTGCCGTAATGTTATGATTGTTACAAAAAATCGCATCAGCCATGTATATATTGTTGCTACAACCATATTTCATTTTAAAACTTGGCAATACAACAATTGATACAAATATTTTTGGTATTCAACAATATTATTATCAATAATATTGCCGCAATCATACTATTGCCAAAATGTAACTCAAAAAACAATAATATCGTTGAGATAAATAAACTTTAATTGTAGATTTATTTCTGGAACTGCTGATGAAGCACTAATTTTGGGATTTGTTGATTTAGCCTGTCAGGTGGATCTGCTAATAAAAAGTATAAGACCAGCCGAAATACGCGAAGAAAGTAGAATTCTAAATTCAATACAAGCACCTGGATATGACCAAATCAACTCTCTGATGTTTCAAGAACCTTCTCAAAAAAGGTATAGTTGTTCTCACATACATTTTGCTATTTTGCGCCATTTGGGCACATTTGCCTGCTATATCGTTGCCCGGTATATCGCTGTGACCCGGATGAGTGATTTAATACATACACTGTCATACAGTGTAGCACCTTTAAGGCTGCCATGCAGTCCACACACATATATTCGGATGTTTGACGTAGGTAAGCTTAGATTGAAAAAATCTCTGCGTGTATTTGTTTGGTAGTCGTCGAGATATTTTTAGGTTGAGGGATTCCGGGTAAGCCCTGGTCCCGTACCTGCTTTCATTTCCGAACCAGCCGAGAAGATTGAGATTTCATTTTCTGAGATTACAGTGTCTGATGTCCCGTTTTCTCTTGTTGGAAAATCCGTTCTAAAGGTTTTTTTTGGATAGACCTCGTTCTGACTCTACATCAAGCCAGTCGATCCTGCCTGTTAATTTCAGTATGGTGCCATGTCCGTAAGAGGTGTTCAACATACCAGTTTCCTCAAACGTAGGAAGACCCTTGCTACACATTTCTTCATGTATATGTCTCTGGATTGAATGTACTGCACGCAGAAAAAAAGTATGGTTGTGGTGACAATATTCGAAGAGGATAATACTATTGTTGGGTATATGGTTGTGCTACAACAATATTATGATCCTCACAACAATAGTATGATTCAAATATAACCATACTATAATCCTCACAACAATAGTATGATTCACACATAACCATATTATGATCCCCACAACCATAGTATGATTCACACTCAACCATACTATGATCTCCACAACCATATTATGATCCTTACAACCATATTATGTTTCACATACAACCATAGTATGATCCTCAAAACCATAGTATGATTCACACGCAACCATGTTATGATCCCTACAACCATAGTATGATCACACACAATTATACTATGATCTCCAATATAATTTATTAGAATTTGTTTAAGTTGTCGACAATAGATATGAATTAGAAAATTATTCAAAAAAAACATTAAATTCAAAATAATAGGAGTGATTTATTTCACAGTAGAAAAAATAAGTTTAAATAAACGTAAGCGTTAAAAATTTCAGTTAAACAAAGCCAAAGCAGCGTGTTTAAAAAATGTTAATTTCGATAAAAAAAGTACTATTACTGCATTAGATCCGTACCAATAACATTTGTTCTTAAAAGCTTATTTAAATGAAGAAAAATTACAATCACACAGTATGATTGCCGTTACCATATTATTGTTAACATAAAAGGCAAAACACAATACTTTTGTCGCACCAACCATATTTATATTGTTGCTATAACCATATTTTCATTTTTAAATTTGGCAATAATACTATTGTTACATTTCTACAATATTAATGTTGCAGCAATTATACTATTGTCAAAACTTAATTCAGTTAACAATGCTATGGTTGCGAAGAACATACTTTTCTTGCGGAGACCTAACTTTTATTGCCGTGACCATGTAGTAACCATGTTTTTTCTCTGCGTGTGACTACCAGACTCGGTCATAAACAGATCCAAAATAATTTGATAATTTTTTGCGTTTTTTTGACGGTGAGGGTTGACTACAGACAACACCAGAAGCAAATGTCTAGCAGGGTCAAATCTCACGATACTAAGGGCCAATTCACGTCAATACCTTCAATTAGAATGTTCATTGTTAGGCACGCATCGCCGCTTAGTGCATCGTCAACAAATAAGTACAGATTCAAGCCTTTAATGGTATACTTAAATAAAAAATAACTCAAAATCCCCAAAATACTTCGAATGAACATTTTCCCGAGTAGTAATTATTTCAATCATATTACGCAGACAAAGCACCTTATTTGTGCTAATACTCGTAATACAGCCAGCCGAGTGTTGATAGATAGATTCAGGTCTTGGATTTTCGACTTCGGACGCTTTAATTATCAGCCTTTGTACTACCATGTAGAGTTTCCCGGAACGTTTTCCTTTTTTATTTTTCTGTCTTGGGAATCTTAAGTAAATACGTACATACTGTACAGAGAAAAGATATGGTTAAACTATGGTCACCGCAACAATAGTATGTTCTCTACAATAAAAGCATGTTCGTCGCAACCATAGTATTGTTTTATGAATTTCATTTTCACAACAGTATGATTGCGACAATATTATTGCCAAATTTAGAAATGAAAATATGGTTGTAGCAACCATATAAACATGGTTGGTGCTACAAAAGTATTGTTGTTTAAAATTTACGTTAACAATAATATGATTACGGCAATCATACAGTATGGTTGCGACTATGAACATAACAAAAAAAGTTTTATAAAGCATACATGTATGTGTGTGCGTATGTTTTTTGATATACAAAAAAACACATACACACGATACAGTGAATGGTTGTTGTCCATTAAAAAAACAACAACAATCGGAAGGTAGTTCGAGGGATTTTTATTGTGTTTACTTTGTTCGGTATTTCACCTACTACCGACTAGTTCTCGTTTATTTAAAATCTGCCTGCACTTAAGTATATAGCCATTGATCATGGTTTAATCACATTCGTTACTTGGTGTCTACGGATGGTGAAGTGGCATTCACCCCTGCTTACAACTAAAAGTATTTTTGTCCGTTGGAATATATATTTTTGTTTCTTGAATTTAATGTTTAATAAAAACATGGCCTCAAATCTGGCTATGAACTAATAGTAATGCAATTTAAAATAACATACTTGATAAAAATCTCTATTTTTGAATAACAACAATAACCAATCCTAATAAATAATTTTGGGGATTAAAGTATGGTTGAGTATGAATCATACTATGGTTGTGGGGATCATAGTATGGTTGCGTGTGAATCATACTATGGTTGTTAGGACCATTCTATGGTTGTATGAGAAACATACTATGGTTGTGAGGATCATACTATATTTGTGGAGATAATAGTATGGTTGAGTGTGCATCATACTATTGTTGTGAGAATCATAGTATGGTTGTGGAGATCATAGTATGGTTGAGTGTGAATCATACTATGGTTGTGGTGATCATAGTATGGTTATGTGTGAATCATACTAATGTTGTGAGGATCATAATATTGTTATGCCACAACCATATACCCAACAATAGTATGATCCTCTTCGAATATTGTCACCACAACCATACTTTTTTCTGCGTGTGCAATCAGAGGAAATTTGTAACAATTTTCATGCATTAATATTCGCATTAATTTCGCCTGAATTAATTATGTTGGTATTTTTACAGTAGATTAATTTGCTTTTATTATACAGAAATCATAACCGCCTGGCTTGTTCAATATTTTCTCGCATGTGTTTTTTTTACAAAAACGTCGCAGTATGCTAAAAATGTATACTTGTTCGCTGGCATTAACTGATACACGGAGAAAAATTTATGTTAAAAATATGTTTGCATGCAAACATATATATGTTTGGAACAAGCTGCAAGTACGAGTACATTAATGTTTAAAAAAGTGGGCTATTACCGACTATGGTATGTTCTAATAGTAGAAATGGTCGTGGCTACAGGCATTGAACTCTAAACTTTAAAAGGCCATATCCTGTGACAAAATATCGGTATGACGATGGTAGGCGATAAATAAGAACATTAATCCACGATGGCGGGTAACAGGCTTCGACCGGGCCGACTTACTGACATAAGCAGAATGGTGTTGATCTTATGATGATTCGCAACTTTTAGCAATAAAGCCTTATATTTCTAACCGCGTAGAATTGTTTGAATGAAATTTTAATCAGACTTAACTTATGTGTTCTGGAACACAACTTTGCAAGATAAGCCCGGTGCGACTAGCAAGATATTTGGTCTATTTGGTCGAATATTATCCAATAATGAATGCTAGGTCTCCAGATGGGTGATGGTGTTGCGAATAGTACGCTCAGTAGGCCAATTATGTTGACCATAAGTTGAACGAAGCGCACAAAACACATTCCTCACAGAACGTGAATTTTCGTAATAAAGTTGAACGATTTGTAAACGTTGTTTAGGCGTCAGTCATTCCATGATGAATGCCAAACAACACTACTCACAAGTGATCTATCAAAAAAGGCTTTTGAAAACAGTATCTCTACTTGCATCACCCATTATATAAAACAATTGGAAAAGGTCCAAAGTGAACATAGGGCATCGAAAAGCTCTCTCCATCTTACTCTATCGTTAGCCAGTGTTTTTGCATGGCTTCAGGTGATGAGGGGTGATTCTTATTAAATTTTTGTCCAATTTTTTATTTTAAGAAATATCAAAAAACTACACACATGGTCAAGCCGGATTCCCATAAATTGGAATTTTTGAAGTTTACGAAAAAGTATGCGTTTACATCACCGGGTTTTTGAATACATTATCTACGGTCTTGGAATAACTAACAATAAACCAGTGCTACAGATGCTCGTTAACATGGTTTGGGAATGAGAATGGAACATAAAAAAAGTAACGAAGTAAAATTAAATTTATTTGTGGGAACATTTCCGCTTGTGTGCCACTAGGAATATCATATGAAAAAGCCACTCAGCTATTGTTACAATTTATGCCTCGATGTTGCAGTGGGGTTAACTTGGAATTTATTTCTTGTCTCTGTGGGCAACTCCACGCGATCACCTGTGCTGCACATACTCGTATTGTTTCGGTGACAACATACCTTGAGTGTTTACTTATTGGCCTGACAATGTGCGGGGGTGGGTATGAATGTCTCTATTACACACCGAGTATAATTTGTCTGACTGCGTATGTATAAATATATTTATTACACAATTTTAATTGCACTGACAATAAAAATAAATGTGAAGGAAATGTCTTTATTTATGTTACACGTGAGCATCTGTAACAAAAAGATCGTTTCTGGCTAGATTAGCATTACCTATTTTCCGAGAGAAATAACTATTGCAGAGCTTGAGATTTGTTTGTTGTTAAATAGTTTCAAGTGTTTCTACAAAAAAAATAATTTTGTTCAAACAAAAGTGAATTAATGTCGAGTACAATTAATTTTTATAAGGCACCCAGTAGTTTTGATCCAATTTGTTGTAAAACAAACGATTAGTCTATTTTTGTAATTATTCTTGTAGAGCTGAGAATTTATATATCCTTAGGGGTCTAATGACTGCTTTAGTGGGATTAACGAAAATGACTTTTAAATTGCGACTTACGAGTAAGAAAAAGTAACTGATTGATATTCATTAAGGACTTTTATTAATACTTAGTAGGGACATACGAGGGCGACCGCAAAACTAACTGGCCTGGCACATTTTCTGTTTTACTAGCAACTTTTTTTGTTGTTTTTTAAAAGCAATCTTTTATAAGCCATCTGTCAAAATTTTCGGATATATTTAATGATTATTTTCTTTGTTACAGGGGACTGAAGTAAACAAGTTTTATAATTTTTGAAAAATGGAAAATAAAGAGTTTCGTGCGGTAATTAAACACTTTTATATGAAAAGATGAATTGGATTCTGCTCATGGTGTTAATGCACCATCATACTCCACCGTGAAATCATGGGTTCAACAATTTAAAATGGGTCGTTCAAGTACGGAAGATGAACAACGCTCTGGAAGACCGAAAACTGCTACTACTATTGAACACATTAGAAAAATATTTAATGAAGTGACTAAAGATAGACGAATAAAGCTCAGAGAACTTGCTGATATTGTTAAAATTCAAGAAAAACAAGTTTGGAGTATTTTACATGATGAACTCCACATGAAAAAGCTATCCGCAAGATTGCTGCCGCGTTTGTTGACTTTGCCCCAAAAAATCGTCCGTTGGACCAATTCCGAGGAGTTTTTAGCGATTTATCAGCGTAATCCAATAGAGTTCTTGCGCCGATTCATAACTGTTGATGAAACATGGATCCATCAATACATCCCAGAATGCAAAGAACAGTAAAAACAATGGATAGAAGCTGGTAAAAGTGGTCCCAAGAAGGCGAAAACTGTTAAATCAGCAGGAAAAGTAATGGCCACAGTATTTTGGGATGCAAGGGGTATAATATTTATTGATTATCTTGAGAAAGGAAAAACTATAAATAGTGAATATTACTGTGCATTATTGGATCGGTTGAGTGAAGAAATCAAGATAAAACGACCGCATTTAGAAAAAAGTTATTTTTCATCAATATAATGCTCATTCAGACACTGCATTTTTAACTCAACAAAAACTGGCCGAATAACGATTTGAAATTGCTCCGCATCCACCATATAGTCCAGATTTAGCTCCTATTGATTATTTCTTGTTTCCACATTTAAAAAAAATTCTCGGTGGCAAAAAATGTTCGTCCAATAGCGAGGTTATTGCTGAAACTGAGGCATATTTTGAAGGTCTTGAAAAATCTTATTTTTCGGATGGAATTAAAAAACTTGAAAACCGTTTGATGAAGTGTATTGAGTTGGAAGGAGATTATGTTAAAAAATAAATAATTATAATTCCAAAAAAACGGTTCTTTTTATGTTAGGCCAGTTACTTTTGCGGTCGCCCTCGTAAATACTGTTACACACGTTTTATGCTGTAAAATAAAAAGTACTGAATGTTTTTGGACCAAATATTTTTTAATATATTTATTGATGTATTTTGTATCCAAAAAGAATCTACTCATTCGAAATGTCCGCCTTTTGCCTTTACACACGCCTTAAGTCGCACTGGCCAATCGTCAATAGCTGCACGAACCTCGTCCATTGGAAAATTGGCCACAGCTCGAACCAAATCAGTCTAAAGAGATCCAATGTTGGGGTATCTCTTGTGACAAACCTTGTCCTCTAAAACCGTCCACAATTTGTAATCGAATGGGTTCAAATCTGGACTGCCTGAGGGCCATTCTTCAGAGAAAATAAACGCTGGCAAATTGTTTCGAAGCCAGGCCAGGGACGTTTTAGCCTTGTGGGCCGGCGCAGAATCCTGCTGGAAAGTCCATGGCTGGTTTTGGAACAGGGAATTGCTAAGAGGCTTCACAACAGCTTCCAAAACGGTTACTTGGTAAACTTTGACCGGTGTTTTGACTCCTTGTTCGCAGAAATGCAGGTCAGTGACCCCATCGTAAGAGACACCCCACCAAACCATGACTGAAGCTGGGTGAAGACCCTTTTCCACCCTTGGGATCAGTTCAGATGCTTCCTTAGATGACCGCGCATACACTCTATCATTTTGCTTGTTAAATTTTTCCTGAACGGTAAAAATTTTTCATCCATGAACAAAATTTTTCTGTGCAAGTTATCAGCGTGTTTCACCAAAAGACGTTTACATTTTTCAATCCTATTTTTTTTAATGCTGCAATCAATAAATGTCCGGTACATCGTTTGAAAGCCCCAAGTCCCAAATCTTTTTTAATGATTCGACTCATGGACTTTTGCCTGATATTCATCTCACGGGCAATGATTTTCTGTTATCGGAGCGGATTTCTGTGAATTCTTGATTTAACGGCTTTGATGACATGCGGTGTTCGAACAGAGCGTGGGCGGCCCGACCGGTGGCGGTCTTTTACATCTACAGTCTCCTCATGCGGCTAATCCCTAGTGGCCGGAGCGTTTTGAAAATATCGCTTTTTTCCATTTCACACTTGAAATGCGCTATTTCAGCGATACGGTTCTCATTATCTGACCACTCCATGATGAAAAAATCCCGTTACAGAGTAACGCTACTGAGGTTAGCTTTCAAAACCCATATGACATTAACGGGGTATGTTCAGTTCTACTATTGAAATGGGTGTGTTCAATGTTGTAACACTATTTATGTCCCTACTAAGTAAAAGTCTCTAGCTAAAGTTTAATGCTGACTTTTAATTTAACCAAAAATTATTATTTTAATCAAAAATAATTGTTATTTCCGGATTTTAAAAAATTTCAAGACTTCTAGGAACTGGCCTGCCAAATTTCCAAAAAATCAAAATATGTAATCATTTTTGAAATTACAACAAAACTTTTAAAACGCTAAAAACATATATTATGTTAATAGAAATTAAAAATTACCTTCAAAATAAGCTATAGTACATTTAAACCGGTCAAGTACAGGGTGCAGCAAAAATCTCGAAGGGATTTGAAAATGTATTAACTTTTCTAATGTAATTTTTTCCCATTTTTCTTTTTAGGACTTGTAAAATACATCTGGGAGATAATTCATGAAAAATTACAACGTTATCCAACGAGCCAAAATCATAGAATTTTTTTTTGAACATCATCGATCAATAATTTAAACTCAACAAGCCTATCGTCGTCATTTTAATGTGCGGAATTCACCCTCCTAATCAATGATTCGACGCTTAGTAACGCAATTCGGGAACAAAGCCCAGTGAGGGATCTTCCACGAAGCGGAAGACCACGTTCTGCAATTAATATAGGAAATATTAAACGCGTTTAGAAGAGTAATGAGGAGAATCCTGAAACATCAACTCGAAGGCGCTCTGCTCAGCTGCAAATGTCTAACAGGGCTTAAGGCAGCATATTTAGGAGAAATTTACATCTTTTTCCATACAAAGTGCAGTTAGTGCAATACTTGAAGTCATGAGATTTCCAAGAACGAATAATTTATGCACTTGGCTTCCAAGAACTGGCCAGAGAACATAATAAATGCATTCATTATCTGATAATGAGCGATGAAGCCTATTTCCAGAATATGGGGTACTGAGAGCCCAAGGGTGCTTCATCAGCGACAATTAAATCCAATTATATGAACAGTATAGTGCGCAATTACGTCCCAAAGAATTATTGGACCATTCGTTTTCGATGATAACAATGGAAATGCTGCAACTGTCAATAGGGAGTGATACCGAGATATGCGCCAACATTTTTTAATGGTCAGCTCCTTCTGACAATCCAGAGATGTGGTTCCAACAAGATGGGACCACTGAACACACTGCTCGAACCACTATGCATCTTCGAAGAGATATTTTTGGCGAACGTTTGATTTCCAAAAATTTAGCATTCAATTGGCCTGCCCGTTCGCCGGTTTTAACAGCACCTGCTTTAAAAGAGAGGGTGTATATTAATAAACCTCGAACTCTTGAAAATCTGAAGGAGAATATTTGGGCCGAAATAATATACTCTGATTCATGTCATGGCAAATGCTCTCGAAAGAGCGCAACTTTGCGCGGCTGCCGTTGCTGAGAGTGTCGACTTAGTGCGGCATCATTGACTCATCATTGATCTTAACACCATTTACGCAGCAGCCTGATGCGAGTTTTGCTCAAAGACCTCACATTTTTTGCTAAGAAGATCAAATTGACTTATGATGGCCAATATTCATAAGCTATTTGGGACTAGGCGAAATCGTCCCTTTAAGGGACTCAAGTTATCTCAGTCAAGAGTACACTTTTTTGAGTATTTGCTAAACATATGCAATTTTTGTTGCATGGTTAACAGTTAAAATGGGTACTGTACAGTTAGTTTGGACGCAATACAAACCTCTAAAAAGGGCATATTTGCTAGACGTTTTGGCTCATGTGGCCCAGGAAACGTCCCGTATGGTTAGGGCTATTAACAGTCTATACGGACATATCGGTAAGAATCCAAATATAGTCATGTCGAAAGTTTTGCTGAAATGAGGGACGAAGGCTTGGTCCGAAGGGGCCCAAGGAATAGACACATTTTATTTTATTTTTCGTTTTCATTTTTTTTCTTTTTTTGATGTGGACAACATCTGAGCATCGAATGAGACCGATCCCATGCCCCAAAAGTGTTCCCTCCCAGAGATATGCGCGTTTTATGAAAGTGAAGTCGACGATTCTAAGCGCAAATAGGAAGGGACCTAATCTTTAAAATGGCTCTCCTGAACAAAACTTTTCATCAACTTTTCACTTTTTTTTTGATGTGGACAACATCTGAGCATCGAATGAGACCGATCCCATGTCCCAAAAGTGTTCCCTCCCAGAGATATGCGCGTTTTATAAAAGGGAAATCGACGATTCTAAGCGCAAATAGAAAGGAACCCAATCTTTAAAATGGCTCTCCTGAACAAAACAGGTTTTTATCCTTAGGTCCCTTTCTATTTTGCGCGTCACATATGGACATATTGCTACTCAAACTAAAAGAAATTTTGCTCAGAATCCGAAAGGGTCTAAAAAACGGACCAAATTTTGTTTTTCATTTTAGGTGCGTATGGACAATGGGCGTTATAAGGGTGAAGCGGTAATTTGCTTATTTGGGAATGAAATCAAAAAATTATGAACCTTACAAAAATTTATTTTACATTTTAATTATATTTTAAAGTAAGTGAATTTTTAAATTACATGGTTTTAAATAGTGTATCTGGCAAATGTCGATCTTCGCTATCCACACACTGCTACATACGTTTTCTGAAGTTCTCTTAAACTCTAACAGGCATGTCGACTTATATTCTGCCAATTTCAGTCTCAATATTGTTAATTAGGTCTTCCAAGGTGTTGGGACGGTTGATATAAACCTACGACTTCAGGCAGCCCCAAAAATCGCATGGGACCAAGTCTGGTGAGCGTGCCGGCCAGTTCACACCATCCCCCAAAGAGATAAGCCGTCCAGGAAACATTTGCCTCAAACAATTCATGGTAACCCTCGCTGTGTGTGCAGTGGCACCATCCTGTTGGAACCAGATATCCTCTAATTGCATTGCCTCAAGAGCCGGCTGAAAAAAATCCAAGAGCAAGTGATTGCTTCCGAGCAGAGCATTTCAAAGATTGCAGTACGGCTGCTCTTACTCTCTCGATGTTTTGTGGTGTTTGTTAAGCTCGTTTGTTTTATTTCGGTCTGTTGCTTTTACACATTGTACAGGAATTGACCGGCTCAAGACCTCTTCCTCCTATATTTAAATAGAAGACAAGTTTTTAACAAAAAGGCAAAGTGACATTGATTTTCGTGGCTGCACACTGGTGGTGCTGTAATCCTTCTCTCAGGTGTCCTTCGTACACATGACACATCCCCTGCTGTTCACAATGAAGTTACCCAATTTACAATTGATTGCCATCCAGTAACACGTCCACGTGGGGGAACAGCGAATCGTAAACGAAAAGCACGCTGCACTGCAATGATCGAGTGCGTAATTGAATATACGCTTCAACACAAAATTACCTCTCCACACGTGTCCAATGCATGATGGCAACTGAAAGGCAGACAAATTCAAATATCCCGTCAGCCACTATAAGTCACGCACACTCTCCACTCTCTTCTACCAACAGTGCCGCCATAGCCTACAGTGCAAAAAAGCAAAATTTCGCGCTCCACCCTGTATATGTGACGCGCAAAATAGAAAGGGACCTATGGATAAAAATTAGTTTTGTTCAGGAGAGTCATTTTAAAGATTTAAATACGTGTATCTTTGGTGTACCATCACTTTCATAAAACGCGCATATCTCTGGGAGGGAACACTTTTGGGGCATGGGATCGGTCCCTTTCTCTATGCGCTGTCACATATGGTTCGGTCTGGCCGAACTTCTAGGAGTTTTTTTTTTTTCTAATTTGGCGAACTTTAAAAAATTTTTAAAATTGTAAGTGATATTGCACTTATTTTTGCTATTATAAAGTGTGGTTCAATATCTTTATTGTGACGTCCACTTTTTGTTTGCACCAACTATATTTTTGTTGTAGTAACTCTTTTAAAACATATCAATTTTTAAAGAATTATGACTATGGAAAAACATAACTATTTTAAAAGCCTTTAGATAATGGAGTACCAATTTGAAAGGCGAGGGGTTCCCTATTTTTTGGAAGTAACACTTGTCCTGATTTCTTAAACATACCCGATTGGACGGTTTCGAATATCAATAGCTCAAAATAATCCATGAGTCCTTAGCTACAATCCATGAGTCCTTAGCTACAACCTCAAAAGTTATTGAATTTGGTAATGGCAATTGTTTCTAGGACACTGTGCTCCGTCTTTTCGTAAAGTCGCCAGCATTTACAAGGGAAAACCTATTGCTGGGTTACCTGTGTGATATCTGTTCACACAAACCATCATTGTATGACCCACAAACATTAATTATTACCACGCACTGATAAATTTCATGCTACATCTATTTTCGATTTAAATATATCATTTATTTTATATAAAAACGAGTTCTAAAAACTTAATTTAAAATTTCAATTTATAAAAATATAACAAAATTAATAATTTACATTCAATATTTATAGGAAATAAACTATTTAGGTTCCATTATGTGAATAGTGTCGGAAAGTTCGTGACAATAGGGGCATTACTTTGTTCCTAAACAAAACATGAAATTAAGGCACGTTTTTGAAATCAGAAATTCTGATTTTCGAATTAAATTCTAATAGGTGTAACCGCCATCAGCGGAGTAACCCTGGGGTATGGTCTCGGGTATTTTGCCGGAAGGTGCCGAATATGAGTAGCCATCGTTACCACCATTTCCGTTGTCCGAGGATGGGGCACCATATGATGAAGATGGGGCACTTGGAGCGTTGTACGAAGAGGACGGACCTGTAGGTGCACCATAGCCGGAAGATGGAGTTTGAGCTGGTGCACCATAGCTTGAAGAAGGAGCGCTGCTATATCCAGGAGCCGAAGCTGCTTGTTGAGAGGGAGCTCCATATGACGAGCTAGGGGCATTATAGCTAGATGAGGGGCCGGTGGGTGCTCCATAACTGGAGGATGGTGTCTGAGCTGGGGCACCGTAGCTGGAAGAAGGGGCTGCAGAGTACCCAGGAGCTGAACCCGATTGTTGGGCTGGGGCACCATACGAAGAGCTGGGAACGGAGGGCGACGAGTAGCTAGATGATGGCCCAGTTGGTGCACCATAACTGGATGATGGAGTCTGTGCTGGAGCGCCGTAACTTGATGAAGGTGCCTGGGCCGCAGGTGCACCATAACTAGATGAGGGAGCTTGAGCTGGAGCACCGTAACTCGAAGAGGGAGCCTGTGCTGGAGCACCATAACTGGAAGAAGGTGCCTGGGCGGCAGGTGCACCGTAGCTAGAAGAGGGAGCTTGAGCTGGAGCACCGTAACTTGAAGAAGGTGACTGGGCAGAAGGTGCACCATAACTGGAAGACGGTTCCTGTGCTGGCGCTCCATAGCTTGAGGATGGTGCCTGTGCGGCTGGTGCACCGTAACTAGACGATGGCGCCTGAGCCGGGGCTCCATAACTTGAAGAAGGTGCCTGGACCGAGGGTGCGCCATAACTTGAAGAAGGTGCCTGGGCCGAGGGTGCGCCATAGCTGGATGAGGGCGCTTGGGCGGGGGCTCCATAACTGGATGAGGGTGCTTGAGCAGGGGCTCCATAGCTGGATGAGGGTGTTTGTGCAGGGGCTCCATAACTGGATGAAGGAGTTTGAGCTGGGGCACCATAGCTCGATGAAGGTGTTTTTGCTGGGGTCCCGTAGCTGGTCGATGGCGGCTGAATAGGCTGGAAGCCAGAAGATGAACCTTGAGAAGGAGCTCCATAGCTGGATGAAGGTGTTTGAGCAGGAGCGCCATAACTAGAAGAAGGAGATTGCGCTGAGGCGCCATAGCTCGAAGAAGGGGTTTGAGCTGGAGCGCCATAACTTGACGAAGGAGTTTGAGCTGGAGCACCATAACTGCTGGAAGGTGTTTGTGCTGGAGCGCCATAGCTGCTTGAAGGTGCTTGAGCTGGAGCGCCATAGCTAGAGGAAGGAGCTTTAGCGGGAGCTCCATAACTCGAAGAAGGAGTTTGAGCTGGAGCGCCATAGCTACTGGATGGAGTTTTAGCGGGAGCACCATAACTAGAAGATGGAGTTTGGGCAGGGGCACCATAACTGGAAGAAGGCGTTTGTGCCGGGGCACCATAACTTGATGAAGGCGTTTTGGCCGGGGCACCATAACTAGATGATGGCATTTGAGCTGGAGCTCCATAGCTAGAGGAGGGTGCCGATGGAGCACCATAACTACTTGATGGTGTCTTGGCAGGTGCACCATAACTGGAGGATGGAGCTGCTGGCGCTGAAGGAGCTCCATAGCTACTTGAAGGTGCCTTAGCAGGTGCTCCGTAGCTAGAGGAAGGCGCAGAGGGAGCACCATAACTAGAGGAAGGAGCCTTTGCTGGAGCACCATAGCTAGATGAAGGAGTTTTGGCAGGAACTCCATAGCTAGTAGAGGGTGGAGAAGACTTAGGAGGGCCATAGCTAGACGATGGAGCACGAGCGGGTGGACCATAGCTGGAAGATGGTGCTTTGGCGGGGGCTCCGTAAGACGAGGATGGTGGAGATGACTTGGACGGTCCATAGCTGGAAGAAGGAGCGCGAGCTGGAGCACCATAACTGGATGAGGGCTGTTTTGGTGGACCATAGCTGGAGGAAGGACGGCTTGCCGGTGGTGGTCCATAATTAGAGGAAGGACGGCGTGGAGAAGTTTTCTTAGGAGGGCCATAGCTGGAGCTAGGCCGGCTGGGGGAACCATAACTAGAAGCCGGACCCGATGGTGGTGGCGGTGGACCGTAACTTGACGAAGGACTTCTGGGTGGGAGTCCGTACGATGATGAAGGACGGGATGAAGCACTGGCATAGGGACCACCTGAAGGTGCACTGGGAGCATAGCTAGACGATTTAGAGGGTGCAGCCGGAGCACTGGCATAGGGTCCACCCGCGGGAGCGCTTGGAGCGTAGCCATTAGAAGCTGGACCCGAAGCCGGTGGCAAATACGAGTTCGAAGGCGAATTGTAAGATGATGACCCGCCACCCTTTTGACCTGAAGAAGGTGGCAAATAACTGTTGCCAATGGGGGCTTCACGTTTCACAGCCTCCCCTCCTAAAGCAAATAACGCAACGCATAAAAGCTAAGACAAAGACAACAAAACAAACGAACATTGTACATGGCAAAAATCAAGGAAGATCGACAAGTCGGTTTTCTACATGAAATATACGCTAACTTACCGTGGCTGAGGTGGCAAAGAGCTTCATGGTGGAAAATATTGCTTAAAACCTTTTCGTTGTTAATTTCAACAGCAACGAACTGCAAAGAAATGAAAAAGGGGAAGAACAGAAATAAGTTTTCAATATTTAGCGAATGTAAATGATCAAAAAGACAGTTTAGCAAAATTCAATTTGTTTTTAAGTTTCGGTGGTTTATTCTGAAAATAAAATATAGCCCTTGTTCAACAAAAGGGTATTAACTGAAAGTTTAGAAATGTCTAATAGAATAGGTTGGGAATGGTCACTGTGTGTCGTTTTCTTTACAAAGAACGAAAAATGAAAGATTTTGAGTTGATACCCTTAACTAAACAAGTGCAATATTGGCGGTAAAACTAAACATTTTTTTTTTAAATTTACGTAAAGGTACTTTTGATTCATTACTCGTATATGAATTTGTAAAGTTATGGTCTTTTTAGAGACAGCGTAATTTTAAGAGTGGTCGCAAACCTTGCAAATGATCAAATATTCGAGCAAAACTTTAAATTTTCACCATTTGTGTCATGGTGTCATTACTTTTTGCATTACCTGGTAATGACAGGTCATTGCCCACAGCATTATTTGGAACCATAATATAATGACTTACTTATAAAGACTGTATCCTGTTTCTTTGATGCCCATGAAACAGACTTAGGCAGAAAAATCGAAATTTCTGTAGAATTTTCCCTGTCAATTCATATACGAAAAAAAAATTCAAGATTTTGTTTAAAAAAAAACCCGTGTCTTCTATACCTTTATGACCAATACAAACCTTACAAGGTATTCCTCTATGGGTGAGGGTTAGTCGGTTTACCTAACTACAACTTTTTCCTTCTTTTAATGCTTATTTATAGCTCTTTGTTGCTATTTGTAATGGAAATAAAAAAAATCCTCATACACGACAAATACAAAATAATTCAAAATAATGTGGAGGTTGATATACATTTTAATTTTTAACTCGAAAAGTAAAAGCGTGGCCACCCAAACATTTTTTGTGCCAATAGCCAACATAATAGCCATTTACCAAATTTTTTTTAAAAAATCATAGGTATATTTTCTCGTTTTTTTTCAGAATATAAAAAAAAATTTTAATGAATTTTTTTTTAAAAAAATATATATTTAATATATAATAACTATAAATTTAGTCCTGATAGTTTACAAAAAAATCTTCTTAAATATCATAACTAAAGTATGCAAAATGCAATTTCCATAATTCAGATTTTTTTTGAAACCCCCAAACTGTATTTTTTTTAAAACACTATAGTGAACCAGTGTATACAATTTAGTCAAAATCAAAGACCTACTTGAAAAAGTGATCGGTTTTTTATGGAATTGATGAATGGTATTGCACAGACTTTTGAACAAAAATGGTTTCTATCTTGTTAACTTTTTCTTAATTCTTAAACTTTGGACACACTAAGAAAAACACTTTAGCAACATTGAAGAAAACTTCGTCATCGCAGACCTGTTTAACACTCTATTTTGCATATAGGCAAATGCAGTATTAAATAATTACTAAAAATCCATATTGCACGAGACAGATATTGCAAAAAATCCACAATGAAAAAGAAATAGTAAATGCGGCTAAAACATTGAAAAAAGCACTTCGTTCGCTACTCGTACATGTTTAAATGCAAAATGGCTTTTCTGCTACATTTACGGTCGATCTTAACTAATCATCAGAGTTAGATTTCGATTTTGTTGCAAGTTTTACACAGCAAAAACAACGAGCCCATAATACCATGAAAATGTTAAAGAGAAGTGGTGGTGGTAGGTGGGGGGTAGGCAGCAAGCGGCCTGATCAACATTGTATTGTAGCTGATAAGTGGTACACGTCGAGTGCGTTTTTAACCTAACCGAGGTCAAGTTAATGTAACTGAAGTTCCATCATCGTCGTCATCGCCATCATCATCATCTTCACCATTAGCATCATCATCATTATTTATGAATGACACAATGTTTTGGAGTTGAAAAGCAAAAACAATGACAGCAACAACAGAAAACAATAAACCAACGAAAGATGAAAATATCTGATGAACAGAAAATGTTGATTTTAATTGACGTTTAATGATTTAAAACTTCCCTATTACATGTACTTGGCGCTGCGGCTGCCGCTTACCCGCACTACATATTCGTCGCACTCGTACTCCAATAGATGTTGGTGTTGCGTTGCGTTATGTTAACCAGTTGCGGCTGCGCGGCAGGCGATACCAATTGGAGTTAATAGGTTTTGTTTTTTACATTTAGTTTTTTTTGGTTTTGTTTCTTTTCTTTTGTTGTGGTTTAGTTTCCATGGAAAGTAAAAGGGAGCTAGAAAAGATGTAACGAATCGCGTTGTCTTGTATCGTTGGGCATTTGTAATGTTTTATTGCACAAGTTTGGAAAAACGGCTGGAATTTCTGTACAATTATCAGGTGGCATGAAGTGCGTTTAATTTGTCACACTATTTGGGAAAAATTAGGAAAATTTCGTTAAAGACTAATCAACTACAGGGTGGGCGATTTCAAATTTGAATAGGCTGTAAAAAGAAGTACTGATAATTTTTTCTAATTTTTAGTTTTATTGGATAGGTTGAACATTGTCAGTTAAATAATGGAATACAATAGCATTCATATGACTACCACTACCTCATCCGATCGACCCAGTTTTCTAGTTCATTTTGGATTGTTTCGGGTCAAATCTCTTTAATGGCAACTACTTACTCTTTCCCAGATGATAGTAACCTCTGTCATTCATATTCATTCGACCGTAGGCCGAGTCTTCAAGATATTGAAGACAAAAGGCGAATTATGGATGAGACACTTGGTCAGGATCTACTGCCCATTTCCGAATGGGGTCGAGTGAATAGAGTAGATTTTAATGCACGTAAGATACAGTGCGGCTTGTTGTCTCACAAGCGATTCGCTGACCCAACAATATCGTCAATTTCTATCGATGGTACGGATATTGAACAATCAGAAGCTCTCGATGTTCTGGGCATGGAAATACAATGTGACGCCCGTTGGGCGAGACATGTATTCGAAGTGTCGAAAGAAGCACTCAAGTACATAGGCTTCTTAAAGCGGTTCAAGAAATACTTCACTCCTTCTGATCTTTTCAATATATATACAACTTACATCAGGCCAAAGATGGAATACAACTCCCATATATGGGCAGGTGCTCCAAAATCATACTTGGAGCTACTTGACCGTGTTCAAAGGAGAGCGATGGTTCAACTCTATTGTTTCCCTTGAGCATCGTCGGAATGTGGGTTGCTTGACGCTGTTCTATCGTTACTTTCATGGTGTGTGTTCATCAGACATCCGTCGCCTTAGTCCTGACGTGAGGATGTTCGGCAGGAATACGAGACTTTCTAGGAATTCACACCCGTTTGTTATCGATTGGCCAGTTGACCGCACTATACACTACAGATCAAATTCGTTTTTCGCTCGTACAGTCCGTATGTGGAATCGACTTCCGGCAAATGTATTTCCCACTGATTGCAACATCCAGAAGTTCAAGGCAAGCGTCAATAATCATTACTCCCTCTTCCCCCCTTCCGATCCTTCACTTTCCACTCGCCAACGCAATGCACCGCATGTATAGGGCGCATCCCCTGAGTGTTGGTTATTTAAAAAAAAAAAAAAAAACTACGATTTCATGTTTCAACGCTTCTATTGTCTCTGGCTGCTTTGCGTAACAATTATCCTTAATGGCTCCCCATAGAAAATACATATTAAGAGCTCAAATTACAGTTTCGAGGCTTCCAATTGACATCACAATTTCGGCGAATTATTCGATTTTCAAAATATCGATGATTGCCTTGGCTGTGTGACTGGTGACCCCGTCTTGTTAAAACGAAATGTCGCCCTTGTCATTCTGGCGCGGTAACGCTCACCGTTGGCGGTACGACGGCTACTTGCTCATTTTCGAAGAAAAATGGCCAAATGATGCGGCCAGCTCAAAAACTACACCAAACAGTGGCTCGTTGTGGATGCATTGTCTTCTCAATAGTCACATGTGGGTTCTTTGAACCTTTTATGCGGCAATTTTGCTTAATAACATAGCCACCGAGATGAAAATGGGCTATATCTGAGAACACGATTTTTCAGTAAAATTCTTCATCTCCTGCCATACAGTCTTCAGCCCATTGGGCGAAGCGAAAACGCATCAGATAGTGTTTCATTATTAAATGACGAAGTTCAAATTTTGCAATAAAACCAGAAATTTGAAACAATTATCAGTACTTGTTTTACAGCCCAGTCAAATTTAAAATTTAAAATGGCCAACCCTATATAATGTTTTCGGAGATTCTATTACAAAATTGAAAACTTGCAAGTTGAGCACTATTAAAATACAGTTTCGGTTTTTAAATTACTAATACTTCGTAGATTACATCACCATCCAATAATTTTTTTTCCTACCCAGCAGAATTCATCTGCATTGTACCGATCGATTAATTATTACTATTTAATTCCACTGAGCGATAATTGTTCCTCCGCCTGTCCTATCGTTGTAATCAAAATGGCATATATGAACTTATTTTGACTAAATTTTGGATATTGTTTACGATTTAGCGAAGGACGAACCTTATTCAAATTGGCCCATATTTATTTATGTTTCGATATCAAACAAAGGTCTTTTTCGATTCCAGATTTTAAGAAGCTATATTTTACTTTCGATTCTGATCTAATGATTTTAGAGTGAACAGTAGCCACTAAAATTGGACCTTTCGTTCCATGTTTTGAATAGCCCCCACAGAATGGTCCCCTCCGTCTTGAGGTCCATCCGATCAAATTTTGTATGGTACTTTATAAGCACTCAACAATTACCATTTTTTGTTCGGTGGAATACTCTACAGCCAGCAGTTTCCTGTTGATCATTGCAAAAACACATTCGTTGCTTGGGGTCTGAGGATGGTGAAGTAGCGTTCACCGAAACTGCAGAGTCACCCATGCTGGCAACTAAAAGTCTTTTCGACTGCCTTTTGAATAACTTTGTATTTTCTCTTTAAAAAAAGTTCAAATGAAACTTTGTCTCAAATCTGCTTATGAACTAAGCATAACAGTTTTGAAAGAAAAACTAGACATTCCAAAAAAAAAAAATTGTTCAATGTTTCGATGCAAAGATCTCTCCCAATTTGAGATTCTGCCACATGTAACTTGCGATATTTAGTACAGTGTATTAAGGGAGATTTATGATCAATCCAATCCACGTTTTTATAAAGGCCCTTTCAGATTTGAGGTCCTGTCGCTCTACAAAAAACATTTTACATCCGATCGTGATGATTATATTTTGAATATGAGTTTAGAAAGATATACGACCAAACGTATCATCGCCTACTGTACATAGCGCCCTTCCGCTTACAAAGCCACATATCATATCTAATCTAGCGACCTATTGAGTCCATCAAAGCTCGATATTAGAGATTCGGTTAGTAACTGCATCCATTAAGCACAAGCCGTACCCCGTGACGACCCTGATAGGAGTCATCACGGGGTACAGATTAATAGGCACTATTACCAGAATGTAGAAGAAGAGGAGTCAGTGGATCATTTTGCTATGAACAGAAAACAGACTTGCTCGCCTAGTCAGTAGATTCTTTGATGATTTGGCCGATGTACCTCTCAAGTCACTCATAAACTTTGTTAGAACTTCAAGCTTGATTCGAATTGCTCGAACCTGCTTATAACCATAACGCATAACAGTCCAAAAGAGATAGGCTATCTATACATCTTATCTATCTACCTCCACTTTCTTTTTCTCCTAAAACGTATTACTTTCCCCCTGTTTGTGATCACGATTTTCATGAGGATTGTACAATGGGTCTTTTCAGGCTACTAAGTGTGCACTCCTTTTTCTTCTGGCGGGCTACTCTAACCTATTAGCGCCGTATAATTAGTCGGCTGGCACCAAGATTGTCAGCATTTGGCAATTCCAACAGAAAGTCTTGTTCTTGTGTGTGTATACAATTTAAGAGTTGCACACGAAAAAAAAATGGTAGATAATCGGTTGGAACTACAATGATTCGTTTGTAACAGAGGCATTTTGTTCTAATCAACAAATGTTTAAAATCGTAATGGATATTTGGTTCGAAATAACACAAGATGATATATATATATATATATATATATATATATATATATATATATATATATATATATATATATATATATATATATATATATATATATATATATATATATATATATATATATATATATATATATATATATATATATATATATATATATATATATATATGATCATCATACTGTACTCACATCTTCTTGACCGTTCATACCAATAAAACGATAAAAACGTATTTAGGTACGACAACTTATGGTTACGACAACCAATAGTTTTGAAAACATTTTGTTATTGTAACCAAAATTAAATATGACAAGTAAAACTTATAACCAACAACGGTGTTTTAATGGTATTTTTTTTAAAATAAAATAATTCGATTATTACAAACTTGAAACCAATCGATTAACCTAAGTTTTTTTTCCCAGTAAAAATCATCCGTTTCAATTTTTCCTCTTCATGATCATTTCATAATTACTTTAAGTAACTCAACTGTATTAGCAAACAGTTTATTGTCTAAAAAAATTGCCAAAGACGGCTAAAGAAAAACCCTGGCGGGTTTAGAAACAGCTGTACAGTCTGTCTGGCAACCGTAGCCAATACATTTCAACAATTTTTTAGTTGTTTCTGAAAAAGAAACATCAAAAATGTCTCGAACCAGAATAAAAACTGTTCAAGTCATAATAAATTTTAAATTTGTTTATTGTTTTCTTTGAATAAGTGTGGTATGTGCATTTTTAAATCCAAAAGTTTATTTTGGAAGGTTCAGATACATGGTTTGTTGCACCGATACTACATTCGGTTGTACTGATGGAATACTCGAGGTGCTCGGTTGGCAAAAAAACTCGGTTGTTTCCGAATTTGTTCTCTGTGATTGGAACGAATGCCATCAGTAGATTCAACACTTATCAATTAAGTTCTACATTCCATCCTAATTTCTCTCAAATCAGTAAGATGTGCACTTTATCACTATCTAATGTCGGGGTTCGTACAAATTTAGAAAAGCTGTTATTACGAGGGCGGTTCGGAAAGTTCTTAGCCATTCAATGAAAGAGAATAGTTAGTTTTTCAAAAATATTTTTATTTTTCAATATAATCTCCTGAAACTGAATACACTTAGTCCAACGCTTATCTAGCAATTCTATCCCTTGGTTAAAATAGTTTTCCTCAAGGTCTTCAAAATAGTGTTTTACAACTGTAATTGCATCTTCATTTGAGGTAAAACGCTTGCCAGCAAGGCATTTTTTTAACATTTGGGAACAGGTAAAAGTCACTGGGAGCTAAATCAGAAGAATTAGGTGGGTGGTCAAGCAACTCGTACTTTAATACGTTGATTTTAGCCATTGTTAAAACACTCTTGTGCGCTGGTGCGTTGTCTTGATGAAAAATTATTTTTTTGAGTTGTAAGCCAGGACATTTTTCTCGAATTTGTACATTTAATTGATCTAAAAGGTTGCAATAGTACTCTGAATTTATTGTTTTACCCTTTTGCAGATAGTCAATCAATAAAATATCTTTGGAGTCGCAAAAAACCATTGCCATAACCATACCAGCCGATTGAATTGTTTTTGCCTTCTTTGGGGCACTTCCTCCAGCTTCAGTCCATAGTTTGGATTGTTCTTTTGTCATTGGAGTATAGTGGTGGATCCATGTCTCATCAACAGTTATGAAACGATGCTTAAAATCCATTTTATTTCGCTGAAAACGATCCAAACAAGCTTGAGAAATGTTCATTCTTATGCGTTTTTGGTCGACTGTTAACAAGCGCGGCACCCATCTTGCAGACAGCTTTTTCATCTGTAGTTCTTCATGCAAAATTAAATGAACTCGATCATTTCAGATGCCCATGACATTAGCTATTTCACGCACTTTTATTCGTCGATCATGTAATACCATATCATGCTCTTTGGCTACAATTTCTGTTGTTGTTGCTGTTTTTGGACGTCCACTACGTGGTTCATCTTTAATGCTTGTACGACCACGTTTAAATTCACCAACCCAATATTTTACTGTTGCATATGAAGGAGCACTTTCACCTAACACACTCACACAGATAGTCAATCAATAAAATACCTTTAAAGTCCCAAAAAACCGTTGCCATAACCTAACCAGCCGATTGAATTGTTTTTGCCTTCTTTGGGGCACTTCCTCCAGCTTCAGTCCATTGTTTGGATTCTTCTTTTGTCTCTGGAGTATAGTGGTGGATCCATGTCTCATCAACAGTTATGAAACGACGCTTAAAATCCATTTTATTTCGCTGAAAACGATCCAAACAAGCTTGAGAAATGTTCATTCTTATGCGTTTTTGGTCGACTGTTAACAAGTGCGGCACCCATCTTGCAGACAGCTTTTTCATCTGTAGTTCTTCATGCAAAATTAAATGAACTCGATCATTTCAGATGCCCATGACATTAGCTAATTCACGCACTTTTATTCGTCGATCATGTAATACCATATCATGCTCTTTGGCTACAATTTCTGTTGTTGTTGCTGTTTTTGGACGTCCACTACGTGGTTCATCTTTAATGCTTGTACGACCACGTTTAAATTCAGCAACCCAATATTTTACTGCTGCATATGAAGGAGCACTTTCACCTAACACATTCACCATATCATTATGAATTTCTTGTCCCGATAAACCTTTTTTATGTAAATATTTAATGACACCACGCATTTCTAATTTTTCCATTGTAAAAAAATCGCGGATGCGTCTTTTGTGAACACTTGTTTCTATATGAAGAAGTTGCCAGATCGAATTTAACATGTGTTCATAGCAGAGATGGAAGTTTCCAAAACACTTAACTTTTTTCTGTTTATAGCGCGCTTTTTGTGCTAGGCTAAGAAGTTTCCGAGCCGCCCTCGTAGTCTTAAAAATTAATCTCGTTCTCGTCGACATTTACGAGGGGAAAAACCAACTCTAACATTTTTTGAAGTTCTACCCAGATTTAGGTATATATGATAGTAGATCATTCTTAATATCAACCAAGGCGGCTCACAAGGTCCGGGAGCTTACGTGGTGGAAATCTGCTGCTGAAGATGTACTGTTAAATGTTTCCAATGAATCTAGGCTACCCATTGCAAAACTTCGGCCCACTTAGATGTTCGATAACTAAATTAAATCAACAAGTGGTTCTTAGTCGATCCGTAAAGTTTGAAGTAAATTGAGCTCAAATATTCTCAAGTGCTGTTGGATATAAAAAAATCGCTTTCAAAACTCTTAACGCACAAAGATGTAAATTTCCTCTAGTCAGAATGACGACGTATGAAATTGAATTAAATTTCATTACATCATTACTCATCTAACCCATAAAATCCATGCAACCAACAACGGTGAGCTGGTGTTCACATCATCACCACGACTGATGCGATTTAAGCGTCCACATTACCCATTCGAAGATGTTTATGTGCAGTATTCAATTTTTATTATATTCAAACCCAATAGAAATTCACCATCAGCCTGGCTTCGCTAACAAACCAGCCGACCATAGGTTATGGTTTATGTTATAAATAACATTGAAAAAAATAGTGCAAACCGAAAAATATATGGAAAGAAATAGAAAAAAAGCATAGCACATGTAGACAAAATATAATTAAATTCCGCAAAAATATACAAATATGGAAATATACATACATAGTATATGTATGGATGTATGTAGGCATACATACATGCAAAGATATGAACACCAAAAAGAAAAGAACTGATAAAAAAACAACAGAAAAAATTGAATAACTGACAAAATCCAATTTAATATAAGGAAACTGCAGAAGCAGACACAAAATATGCATCAGTGTGAACAATTTTATTTCGCTTCATTTGAGCATCCAACGCACGCGTTGTGCACAGCTTTTGTTTTGCATTACAAGTGCCAAGAGTAGGGATGCCAGTTCGGATAAGAGTATCCATCAGGATGCTTTTATTAAATTCAAAAATTGGTGCCTATTTTCAATGACCATGCTAAAAAAGAATTTCAACCCAAACTGCAGTACATTTTAAATTGGTCAAGAGAGTGTCAGGTAATTTGTAGTCCAAATTATTGTACGAGTTGTAATTTTCTGCGCGAATATGGCACAAGTTAGACAAGTTAGAGCGTTAAAACGTTGGCTTCTTGTAGTGGCAGTTTAACATAGTCAACGCTGGCTACCCAAAATTCTCTAAACAAACCTAAACTATAAAGACGATATTTAACAATAGCTCCAATGAGTACAAGAACTACGGGGTCTTTATTCACGACTGGACAAATTTCACCAGCGTATTCATCGGATCATTTTATGAAAATGTGTTTACTACGACCCGAAAATGTAAGGAGGCGAAATGGCAGCAGTTTAAAAATTTTCGGATTGGTGGTCTAAGGGTACTAGGGCAAATCCCAAAACACCAGTTGTCGTAATTAAATTTTTTTTTTTTTTTTTTTGAAAGCAAAATATTTTTTTTTATTTGTTTTTGAACATTAAAATTTTACATTTTAGCCAAATAGTCATCACTTTGGAACGGTAGGAACTCTGGGCTCCGTTTATGTAATTTTGGAAAAGTAAGAGGTAGGGCTATCTTTCACGAGAAAAAAACTCGCACCTCTGGTTCAGGACCTAGCAATTTTACCCTAGTACCATCCGACTACCAATCCGAAAATATTCAAACCGCTGCCATTTCGCCACTTGCATGAAATAAGCCAAGGAATACGCTGCTGAAATTTGTCCAGATGTGAATGAATCATTCTGTATATACGGACTTACACGGAGTGTTTGCAAATTCAACTATGTTGTGTTTGCATGCAAACATATTAACAAATTTTGTTTCTCCGTGAAGAAGTATTTCTAGAACAACCTCCTCAGGGTTTTTTTTAATGGACTTCACCTCAAAGGTTTTTTTTATGTATGACTCTGATAAATAACTCGATTGGAAAGCCACCAAAAGTTTGAAAGATGTTGTCTGTTTCTTAGGTGGTTAATCATAGTGACATTCTTGCCATAAATTAAAGACTAAATCAAGCTCAGGTGCCGAGATGTTGCAAGGTAGTGGGCTACTGTGGTGTGATGGTTAGAAAGCAAGCTGGTCATAAACGTAAAGCCTTTTTTTTAATTCGTGACTATGAATAATTCATTAATTGTAGGCCCAGGTTTATTTGCTGAAATTTGATTCGTTCTGATTGTACCAGTTTGTACTGGTGGTTTCTTTAGCCAAATTCCCCTTTGATCGTTTGATCAATACCGAAAAGTAAGGGAACGTTCTCTGTTGATTTAGAATCATTCGTTTTAAACTTACGCGTAAGGACGAATAGGGATCAATTATACTATCTCCATCTGGCAAAGAAAAATATGATTGCTATTTTCACTACTTATCATTTGGAATGTACTCAATCCATTTTGAGCAGAAAGTTTCATCTATATAACTTCAACAATTTACAACTGAATAACAAAATTGGGCCATTTTGAGCTAATCGAGAGAAACCAGGAAATGTACCCAAGGCACAGGGCCATCAAAGGCAATAAAAAAAGATGACTGGGAAATTTAACTAAATCGCTTATCCAAATATTTAGTCGCTAATGTGGTGCAAAAAATATATAATGTTCGATATAATGGGTGATCCAAGTAGAGATACTTTTTCAATAGCCTTTTTTTTGACAGATCACGTTTGAGTCGTGCTGTCATGTTATTTTTGTTTAGCATTGTTTGGCATTATATCATGGCAAGACTTACGCCTGAACAACGTTTACAAATCGTTCAACTTTATTACGAGAAACGTGTTTTGTGCACTTCGTTCAACTTATGGTCAACATAATCGGCCAACATTTCTGGCTCAATGGGCATGAAAACAAAAAAAAAATTGTTGCATTTAGGACGAAGAGCTTCAGAAGAGAAGAGGTTCAAGAGCTGCCACTTCATCTAGAAAAAACAACGGTTTGGTGTGGTTTGTGGGCCAGTGGAATCATCGGTCCATATTTCTTTAAAACTGATGCCGGCGAGAGCGTAATCGTCACTGGCACCGTTATCGTGCCATGATAACCGACTTTTTGATGCCTAAAATTGAAGCTCGTGATCTCGGCGACATTTGATTTCAACAAGACGGCGCCACTTCCCACTCAACGCATCAATCAATGAATTTATTGAGAGAACACTTCGGTGAGCAGATAATTTCACGTTTTGGGCCGGTCGATTGGCCACTAAGATCGTGTGATATCACACCGTTAGACTTTTTCCTGTGGGGATATGTAAAGTCTAAAGTTTAGGCGGACAAACCAGCTTTGATTTAGGCCTTGGAGAAAAACATCACGCATGTCATTCTCCAGTTACCAGTCGAAATGCTCGAACGAGTCATCGAAAATCGGATTCAACGGATGGACCATCTGAGACGTAGGTAGCCGCGGCCAACATTTGATAGACATAATCTTTAAAAAACAAATGTTCCTTCAAATGATAATAATGATTCCCCATTCAATTTGAATTTTCTGTGTTTTATTCTTTAAACAAGTAGGGAACCTCGAAATTGATCACGCGTTATAAAATATTTTTCTTTGCAATTTTAAATACCAATTTTCTAATAGATTAATTGGTTGGTTAGGTGGGTCGATTTAGCTATAAATATTGTGACATCGATTTTTTGATAGCCTTTGGCATGAGGAAAAAATGAAATCAACTACGACATATCAAAAAAAAAAAAAATTTAGAGGCGCCCGAATTTTAATTTTTTTGACTTTTTCTCAATATTTATTTTTAAGGTTTTTTTTAGTAGGTAAAAAATACAATTGTTTTTTTGAATATTACCTTTCGTATTTCTATTCTCACGCGCTTATATCTTATATTGCATTATATGTTAGTATGAATTGTATATCACCTTGGAAAGGTAATATTTAAAAAATATATGTGACAGCGCATAGATAAAGGGACCTAAGGGTAAAAAATCAATTTTCACTTTTTTTGTTTGATGTGGACAACATCTGAGCATTGAATGAGACCGATCCCATACCCCAAAAGTGTTCCCTCCCAGAGATATGCGCGTTTTATGAAAGTGATGGTACACCAAAGATACACGTATTTAAATCTTTAAAATGGCTCTCCTGAACAAAACTGGTTTTTACCCTTAGGTCCGTTTCTATTTTGCACTTCACATATATTTTTCTTACCAATTAAAAAAAACCTTGAAAATAAAAGTTGAGGAAAAGTAAAAGCCTTGAAATTTAGTCGAGGCGCCCAAATGATTTTTTTTAAATGTCTAGTGAAACTGTTTTTCCTTATGCCAAAAGCTATCGAAAAATCGATTGCTAAATCGACCCACCCTAACGGACATAGTAAAGCAAATTTTGCTACGTATGCAAATATAGAGTTATTTTGAAGTAATGGCTGACATTATGGCATGGGCCAAAAGGGCCCAAAAACCGGATTTTTTTGTGTGCTTTAGTAGTGTAGGGGCAGTGGAGGGTACTGAACGACATTTTTATTTGATATAAAATAAAATTATTTTTTTTGTTTATTTAATTTATACGATTATATTTTAGTTTTGTTAGCAATCAATTTTAATTTTTTAATCTTACTTTATTATACAATAATTGTTTTTTTTATTTAAATATTACTTTTTATTAATTTTTTGTCCATTTCGTGCAAAGACGTCATTTTTTTAACTAAACTGTTGTTGTGTTAATTTCACCAGATTTTGCAAAAACCAACGTCCATTTTATAGAAAGGTAAGATTTAAATGTTTAGCTTTGAAAGGTTTTTGTGTTTAAAAAATAAACACACAAAATCCAGATAAAAAGTTGCTGCACTAGATTTACATGATGTTGCTCATTATTAAAAAAAAATTGTTTTTGGATTGCATATATTGATCGCATATCTAATCACAACGCCGTTTTACAATATTTTTCATACCCGTATTTGTTTTAAAAATATTCAACTAAATATATTAAGTCACATATAATTGTTGGTTGAATATTGTTTTTTTAAGTCGAAGCCTTTGGTTGCAATACGAGTATTGAAATACATGTAAAATCCTTTGTATTATTAATATCCATAACGACTGTAAACTATATTATATATTGAATATTTTCACTAAAACTTCAAAACTGTTATTTGTTTTTGAGTAATCATGTTTTTTTAGTTTATAATTTTAAAAGTTCCAATTCAAATTTTAAGACTCATTTAGTCACAATGGTTTCATTTCACTTATGTGAGCCTACTTTTATATTTCACCTGACTCAATTTGTATTTGTTTGTATTTTTTAATTGTTCTGTCTATTTGCGTAGATTATTTCAACACTAACCCAATTCTTATTGCAGGTCTCGTTTTGTCTCGAACGTATCCTCAAAACTTAAAACACGGACAACAACTGGATCGATCGAAGAAAACTCCAAATAAATGGTGGTGTGTGTTGTTACGTTTATTCCGATAGTTGAATGTAAACTATGATTTCCATTGAGCCTCCGGTTTGGCTTTTATACGAAAAAATTGTGAACAAAAGCGAAACGAAATGCAATTCAAAATTGAAACAGCAACAGAAACATCGCACAGAGGCGATGTGCTTTGCCTTAGATTTGACGATTGGCGGTTGTGTTGTTGTTGTTGTTTTCGTCTACTCTTCTTCTTTATGTATGGTGTTCGGCTCCAAAGCGGTCTACCAAAGTCATCTTCAAAAATGTTGTTGATGTTTTGTCTTGCGATGTTTGAAGCGTAAATCTATTACAATTTTTGCTTTGGTTTTGTATTGTTGTTGTTGCTTTATGTAACACAACAACGCACCACGATACCATGGGCTCTTCTTCCAAGAGAGTCAATGGAGCTCCAAACAATACCCCCTTCACAAAACTTGGCGATGACTTACTCGCATGATTCGCACAGCTTTGCTGTTGAGATGAAGAATCGATCATGAGTTGCGCATGCGCCAGCTCTCTACAGTTCGAGCGTTGCACTGCTCTCACATCTTGCTGGGGTAATTTGTTTGGTGAGTAGATCCAAGTGCACCCGCTTTAGTGTGTCTCATTTCAGACATACTGTTGAAGCCAGGGCATCAAAGAGTGATCATCACTTTCTGAAGATTTTTGGCTAAACACGAGCACGAGGTGAGCTAAGAGATTTGACTGCGTTAAGATCTCAAGCGAGCGAATTCAAAAATTTGTGTTTTCCAGCTATTGGAATTATTTCGTTGTGTTTTGAATTTTTGGGTAAAATGGTGGCATTACGTTCATTTTAAAAATATCCACCGATTAGATCGCACGTTCCAAAAATAATGTGTAGTAGTTTATGTTTTGTAGTTACTAGGCTCTAAGGAAACAAATTGATATGGGAAAAGTGAAAAATTTAATAATTCCGAAACAACAAAAACAAAACGTTGGCCGTAACTTGACGCAAATATCTCCGATTCCGCAGAAACTGAGGGTCGTTTTTAAACCTTCGATGCAAGGTGGATGGCATGCTAAGTTTGCAATACCACAAAATACTGATTGGATAACCTTTAAATTACATTTATTATTGATCGTCGTAAAATTTTAAGACGGTCCATGTCCATGACCATGTCCGCCCGTCCGTTTTTCTGTTAAAAGCACGATACACAAAGAGAACAGATACGTTGCCACAACTGAATTTGTTTGCTAACGAATGATTGAGGTTGCATGCACCTCGAGCATTCCATTAGTTCAACCGAATATTAATTTGTGCTTGTAGCGTTGAGCAATTGTAACTGAAGAATCGGTAGAAATTACGAAGTACCGAAACTCCAGAAAAGAATTTTGAATCTGAAACTGCACATGCCGCACTTTTTTAAGGAAAACATTTTAAATTTACAGTAGAGGCGACACAAATTTTCATAGGGAGAGAAATCTCGAGGCAAAAGAGGAAAAGATGAAGAAAGATTTTTACTGAATAAATAAGATTAAACGATTTACTGAAAGCAATAAAAATAGTTTTATTTTTGTTATGATAAAAGTTTAGATATCATCGCCAATATTCGGTTACAACAACAAAATGTAAGATTTATTGGTTGCCCCAACCACCATGTCATGGCAACTACTAAATACAATTTATGCGTTTCACTGGTATCGCCGATCAATTAGTTGCGTATACAATACGATGATCCTATTTATAATCTTGTGGTATGTTGAACCAAATATCCATTACGATTATAAACACTTGACGATTGCAACCGAAATTTTTTATTTGCAGCAGAATTTGGTTATTAATTTTAAAAATTTGTAGAGTAAAATATCAACGCTTTTGGTTTAATAGGCCTTCTCATATCCCATTAGAATAATATAATTAAAAGTTAATTTATTGTTTACTTATGTTTAGCTCGTTTGTTTTATTTCGGTCTGTTGCTTTTACACATTGAACAGGGATTAAACCGGCTCAAGACCTCTTGCTTCTATATTTAAATAGAATACAAGTTTTAACAAAATGGCAAAGTGACATTGATTTTCGTGGCTGCACACTACTTTTATCATGATTTCGGGTCCGTGACAACCCTCTTCAGAAAGCCTTGCTGCAATTGTTGAAAGTAAAACCGAACTATATAAGGCCAGGCTCTCCACAAACGAATGAGAACTACTGTTGTAAACCTTACTTTTCAAGTTTTCTTCACACAATTGCCCACGAAAATACAACTCACTCTTGCCAATACAACTCACTACTTTAACTTTCTATTGTTCACACCTTGGCCACTTATTTAAACCACGATAAAAGAATTGGGATGGATGGTGGTTAATTGTTGAAGGTATGCTCAAGGGAAACAATACTTATAGACCAAGGTACCCCACTGTTGCCTATCAGCACCATCGCTATCCTGCCCATATATGTATTCCATCTTCGGTCTGATGTAAGTTGTACAAGAGTTGCTTTCTATATTTCGGGTCCGGACAATACTAGTGTTTCCAGATACAAACTGGAACTTCCATTGCAAGCTTTGACATTTTTTGGCATAACTCCACTCAAAACGTTTTGTCATTTGAGGGCGAATTGTTTTGTTTACAGTGTGTTGAAAAATTCAGCTCAGTCAAAAAATGGAATTATCCCAGTTACTGTGAATGGTGTTCGCTATCGTGAGATGATAGCGAACTTTTTATGGCCCGAATTGGAGGATGTGGACGATATGTGGTTTGGTGTTTTTCAGCATAACTTCACTCAGAACGTTTTTTCATTTGTGGGCGAATTGTTTTGTTTACAGTGTGTTGAAAATATCATCTCAGTCAAAAAATGGAACATTTTCGTGCGATGAATTTTTACGATTTTCGGCGTGGGTTATCGAGGCAAGAGTGTTTAAATCAACTTGTTTCGACTTTTGGCGATGAAGCTCCATCAAAAACCACTGTTAATCGCTGGTACCAAGAGTTGAGTCTCGGACGCCGTTCGCTTCAGGATGAATTTTGTAAAGGACGTCCAACTTCGGTCACTTTGCCAGTAACCATCGAACTTTGCCAGAAATGTCCAGTAAATCCTGGCCAAGCGTCTCATCCATGATTCGCCTTTTGTCTTCAATTTCCTGAAAACTAGTCCTATGGTCGAATGAACATGAACGAAGGAGATTGCAGTCATCTACAAATCAAAGAGCCACGACCTTACTCTCACCGAACTAGTGGATTTTACCGACTCTAACGCTTAGACAAGAACGCCATCAGGTCTCGGATAGAGCGATTTCTACGGAAGCCATGCTGTCGATTATTTTTCAAGTCGTTGGTCTCTTAATAACTCTCCATTACCTTGGAGAGCGCTGAGCAAATCCCAATTGGCCTATAATTAGGAATACTGTCTTCACCCTTTTTAGGGATCGGTTAGGTGTTCGCAACCTTCCAACATTCTAAGAAGACTCCCACACGGTAAGCAAGGTTGGGGAATGAACGGGCTAGAGTCAAAAATTACTTGCATAGAACACGTCAAGAAATACCATCCGGGACCGGGGATTTATTTACATCGAGATTAGCAATCGCCCTTTAAACACCACGGGTTCACAACAAAATACAAAATATCGAAGGAATGGAACTATGTACGTTTTCCATCGTCGGAACTAGATACATTTTCCATGCTTTTCGGCAAGGAAGAATTTTCCTGCAAACATTTCAGGCAACCGGTTCGCTTTTTGAAACCGGGTCAGTGAATACCTACCTGGTCGTCTTTAAGAAGAGTTGGGGTGGATGAAGAACTATCCTTTACTCTTCTTACAAACGATCAAAAGCTCTCACTTCCTCTGGGAGAAGTAAGAACCTTTACGTATACCTACACAAAGAAAAAGAGTATGGTTGTGACAATATTCGATGAACATCATACTATTGTAGGGTATATGGTTGAGAGACAATTACGATCCTCAAAACAATAGTATGATTCACACACATACATACTATGACCAACAAAACCATATACTACAACAACACAACCATATTATGATCCTCACAACCATACTATGATGCTCATACAACTATACTATGATCCTCACAACCATAGATTGATGAACACGCAATCATGTTATGATCACTACAACCATAATATGATCCCACTCAACTATACTTTGATCTCTAAAATTATTTAGTAGGACCGGGTTATGTTGTCAACAATAGAGATTTTTATTAAGTAAATTATTTGAAAATACATTAAGTTCAGAATAATAGGAGTGATTTCTTTAACGGAAGAAAAAATACGTTAAAGACAGTAAACGCAAAATATTTCAGCTAATCAAATCCAAAGCAGTTTTTTTTTAAAAAATTATTATTTACATTTAAAAAGTGCTATTATTGCATAATTGTTGTGAAAAAACCATATTCAAATTAAAATAAATTACAATCATTGCCGTAATCATATTATTGTTAACACAAAACCCAAAAAAACAATAATTTTGTTGCACAACGAGCACCAAGCGAATTTATATTGTTGCTACAACCATATTTTCTTTTTTAAATTGGGCAATAATTGGTGGTCAAATTTTAAGGGCCGATATTGATTTGGAATAAAACACAAATTATTTAGGAAATTATTGTCATTTCTTTTTGTTATGATGGCGGCACATTCAACATCGCCCCTTAAAATTTAAGAACCCTTTACTATTGTTACATTTCAAAAATATTGTCGAAAACAATATTATGGTTGCTATTGTTACTATTGTTGCCCATGTAGTAACCAAATTTGTTTTCTGGGTGCGGGATTTCCCGGTGTTATGTGGACAAATCCTTGGGATTCGGGATTTTCAACTCCCGAATTATTTTGGGAATCGAAATTTCCCAATCGACATTCCTAATAAACAGCAAAAGAACAGAGCCATTTGTACAATTTAAGGCACTAGATTCGCGGGCGGGGCTACGTGCGTCAGGCGTGAGCTGTTTTTCGACTGAATGTAAATAAGTGCATACAAATACAACGATTGTACTGTCGTTAAAGAAAGGCGAAAAGCGCAGAGAGGGAAGACCAAGACTCCGGTGGAGCGACCAAGTGGTGGAGGATGTGAGAATTTTGTTTTTGGAAACAGCAGGAAATACGCCCAGCTTATAAATCTTTTATTGAGCAGGTCATGACTAGTAAGAGGTGTTGGCGCCAACTTGAGTGCGAAATTGGCGACTTCATGAGATATTGACTATTTTAAAATAGCATCCAAAATTTGTTTAAATTCCTTTATTATAATCGGGCCGGAGGTTATGAAATTACGCCGAAACAGATAGCTATGACTGAAAGTAGGTAGGTAGGTAGGTAGGTAGGTAGGTAACAGCACAAATTATGAGTATTATGTTGCACATTTGTTTAACGTGCAATCATTTTGTAAAACATATAACACTTTTAACAAAACGATTATTAAATTAATAACCGTTAAGTTTTAAACATGCATGTATGAGACTCGTCGCAATTAGGTCTATTTGTCTTAATTGAATAACCGACGGACCGAACGACAGACAGACAAGCAGCTGAACCGAAGACACAACAGCATAAATGCTTGAAAAATTAAAGCAACTTTTTTTAAATCAATTCGTTATAACGACTGATGATTGATAGTCGAACAGAGTGACTGACTGCCTGACGGGCAAGCTGGCTACTGACGAAATTAAATGACGATGACGATGCTGCTGTTAGTTAAATCAGTTAATGACGTTGGTGCTGGCGGCAATGATGATGGAACAGTTTCAAAACAAACGGTGAATATAGAAAAAAAGCGCTAACCAAATATTTGTAATAAACTCTTACGAGGTAATCGTATAAGTATGTATGTTAGTAATGTAATCGCCATGAGTAAGTACTCGTACTATTATAATATCCAGTTACTAGGTCATTTTATGCTCTTGCCAGAAGTGCGTATGTAGAAATAGTTATAACAATAACCCAAACTTAAATTAATAATTTACTGTTTGACCTTGACACATGCGTACGATCGCAATTTTATATGGTGCTCAGAAATTAGTTGTGCATGCCGAATTCGCATCATTTCTTGAGACTTATCTAGAAGACCACTAACAATATATGAATGCTGATAAGAAATTGTTTCACATAGACTCTTAATAATTTGTTTCCACGTCTCACTAAACATTAGCGATTGTAATATTCTATTCAAAGGCACTGACTTTAAATAGGCACCATCCTTCAAATTTTCTTGCCGTTCCAAAAAATGTTTAAAAAAAAATTGAATTTTTCATTCGCCTTAATTCTTATACTTTTATAGGCAGGACGGACTTTGTTAGTAAAATTGGCAAGCCCGAAAATTATTTTACGCAAATGGTTTTATTGCTTAAAAATGTTCCTGGAATCACGTGAGGGAGTGCGCATTGTCGCCAAAAAAAAATTGGAAAGCCCTCCTACGCAGTATCGCGATTAAACTGGCACAGCACCTTTAAGTATAAAAGAGGACCAAGAGGGCCCTACGCAGTACCACGAATAAAATGACACTGCATGTAATGGAATAAGAGAATCCTTCGCAGTATCCATCTACCAGACGGATAGGCACTGTAGATTGAATCCTTCGCAGTATCCATCTACCAGATAGGCACTGTAGATTAAAGAAACTTCCTACCATGTAAGCCAAGAGGATCCTAGGCAGTACAACATTTGTCATTTAGCCAACATAAAGGATGGTCGAACAACCATAATGCACGATGTAAACTGTGAGTCACACTTTAACGTCAAGTTTTTTATCCAACTTTTTTTTCCATTTTTTTCTTTCAAATTATTGTAGTACAATATTTAAATTTAGAGCCTCAGCGCCTTGCAGGCTTTATAGAGGCTAAATAGCAAACATATTATAACATTTGAATTAATACAAGCGAGTACATTTCAAAATATAAAAATATGAGTTTTTGAAATAAAAAAATTTAATATTTATCATATTAGAAGTGTTTCCAGGTTTAGGAAAATATATTTCGTAAGTTCATGTTTAAAGGTGGACTTTGTTAAAATATCCTTTAAATAAGACGATAGCCTATTAAATTCAACTGCTCCGCATAACAAATTCTCTGTTTGGTCAACTCTAGCCGACATCTAGGAATGTCAAGGTTATTCGCTTGTCTGGTATTTTGATTAAATATCATCGTAACTTAATTTGACATTTTTTTGTTTCAGTGTTTGAAACATTCTTCTTCTCGCTTTTAGATTGTTTAAGCCTTTAACGAACAAAATGCGTTTCGTGCATTTTTTGGTCAGCATAGTCGACCAAATGTGTTCAAAATTGGGAAAATTATGGGCAAATTTTAGCAAAGCGGGTCTGTAGGAAATGTGAAAACAACTGTGCGTGCTCGAACAGTTCGTTTCGCCATCATTCTGTTATCGGAAAGAACTTCTTCGAAAATGAGGTCGGCCAATCAGTTTGAGTGAATGATGTTCGCTAACTCGAGATAGTTGCTTGTGGCCAGAAATTGAGGATATGGACCTAGACGATATGTGGTTTTAACAGTTTGGTGCTACTTGCCATACAGCCAACGAAACAGAGGCTCTTTTGCGCGAGAAATGGCTGTGTTTAGCCTTACCGTTGTGCGACAAAATTTGACCCTTTTTTGAAGCTGTGCGGCTTTTACTGCCCCCTTCTGAAAAGTCCCCTTTTTTGCCCCTTTTTGAAATTTTTGCTACTTTTATCGCTACTTTTACGAATCGAAGTATTTGTTTGCCATAAGACATAAACTATTTTGACCTAGAGTCCGAATATAAGTATTGTCCTACAATTAGTAAACCTGAGATAGATAATTAGAATAATAATTTTATAAACGTTAATATAAGAAGAAGAAATACGAGGGCGGTTCGAAAAGTTCTTAGCCTATCAATGAAAGAGATTAGTTAGTTTTTCAAAAATATTTTTATTTTTCAATATAATCTCCTGAAACTTCAATACACTTAGTCCAACGCTTATCTAGCAATTCTATCCCTTGATAACAATAGTTTTCCTCAAGGTCTTCAAAATAGTTGTTTACAACTGTAATTGCATCTTCATTTGAGGTAAAACGCTTGCCAGCAAGGAATTTTTTTAGATTTGGGAACAGGTAAAAGTCACTGGGAGCTAAATCAGGAGAATAAGGTGGGTGGTCAAGCAGCTCGTACTTTAATTCGTTGATTTTAGCCATTGTTTAAACACTCTTGTGCGCTGGTGCGTTGTCTTGATGAAAAATTATTTTTTTGTGTTGTGAGCCAGGACGTTTTTCTCGAATTTGTACATTTAATTGATCTAAAAGGTTGCAATAGTACTCTGAATTTATTGTTTTACCCTTTTGCAGATAGTCAATCAATAAAATACCTTTGAAGTGCCAAAAAACCGTTGCCATAACCTTACCAGCCGATTGAATTGTTTTTGCCTTCTTTGGCTCACTTCCTCCAGCTTCAGTCCATTGTTTGGATTGTTCTTTGTCTCTGGAGTATAGTGGTGGATCCATGACTCATCAACAGTTATGAAACGACGCTTAAAATCCATTTTATTTCGCTGAAAACGATCCAAACAAGCTTGAGAAATGTTCATTCTTATGCGTTTTTGGTAGACTGTTATCAAGTGCGGCACCCATCTTGCAGAAAGCTTTTTCATCTGTAGTTCTTCATGCAAAATTAAATGGACTCGATCATTTGAGATGCCCATGATATTAGCTATGTTACCCACTTTTATTCGTCGATCATTTAATAACATATCATGCACTTTGGCTACAATTTCTGTTGTTGTTGCTGTTTTTGGACGTCCACTACGTGGTTCATCTTCAATGCTTGTACGTTTAAATTCAGCAACCCAATTTTTTACTGTTGCATATGAAGGAGCACTTTCACCTAACACATTCACCATATCATTATGAATTTCTTGTCCCGATAAACCTTTTTTATTTAAATATTAAATGACACCACGCATTTCTAATTTTTCCATTGTAAAAAAATCGCGGATGCGTCTTTTGTCAACACCTGTTTCTATATGAAGGAGTTGCCAGATCGAAACAAAATTTAACATGTCTTCATAGCAGAGATGGAAGTTTTCAAAACACTTAACTTTTTTTTGTTTATACTTAACTTTTTTTGTTTTTGTGCTAGGCTAAGAAGTTTCCAAACCGCCCTCGTAGATTAAGACGTGTGTAGATATCTTCGTAGTTCCCAGCAGAAGGCCTTTGTGCAAATTATTGATTTTTTATTGTAGCATTTTGTAGTCCTATTGGTCATACATGTACCCACCAAACCGTTTTTCGATATCTTTATTGGTTCGGGATTTAGAAAAAAAACCTATGTGCATTTGATTATAAAAATTATCATAAAATTATTGTAGAAGGCCCATGTGTTTTTCTTCACATAGGCCTTTTCAATTTCCAAATCCATAATTCTAGTTAGCCATTTACATATACTGCCCATATAAACGACAGAAACGAAAGAAACATTCCGTATAGAAGGAGCTAAGTTCGGTCGGACCGAATCTTATATGTAACCTATACCATGGATTATGTTTAAAGTACGAATCATAATAATTCGGCGTCTTTGTATGTCAGCTATATTAACTAATAGGCCAATACGATCCTTGAAAATAATTGCCATTCCATAGAACTACTAAATTTTGTTCAAATCAAACAGTAAATGTGGCTTCAAAGAGTCGGGACCTAAAATCAAGAGGGACCTTTGCATGAGGGCTGTATAAAATCATGGACCAATATGGTCTAAATTATAAATAGATTGTTTCCATGCTATGAATCTACTTCGGGTCAAATTCCATTGAGATCAGATTATAAATGCAGTTTCTAGAGCACCGGTACCTACACTCGGAAGGGTACTTTGAACGAGTATAGGGGCTATATCAAAGCATTGACCGATTTGACCTATATTCAATCCTAAAAAGGGCTTGTCCAAAAGACAGTTTCATACCTCGTTTCAGCAGCCTACACGCAGAAAAAAAGTATGGTTGTGGTGACAATATTCGAAGAGGATAATACTATTGTTGGGTATATGGTTCTGGTACAACAATATTATGATACTCACAACAATAGTATGATTCAAATACAACCATACTATTATCCTCACAACAATAATATGATTCACACATAACCATACTATGATCCTCACAACCATAGTATGATTCACACTCAACCATACTATGATCTCCACAACCATAGTATGATCCTCACAACCATAATATGTTTCATATACAACCATATTATGATCATCACAACCATAATATGATTCACACGCAACCATGTTATGATCCCTACAACCATAGTATGATCACACACAATTGTATTTTGATCCCCAATATAATTTATAAGAATTTGTTTAATTTAAGAATTATGAAAACTATTTAAAAGTACATTAAATTCAAAATAATAGGAGTGCGTTTTTATTAAAAATATTTCAGTTAAACAAAGCCAAAGCAGCTTGTTTAAAAAATTTTAATTTCAATAAAAAAGTAATATTATTGCATTAAATCCAAACCAATAACATTTGTTCTTAAAAGCATATTTAAATGCAGAAAAATTACAATAGTATGATTGCCGTAATCATATTATTGTTAACATAAAACGCAAAACACAATACTTTTGTCGCACCAACAATATTTATATTGTTGTTATAACCATACTTTTATTTTTAAATTTGGCAATAATACTTTTGTTACATTTCAACAATATTAATATTGCAGCAATTATACTATTGTCAAAACTAAACTCAGTTAACAATGCTATGGTTGCGAGGAACATATTATTATTACCGTAACCATGTAGTAACCATGTTTTTTCTCTGCGTGTAGGTAGGTCACACCTTCCTAATTTTTGTTTATTAAATACCCCCAAAAAGCGAGTCCTTGTATAGAGAACCTTTTTCCTTTTGAATGGAATTGGTCCATCATAAATTCCAAACCACTTGCAACAACAATAGTGTTTCTCTACAAAGTTTGGACTTTCTAGGTTAATTATTGTGACCGCTATCGTGCTCTCAACGGACCCACTGACAAAAGGACAGTTGAACATCGCTAGAGCGTCTTAGAATTGGCCGCTGATCAAAAACATATTTACTTTAAAGGGTATCAGCTGAATATTTTGAGATGTACCAAACGAAATGCCAAATTTGGTACACGCCCATCCTATGGTGAAGAATATTAAAGGGCCTATGTGGAAATTATCATTTTTTTATTTTAATACAGAAAAGGCAATACTACAAGGGCCTATGTGACATTTTTGTATATACGAGTAATGTTGTGTTTGACGTGTCAAATCTCTCTACGATACGACTGCAAATACTAATTTTCGGAAATTCCGCGGAATGAATAAATGCGACAGTTTTTTGGCTCTCCTGTTATGTATCGGAAAAACAAATAGGTCTTCTGCTGCGAACACCGACGATATGTATGTGCCTTCTAATAAATTGTTGTTTACTTTTATGTGTATTTTAAAACCCATTTTTATGAACTGTTTTTTCGTTATTTTTTTAACTTTAATGTTTTTTTAAATAAAATAAATAATTATAAAAAATTTGAGATTTTTTTTTAAAAAAAACCCTTTCAGGGTCCCTTTTTTTTGGGAAAAATCCCCTTTTTGTCCCGCTTTTAAAAAATTTCCAACGGTAACGCTAGCCGTGGAAATATGGACCATCGGATAGAGGTATGTAATCGAAGCCGTGGCGAGCATTTGGCAGTTATTTAGTTTCAAACCAAATTGTCATAGAACCTTCTATTATAATACAAATATTTATAACCTTTTGCTATTATTTTCGGCTTGAAACTTGTTGCGTTTTTTCTAAGGGTGATCCATCTAGAGGTATTTTTTTGAATAAAAAAAATATAAAAATTCAAATCAAGTGTGTAATCTTTATTGGTAATTTGAAAGGACATTTTATGGCAATTATTTTTTGAATATAATTTCCCTCAAATGTTGGCCGCAACTACTCCTCAGGGTTTCCATTTAAAGAGTCCATTTTGGATGAATCGTTCGAACATTTCGACCTGTATTGCTTTAATGATACGCGTAATGTTGGCTTCCAAAACCTAAATCTTAGCTGGTTTGTCGGCGTAGACTTTGGACTTTACGTGGCACACGATCTAGGCGGCCAACTCACCGGTCAAATACGTGAAATAAGCTGCTCTTTGAAAGGACCTCTCAATAAATATATTGTTTGGCAAGTGGCACCGTTCTGTTGAAACCATATACCATCAAGATTACGGACTTCAATTTTAGTTAGCAAAAAGTCCGATATCAAGGCGCGATAGCGAGCACCATTCACGGTTACGTTCCGGCCATCACCATTTTTTAAAAAATATGGAGCGATGATTCCACCAACCCATTAGCTGCACTAAACCATGGTTTTCTCTGGGTTTATTGACAGCTTTTAAACCTCTTCTGGTTGATCTTCAGCCCAAATTTATTGACGTTGCCGTTGAGCCAGAAAGGGGCCTCATCACTGAATAAACAAACCGTTGTTCGAAAATAGCGGATCTTCTCGTTTCTCATTTCCATAATTCAGTTGCACAATTTGGAAACGTTGTTGCGGTGTTAGACTTTCTATGATAAAATGGCAAACAATACTGACAAGAAAAAAAAATAAGGTTTAATGCAACTCACGCGTAAACTTTGAAAAAACCCCTATGGAAAAAATAACTCTAGATGGATCACCCTATATTACGAGAATAAAAAAATATTTAGATAATTTTCTGATATCTTTTTGTTTTATTAACAATAAACATTATGCGTTTATGTTGGACCACCCTTTATTATCCGCTATAGACTTTAAACTCTTCAACGAAGTGCCCGAAACCGGTTTCATTTGAAGGGCAATAGTTCGAAAGATGTTGTTAAATTAAACTTAGCTTGATTTCAGAAAAAACAAAAGAAATCAGCCGTTAAATTTAAAAACCATCTTTACTTAATATTTTTTGTTTGTTAAATGACTTCCCAATACGTTTTTTTTTTAATTTTAATTGTATGCATTTAAATGAAATTTAAGTTTAATATAGATAGGTATTGACTGCCAATCAAAAATAGATTGCCTAAAAAGTTTAGAAAACATAAAGCCCATTTTTCATATGATGAATTCTATGTAGTAGTGACCACTTTCAAAATCTGTTCATAGAATAACTTTAGTCGGATATGCTATGATGATCTAGGAACGCCTCTCTTGCATGTACCTTTCAGCCCAAAAGAAAAGAGCTAGAGTCTTAAAGCTTACCTTAAATCTCTTTTAGTTGTGGATCGGCTGGCATTAACAAAAGGGAGGAAAGTTCTCATTTAAGGAACAAAAAATATTTTATGGTCAAACGACAATTCCATTGCTATATACTTATATATTTCTGGCCTAGGCAGCACATGACACTTTTTTAGCATAAACGTACTCTGAACGTTTTGACGTACGACCATCATTTGTGTTGTTTACAGTGACTTAAAAAAATCAATTTGACAAAAAAATGGAATTAACTCTTGAACATTTTCGTGCGATCATTTTTCACAACTTTCGACGTGGATTATCACGACAAGAGTGCATGGATGAACTTAAATCTCTGCACGCAGAGAAAAAAAAGGTTCCTACATGGTCACGGCAATAATAATATATTCTCCGCAATAAAGTATGTTCGTCGCAACCATAGCATTGTTAACTGAATTTATTTTTGACAATAGTATAATTGCTGCAATATTAATATTGTTGAAATGTAACAATAGTAAAATGTTGTATTGTCAAATTTTAAAATGAAAATATGGTTATAGCAACAATCATACTGTATGATTGTAATTTTTCTTCATTTAAATATGCTTTTAAGAACAAATGTTACTGGTACTTTTTTTTTATCGAAATTAACTTTTTTTAAACAAGCTGCTTTGGCTTAATTTAACTGAAATATTTTTAATAAAAACGCTTACGTTTGTTTCAACTTATTTTTTCTACTGTAAAACAAATCACTCGTGTTATTTTGAATTTAATGAAATTTTGAATAATTTTCATAATTCAAATCTATTGTTGACAACCTAAACCAATTCTATTAAATAATATTGGGGATCAAGTCTATTGTCGACAACATAAACAAATTCTAATAAATTATATTGGGGATCATAGCTTATTTGTGTGTGATCATACTATGGTTGTAGGGATCATAACATGGTTGCGTGTGAATCATACTATGGTTGTGAGGATCATACTATGGTTGTATATGATACATACCATGTTGTGAGGATCATACTATGGTTGTGAAGATCATAGTATGGTTGAGTGTGAATCATACAATTGTTCTGAGGATCATAGTATGGTTGTATTTAAAGCATACTATTGTTGTGAGGATCATAATATTGTTGTACCACAAACATTTACCCAACAATAGTATTATCCTCTTCGAATATTGGCACCACAACCATACTTTTTTTCTGCGTGTGTATGGCGATGAAGCACCATCCTACAGCACTGTGAAAAACTGGTTTAATGAATTCAATCGTCAAACACGAAGGTCGTCCAAAAACGGCCGTTGCGCAGAGAACAGTGATGTCGTGCGTGAACTGACATCATCATGTGACATACCGTGAGTTAGAGGCATCCTTGGACATTCTACCAGCATACATTCGATATTGCATGAAAACCTGGCCGTAAAAGAGGTTTGTTCTCGTTGGATCCCGCACAATTTGACAATCGCTCAAAAAAAGGCTCGTGGCGATTGGTTCAAAGAAATTTTTGAAAAAATACGTTGCTTCAAAAGACGTTTATAAAATCGTCACAGGTGACGAATCATGGATCTATGCGTATGAGCCCGAAAAAAACAACAATCGACCGTGTGGGTCTTCGAAGACGAGCCAAATCCAACGGAAGTTATTCGTGGTAGAATTTGACAATCGCTCAAAAAAAGGCTCGTGGCGATTGGTTCAAAGAAATTTTTGAAAAAATACGTTGCTTCGAAGACAAGTCAAATCCAACGGAAGTTATTCGTGGTAGAAGCACTTCGAAGCAAATGATCGCCTGCTTCTTCGGTAAAACTGGGCATGTGCCGACTGTTTCGCTTGAGCAACGTAGGAAGATCAATTCTGAGTGAGATCACAATTTGTTTGCCTGAAGTCTTCGGAGAAATTCGAAAAACGAACAAGAGAAGACGAATCATTGTGCACCATGACAATGTGAGCTTACACAACACATCGGCTCAAAGCAGCGCCTTTTTGACTGGGCAAAACGTCGATTTAATCATCCGCCGTACAGCCCTGACTTGGCACCCAATGACTTCTTTTTATTCCCGCACATCAAGAAATAAAATGCGTGGTCACCGATTTTTGTCGCCAGGAGATGCAGTTGAAGCGTCTAAAACCCATGTTTTGGAAGAGTCTCAAACGGAGTGAAAAAGTGCTTCGACAATTGGTTTGAGCGCATGAAAAAGTGTATAAATCATGCTGGAGAATACTTTGAAAAAGAATAAAACCATTTTTAATGAAAAATATTCGCAGTTTCATTATTAGGCCAGAAATGTATATAGCAGCCCTCGTGTGAAGTGTTTTTTACATTCTATTATTTAAGTTATATAATTAACAGTAATTAGCTTTGTAAAAAGTCGTAGGCAAATACGCGTTAAACGTCTAAAGATGGACGTGGTCATTGGGACACAAAATCCTCAATAATGTTTTGGGAACAGATGGGTAACCAAAAACAATGAAATCTTCTTAAAAATCCAAATATGAACTTTTATTTAAGATATGTAGTATCTCCCAAAAATCGGGCCCTTTAACCATGAACATATGTGTACTAAAAAACAATTAATTTTTTTCAGGAATCCCTCACTATTCAAAACTAAGATATAATTAAATTTGGGATGCAGATCTGGAGCAAAAGAAACCCAAAAATCGGCCACTTCAAAAAAGGATACATTGGCACCCAAAACCAATGAAATATTCACACGAATAAAGAGCCTTTAACCAATGTGTCAATGCGCCCCCGAAATTTAGTACTGTGTTATGGGCAAATAGCAACAATATATTCTTACGAATCTAAACATGCACTTATTTTTTCAATATTCGGTTGAATTTGAGCTGAAAACAATGAATTTCCCTAAAAACCCAAATTATGCACTAAATTTTAAAATGTCACAACGATTATTTGCCCACTACCAATGCAAAACTAGACTAGAAAAAGGGGTTTGGGCACATATAATTCAAATAACACTGCCTCACAACGAACATATCCTCCAATACAGCTAATGCCAGACTAAAATCATTCCCGGTGGAAAGTATACGAGGGCGACCGCAAAAGTAACTGGCCTAACATAAAAAGACCGTTTTTTTGGAATTATTATTATTTATTTTTCAACATAATCTCCTTCCAACTCAATACACTTCATCAAACGTTTTAATTCCATCCGAAAAATAAGATTTTTCAATACCTTCAAAATATCCACGCTATTGGACGAAAATTTTTTGCCACCGAGAATTTTTTTTTTAAATTTGGAAACAAGAAATAATCATAAGGAGCTAAATCTGGACTATATGGTGGACGCGGAGCAATTTCAAATCGTAATTCGACCAGTTTTTGTTGACTTAAAAATGTAGTGTGTGAAGGAGCATTATCCTGATGAAAAATAACTTTTTTTTCTAAATGCGGTCGTTTTATCTTGATTTCTTCACTCAACCGGTCCAATAATGCACAATAATATTCACTATTTATAGTTTTTCCGTTCTCAAGATAATTAATAAATGTTATACCCCTTGCATCCCAAAATACTGTGGCCATTACTTTTCCTGCTGACTTAACAGTTTTCGCCACTTTTACCAGCTTCTATCCATTGTTTTGACTGTTCTTTGCATTCTGGGATGTAGTGATGGATCCATGTTTCATCAACAGTTATGAATCGGCGCAAGAACTCTATTGGATTACGCTGATAAATCGCTAAAAGCTCCTCGGAATTGGTCCAACGGACGATTTTTTGGGGCAAAGTCAACAAACGCGGCACCCATCTTGCGGATAGCTTTTTTATGTGGAGTTCATCATCATGTAAAATACTCCAAACTTGTTTTTCGTGTATTTAAACAATATCAGCAAGTTCTCTGAGCTTTATTCGTCTATCTTTAGTCACTTCATTAAATATTTTTCTAATGTTTTCAATAGTAGTAGCAGTTTTCGGTCTTCCAGAGCGTTGTTCATCATCCGTACTTGAACAACCCATTTTAAATTGTTGAACCCAGGATTTCACGGTGGAGTATGATGGTGCATTATCACCATGAACAGAATCCAATTCATCTTTGATTAATTGTGGCGTATAACCTTTCATATAAAAGTGTTTAATTACCGCACGAAACTCTTCATTTTCCATTTTTAAAAAATTATAAAACTTGATTACTTCAATCACCTGTAACAAAGAAAATAATCATTAAATATTTCGGAAATTTTGACAGATGGCTTATAAAAGATTGCTTTAAAAAACAAAAAAAAGTTGCTAGTAAAACAGAAAATGTGCCAGGCCAGTTAGTTTTGCGGTCGCCCTCGTACAAACATCGGTCCGGCCGAACTGAACAGTTTTCCACATAAGTTTGTGGTGCCAAACAGAAGGACCGGTGTTATGGAAACAATCCATTAACAATTCAGCTTCCAATTCTGCGAATATCGAGCAAACCACTCGTGGGAAAAAGCCAGCAACCATAAGCAAGTTCTTGGAAAATTTTGTTTGCAGGAGGATAAAAACCCGAATTGCTTGCCCATTCAAAAAAACCTTTGAATGTGCAGAAAAAAACAATTTTTTGATTTTTAGAAAGATACTTTGACATCTAAAGGTCATTGTTTCGTGATAAAATACGCATTAATCAATCGAACATAAAATGTTTGGGTTTTATTCAGGCGCGTATTCAGGGGGGGGGGGGGGGGGGGTTTGGGGGTTGAAACCCCCCCCCCCCCCCCCCCCGAAATCCATAGAATTTTTTTTAATTTATATAATCTACATACATATACTTCATATACTCTGTATATGAATCTTGGCTCTTTTAACGTAGAATTGCCCTATTTTTATGTGTACTCTTAACAAAGCAAAGAACGACACGGCTTTGATATTTCTATTATTGGCATAATGAGTACAGCATAAAGAGAATTGCCGTATTTGTATGTATGTATCAGAGAATAACAAAATTCCTCTTTAGAGTATACTTAAAGTATTTTTCAAAAAACAACTACAAGTAGCTACAAGTAGCAACAACCGATGAGTAATAGTTCCACATACACATCATGTTGAAGTGGAATGGTTGCGAGTGTCGGTCATTTTATTATTGCGTTAGGAGTAATGAAACCAGCATTCTCTTTATCAAAAAATATAAGCCAGTATCTGCAGGAGGAGCAATGCGATCTTAGTAGCTGTGTCAATTACATCGATACTTTATTTGCAGAATTAAAAGAAATGCGCGCAGACGCAGATCAATCCTTCAAGGCAATATTTAATTCAGCTAAGGCTATAGCGACGGAAATTGGAATAGAAATTAAAGTGCCCCGAGTTGTAGCCCGACAGGTCAATAGGGAAAATTACGAAGGATGTCCAGAAGCGTACTATCGTCGGTCAATTTTTATACCCTTTCTGGACAACTTTTTGGAGGAGCTAAACGAACGATTTTTAAGGCACCGTGACTTGCTTTTAAAAATACAAAACATATTACCTAGCAAATCTAAACAGCTCAATGAAACGCAAATGGAGGATACAGTCCGTACTTTGGAAAAACAGTGGCCAAGAGACACAGAATCCAGGGACAATTTTCTTGCTGAATTTAAATTATGGCGAAGGTAACAATTAAAATTTTATAATTATTTGATCGCATATTAATTCAAATATTATATAAATAGACACAACCTAAATCAAACAAAAGATCCTGGGACATTTATTGATTGTTTAAATTTGTGCGACAATATGATATTTCCGACAATACATCGCTTCCTGCAAATTGGAGCTACGTTACCAGTTTCAGTCGCGTCAAGCGAGCGTTCTTTTTCAACCCTCCGTCGATTGAAAACTTATTTAAGAAATAAAACTGGGCAAGACAGACTGAACGGATTAGCATTGCTTAACGTAAATAGAGATATAGCAGTAACAGAGCTAGAAATATTAGAAATTATGTCAAAAAGCAATAGAAGATTAAATTTTTAATATTAAAAAATAAATGTCTCATTTTAAATGAAACCCCCCCCCCCGAAATTTTTTTCTGGCTACGCGCCTGTTTTTATTTAGTTACGCCCGTTTGCATTTCACGTAACGATGTGTAACTAAGAGAATTCCCCCAACAATCATTTATCAGTTGTGGTCATGGTACCTATGCCTCTTCCGCAATCATCGTGTGTGTGACCTTGTTTGTTTGAAATACTTTTCGATTTTAAGATTTTTCTAAAATCCCAATTAAAATAATTTTGATCGATGATAATAAATTGGCTGATTATTACAAATTGTATCCAACTACTGAGTGTGGTTTATTCACTCCTAACAAAGTAGTTTATATTCGTTGCTATTCACAATGTGGTCTGGATATTAAAGTCATGCTGTGGACTACTCGTACCAGGTTGTTTAAACTTTGAATGTTAAAATTGTGGCAATTTACTTTTTTAATTGTTAGGATTTGGGGGTTGTAGTGGGTGATGTGTGTGTGTGTGTGTGCTGTGTTTGCTTTGTTGGTCTCTCCGGATTAATTATCAGTTGGTCGTATTTACAAAGTCTAGATAAACAAAAGTACTTCTGATACACAAGGTTACTGTCGGAGTCGAATGAATTACTTAAAAAAATCCTTTTTATAGTTTGCAGAATATTAAAGTTATTTCGTAAGAGGGAATTTCTCTTCACTTCAGAGACTGGTGATTATTGTCACACATTAACGACTGCCGTATAAAATTGCGCAAAAATCGCCAAAGACAGAGTACAGAAATTTCTATTTCTAATTTTGAAAAGATAAGAGCTAGGGCTATCTTTTGAGAGAAAAAAAGCCAAAAAAAAATCCGACCACTGGTCAGAACTTAGCAATTTTACCCGAGTACATTCCGAACACCAATCCGAAAATTTTCAAACCGCTGCCATTTCGCCCCTTGTATTTTCGGGCATGGTCAAAGATGGACACATTTTCATGAAATGCGCAATGGAATACGCAATTGAAATTTTTCCAGTCGTAAATGAATCACCCTGTATTACTCCTATCTATAAAAATGTTTTTAAAATTATATAAAGGGTGATCCATCTATAGGTATTTTTTCAGAACGAAAAAATTAAAATAATTAAAAAATAATTAAAAATTCAAATCAAGTGTGGAATCTTTATTGGTAATTATTTTTTTTTATATAAGCTTTATTAGAATTATTGAATCTGCTCCAAAGGAGCCTAACAATAAGTATACGAATCTTAACTATAATTCAATAATGAATCCTAGTATGGATTTCTTGTAATGTGGATCTCTGCTTATTGGCAGGAATTTTATTTAATTTGGTCAAAATAGTATATAACTGGTATGGATCACATGTCTGAGAATGTTAAACCTAGTTTGGCTTAAACCTCGTGATAAAGGGCCAGAGGACCCTTACAGTCATTTACAGAGTGTTCGCGATATTATGTAGAGTGAAGAACTCTAGTTATGTATGTATAATGGATAATTCTAGAATAGCAGAGTGGACGACGTAATTTAGGTTTGTTTTAAGGATCACGTATAAGAGCATTTAAGCCACGTGACGTAGAACAAAGGATTCTACACAGTCTTTTTTGAGTGTTCGTCCGCGATTGATATTGACTGTTTTAAAAATCACGTATAAGAGCATTTAAGCCACGTGACGTAGAAAAAAGAATTCTACACAGTCTTTCGGGCGCGTGAGTTCGCGATTACTGTTACGGATGAAGCACAAGTGCAGATAGAAAACACGGCGTTCGTTTCTCCGAAGTCTTAAAGAGCTTGGACTGCACAACAATTGTCTAGCAAGTATGTTATCATGACGTTCGAGCTTCTCTTTGTGCTTTATATTGATTTTTTGAATTGCCTCTTTGACGAGAGGTATTTTCAAGTCTCGGTGGATGTTTTCATTCCTCATATACCAAGGGGCACCGGTAATAAGCCGCAATGTCTTCGATTGGACTCTTTGTATTTTGTCGAGATTGCTCGAGCTTGCTTTGCCCCATAGCTGGGCACCGTATAACCAGATAGGTTTGATTGCACTGTTGTATAGCAGGACCTTATATTCAAGGCTTTGTTTTAAGTTCACGTTTAGGAGCCAGTGCAGTTGATGTACCTTAAGTTTCAGTTGAGTTTTCTTGGCTTCGATATGACTTCTCCACACGCAGAAAAAAAGTATGGTTGTGGTGACAATATTCGAAGAGGATAATACTATTGTTGGGTATATGGTTGTGGTACAACAATATTATGATACTCACAACAATAGTATGATTTAAATACAACCATACTATGATCCTCACAACAAAAGTATGATTCACACATAACCATACTATGATCCCCACAACCATACTATTATTCACACTCAAACATACTATGATCTCCACAACCATAGTATGATCCTCACAACCATAGTATGTTTTATATACAACCATAGTATGATCCCCACAACCATAGTATGATTCACTCGCAACCATGTTATGATCACTACAACCATAGTATTATTACACACAATTATACTATGATCCCCAATATAAGTTATTAGAATTTGTTTAAGTTGTCGACAATAGATTTGATCCTTAATATTATTTATTAGAATTGGTTTAAGTTGTCACAAATAGATTTGAATTATGAAAATTATTCAAAAATACATTAAATTCAAAATAATAGGAGTGATTTATTTTACAATAGAAAAAATAAGTTTAAACAAACGTAAGCGTTTTTATTAAAAAAATTAAATTTAAACAAAGCCAAAGCAGCTTGTTTAAAAAATTTTAATTTCGAAAGTACTATTACTGCATTAGATCCGTACCAATAAGATTTGTTCTTAAAAGCATATTCAAATGAAGAAAAATTACATTCATACAGTATGATTGCCGTAATAATATTATTGTTTACATAAAACGCCAAACACAATACTTTTGTCGCACCAACCATATTAATATTGTTGCTATAACCATATTTTCATTTTTAAATTTGGCAATAATACTATTGTAACATTTCAACAATATTAATATTGCAGCAATTATATTATTTTCAAAAATAAATTCAGTTAACAATGCTATGGTTGCGACGAACATACTTTTATTGCGGAAAACATATTATTTTTGCCGTGACCATGTAGTAACCATGTTTTTTCTCTGCGTGCAGGTGAGTCGGCGATCCAGGTGGATTCCAAGTTATGAAACATGATCAGATTGAGAAAAAGGGATATTGTTTAGTTTCAATGTCGGACAAGTGCTAAAATTCAGTGTGAAAGTTACCTGTGTGCATTTAGCCTCATTAACTTTTATTCTCCAGTCAGAGAGCCAAGATTCTACTCGTCTGAGATGTACACCTAGGTTCATAGATGAAATATCCTTCTTTTTATGTGTGGCCATTATAGCGGTATCATCGGTAAAAGTAGATGTTAGCACGTTTGGGATGGTAGGGATATCTGCGGTAAACAGAAGGTAAAGGAAAGGCCCCATGACGCTTCCCTGGGGAACACCTGCTAGTATTTCGCGGTCATCGGTGACGTGTTGTCCACATTTGACTCTGAATCTGCGGTTTTCTAAATAAGACTCAAGAATTCGATGCGTTTTTGCCGGTAAGTATTTGCAAAAATTATTTATTTATTATTTATTTGAATGGACCTTTTATGGCATTTATTTTTTAAATATAATTTCCTTCAAATGTTGGCAACTGTATTATGGAAATGAGCGTTCGGTGAGAAACGGGAAGATCCGCTGTTTTTGATCAATATTTTATTCAGTGATGAGGCCCATTTCTGGCTCAACGGCAAAGTCAATAAACAAAATTGCCGCATTTGGGCTGAAGAGCAACAAGAAGAGGTTCATGGGGTGCCATTATACCCAGAGAAAACCACGGTTTGGTGCGGTTTATAAGCTGGTGGAATCATTGGTGCATATTTTTTAAAATGATGATGGCCGGAACGTAACCGTGAATGGTGCTCGCTATCGCGCCATGATATCGATCTTTATGCTATCTAAAGTTGAAGCCCGACGACATTTGGTTTCAACAGGACGGTGCCACTTGCCATACAGCTGCTCAAACAATGGATCTATTGCAAGGTCATTTCTAAAAGCAGCTAACTTCACGTTTTGGCCGCCTAGATCGAGTGATATCACACATTTAGACATTTTTCTTTGGGGTTGCGTAAAGTCCAAAGTCTCACAACTATAGTATGTTTCACATACAACCATAGCATGTTTTACACGCAACCATAGTACGAACTATGTTGTGATCCCTACAACCATAGTACGATCCCACTCAACCAAATTGTTTATTAAGATTGTGTTATGTTGTTATTTAACAATATATTTTTATTAAGCAATTTCAGCTTCAATATTGTTAATTAGGTCTTCCAAGGTGTTGGGACGGTTGATATAGATCTTCGACTTCAGGTAACCCCAAAAGAAAAAATCGCATGGTGCTAAGTCTGGTGAGCTGCAGTGGCACCATCCTGTTGGAACCAGGATTCCTCTAATTACATTGCCTCAAGAGCCCGCTGAAGTCTGGAAATGCCAACAGCAAGTGGTTGCTTCCGAGCAGAGCGTTTCGGTGATTGCAGTGCTGCTGCACTAACTCTCTTGATGTTTTGTGGTGTTGTAATACTTCTCTTAGGTCCCCTTCTTACACATGACACATTCCCTGCTGTTCCCAATTTATAATTGATTGCCGTCCAGGAACACGTCCGCCTGGCTGGCAGCGAACCATCGAGTGCGCATTTTAAAAATACGCTACTATACAAAATGTTCAATGCATGATTTCAACTGAAAGGCAGACGAAGATAAATCTCCCGTCAGCCACTATAAGCTACGCACACACTTCACTCTCTTCGACCAACTATGTCGCCACAGCCTGCAGTGTAAAAAAGCAATATTCCGCGCTCAAACCTGCACTATAGTTGCGATAGACATTCCTTTATTGCAGAGAACATAATATAGTTGCCGTGACCATACAGTAATTTTTCTTTCTCTGCGTGTGGTTGAGGGATTAATCTCTAACACATTAAGTCATCTGCATTTACTAGTTGGAGACCGCTCAGCCATCCTAGATGTTCCTACCCGGATTTGAAGGGCCAACATTTGTTTTTGGGCTTTACTAAAAATTTTTCTGTTCTGGATGGGATTGGCTGATTAATACGAAATTTGGGTCACATGAAAGAGAACACTGCGATCTATCTGTGAGTCTTATTTAAATTTATAAAATTATTTTTTAACTGTTCATAGTAGCTGATATTTTGTAAAATATTACAATATTACATATTACTATTTATTTAAAAAATAAATAAAAAATTTTATATATTTTTTTAATTGTTTTAATCGCTGATTTCATTAAGCAACTGCTAAAGATCGACACCCGATGCCATTGTACAAAGAAAGAATGTAAAAGTGATTTTGTTTACAAAAAACTTTAGACAATGTGCATTAAAACCCCATTGGTTTCATCAAAAATAACCGCTAGAAAGTTTACGCGAACTCGGTTTTTACTCGCTTATAGTAGTTCTAGAATAACTTTTTTGAAATGAAGCCTTGGAACTTAAAATCGAAGTTGCCTTTGAAGAGGTTCGACCCGAAACAATCGATATTGTACCGAGCCAGTTGCGGTAGTCATATAAATGATATTGTCTTCCATTATTAAATGATTTCAACCTTTGCAATAAAACAAGAAATTTGAAAAATTTATCAGTAATTTTCTTTACAGACGATTCAAATTTAGCATTTTAAATGGCCCAGCCTTTATATGGTCAATCAAAAACAATTTGAGTTGCCGCCCATTAGTTTAGCTTTACCAAATACTTCGCAATCCCTTTTGTAATTTCAGGTATAACACCTGTATATTGTGTCCATCTCAATCACAATTGTTTACCGAGTATTCCCAAATCCTCCAAAATAATTAAAATGTTCAGCACTCATATGAAAAGGAAACAATGAAAAATAATTTTTAAATTCGTTGAAAATTTTCAGTCAGTATTTTAATTTGTGGTTGACAGTCAACTTGACGGCACGATGACAGCGGCAGTTTTATTCACATCGATACTGCTACAGCAACAACAAACGTTTCATTTAAAACTAAACTTTACCGAAATCGGTTTCGCTTGGAATTCAGATGCTCTTTATGTTCTATACAACAAGGATACTTTGCCGGAAAGGTTCATATCGGATACTGTCGACCATATATTGGAAAATGGTAAAGGCTACTTTGCCCAGAAGCCCTGCGTAATTACCGACTTGAGGTCATCCGAAAGACGCTTAAGAGACCTCGGAACGTTTACAGTCAAAAGTTTGGTAGTGGTTATCATGCACGATACGCTGGACCCGGCTTGGGAAAGAGCTCATCATATAATGCGCCGTATTAAAGCGGCATGCACAATTTTCGTTGTGAAGAAGGGGATGGGGGCAAAACATGTAATGCAACGATTTTTCTTTAGATTACAAAAGAAACAGTTCACCAGGGTTTTGGTGGTGGAGCCCATGAAACAACAGCTCTTTGCCATGAATGTCTATCCAAAACTGAAGATTATTAACGTTACAGATAAATTGGCGACAGAGTATTTTCCGCCATTGGAAAATTGGAATCTGCAAGGCTTTACTCTCAAAGTTCCCGTACAAATGGATGTTCCAAATATCTTTTGGTACTACGACAGCCAGATCAAACGAATACGGCTAGATGGTCTCGGTGGTCGACTATTTGAAGAGTTCATGGCAGCCATGAATGTCACATTGGATGTATACCCTTTGTACGTAAATGGCTTGAATTTTATGAATATCAGCCATATTGAGGAAATGATAATGAGAGATGAAATTGAAATAAGCCCCCACATATATACGACTTTCGAGTCCAAGGATCTACAGTACAGTTATCCGTACACGACGACACCCCGATGTATTATGTTGCCGGTGGACAACGAAAAGTTTTTCAAGTTCAAGCCTGTGATTTGGAATATATGGCCGTATGTAGTTGTGTTCCTTGTCATTTCTGAAATAATATGTCATTTGGTCATGCGATACCTTGGACCCTGGAGGTACCAGGCAAAATATCGTGTGTTCAGAACACCGGGTGCTATGGTATACAACATAGTTTGTATACTCATTGGTTTTCCCAGTCCGGATAGGAAGATTTTTATATTTCACAACGTTTCCATGTGTTCCTTTCTTCGCACTCTTCTTATCTATTCGATGATTATTATAGCCGGCTTTGGGTTTTCGCAAATATATTCCACAAGTCTGACCTCGAAGTTGGCCGCGTCGTTGTCATTTGGACTACACTTTTCGCCCACTGAAATTTTGAATATGGATATACCCATTATGGTGATCCGTAGCGATGCTAAATTTCTTCTGGATGTTCCCGGCTTCGGGCGATTAATCTCCACTAGGCTACAGTTTGCTAGCTCATACGAAGAGTTCCACAAAAACCGTATGAGTTTCAATGCATCCTTCATGTACCCCATCAGCCGTGAGCGCTGGAGTATTTTGAAGGGGCAGCAGCATCATTTGAAGGTTAAACTCTTCTGGCTGTCCGATGTGTGCTATGGCGGTTACCCGGTCCAGTATCAAATGCGTTATGATTCGTACTTTTTGCCGTATCTTACAAAATTCACTCTCTATATACGAGAGTCGGGTCTGTACTCGCACTGGAGAGGCCTTGTTCTTCGGCGTGCTGTTCAGTTGGGACACCTGCAGTATAAGGAGCAAAATCCAACTGTATTCGAAGGCCAGAAACGAGAGATAGTCATGTCGTCAATGTTACGCTTAATGGTGTATGTTTTCCATATTGGACTTTTTTTAAGTGGAGTGGTACTCGGCCTAGAGTTGCTACACAAGAAGTTGCGGCAGACGAGGACGGTGGCAGTTAAAGTTCGAACAAGAGCGGGAAGGCCACTTATGAAATTTGATCGATTTTAAGAGTTAACGATTACGAGTATAAAAATTTAGATTGACATTGTATCAGCAAATGCTAAATTCAATGGCAGCTATAGTCTTACTAGAGGTTTGCGTTTTCTAAACAGATGTAACAACTGAAAACATTCTTAGGTTGCTTTTATTTCTTGGAATACATAAAATATTTTTCTCACCTCTGTTCATAAAAATATATCTTTTAAAAATAAATTAATAAAATTAAAAATAAAATAATAGTTGAAGTTTTTTTGAATTATAAATGCAATTTACTCGATTTTAAATGAAATAATTTTAATTTTAAATGGAATCTTTAAATTTAAATTTCAATAAGTATCTTTTGCTAAATTCAATAAAGCTTATGGTAGCCATGGCCTTGCACAAAACTGGAGGCTGGCAATTTCTTAACACATGTAATAACTGAAAACATACTAAGGTTGTATTTTAAGTTTCTCGGATTACGGGATATGTTTTATTTAAGTCTAGACACAAAAACATACCTTTTTAAAAAAAATTACCCTCAAACTTAAAAAATGTTTTATTGAAAGAACTCAGTTTTTTACATTTTTTTAAATTTTTTTTTAAATTCATGACTGATAAGATAAACAGTTTTGGAACAAATAAGTAACGAGTGGCTAAGATCAGTCACCTTCAAGGAAAGATGACTTATTCTTTAGTAAAGAATTTTTTATGTCGCCTTCGGCAGAGTTAAAGCGAGTATTTTTCTGAATTACGTGGGTTGCTATATATATTTCTGATCTTGGCAACACAAAGTGTTACCTGGCGCCGTCTGACATTTCCATTGGACAGTTTGACATTGTTTAGCATAAACGTACTCAGAACGTTTTCACGTACGACCATCATTTGTATTGCTTACAGTGACATGAAAAAAATTTATTTGGCAAAAAACTTTTTTTTAAGCAACTTTCGCGACAAGAGTGCATCGATGAACTTAAACCTTTGTATGGCGATGAAGCACCATCCTATAGCACTGTGAAAAACTGGTTTAATGAATTCAATCGTGGCCGACGCTCGCTCAAAGACGAAGGTCGTCCACAAACGGCCGTTGTGACAGAGAACATTGATGCCGTGCGTTAACTGATAATGCAAGATCGTCATGTGACATACCGTGAGATAGAGGCATCCTTGGGCATTTCCTCCACCAGCATACATTCGATATTGCATGAACACCGGGGCGTAAAAAACGTTTGTTCTCGTTGGATTCCGGACAATCGCTCAAAAAAAGTTCGTGTCGATTGGTGCAAAGAAATTTTGAAAAAATACGATACTCCAAAATACGTTTATAAGATCGTCACAGAAGACGAATTATTGATCTGTGCGTATGAGCCCGAAACAAAACAGCAATCGACCGTGTGGGTCTTCGAAGACTAGCCAAATCCAACGAAAGTTGTTTGTGGAAGAAGCACTTCGAAGCAAATGGTCGCCTGTTTCTACGGCAAAACTGGCCATGTGGCGACTGTTCCGCTTGAGCACCGTAGGACGGTCAATTCTGAGTGGTACACCACAATTTGTTTGCCTGAAATCTTTGGAGAAATTCGAAAAACGAACAAGAGAAGACGAATCGTTGTGCACCATGACAATGCGAGCTCTCACACATCAGCTCAAACCAGCGCGTTTTTGGCCGACCAAAACTTCGAATTGATGGGTCATCCGTCGTATAGCCCTGACTTGGCACACAATGACTTCTTTTTTTACCGCACATCAAGAAAAAATGCGGGGTCAACGTTTTTCATCGCATGAAGCAGATGTTGAAGCGTTCAAAGCGTTCAAAAATCATGTTTTGGAGGTGTCTGAATCGAAGTGGACAAAGTGCTTCGAAAATTGGTTTAAGTTTGCAGGTTTGGTTTGCAAAAGAGTATAAATTATGCTGAAGAATACTTTGAAAAACAATAAAACCATTTTTGATGATAAATATTTGCATTTTCATTATTAGGCCAGATATATATATAGCAGCTCTCATAAAAGGCCTTATAAAAGGTATTTGATGAAGGCGACTTGTATACTTTGTGAAGAGCATTGGTTTTCAATACTTCCTACTATTTTGAATAAAAACAATTCAAGTTTAATTCATTTCCACAGAAATTTACCTTCCTAAATATTTTCTAAATGAACACAAAGCGGCGCTTTTTATTCGATTTCACTCAAATTTTGCTCGTGAATTAAGGATCGGCTTCTGTAAATAACACCCACTACACATTTCTGTCATTGCGCGAAGTAAGTCAATTTCGATACATTTTGTTTTGCCGTATCGGGAACAATCGATGACAACTGGCCATTGATTTCTTATCACCCGAGAGTTGTTGGCTTTTATCGCAGCAATTCGTGTGGTTCAAACATATGTTGCACACTTCAAACAAAAAATCAATTAGACGAAACATTACAAAAAAATATTTATTTATTGATTGCAAGTACAACAAAAAAAGGGTGTGTACGCCCCCATGTGGCGCATATACGAGTATAAAAGCTGCCTGCTCCTCCACTGCATTCAATTGTAAAAGTTCACAAAGAAAGTAACCCAACAGTTCAGCTTAGAATCACAGCATGAAATTCTGTAGGAGCCTAATTTTTCAATTTTTACTAGGAAATCAATCAGCAACAGTTTCGAGTCAAAATTATATTTTAGGCTGTTGATGTGACGTTTTCTCTTGTTGATACCGTTCGTTAGTTATTGCGTATTTTAATCATATTTTTCTTTTCTTTCAGTGATATGTTTGGCTTTATTGGCCTCTTTGGCTGTTGCTTCTGTAATGGGTATTGCTGGCCAATCGGCTTGCCGTGATCCCTCCGAAGTGGGCCAAACCTACCCACATCATTGGGATCCATCCAAGTACTGGTATTGCGAGACACTTAATGAAAATGCTGTAGAAAAGGATTGTCCCAAGGATACGGCTTACATGCACTTGCTGAAGGAATGCATTCCATGGCCTAATTGGGTCTGGAAGAAACCTGAAAATCCACCATCTGTAGCCTAAGAAATATTCGAGATTTGGCTGATTTGAAAAAAGTTTCGATGAATATTTCATGAAATAAATATACATTAAAAATAATGAAAAAGCCAAAGTCGGGCATGTCCTTGTGGTGAAGAGAAGCCAAATAAAAACAGGGGTTTCGGCCGCCAGGGCTATGGGCAGGGCTCTTAATTTAACAAGATTTTAAGAATGTCATATATGGATTTGAGAGAAAATGTCATTGTTTTTGGTGCCCATATATTCATATTTAACTGGGCCGGATCTTCGACCCTAGGGTTCGGCCTATTGTGGTTCGCCACACCAAAAGTTACTCAAATTGCTAAAAAAAAGTAATTTTTGGAAATGTTTTTGTTATTTGATAATGTGTGAATACTGGAATGCGTTTTTGGGTACGCACACCATTTGTATAGCGACTTTATCCAAAATGGGTCAAAACGTTTCGAATTGGTACAGAATTGGTTGTTTGTCCTTCTTTATATAAAGGGTGTTTTTTATTGGGGTATAGAACTTTAAGTTGGCATCACTTTTTTAACTGGCGGCCATTTTGTCAGCTGTCAAGTGATTAATATTTAGTTTGGTTTGCCATTTCATCATGAACAGGTTGACAAAAGAACAACGCTTGCAAAATGGGCCGAAAATGAGATTCATCTCGATGCTGATTTTCATCACAAAATTTTGTTCTGTGATGAGGCTCATTTTTGGTTGAATGGCTACGTCAACAAGCAAAATTGCCGCATTTGCCATTACATCCACAAAAACTGACTGTTTGGTGTGCTCTATGGGCTGGTGGAGTCATTGGGCCATACTTCTTCCGAAATAATGCTGGAGAGTCAGTTACCGTTAATGGAGACCGGTATAGAGCCATGATAACCGACTATTTTGTTCCCGAATTGGATGGCATGAATGTGGATGAGTTGTGGTTCCAACAAGACGGCGCTACATGCCACACAGCGCACGTCACAATCGAATTATTGAAGGAAACATTCGATGAGCGCATAATTTCGCGGAATGGACCTGTCAATTGGCCACCAAGATCGTGTGATTTGACACCATTGGATTATTTTCTTTGGGGATATGTGAAGTCGCTCGTCTACGCCAACAAACCAGAAACGTTAGGGGACTTGGAAGCCAACATTCGTGGCGTCATTGCCAACATACGGCCCCATATGCTCGAAAAAGTGGTTGAAAATTGGACCTGTAGAATTGGCTTTATTCGAGCCAGCCGCGGCGGCCACATGCCCGAAATCATATTTAAACATTAATGGCATAAAATTATCCTTCCAATAAAGCCAAATTGATGGACATTTTCTTGTGTTTTATTTCAATTCGAAGTTCTATACCTCAATAAAAACTATTCTTTTCGAGTTCGAAGTTAATATACGAGGGCGACCGCAAAAGTAACTGGCCTAACATAAAAAGAACCGTTCTTTTTGGAATTATTATTATTTATTTTTCAACATAATCTCCTTCCAACTCAACGTTTTTCAAGTTTTTTAATTCCATCCGAAAAATAAGATTTTTCAAGACCTTCAAAGTATGCCTCCGTTTCAGCAATAACCTCGCTATTGGACGAAAATTTTTTGCCACCGAGAAATTTTTTTTAAATTTGGAAACAAGAAATAATCAGAAGGAACTAAATCTGGACTATGTGGTGAATGCGGAGCAATTTTAAATCGTAATTCGGCCAGTATTTGTTGATCGAGAATGGGTGTTCTGTAGGGAACCTAGTACTAGGAATAAATCAAAATGCTGACCGATATGACAAATTTAAGTCGGATATTCCCAAATTTCATCACGATTAAATAAAATTTGTTGATTCTAGAGCAAAAGCATACTCGGTTGAATAAAAAGTATGCTTGGAAGCTATACCTAAATCTGATTCGATTTTCGTCAATTTTATCAGCATCCGCTTGTGCAAGTCTGCATCAAAATTTAATTTTAAATCGGATGAACATGTGTGTGAGAGCTATACTTATATAAAATTTGAACCAATTTTCTTCAACTTCAATAGCGTCCGTCCTGGGTCCAAAAAAAACAAATGTCTGCCAAATTTCACCTAGATAGATGGATTGATGATTGACAAATGTGTAGTTCGGAAGACCTAAGGACTAGTGGATGATGCTTTTCTAGCTTTCAGTTAATAACCACAATTGATTTCTCCATTTGACGGGATTGTACGATAGTTGAACGCATCAAGTATATAGGCTTAAAAGCGGTGGTATCGGAATACACTATCCATTTTGGCTCTCTGCTTGCGATATTTTATTAAGAACGGAAGATCTGATGCCCAGGTTAACCTTTGATCTGACTTGATTTGTCGGTGTATTAGTGGGGATCACATTCCCTAATGTAAGCTTGCCTATACGCGTAGAAAAAAAAAGTATGGTTGGGATAACAATATTCAAAAAGCATTATACTATTGTTGGGTATATGGTTGCGGTATAAAATTATTACAATAACAACAATAGTATGTTTCAAATACAACCATAGTACACAACCACAAACATACTATGATTCTCACAACAATAGTATGATTCACACATAACCATACTATGACCCCTACAACCATATCATGATTCACACTCAACCATGTTATAATCCCAACAACCACAGTATGATCACACACAATTACACTATGATCCCCAAAATTATTTATTATAATTGGGTTAAGTAGTCAACAATAGATTTAAATTCTAAAAATTATTTCAAAATAAACCAAATTCAAAGTTACAGGAGTGATTTATTTTACAGTAGAAAAAATCAGTTAAAAACGCAAACGTTTCTATTAAAAATATTTCAGTTAAAAAAATCAAAGAAGTTTGTTTCAAAAATTTTAGTTTCCACATAAAAAGTACTATTATTACATTAGATCGGCAACAATAACATTGTTCTAAAAAGCATATTCAAATAAAGAAAAATTACAGTCATACAGTATGATTGCCGTAATAATATTATTTTTAACACAAAATGTTTCTTTAGCTTGTATGTTTTTTTCGGTCTGTTGCTTTTACACATTGAACAAGGATTAACCGGCTCAATACCTCTTGCTTGTAATTTAAATAGAAGACAAGTTTTTAACAAAATGGCAAAGTGACATTGATTTTCGTGGCTGCACACTACTTTTATCATGATTTCGGGTCCGTGACAACCCTCTTCAGAAAGCCTTGCTGCAATTGTTGTAAGTAAAACCGAACTCTATAAAGCCAGGCTCTCCCCAAACGAATGAGAACTACTGTTGTAAACCTTACTTTTCAAGTTTTCTTCACACAATTGCCCACGAAAATACAACTCACTCTTGCAACCTCTAAAGAGTCTCCACATCGAGAGCCATCAATAGATTTATTTTACAACGTGTGTGTGTGTGTGTGGTAAAAAGAGTTTGGTTGACTATGCCAACTTGTGTGCCGTGTCGTGCATGTACGTATGTTTAGCTAAAAAACAATACTTTTGTCGCACCAACAATATTTATATTGTTGCTATAATCATATTTTCATTTTTAAATTTGGCAATAATACTATTGTTACATTTCAACAATATTTATATTGAGACAATCAAACCGTTGTCAAAATTAAATTCAAACAACAATGCTATGGTTGTGACGAACATACTTTTATTGCGGAGAAAATATTATTATTGCCGTGACCATATAGTAACCATAAAGCTTAAACTCAGAAAGAACTACTCATTACAATTTGCATTACCAGGTAATGACCTCTGATTACTCTCTGCATTATTTTAAAATCGAAAGCTATTTTGCTAAAAATAGGTTATATAGGGTGATCCATCTAGAGGCATTTTTTTCGTAGGGTTTTTTTTCAGAGTTTACGCTTAAGTTGCGTTAAACTATATTTTTTTCCTAATTATTTTTTTGGACTAACACCGCAACAACGTCTCCAAATTGTGCAACTGAATTATGGAAATAAGAAACGTAAAAATCCGCTGTTTTCGCACAACGGTTTATTCAGTGATGAGGCCCCTGTTCTGGCTCAACGACAACGTCAATAAATAAAATATCTGCATTTGGGCTGAAGAGTAACCAGAAGAGGTTCAAGAGCTGTCATTATACCCAGAGAAAACCATGGTGCAGTTAATGGGCTGGTGGAATCATTGGTCTATATTTTTTTCAAAAATGAAGATGGTCGAAACATAACTTTCAATGGTGCTCGCTTTTGCTCTATCAGATCGGACTATTTACTACCTGAAATTAAAGCCCGTAATCCTGACAACATTTGGTTATAACAGGATGGTGCCGCTTGCCATACAGCTACTCAAACAATGGATATATGGAGAGGTCATTTAGAAGAGCAGCTAATTTTACGTTTTTAACCCGCGATTTAGCCGCCTAGATCGTGTGATATCACTCCTTTAGACTTTTTTCTTTAGGACTGCGTAAAAAACAATGCTGACAAACCAGCTACGATTCAGGTTTTGAAAGCCAACATTAGGAGTGTCATTAACGCCATACCGGTCGAAATGCTCGAACGAGCCATCCAAAATTGGACCCTCGGAATGAACACCCTAAGGCGTAGTTGCGGCCAAAATTTGAAGAAAAAACTATTCTGAAAATTAATGGCATAAAATGTCCTTTCGAATAAACAATAAATATTTCACACATGATTTGAATTTTTGTAATTTTTTTTATTGGAAAAAATGCCTCTAGATTGTACACTCTCCATACATCGGAGGCGGGGTTTTAAAAACTTAATTACAGATATTTTCACATCCACCGACAATTTTAGTTCCTGCACTGTAAAATTTCACTGAATAATAAAAACGATTTCTACTATTATGGACCTCATTCTCTATGGTTTCACTTACCACCCCAGCTACGATGAAGGGATGCTTTTGTGCTCATAGTACGTGTGAAGCGAATTAAAAACTGATAAAAGCCCAAATGCGATATTGAAGAATGGATATTCCGTCACCGTGGCTGGGAGGCAAGAGGCATGAAAATAAAGCCCTAGGTCGTGTAATTTACTTTATTAAACATTTAATTGTAATCAACACTCAATTTATCAATCTAAAGATTTTCTTAAACATTCCTAAAATGATAAAACCATATCGTTCCACAAGAAATGCTACTGTGCTGCAAACGAGGCCGATTGACAAAGTCCACATCATCACATACCTGATGGAGAGCGCGTAATACGAGCCAATTCTGTTTTCTAGGGGCGGTTCCCGTATATATTCCATTTGACCATGATCCTTGGCTCGCTGGAATAGATTTGACTTCAAATGCTGATGAATACCACTCTCGCGTGTACGCAGAATGAAGAGGTGCAACAATTCGGTGAAATGACTATCGGCGCGCAAATGGATGTGAATGGGATATGTGTCATGACACATATCCGACAGTACGAAACGCTTGGGAAACAAGTAACGCTGCTGTTCATTGATGGCATCGAACTCCTCCCGTGAAACCAAGTACATGAAGGAGTCATTCAGATTGACGCGGTTGGCCGTCACCTCTTCCAGTGAAACATTACGTATGCGATGCAAAATCTCCGGTTCGATTTTGAACTGTTCAATAAAAAATTCCGAGTCCGAATGGTACATCATAAACGGCATGGTGCTGGTCAATAAGTTAGCTTTGGTTGCAGAAGGTATTTGAAAATAACTAGCAGTCACGGCCGAAGTTAGATTGCTGGAAAACATTTGCGAAATATAGACACCAAACATTGTAATAAGGAAAAACAGCAAAAACAAGCGAATAAATGCCATGAGCCGTGAGCGTTTTAGAAGTGATAAAGGCAATGGTGGAACGGGCAGTCCCAGAATGATGGACACTACACACAAAAATCGATAGCCGCAAGAGGGAAATGCCATGGCCCAAGGCTGTGGCCGAATTTGCATTCGATGGAGAAATCTGTACAATAAAGTTCCGCTTTCCTGTACAAGTTCACAAAAACCCAATAGAAGCCAAAATTTTCCATTCATGTATTGCATGAAGCCGACGGAGTCGGAATTCTGTTTTGGACTGGGCATCATAATGCAACGCGTTGTTCCCGCAAATGGATAACTGAAGTCCAAATCTTGTTTGGCCAAAGCAGCGAAAACATGTGGATTTATCTCACTCAGGCCCTTTAAATACAACTCCATGGTTTTTGGGCCCTCCACAAAAATTGAATGGTATATGGGATGTATGCGTATTGTGACATTGAATCGATGCAGAAATTCGAAGATTGTTCTGGCACTTAGTCCATCGACTACATACTCTTGGGTTTTCCTATCCCTATACCAGAAAGTGGACGGCAGATTTGTTTGCACAGGGATATTCGCCACATAGCCTTTAAAATTCTGAATCTTCGAGACTAAGGGAAACAGTTTCGATACATGCTCTTCGGTGACATTAACAATCTGTAGCATGGGATACGGATCCATGGTCAGTAAATCTTTGCCATTCGCCATTACCAGTGGTCTCCGCAATTGATATGTCCATAATTGTTCGAAGAAGTGATGCTGCTCCGCCGCATTTGTAAGCAGTTGCAACACGTATATGGTGAAACAGGTCCTTCGAGTGCGTGTCGCCATCGCCGTCACCTTAAGGACGTCATCATATGCGCTGTGCATAAGAGTCAACACCAAAGAATTGACCGTGAATCCGGCATCCTCGTAGAATTGCCTCTGGATGCTGGCATCAGTCAGGATCATGTTAGGCACTTGGGCAAAGTATGTGTCCTTCTGCTGAAGTTCTTCCAGCACTCGCCGTAAGTAGATGTTATGATGAGTTTTGGAATTATATATAATGTAAATTGACGACATATTCCAATACTCGCCAATGGTGTTGATACGATTCGCCAATTCCTTTGGATCCGAAAACTTCTTCAAAACCTCAGTTTGAGTGAATTTAATGTCTACGGCAAGTGCAAGTACACAAAGTAATAGAAACACTTTAGAATGCATTTCTGGTTGAAGCGAAAACAGTCTGAACTATTCAAACTTTAGTTTTGATGTGATTGCAATTCTATGGAGTTTGCATGGATTCGAGAAAATTTTACTAACTCTCAGAGGTAAAAATTAATTGTGAGTCTAAACAAAAGCATAGTGAACATATTTACTTTCCTAGTGAATATTTGCTCTATAACATTTAAAACCGTGGCTAGGGAGGGCTTTAGAGTATTTTTCGCATTAACAAATGCTGCAAGTTGATTGTTGGGAAATACTATTATTTACAAGAGGGTCAGAATATTTAAAATTTACCTTAAATTTTTTTTTTAGCTTGAAAAGTATTTATACGCATTTAAAGAAGCGATTTGTTCACTTTTCGAGCAAAAAAAAAACAATTTAAGGTACATATTAATTAATAGTTTTCCCCCCAACAATCAGTTTGTAGCATTTATTTATGCTGCCATTATTAGTTTTTTGGGATTTACAAATTTAAAAAGGTCACAAAATGCAGTTTTGGGCCTTACTAAAAATTTGCTGTACTGGAATGAATTGACCGATTTATACGAAATTTTGAATTTATTGAAAATAATGACTACGGTAATCATTTCTTTCAGTTTTTTTCTTCAAAAATTTTATATTTCTTTTTAAAATTTTTTTTTTATGTTCATAGTCTTTGATTTAATATATTTTTTAAAAAATATTTTTTTTAAATGTTCACAGTCTTCGATTTTGTTAAAACGTTCCCACACTTGCGCATAAGCCTTACAAAACAAATACAGTGATACGATTTTTGTGACCTCCATAATTGTTTAAGTTATCGTCGAAAAAATGGAGTAATTCGAAATTTTCTTTTTTAAAAAAATTTTATATTTTTTTTTATAAATTTTAATTTTGTAAATTTAAATTTCGTAATGATGGCTTATAGTCTATATAAGCTGTTTGGGATTGTCAATCGAAAAACCGGGCCAAAGCTAAAAAAGTTTACTTTTCAAGTATTTAAGGGACCTCAGTAAAAATTAAAATAGTATAGAGTATTTTCTTACAAATCATAATTTGTTTGTGGACGGAGAGTGGTTAAGATGGTTACTGTTAGTTGGGACGCTCTAAATACCTTAAGAAAGGGTACAGTTGCTAAACTTTTTGGCTCAAGTGACCCAAAAAACGGTCCACGTGGTCAAAACAGGCGATTAATAGTAAATACAAGGGTTGCTATATATATTTCTTACACTTAGTATTGCCTGGCGCCATCTGACATTTCCATTGGAAAGTTTTACATTTTTTAGCATAAACATACTCAGAAAGTTTTGACGTACGACCATCATTTGTGTTGTTTACAGTGACTTGAAAAAATCAATTTGGCAAAAAATGGAATTAACTCGTGAACATTTTCGTGCGATCATTTTTCACAACTTTCGACGTAGATTATCACAACAAGACTGCATCGATGAACTTTAATCATTGAATGGCGATGAAGCACCATCCTATAGCACTGTGAAAAACTGGTTTAATGAATTCAATCGTGGCCGACCTCGCTCAAACACGAAGGTCGTCCAAGAACGGCCGTTGTGACAGAGAACATTGATGCCGTGCGTGAACTGATAATGCAAGATCGTCATGTGACATACCGTAAGATAGAGGCATCCTTGGGCATTTCTTCCACCAGCATAGTTCGATATTGGCCTACCTGGCCGTAAAAAAAGGTTTGTTCTCGTTGGATTCCGCACAATTTGACAATCGCTCAAAAAAAAGGCTCGTGTTGATTGATGCAAAGAAATTTTGAAAAAATATGATCGCGGTGCTTCAAAAGACTTATAAGATCGTCACAGGTAACGAATCATAGATCTATGCATATGAGCCCGAAACAAAACAGCGATCGACCGTGTGGGTCTTCGAAGACGAGCCAAATCTAACGGAAGTTATTCGTGGTAGTAGCACTTCGAAGCAAATGGTCGCATGTTTCTTCGGAAAAACTAGACATGTGGCGACTGTTCCGCTTCCGGAGTGGTGGAAGTCTTCGGAGAAATTCGAAAAACGAACAAGAGAAGACGAATCATTGTGCACCTTGACAATGCGAGCTCTCACACATCAGCTCAAACCAGCGCCTTTTTACCGGCCAAAACGTCGAATTGGTGGGTCATCCGCGGTACAGCCCTGACTTGGCACCCAATGACTTCTTTTTATTTCACACATCAAGAAAAAAATGCGTGGTCAACGATTTTGGTCGCCAGAAGATGCTGTTGAAGCGTTCAAAAACCATGTTTTGGAGGTGTCTCAATCGGAGTGGAAAAAGTACTTCCACAATTGGTTTGAGCGCATGCAAAAGTGTATAAATCATGCTGGAGAATACTTTGAAAAACAATAAAACCATTTTTGATGATAAATATTCACATTTTCATTATTAGGCCAGAAATATATATAGCAGCCCTCGTATAAGCAAGCGGGGAAATCAAACCACGTCTGACGTAAAATACAACTGGCACTCTCTATTCAAATGTTTATGGAGGTAAGCCGAATTGACCACTTCTCCTCCAATGAGCTCTAGCCGCAACGAAAAGCCATGCCCGAACGAAAAACACCTGTCCGATACATTTAAAAAATATAAAAAACATGTACGAGTAATGGGTATTTTACATGTTTTTTATATTTTTCTCTACTATAAAAATTGAACGCATTGACAATTTAAAATATTTAAAATAAATATTGATGCGAAAGATGTATAAAACGGCTAACAATTTGATTAAAGTCAACGATTTTCGTAAACAAAAATAGTTTCACAGATTTAAAATTCTTGCCCTAATGATCAATAAGGGGAGAGTAATAATTCCAACACGTTAAAGTCTACACGCAGAGAAAAAACATGGTTACTTCATGGTCACGGCAATAATAATATGTTATCCGCAATAAAAGTATATTCGTCGCAACCATAGCATTGTTAACTGAACTTAGTTTTGACAATAGTATAATTGCTGCAATATTAATATTGTTGAAATGTAACAATAGTATTATTGCCAAATTTAAAAATGAAAATATGGTTATAGCAACAATATGAATATGGTTGGTGCGACAAAAGTATTGTGTTTTGCGTTTTATGTTAACAACAATATGATTACGGCAATCATAATGTAGGATTGTAATTTTTCTTCATTTAAATATGCTTTTAAGAACAAATGTTATTGGTACAGATCTAATGCTATAATAGTGTTTTTTTATTGATATTAAAATTTTTTAAACGAGCTGCTTTGCTTTCATATAAATCTGAAATATTTTTAATAAAAACGTTTACGTTTATTTTAACTTATTTTTTCTACTGTGAAATAAATCACTCCTATTATTTTGAATTTAATTTTTATATTTAAATAATTTTGTAATTCAAATCTATTGTCGACAACTTAAACAAATTCTAATAAATTATATTGGGAATCATAGTATAATTGTGTGTGACTATACTATGATTGTAGGGATCATAATATGGTTGGGTGTGAATCATACTATGGTTGCGAGGATCATACTATGGTTGTATGTGAAACATACTATGATTGTTAGGATCATACTATGGTTGTGGAGATCATAGTATGGTTGAGTGTGAATCATACTATGGTTGTGGAGATCATAGTATGGTTGAGTGTGAATCATTCTTTGGTTATGGGGATCATAGTATGGTTATGTGTGAATAATACTCTTGTTGTAAGGATCATAATAGTGTTGTACCACAACCATATACCCAACAATAGTATTATCCTCTTCGAGTATTGTCACCATACTTACCATACTTTTTTTCTTCGTGTATGAAGTCATCAACGTAAGGGTCATTATTTATATTTTAATTCAAACATTAGATTTCTTTATTTTTATGTTTGTCAATTTTCCAATTGAGTTCATTTCAAACCTTTCATCACACTGATTGGTACATATTTAGGACGCACTTTACCCCATCTACATCCATTTACTTGGTGTAGGGTTCAACCCACTTCCACTCCTCCCAGACAACACATTTCTGTGGGGCTTCCATGAAGGCTTGATTGGGTGGGCATTGAATGTATTCGGCCTTGTCTTGACCCTCTGGGCACACCCAGTAAAAGGTGGGATCGGAAATGTCACGGAACATGCGCGAATGATCTGTGACAATGGCACAGTTGGGTTCAGCATAAATCTCTTGCGGCTCATAGCGGGCCTGCGGCAAGTGGGCAGCAGAGGCCAGGGCCATCACAGCACAAACAACCAATAGGGAAACTGTGAAAAAGGCAAATTGTATTTCTAGGGCTAATATTTATTTAATTTTTTAATTATTTTCTTGTTACCTTTGTGCATTCTGTACAGATCGAACGTGGAAGAAATTGTTATTCTTGTATTGATGAATGATAAAAGTTGCAAAATGTTCTGCTTTATATACACCAGGTCCGAATTCTTATCTTACATTCAGATAAACATGAAGTGTCAGACCATGATATATTTTTAGAATAAAAGAGTGCATTGCATTGTTCCCACAAAAAAAGGTTTGGTAAAACATTTATTTAATTAATTGACAATTTTGCTTTTAGTTGGTAATTGTTTTCGATATAAACAGTGTTAATGTTAGTAGATATTGAAACCAAGCCTTAAAGCAACGTGTGTGGTACTCTAACTAAAAGTAGAAATGTTCCACGTAGTTCGACCGAAGTCTGTTATCTAGTACCGCGGCTGATCAGGAGCCCCTAGAAATATTCTAGACTGGTCAACTGGCAACGATGTTTTGGGGAGTTCAGCGGCGGCTATGGTTTGTAGCCAAAGTCGCTTTTTATGTTTCGGCTTGGCGTGGAGTTGGGTAATCTTCATTTCAAAGCAAGAGAGAGGAATATGCCCACACAGTGGGTATATTCCGAAATATACGGATTTATAATCGAGAGGTGGACCTGAAGAAGCATTGTAGCGCGTCCCAACATTATGAAGCACTGTTGTTAAAGTCATTTATGCGTAGAGTAACGCTAATCTTCAACAAAGTCCATCTGGACAGTGGGTCCGAATCTCAATACAAACCTTAAGAATATATATTTAAGCATTAAATGTAATTTTCAGTAATTAGGTACCCAGTATTGTCATTTATGTGCCTTATTTTTGTAATAAGGCAATTTTTTTTATCAACTAAGGTTCTTTTGTTCTGATGTCAACTGGATAGTATAGGGAGATCAATTTAGAGGTATTTTTTTAAAATAAAAAAAAAACAAAAATTCAAATCAGGTGTGGGAGGGATCTTTATTGTTCATTCAAAAAGACATTTTATGTCATTTGTTTTTGAATATAATTTCCTTCAAATGTTGGCCGCAACTACGTCTCAGGTTGTCCGTACTGAGGGTCCAATTTTGGATAACTGGTTCGAGCATTTCGACCGGTATGGCGCGGTGTAAGACGTTCCATGTTGAAATGACAAACAATACAGAAAAGAAAAAAAATAAAGTTTAACACAACTCACGCGTAATCACGTAGTAACAACGTATGGTTGGGATAACAATATTCGAAAAGCATCATACTATTGTTGGGTTTATGGTTGTGGTACAACAATATTATGATCCTCACAACAAGAGTATGGTTCAAATTCAACCACACTATGATTCTCGCAACCATATTATAATCCTTACAAAATTATTATGATTCAAATTCAACCATACTATGATTCTCACAAACAAATTATGATATTCACAGCAATAGTATGATTCTCACAACCATATTATGAACCTCACATCAGTAGTATGATTTACACATTACCATATTTTCATCCCCACAACCATAGTATGATTAACACTCAACCATACCATAATCTCGCCAACCATATGACGAGGGTTGCCATATATAGGCAACACTAAGTGTTGTCTGGCGCCATCTGACATTTTCATTGGAAAGTTTGGCATTATTTAGCTTAAGAACGATTTGATGTACGACCATCATTTGTGTTGTTTACAGTGACTTGAAAAAATCAATTTGGCAAAAAAATGGAATTAACTCGTGAACATTTTCGTGTGATCATTTTTCACAACTTTCGTCGTAGATTATCACGACAAGAGTTTATCGATGAACTTATTTCTTTATGTGGCGATGAAGCACCATCCTATAGCACTGTGAAAAACTGGTTTAAGGAATTCAATCGTGGCCGACGCTCGCTCAAAGACGAAGGTCGTCCAAAAACGGCCGTTGTGACAGAGAACATTGATGCCGTGCGTTAACTGATAATGCACGATCATCATGTGTCATACCGTGAGATAAAGGGAACCTCGGGCATTTCTTTCACCAGCATACATTCGATATTGCATGAACACCTGGCCGTAAAAAAGGTTTGTTCTCGTTGGATCCCGCACAATTTGCCAATCGTTCAAAAAACGGCTCGTGTCGGTTAGTGAAAAGAAATTTTGAAAAAATACGATCGCGGTGCTTCAAAAGACGTTAATAAGATCGTCACAGGTGACGAATCATATATCTATGAGTATGAGCCCGAAACAAAACAGGAATCGACCGTGTGGGTCACCAAAGACGAGCCAAATCCAACGAAAGTTGTTCGTGGAAGAAGCACTTCGAAGCAAATGGTCATGTGGCGACTGTTCAAGAAAGAAATGCGTGGTCAACGATTTTCGTAGCCAGAAGATGCTGTTGAAGCGTTCAAAAAACATGTTTGGAGGTGTCTCAATTTGAGTGGAAAAAGTACTTCGACAGTTGGTTTGAGCGCAAGCAAAAGTGTATAAATCATGCTGGAGAATACTTTGAAAAACAATTAAGCCATTTTTGATGATTAATACTAGCATTTTCATTATTAGGCCAGAAATATATATAGCAGCCCTCGTATGATTCACACGCAACCATAGTACACGCATACAACTATAGTATGATCACACACAATTAAACTATGAGCCCCACAAGTATTAATTAGAATAGGGTTAAGTTGTCAATGATAGATTTGAATTATAAAAATTATTTAAAAACAACATCAAATTCTAAATAATAGGAGTGATTAATTTAACAGTAGAAAAATCAGAAACGTAAGGCTTTTTATTAAAAATATTTCAGTTAAACAAAGCCATAGCCGTTTGTTTGAAAAATATTAATTTCCATATAAAAAGTATTTTTATTACATTAGATCCGTAATAATAATATTGTTCTAAAAAGCATATTGAAATGAACAAAAATTTCAATCGTGCAGTATGATTGCTGTAATTATATTTTTGTTAACATAAAAACCAAAAAACATTACTTTCGTCGCACCAATTATAATTATATTGTTGCTACAACCATATTTTCATTTTCAAATTTGGCAATAATACTATTGTTACATTTCAACAATATTTATATTGCGGAAATCATACTATATCCAACATTAAATTCAATGAACAGTACATTGATTGACATACTTTTGTTGCGGGAAACATATTATTATTGCCGTGACCATAGTAACCATATTTTTTCTCTGCATGTAGATTGATCACACGCTATAAACTTGAAAAAATATGGAACGATGCCCATAAATGGCACCAAGTTTACATTTTTCCACGGTATAAGTTTTTCAATGATGAAATGGCAAACAATACTGAAAAGAAAAAAAATTAAGTTGTGTAACTCATCCGTAATCTGTGAAAAAACCCTATTGAAGCCAAATTGCGAATGGGATGAAACCTTCAACCAGATTTTTTTACTCGCATTTGAAGTTGGTGATTTTGGAAACAAGAAAATTTGATAACATAATGCTTATTTATTTTTATTATCCTGTAAAGTTGTGTGTGTGCCTTACTGTTTTTGGGGTCGAGGAATTAATATTTGATATTTATTTTTACCTAAAACTCACGCTAGATGGCACTGTCATACAAATGAGGCTATAAGTTTTTCCATTATGAAATGGCAAACAATACTAAAAAGAAAAAAAATTAAGTTGTGTTAACTCATCCGTAATCTGTGAAAAAACCCTATTGAAAAAATAACCTCTCAATTGATCACCCTATATAATTTGAATTAAGTTGGCTTAACGACAGTGTCAATTAAAAAAATTGTTTTCTTTTTTTTAAAGTGGGATCAAAATAATAATTTTTACAAAAAATATGCATAAAATTGTATTTTAAGCAAAATATGGACCGAGGATCCCATTAACCGCACCAAACCGTGGTTTTCGCGGTGTAAGTCTTTTCATGATGAAATGGCAAACAATACTGAAAAGAAAAACAAATAAAGTTCAACACAACTCACGCGTAAACTGTGAAAAAACCCTATTGGAAAAAGTTCCTCTAGATTGATCAAAGTGGGATAAAAATAATAATTTTACCAAAAAAAATATGCTAAAAACTCGTATTGTAAGCAAAATATGAATTTAAACCATTTGTTTTGCCAAACTACGCATAAAATATTTTTTTGTTAATTATGCCAAAATATACAAAAAAAAAATCAATGGCGTACTATTGCAATATCGTTGATTCGCGAACCGAAACAAATATGCAATTGCGTAGAATTCCGAGCCCTAGTAATGCAAACAAGAGGCTTGCAAACAACAAGCTATACATTCGGTTAGCAAATTAATTCGCTTGTGACAACGAATCTTTTCTCTGTGTGTACTAATTTGGTTTAATACAGCCCTCCGAGAGTCGAGACACATTTCATGAGACAACAATTTAGCGCTCTTGTATTACAGCTATGATAAACGTTATTAAAATTCATTTTCGTTATCTTCAATTTCCCCCCAAGGGATGATTTCGAAATTATTTCATATTTACGGTAAAACACTCGACAACTAGAGGTATTTTTGTTGCCGAACAAAATTGTGTTTCCCAAAAATCGAAACAAATTTTATTTTGTTTAAGATTTAATTGCTGTCCGCTTGGCCATTAAAACGAAAGATACTTAAAGACATTTTATAATTTCACTTTCAACACTTACATGTTTTGTTGCTCTTTCCAATATTTATTATTTTTAGCCTGTGGTAATGACCGTCTGGCCGTTTAACAAAACCAACAGCAGCATCGGGTTCGGCTTCAGCTTCAATCTTCAGTGTCTGCGTTATGAACACAGGTTGTACTTGGGGGAAATGAGGCTCATTTAATGGCCATCCACTGGATGGGTTCAAGTGCATCACAGTGTGGGTACTTAGAGTTGGTGTACACACACGCATTTCAATAATAACACATGTCCAGTGTTCGAAATGCCAGTTTTGGGAAGGTTACATCAGCGCACTGGAGATATTGCATAATTTTCTTTATTGATGACAACATTTGGGCGGCCCATTAGAAAAGAAATCACGATAAAGTTACTTTTTAAATTTGACCGAACGGTGTCGAGGTTGTGATTACACACGCGCAACTGTGAAGTATAACAAAAGATGTGACACCCTATTAAAATGTGAATATCATTAACTGTAATAGGAATTATTTATGTACGAGTATTCGTAATAATGCAAAGTAAATTTGTATTCCGCTTTCAGATGAAGGTAGACATTGTGTTTGTCTGTACTTTAAGTATGCCATCAGCACAACACAATACCATCAGCACTACAAAGTCAGCGATGAAATAAATTCTCTTAAACAAGCTATAGGGTGGGCCATTTTAAATTTGAAAAAGTACTGATCATTTTTCAAATTTCTGGTATTATTAGAACAGGATGGTGCCACTGCACACACAGCGAGGGTATCCATGAACTTTTTGAGGCAAATGTTTCCTGGACGGCTAATCTCTTTGAGGGGTGATGTGAACTGGCCGGCTCGCTTACCAGGCTTAGCCCGATGCGATTTTTTCCTTTGGGGTTACCTGAAGTCGAAGGTGTATATCAACCGTCCCAAACCCTTGGAAGACCTATTTAACAATATTGAGGCTGAAATTGACAGAATACAAGTCGACATGCCTGTTTGAGTTTAAGAGAACTTCAGAAAACGTATGTAGCAGTGTGTGGATAGCGAAGGTCGACATTTGCTAGATACACTATTTAAAACCATGTAATTTGAAAATTCGCCTACTGTTCAATATAATTAAAATATAAAATAAATTTTTCTATGGTTCATAAGTGTTTTTTATTTTATTCCCAAATAATCAAAATACCGCGCTCCACCCTGTATAAATGGCTATCGATGTTGCAAACAGAATGACAAAGTCTCCATCCTACGATGGTGTGTATGATAACGTCTATATGAACGGCCAGGCAATATCTTATAAACCCTTTCACTCCATGAATTCGCTGTTGATGTGGCCGGTTTACGGGTCCCTTGAGCACATGAGTCTGACCCCAAAAGCTCAAATCGCCAACATAATTCCACATTTGGATTTGTAGTGTAGTGTAGCTTTAGTAAGAGTGCCTATATTTACCAGTGGTCTCTTCTCTTGACCATAGAGAAAGTGTTTGGGCCCCTTTTGCCCTTAAGTCCGAACCTAATTCAGAAAAAAACTTCCAAATAAATTTATATAAGGATTCGTACTGATAACACAGCGCAACAGCCAAATTGCGAATGGGATGAAACCTTCAACCAGATTTTTTTACTCGCATTTGAAGTTGGTGATTTTGGAAACAAGAAAATTTGATAACATAATGCTTATTTATTTTTATTATCCTGTAAAGTTGTGTGTGTGCCTTACTGTTTTTGGGGTCGAGGAATTAATATTTGATATTTATTTTACCTAAAACTCACGCTAGATGGCACTGTCATACAAATGAGGCTATTTCTTGTAGATTTTCATAGAAAAAAGGTGTATTTACTTTTTTTTGCTGAAATATTAATTTTTGATGTTGGCTTTATTGTAAAACATATTTCAAATTATATTACGAAGTAGATTTTATTATTCTCAGTACGTTACTATTACAAAAATGCAATTTTTATGGAAATAATTGAGTTTTTTATTGGAAAAAATATTTTCTTATACTACAAAAACAACTATTTTATTTAAAAGTATTATATCTTATTATATCTTATTTGGATCCACTCAATTATCATCACTATCACTGTCAATTTGCATGTTTGAATAGCAAAAGCTCCAGAAGTATAAGACAGTGGATCTCGGTAAGTTTCTGGTTCTTGCTCTTCGTCAGTATCCTTTTCATCGGTTGTTCTCTTTAACCACCAGCTTAAATCACCTACGAGTAACATAGAATCAATTAATTGCATGCAATTAAAATCGTATTTGAAAATGTTCTTGGTAAAAAACCAGGAGCAGATAATGCACAAAGAGTTAAACGTCGCTTGAAAGCATTTGACGTACTTGGTGTGAATATGTCATTAAAAATTCATTTTCTCCATCACCATATGTGACAGCGCATAGAGAAAGAGACCTAAGGGTAAACAAATCAATTTTCACTTTTTTTGATGTGGACAACATCTGAGAATCGAATGAGATCGATCCCATGCCCCAAAAGTGTTCCCTCCCAGAGATATGCGCGTTTTATGAAAGTGAAGTCGACGATTCTACACCAAAGATACGTATTTAAATCTTTAAAATGGCTCTCCTGAACAAAACTGGTTTTTTACCCCTTTTGCGCGTCACATATGGACTAGTTTGAAAACCAACTTTCCACCTATTCTGATGAGCAAGGTGAACGTTTTCACCAAGTAGCTTTAACCATGGGAACTACACAGAGGTAAAGGTACAGAGGAAATAAACTAGATTCTATGTTATGTGATTTATGCTGGTGGTTAAAGAGAACAATCGATGAAGTGGATACTGACGAAGAGCAAGAAACAGAAACATACAGAGATCCACAGCCTACTACTTCTGGAGCTTTTGCCACTTTAAACATGCAAATTGACAGTGATAGTGATGATAATTAAGCGGATCCAAATAATATATAACACTTTTAAATAAAAAAGTTGTTTTGTAATAAAAAAAATATTTTTTTCCAATAAAAAAACACATTTTCCCATTAAAATTGCATTTCAGTAATAGTAAAGTACTGACTATAATACAATGAGCTTCGTAATATCATAAGGAATGGATTTAAAATTGAAGCCAACATCAAAAATTTATGGTTCAGCCTAAATAAAAATAGCAAGAAATAGCCTAATTTGTATGACAGTGCCATTTAGCGCGAGTTTTAGGTAAAAATAAATATCGTATATAAAAATAAATTCCTCGACCCCAAAAACAGTAAGATACTACAACTTTCCTTTTAATGATCTCTTTTTGTTAGACAGCGCTCCAAAATCTTCAACTCAAATGCGTGTAAGAAAACATCTGGCACTGATCTAAAGAAAACCCTTGAAGGCTTTGTTATGGATAATGTCAACTTTCATTTGCAATTAGTGTCATCCCATTCGCGCTCGGAAAGTTCGATTTCGTATTAGGTGTAATTACTGTGATTTGTTCATTGTTCGTATTGTCTATTGATCGCTCGTTTTAATCATGCGGTCTATTTTTGTGCCTCATGAGGCGAAACATTCAGCAACTACGTCCTTATTGATTTATTAAGTGCGTCTCAACTAACAGCCACAATTAAAGCATTGTTCGTCCAAAAATATAAGGCGTTTTGAGCCAAAACATAAAAAAGTGTCCTTTTATCAAGGCCTTTCACCAAGACACACGGACGTACGAATATGACTAGATCTATAAAATATTTTTTAAGAGTTTCTGATCAATATTTCTAGGTGTTGCAAACGGCAAATGACCAATTTCATATACAAATAGGAACGGGCCGTTGAAATTTAAATAGTATGTGGGCTGTACTTTTTTACTTCTTCACACCTTTATTGACGCTCCATAAACTTAAATGCAGTATTTTCAATAGTACATTAAGTATGTATACAAACCAGTTCAATTAAAATTACACTCATGTTAAAAAAATATAAATAAGTTAAAGTATTTACTATTTTTAGTCATACCAATCGAAAGCCAGTATTTAGTAGTAAATTCTACATATACGTTTATACTTTACATTTTTTGTTGAATCACAATTTTTATCATGAAACATAAATACTATATTCAAAACTAAATGAAATTGAACGATAATTCAAGATCATCAGCTTTCTATATATTCACATAAACAGCGCATAATCAATTACATCTAATTGGAATTGGTTCTTGTTTGGCATCACTAGGGATCGGAACTCTATGCAAATGCATATTTGTTGTGGTTAGCCTTAACGTAACTTAAACTGAATATCTTCGCGAATCAACGACAATGCACTAATATTTAATTGGTATGATTGTGCATAGTTTTGCATATTTTACCAAAAATTATTTTTTTGTATATTTTGATAAAACAAATGGTTTAAATGCATACTTAGTTTAAAATAAAATTGTTAGCATATTTTTTGTAAAATTATATCTATCGAATATCCATTTGATGTTTATTTCATTAACCAACAAGTGATAATTTATCTTTAATAATTTATTGGCATCAAATCAAAAATATTAAAATGGAGTTAGTCAATTTACGCTGTGGACGATATGTACTTAAAGAGCCACTTGTGTAGAGCTCCGGTAACTTTTTATATAATTTGAAACAGAATTCTTGCACAAATCCTTATAAAACTTGGAGCATTTTTTGTGCATATTTGATTTAATGCACATTTTTCAATATTGTAGTCCATATTTAAACAATTTAAACGCGATTTTTACGTGCATAGAATTCCGATCCCTAGTCATTACAAACAATTACATTTTTTAAGACTGTTTCTGTGAGTAAATTTTGCACTGCTTACTTTTAAAATAAAATGTCTAAAATGTGTATGATGCGGGTTTGAGGTTTACAACTTTTTTTTTTTGATTTTAAGACTCTCAATATAATATACAACAGTAATATACAACAGGAAGTTACTGGTAACAACTGACCACCTGCTAGATTCAACATTAATGTACGATTGCTAAAGATATGTGCAATTTTATACACCTTTTAATAAAAAAGAGGAGTAATTCGGAGTAATTAAAAAATTATTTCTAAGTAGTCCAATTTTTTCTGGAATTTCTGGTAAACATATTAAAGATTGAAAAGTAGGAGTACTACTTCATTCGCTATCGGGTGTTTTTTTGTAGAACTTTGGCAACACTTTTTTAACTGGCGTCCATTTTGTCCGTAGTCTAGTGATTTTTGTTTAGTTTGGTTTGGTATTTCAACCTGAATAGGCGGCAGAGGCCTGAACAACGTTTTCAATTTTTGCAAATTAATTTCAAAAATCGTCGTTTTGTTCGAAATACGTATCGCACTACGTCCATTTTAAGGTCAACATAATCGTTTATCAAAGAAATTGATTCGATTAGACTTTTTCTGTGGGTATATGTCAAGTCGCTAATCTACGCTAACAAACCCGAAACGAGGACAACATTCGCCGCTTTATTGCCGATATACGGCCATAATTGTTGGAAAAAGTCAACTGTACCAACAGATTGGACTACGTCCGAGCCAGCCAAGCCAGACATAATTAAATTATAATGCCAGCAGATTTTCTTTCGAATAAAGTCAATTTCATGTCAATTTTAAAATATCATCTTTGTTTTATTCCGTTTCAAAGTTTTATACCTCTATAAAAAACACCCAAATCAACTAAAATTTCTAATAATATAAAGATAAAGTTAAAATATTACCAAATTTGGAAGAATATGACACTTTCCTGAAAGTATATTGTGATCCATCTAGAGGTATTTTTTCAGAACAAATAAAAATTTAAAAATTCGAATCAAGTGTGGAATCTTTGTTGGTAATTTCGAAGGACGTTTTATGGCATTTATTTTTTGAAAATAATAACCTTCAAATGTTGGCAACTGTATTATGGAAATGAACTTTCGGTGAGAAAGAAGAGGTTCAAGAGGTGCCATTGTACCCAGAGAAAACCGCGGTTTGGTGCGATTTAAAGTATAGGCTGGTGAAATCATCGGTCCATATTTTTGAAAAATGATCAAAACCGGCACGTAACCGTGGATGTTGCTCGCTATCGAGCCATGATATAGGACTTTTGGCTACCTGAAATTGAAGCCCGTAATCTTGACGACACTTGGTTTCAACAGGACGGTGCCACTTGCCATACAGCTGCTAAAACTATCGATCTATTGAGAGGTCATTTTGAAAAGCAGCTAATTTCACGTTTTGGACAGGTGAGTTGGCCGCCTAGATCGAGTGATATCACACCTTAAGACATTTTTCTTTGGGGTTACGTAAAGTCCAAAGTCTATGCTGACAAACCAGCTACGATTCAGGTTTTGGAAGCCAACATTACGCGTGTCATTAAAGCCATACCGGTCGAAATGTTCGAACAAGTCATTCAAAATTGGACCCTCAGAATGGAAACCCTGAGGCGTAGTTGCGGCCTACATTTTAAGGAAATTATATGCAAAATATAAGTGCCATAAAATGTCCTTTCAAATTACCAATAAAGATTCCACACTTGATTTGAATTTTTATATTTTTTTTTGTTCTGAAAAAATACCTCTAGATGGATCACCCTATAGATCCCTTATAAGCATCCCTTGGTTTCCCTTATAAGCATCCATATACCTCTTTATTTGAAAAGTCACCAAAATGGGGGGTTACAACCACTTTAATAATACACACTACAAATCGGCGAACTCCAACGAATGACATGTGGGTATTAAAATGCATTGCAATTGCAAGGACGTGTCACCGCCCATAACTAACTCCCAACTTTAAAAGGCCATATCTCGTGAACTAATATTAGTTTAACAATCTTATAGTAAAGAATTCGGTGTTACGCACCCTTAAAAGAACGTTCATATTGGGTCGGAAGTCATGAGAAAGGGCATATAAGCTTCGGCCCAGTCGAACTTAGTTTGTTCATTCGTTTTTGCTGGGTTTGTGCAATCCATACAAAAAGATCAAGACCCTTATATTCTGTACTGAATATCCTATCTTATCAGCGTAAATCTTTGCCTTAAAGACCATACGTTCTTCTGGAAGTCTGGTGGAGATGCTGAGATTTCAGGATACGGATTATACTCCCGTTTCCAATCCCGTTAAGACGTCGCACATTGGTGACATTTGAGTTTTTTCGTTGCAAAATGCATATCTTTTGAAACGAATATAAATAATTTTTATGACATATGAGGAATAATTGTCCTATGAAATGAGTCTTTGGAAAAGGTACTACGCCTGGCATGTGCCTAAAATCATGTTTATGGTAACTTAAAAAAACATGTTTACTAATTTCAGGTTTTTTTTAGTTCTTTTTATGGCTTTTATGTTTTATATTACCCAACAAATTAAAATAAAGTAATAATTTTTAAGTTATTTTTTTAAATTTTCTTTAAAATTGTCATTACACTTCGTAAGTAAAGGTTTATCTAAAAGATTAATCATTTTTAAACTATAATTATTTTCTAACTCTAATCGTAAGAAATTATTGGACCGGAAGATGCTGCATCATAATGAAGAGGTCCTCATTTTGCCTTGAACGTGTTCTCCTGCTTATATTTTTTACTACAATTTGTTAAAGGACTCCTGTGCTTCTTCGGAAAGCTGTCCAATTCTCAAAAACTATTTTTTAATTATATCTTTGCCATGCGCAAATATTTTATGAACTGTCGGGGTCAACTTCTTTTGTGGATACATTTAAGCTAAAAGTAAAGCGGTTTTCGTACAAATGCTCCATATTTTGTAGAATTGACGTTTTCTTTGCAGTTTAAAACATTTACGATTTGATTCTTTTTAAGATTTGATTGTCTATACCAGTGATCCTCATAATTTTTAAAAAATCTCCTAGAATTAATTCCATCGTTTGAGTTTCCGTATCCGTAACTGGAGCAGTCTAATTTTAGTCCAAGTTCTTTAAAATAAGCTTCCTGTATTGACATCTTTCAGATCTTTTCCTTATCCTTTATTAATGTATTCTAATCAACTTTTTCTTCCTCTTGTGGTAGGGTAGACGCCAATTTTAGCAAGTACTCCATATACCTTATCCTTGCGTACAATGGTTCGTAATATTCGTAATTCTCCTCGATTGTGGAAACTTCAAATTACAAGTTCTGCTTATTTTTTCTGCAAGTTTTCGTGAAATTGGACCAAATTACTTAAAATGCTGTGTTTTTTTTAAAAAAAACGGAAATTCAGTCAAATTTTAATGGTTAAAACTTCTAAACTAAAAATCTGATATTATTAAGGGTAGCCACTGTGCATTGTCGAAGATCGAGATTTCATCGGCTTCTATAACGCTGTTTGACGTTCAAGCCTCGCGCTAAGTATACACACTTTAAAGGTTTTTTCATTGAACTGATTTCGGTACAATGAAGTTTGTGAGCCTGATTATTTTATGCTAGGAACCAGTTTCATACTTGACTGAACAAAGGGTTTGGCTACATGCATTTCAGACAAAACTACCACACTAACACTACACCCCAGTACTGAAAATGACATATTAAAACACTTTTCAATAAAAAGTTTTGGTTCAACCGAGTTTAACCATTAACATAATTTTAAAAAAATATTTATAAAATTATATAGAAATGTATATATATGTATATACATAACCATTTAAAAAAATATTTAGTGAACATTTAATATCTCGGCTTGGTGATGATACATTTTAATACCTAGACAACTCTGATCGTCTTCCACATTAAATATAATTAGTCGCAGTTGTTAATTGGTAAGAATACTTATATTAATTCAATAGAAATTAGGATGATGATTGCAATTTAATCGCTGATGCACCGCACTGAACGTACAAACGTGTAGACTTGTGTAGTGCCGTCCGACCAGCCATTCACTTTGCTACGAGTGCAGTTGAACACACTCAAAGACAATCAATCGGAACTAGCGCCACAACCGTGAAAACTCAAATAATTTTTTAATGCTTTTAATGATGACACTTTTCAAATCGATCGTACATATAAAGATTTTTTTAATTGTGTAGTGTTTTTGTTTCTTTCCAATTAAGAAAAAAACGAAAACAAAAAAAAGTATATTGTCTATATATTCTTTTTATGTTATTCAGATTAATGATTCACTAGTCACTGAAGGTAATGTGTGCTATTATGTTTGGTATATTTAATGCATTTTCGTGATTTTTATTTTATACCGCAATTATTATTATTAATTGTTTTATGGAGAATAATTAAAAGTGTGTTCAACGTTTTTGTTCAATACAATTTCAATGTCAAAGATACCACAATTTGTAGAATAAAGTAGTGTGCAGACCGAAATGACACGGCAAAATGCAAATGACATAAAAAGATCAAAGCATACGTATGTAGGGTCTAAAATTTGTTTGGTGTGTTTTACACATTTTGTCCGTACCAAATCATATATAACCTCTTACCCAGTATTACAGTCATACTCTCTGAATAGTAAACAATTTATTTAAACGGCCGCACCGAAGCTTAAATACTCTTCATTATAACCCAGTACTGGGGGATATGGTTGTATGACGTTACAGTTCAGCCAAAAAAATGTCGAATATATATTCGTGAGAGAGTTTCGTTGTTTTTGAGTAATTACATTGACCATTGATGTTTAAGGGTTCGATTTTGTCCTAAGATAAGTGCGGAAATTCCACTGTTTCTGAGCACTAGAGTGTCCAAAACTGAAAACCAACATTCCCGTTTCTATGTCCAAACCCAATTGTTGTCCGATCTTTATGAAATTTGCCAAAGTAAGTTTTTGGATAAAGGCTGTTGATTTTTATGGAAATTGCTCAAAATTTATATAAAGCTCCCACACATATGACAATCGTTTAAAATTGGATACAGCTCCCACACATACTCGTATGTTAAACCGATTTTAAGTCTTAAGCTCCAGAAGCCACATAGTACATAGCAATCTGTGCAGACTAGCGACTTTACATAGCCCCACAAAAAAGTCCAGCGGTGTTAAATCGCGTGATCTTGGCCACGCCACAGGCCCACGATGTGAGATAAGTATCCTTCAATAAATTGATTGTTTCGTTGGCTGTATGTCATGTAGCACCGTCCAAAGGTCGTCCACAGCAATATCCACCTATTCAGGCACGTAAAAGTCATTAATCATGGCTCTATAGTTTTCCTTATTGGCTGTAACATTAAAGCCGGCTTCATTTTTAAAGAAATATGGACCAATGATTTCCTCTGCCTATTGAGCACACATAACATTGACTTTTTGAGGATGTAAAGGCGTTTCATTACTGCGACAATGTTGGTTATTAACGTACCCATTCAACCAAAAGTGAGCTTTATCGCTGAACAAAATCTCGTTTTGGGCCCATTCACCACGATTTGCAAACGTTGTTCCGGAGTAAGTCTATTCATTATGGAATGCCAAACCAAACTGAGCATTAATCAAGTGACAGCTGTTAAAAAAGACCAACTTCGAAAAAACTGTGGCCAGACTGAAAACCACACGTCTAAAAAAACACCCTTTACAAAATACGACCGATATAAAAGTATTTATTTTTTACCACATCTGTAGCCAAGACTTTAGGCATTCATTTGATGTATTTTGTGTTAAATTAACCCTTTAGTAGCCGACATACATAAATAATATATCATAATCAGCTTTATCCTAAAACTTTTTGACACTTTAAAACGAAATTGAATTTTGCTAACCCACCAAATTGAAGCATAAAATTTGTCCAATTTTATGCATACAATTAGTGCACTTGTGCTTTAAAATTTTATTAGATTTGAGTGTAAAAACCTGCTCATAATTTAAGTAACGTTTTAAATTAATCGTTATACGAGGGCGACCGCAAAAGTAACTGGCCTAACAAAAAAAGAAATGTTTTTTTGAATTATTATTATTTATTTTTCAACATAATCTCCTTCCAACTCAATACACTTCATCAAACGTTTTTCAAGTTTTTTAATTCCATCCGAAAAATAAGATTTTTCAAGACCTTTAAAATATGCCTCAGTGGTGGCAAAAAATTTTCGTCCAATAGCGAGGTTATTGCTGAAAAACCTCGCTATTGGACGAAAATTTTTTGCCATCGAGAAATTTTTTTAAATTTGGAAACAAGAAATAATCAGAAGGAGCTAAATCTGGATTATATGGTGGATGCGGAGCAATTTCAAATCGTAATTCGGCCAGTTTTTGTTGAGTTAAAAATGCAGTGTGTGAAGGAGCATTATCTTGATGAAAAAGAACTTTTTTCTAAATGTGTTCATTTTATCTTGATTTCTTCACTCAACCGATCCAATAATGCACAGTAATATTCACTATTTATAGTTTTTCCTTTCTCAAGATAATCAATAAATATTATACCCCTTGCATCCCAAAATACTGTGGCCATTACTTTTCCTGCTGACTTAACAGTTTTCGCCTTCTTGGGACCACTTTTACCAGCTTCTATCCATTGTTTTGACTGTTCTTTGCATTCTGGGATGTAGTGATGGATCCATGTTTCATCAACAGTTATGAATCGGCGCAAGAACTCCATTGGATTACGCTGATAAATCGCTAAAAGCTCCTCGGAATTGGTCCGACGGACGATTTTTTGGGGCAAAGTCAACAAACGCGGCGGATTTCTTGCGGATAGCTTTTTCATGTGGAGTTCATCATGTAAAATACTCCAAACTTGTTTTTCGTGTATTTTAACAATATCAGCAAGTTCTCTGAGCTTTATTCGTCTATCTTTAGTCACTTCATTAAATGTTTTTCTAAGGTTTTCAATAGAAGTAGCAGTTTTCGGTCTTCCAGAGCGTTGTTCATCTTCCGTAGTTGAACGACCCATTTTAAATTGTTGAACGCAGGATTTCACGGTGGAGTATGATGGTGCATTAACACCATGAACAGAATCCCATTTATCTTTGATAAAAGTGTTTAATTACCGCACGAAACTCTTTATTTTCCATTTTTCAAAAATTATAAAACTTGTTTACTTCAAAGAAAATAATCATTAAATATTTCGGAAATTTTGACAGATGGCTTAGAAAAGATTGCTTTTAAAAACCAAAAAAAAAAACAAAAAGTTGCTAGTAAAACAGAAAATGTGCCAGGCCAGTTAGTTTTGCGGTCGCCCTCGTATATACAAATTAAAAAAAAAACTCTATTTCGGTCAGAAAATCGAATACATAAATTGGTACTTTCAACCGAATTTAAAGAGGACTTATAGCCAATAATCGATAGCAACAATCAAATTATGAATGAATTCAGATCCAATATTCATGCTCATTGTATAGGGTTACCCATATTTTGTCTCTTTCGCCGATACTGTCAGCTCCCGCAACTAAAAAATTGCGGTGTTCCCAATAAACATTATACATGGATCTTACGTGCAATCACCAACATTTGGTTGGCAAAAAATTTGGTTGTGGCAACAAATCTGTTCTCTGTGTGCAAATACAAAACCCCTTCGTCTTAAGGTTAACTTTGTACCACTTTGAATTTTCCTTACTTTACATTCATATTTCCCTCAGCATTTCATTAGACAAATTCTCCCCAACATTTTTGTAGTGGCGAAAGAATCGTTCAAGTGCCTGAGCATATTAAAGCGGTGCAAGAAATACTTCACTTCCTCCGACCACCTCAACATCTTCATCACATACTTCCGGGCAACAATGGAGTATAACTCCCACATCTGGGCGGGTGCTTCAAGGTATTCATCGGAGTTTCTCGACCGGATACAAGGAAGGGCGCAGAGGCTTGTTGGAAATAGCAGGGTAGCCAACTCTGTTATTTCACTCGAGCATCGGCGGAATGTTAGTGGCGTACCACTCGTTTACAGGTACCCAAAGGTCAGAGTTTTCGCCCGTAACACCCGCTTGTCTAGAAGTTCGCATCTACTTAGTAGGGACGTAAATAGTGTTACACACGTTTTATGCTCTAAAATAAAAAGTACTGAATGTTTTTGCACCAAATATTTTTTAATATATTTATTCATGTATATTGTATCCAAAAAAAACTACTTATTTGAAATGTCCGCCTTTTGCCTTTACACACGCCTTAAGTCGCACTGGCCAATCGTCAACCTCGTCCATTGGCCACAGCTCTAACCAATGCAGTCATTAGAGATCCAATGTTCGGGTATCTTTTGTGACAAACTTTGTCCTCTTAAACCGTCCACAATTTGTAATCCAATGGGTTCACATCTTGACTGCCTGAGGGCCATTCTTCAGAGAAAATGAACGCTGGCAAATTGTTTCGAAGCCAGGCCTGGGACGTTTTAGCCTTATGGGCCGGCGCAGAATCCTGCTGGAAAGTCCATGGCTGGTTTTGGAACAGGGAATTGTTAAGACGCTTCACAACAGCTTCCAAAATGAATTCTTGGTAAACTTTGGCCGATGTTTTGACTTCTTGTTCGCAGAAATGCAGGTCAGTGACCCAATCTTAAAAGACACCCCACCAAACCATGACTGAAGCTGGGTGATGACCCTTTTCCACCCTTGGGATCAGTTCAGATGCTTCCTTAGATGACCGGGCATACACTCTATCATTTTGCTTGTTTAATATTTCCTGAACGGTAAAATTTTTTTCACCGGTGAACAAAATTTGTCTGTGCAAGTTATCAGCGTGCTTCACCAAAAGACGTTGGCATTATTCAATCCTATTTTGTTTAAAGCTGTAGTCAATAAATGACCGGTACGTCGTTTGAAAGCCCAAGTCCCAAGTCTTTTTTAATGATTCGACTCATGGACTATTCATTTCACGGACCATGATTTTCTGTTTTCGGAGCGGATTTCTGTGAATTCTTGGTTTAACGGCTTTTATGACATGCGTTGTTCGAACAGAGCATCGGCGGTCTTTTACATCTCCAGTCTCCTCAAACAGTTTTATAAATCGGTTGACGAATATGCGGCTAATCCCTAATGGCTGGAGCGTTTTGAAAAGATCGATTTTTTCATTTTACACTTGAAAAGCGCTATTACAGCGATACGGTGTTCATTATCTGACCACTTCATGATGCAAGTTGAAACAATTTTAAAATCCCGTTCCAGACAAACGCTATTGAGGTTAGCTTGCAAAACCCATATGACATTAACGGGGAATGTTCAGTTCTACCATTGAAATGGGTGTGTTCAATGTTATAACAGTTTTTATGTCCCTACTAAGTATCTGTTATTATTTGGCCTACTAATCGCACGACGCATTACGCAGCCTTCCCGTAGAGGGTTTCCCTGCCACGTACGATATAAATAGGTTCAAGTCAAATGTCCATAAACATTACTTTCTCTTTTCTTTCCAACCCTTCCCTATATTCCCTTGACTGGTACAATGTACTGCATATATAGGGGACAAACCCTGAGTGTTGGTCTTAGTATAAAACAAATTGTATCTGCTTTGTTCTTGTCTGGTTTTGAACCTAGTTTTGCTTGGATGATATACAGAACAACAGTATTACCACGGCGGTCAACATATTTTAGTGACTTTAATAAAAATCGATTTATTCTTTGTGTATTTTGTATATAGTCTCACACTAGATTTGAACTTTGTTTGTGGAGAAATTTTCATGTCATGTACTTTATGAAAGTACGACTCCTTTTACACAACACAAAAAATACTTAAACTTTACATCTCGACAAGGATCGAGAGCAAACCAAGTTAAAATTAATTAAATCCTTCTATGCCAAACGGGTCGTAAAAAAGTGAATGCCGTTTATTTGTATCTCTCCACCATATCCCAATGTTCGAAAACATTTCTCGAACATAATGGCAGTCATCAGGGATTCATATCAGCCACACACACACACTGATCCGTAAACATCAATTTGTTTTGACACATCCGAGTCGTTCCTAATGTAAATGTGTAAATGCAAACTCGTAAAAAGACATGACAACGAAATACGACAGACAAGTGGGCCATTTACACGTTTTTACGGGTAATGTAATTAATGCCTCAGTGTTTTGGGTGGTGAATCTTGTAACTTCTGGCCGTCTCAATGCCAGCATGTGTGACAGCCAAAAAAAAGAAATCCAATCAGATTATCATTTCAAATACAATGTCTGTATGTATGTCTGTATCAGTTATCATAAAAAGTGGGTATACCTACAAATACTAGGTAGGTATACTCGTATTGTGCGTATTAAATGAGAAAAGTTTTGTACGAGTTTGGTTGTGGTCAGACTAATTCGTACACAGCTCATTGGTTTGATGCAAGTTTTCTTTTTTTAGTTTCTTAATGGGATGTTAATGGACTATGTCCTTAAGGAACAAACGAGGAACTTCCCTCGCAATCAGTAAACTGTGCACGATGTAATTCTCATACTCACTGAACTGGACCTACTGTTTCCCACCGGCTTCAAATGGCCACTACATTCTATAGACAAGCTCTTACATGAGATCAATTTCTTACTTTATTGTCGCCGGTGAGGTAAAAACCCGCCGCAGTCCAATTGTATAGCGGTCGCCCAAAACAATAAATGCTATCACAGTTGGCTTCTTAACCGACCTGACCAATTTTCCATACCATGTCGCAACCAAGTGATTGACGATGCTTATAAAAGGTTGTTTTTTTAGACGTAGGTTTTTCAATCTGGCCACACTTTCTTCAGAGTTAGTCTTTTTGGCAGCTGTCACTTGATTTATACCCAGTTTGGTTTGCCATTTCATAATGAATGGACTTACTACGGAAAAACGTTTACAAATCGTAGGGATGAAACCCAAAACGAAATAACCACCGATCCTAATTTTACAAGAAAATTTTGTTCAGCGATGAAACTCACTTTTGGTACCCATTAATAACCAAAATTGTCCCATTCCACAAGCCATTATTGAAACGCTGTTACATCCTCAAAATGTCACTGTTTGGTGTGCTCTACGAGGGTTGCTATATATATTTCTGGCTTAGGCAACACTAAGTGTTGTCTGGCGCCATCTGACATTTCCATTGGAAAGTTTGACATTTTTTAGCATAAACGTACTCAGAACGTTTTGACGTACGACCATCATTTGTGTTGTTTACAGAGACTTGAAAAAATCAATTTGGCAAAAAATGGAATTAACTCGTGAATATTTTCGTGCGATCATTTCTCACAACTTACAACGTAGACTATCACGACAAGAGTGCATCGATGAACTTAAATCTTTGTATGGCGATGAAGCACCATCCTATAGCACTGTGAAAAACTGGTTTAATGAATTCAATCGTGGCCGACGCTCGCTCAAAGGCGAAGGTCGTAAAGGTCATCCAAAAACGGCAGTTGTGCCAGAGAACATTGATGCCGTGCGGGAACTGATAATGCAAAATGTGACATACCGTGGATAGAGGTATCCTTGGGCATTTCTTCTACCACCATACATTCGATATTGCATGAACACCTGGTCGTAAAAAAGGTTTGTTGTCGTTCGATCCTGCACAATTTGACAATCGCTCAAAAAAAGGCTCGTGTCGATTGCTGCAAAGAAATTTAGAAAAAATACCATCGCGGTGCTCCAAAGGACGTTTATAAGATCGTCACAGGTATGGAACCATGGACCTTAGTGTAAGAGCACGAAACAGAACAGCAATCGACCGTGTGGGTCTTCGAAGACGAGCCAAATCCAACGAAAGTTGTTCCTGGAAGAAGCACTTCGAAGCAAATGGTCGCCTGTTTCTTCGGCAAAACTAGTCATGTGGCGACTGTTCCGCTTGAGCAACGTAGGGCGGTCAATTCTGAGTGGTGCACCACAATTTGTTTGCCTGAAGTATTCGGAGAAATTTAAAAAACGAACAAGAGAAGAATTGTGCACCAAACCAGTGCCTTCTTGACCGCCCAAAACGTCGAATTGATGGGTCATCCGCCGTACAGCCCTGACTTGGAACCCATTGACTTCTTTTTAATCCCGCACATCAAGAAAAAAATGTGTGGTTAACGATTTTCGCCGCCAAAAAATGCTGTTGATGCGTTCAAAAACCATGTTTTGGAGGTGGCTCAATCGGAGTGGAAAAAGTGCTTCGACAGTTGGTTTGAGCGCATGCAAAAGTGTATAAATCATGCAGGAGAATACTTTGAAAAACTGTAAAACAATTTTTGATGATAAATATTCGCATTTTCATTATTAGGCCAGAACTGTATATAGCAGCCATCGTATAGGCGGAGGGAATCTTTGGTCCACATTTCATTAAAAATGAAGCCGACCATAACGTGACAGTTAATGGGGAACGCTATAGAGCCATGATAAATGACTTTTTCGCGCTAAATTGGAGGATGTTGATGTGGACGACCCTCGGCTCCAACAAGACGACGCTACATGCCATACAGCCAACGAAACAATTAATTTATTGAAGGCAACTTTTGGTGAGCGCATTATATCGCGTTGTGAGCCTGAGGCATGGCCTCCAAGATCGTCCGATTTAAAACCTCTGGACCATTTTTTGTGTGGTTATGTGAAGTCGCTGGTCTACGCCGTTAAGCCCGACACGCCTTGACGCCTTGGAAGAGAATATTTGGCGCGTTATTGCTGTCATACGGCCCCAAATGCTGCAAAAAGGGGTCGAAAATTGGGCCTCTCGGCTGGAATTTATTCGAGCCAGCCGCGGCGGCCACTTGGCGGATATCATTTTTAAAACATAACGGCAAACCCTTATCTTTATAACAAAGCTAAATTCTTGGCCATAACATTTAATTATATGCGTTTTATTTCTTTTTTTAAACCACACCTCTGAAAAAACACCCTTTACTCGTACTATCAAGCAACCGAATGTAAGTTGATGCACTGAAATGTTTGGTTAATAGTACTGAATGTTTCGGTGGAAGTGACAAAGTAGAAAACTATTAGTTGATGCAATGAAATGTTGGTAAATATAAGTAGTATTGAATGTTTCGATGGAATTGAAGAGTAGAAAACTATACTCGTAAATCAAGAAATGATATTTGATATTATATGATCAGGATATTTAAGACTTGAAAGGCAAAAACTAAAAAAAAAATTGTATAATTTCGTGACACGTTGATACATTATTTTTTGGGTCTGCGGAAGAAGATTTAATTTACTCTACGACGATATGCCTTTCAGGGAAAATTTTTGTTTTTGCCGTAATACCTTGAACAATCAGAAACTCTTGATGTTCTGGGCATGAAAATACAATGTGACGCTCGTTGGGCGAGACATGTATTCGAAGTGTCGAAAGAAGCACTCAAGTGCATAGGCTTCTTAAAGCGGTGCAAGAAATATTTCACTCTTTCTGATCTTTTCAATATCTATACAACTTATATCAGATGGAATACAACTGCCATATATGGGCAGTTGTATTCAAAGGAGAGCGATGGTGCTGATAGGTGACAGTAGGGTATCCAACTCTATTGTTTCCCTTGATCATCGTCGGAATGTGGGTTGCGTGACGCTGTTCTATCGTTACTTTCATGGTGTGTGTTCATCAGACATCCGTCGCCTTAGTCCTGACGTGAGGATGTTCGGCAGGAATACGAGACTTTCTAGGAATTCACACCCGTTTGTTATCGATTGGCCAGTTGACCGCACTATACACTACAGATCAAATTCGTTTTTCGCTCGTACAGTCCGTATGTGGAATCGATTTCCGGCAAATGTATTTCCCACTAATTGCGACATCCAGAAGTTCAAGGCAAGCGTCAATAATCATTACTCCCTCTTTCCCTCTTCCGATCCTTTACTTTCCACTCGCCAACGCAAGCACCGCATGTGTACTCGTAGGGGGCATCCTCTGAGTGTTGGTTATTTAAAAAAAAATTATACTGGCATAGCAATCATCATTCTACCAAATTTCAATTATGTTAATTAACGTTTGGTGATTGGAACTCTCATCGAACAGTATTTCTGTACTTTGGACCTATTTCCAATAAGTTTTTTTTCTTTACTTATACTTTATATGTACCGATAAAGAGTATAAGCGTATAGCTCAGCTAGATTTCAGTCACCTAAACGTAGATATGATGCTATGGATATCGTTACTACGAGTATATGGTCACGGCAACAATAGTATGTTCTCTGCAATAAAAGTATTTTCTTTGAAACCATAGGATTGTTCTTAGAATTATTTATTTTGACAACAGTATGATTGCGGCAACATTTTTGTTTTTAAAATGTAACAATAGTATTATCGCCAAATTTAAAAATGAAATATGGTTGTAGCAACAATATAAATGTGGTTGGTGCGACAAAAGTACTGTTCTTTTGGTTTTATGTTAACAATAATATGATGAAGGCAATCATAACGGCAAAATAGTAGTTTTTCTTAATTTGAATATGCTTTTAGAACAAGTTAGTTACAAACTTACACAGTTATAGTACTTTTACTTACTTAAAACAACATACTTTCGATTTGTATAACTGAAATATGTTTAATGAATGAAACACTTAAATTGTTTAAACGGGTTTTTTCTACCGTTTAATAAATCAGTCCTATAATTTCAAATTTTATGTATTTTTAAATAATTTACTTAATAAAAATATATATTGTTGAATAATAACTCAAGCCAGTCCTTAATAAAAATTTTGGAGATCATAGTATGGTTGAGTGAGATCATATAATGGTTGTAGGGAGCACAAGGGGATCATTGTATGGTTGTGTGTGTATAGAACTATTGGTGTGAGGACCATAATATTGTTGTGGAGATTATATTATGGTTGTGAGTGAATTAAACTACAATAGTATGGTTCTCTTAGAATATTGTTACCCAAACCATAATATTTTCTTCGTCTAGCATCAATACTGTTACCTTATGTTTGCTCATCACAGACACACATACATGCCTAGACCGTCTTAGATTTCGACACTGATCATGAATATATATATATATAACGGGTGGCCCAAATAAGACCAGCTGATTTGAAACAAAAATAACTTTTTTATTTTTTAACATAATTTATTTTTTCTTTTTGCAGATTATAACTGAACTCTTGAAAATTTAAAATGAATGCGTACAGTCCACAACAACGCATTAAAATTATAAATTTTTATTATTCTTCTCAACGATCAATTGTTCGGACGCAGCGAAATTATCGCCTTTTTTAACGTAAGATCAGCGCCCACATCTTCCATGATTACAAGTTTAGTTCGCCGTTTTGAGGAACTGGGTTCAGTTGCCGACCCTCCAGGAAGAGGTGCTCATCGAAATATTCGTACTGAAGAGAACGTGGAAGCTGCGCAGCAGCGTGGCGCTAAAAAGAGCCAATGCCTGTATCGAGCAAAATGGTAGTCATTTGTCTGATGTCATATTTCACACATATAAAGTTAAATTTCCATAAAATATAATTAACATATAAAAATAAATCATTAAAAAACCGTTATTATAAGAGTTATACGTGTTTAACATCACTAGATCTCATTTGGGCCACCCTGTATATGATCAATATTTCGATGTATTGCATGATGGCCAGTATACTCGTACTATTGGCAATATTGAGGTTATTGGTCGTCGATGGTGAATCCATGTTTGAAAGAACCTCATTTTCGGGGCCCAATGGACCTTTGGTCAATAACTAAGGGACTATAATTCAGCTTAAACATAAAATAAGAGTCATATTGGTATTCGCAAGAAAATTTCATTGTTTTTAATTACCCACATTTCATTGTTTTTAATTACCCACAAAGGAGAAAATGATTTTTGGGTCCCTAGAGCCGGTACATACGGACGCGATATTTAGGCCAATCATGAAAGTAAGTGTGCAGTTCTATCTCAAAGAGTATTTGTGGATTTGATTTACTCCGTATACGGCAATTTTGTTTGTTTACATTGCCGTTTAGATCAAAATGGTCCTCATCAGACATAAACAAGCAATTTATCAAGCTGTTGTGTTGTTCGGGCATTTCAATAATTTTTTAGTAAAATTCCATTCGAATAGATAGGTCCAAAGGCCTTATTTGCTTGTAATTTGGACTTTGTATGGAACTTAGTTTAAGTTATCATGAATTATCTGTTGTAATAACAGTCTGGTAACTACAAGTTGTGCCGATAAGTTTCGATTTAAACAGCTTGGTTTTGCCTGAATTGACGATGCTACAGCCGCGATGGTGACTTGAAACCGCACGCAGAAAAAAAATAGGTTGGGATAACAATATTCGAAGAGAATCATACTATTGTTGGGTATATGGTTGTGGTACACCAATATAATGATCTTCACAACAATAGTATGATTCAAATAGAACCATACTATGATCATAACAACCAAACTATGATCCTCCCATAACCATACTATGATCCTCACAACAATAGTATGATTCACTCATAACCATACTATGATCGCCACAGCCATATTATAAACACCAAAACCATAGTTTGTTTCACATACAACCCTAGTATGACCCCGCAACCATATTATGATTTACACGCAACCATGTTATGATCCCTACAACCTTAGTATGACCACACAATTATATTTTGATCTCCAAAAGTATTTGTTATAATTGGGTTAAGTTATCAACAATACATTTGATTTATAAAAATTATTAAAAAATACATTAAATATAAATACATTAAATTCAAAGGTTGGCCAAAGTCCAACCTAAATTTCCTTTGGAAGGATGTGCAGGACTGCAAAGCATGGTACAGCTGCACTGTCCAAATCCTCTTTTCGGTACCGCAATCATTCATTTTCATAAATCTGAATACCAACCATCCAAATAAAACATGAATAATCCGATTGCTCACACAGAAAATAAGTTATTACGTTTTGTTTCTGTAGCACGATGTGTGCGCCACCCTGTATCAATATATTTTGGGATTTGCTATTCGTATCGGCCTACGACTTTCTAGTTAAACATTTTTTAAGTTGATCACTTAAGTAACATAGTGGAAATATCAAAAATAATTTTAGTCAAAAGTTTCTCTAATCCCTCAAAGGGAAATTTTTCTAATCTACAAGTATTAGACATATATCCGGTAAGTAAGAAGCTCGGTTGGTTTTGACTCAACTGTGCTCTCAACATACGGACTGACAAAGAAAAACGTCGCCTTTAAATGTAACAACGATCATTTATGTATATGTGACGCGCAAAATAGAAAGGGACCTAAGGTTAAAAACCAGTCTTGTTCAGGAGAGCCATTTTAAAGATTAGGTCCCTTTCTATTTGCGCTAAGAATCGTCGACTCCACTTTCATAAATCGCGCATATCTCTGGAAGGGAACACTTTTGGGGCATGTGATTGGTCTCATTCGATGCTCAGATGTTGTCCACATCAAAAAAAGAAAAAAAATTAAAATTGATTTTTTTACCCTTACGCGCAAAATAGAAAGGGACCTAAGGTTAAAAACCAGTCTTGTTCAGGAGAGCCATTTTAAAGATTAGGTCCCTTTCTATTTGCGCTAAGAATCGTCGACTCCACTTTCATAAATCGCGCATATCTCTGGAAGGGAACACTTTTGGGGCATGTGATCGGTCTCATTCGATGCTCAGATGTTGTCCACATCAAAAAAAGAAAAAAAATTAAAATTGATTTTTTTACCCTTAGGTCCCTTTCTCTATGGGCTGTCTTATATACTTTATAGAGTAGCAGATAAATATTTCGATATTTTAAAAATAATAACATGGCAAACTTTCTTACTTCAGGGTGGGCCAAAAGTTACCATGAGGTTTTAAAATTCAACAACATTTTCGTTTATATATTTTTTTTCAGATTGTATAAAAAACACGTGAAGAATACATAATGGAGAGATTTAGAACTGAACATAGAACCAGAATAATAGAATTTTATTAGTTAAATCAGCAATCAAATATTTTAACTCAAACGAATTAGTGATGAAGCTCATTTTCATTTGCTAATAATTTGTTAATAAGTAGGACTGTAGGTTCTGGGGTTCTGAAAATCCAAGAGCCATTCATCAAAGGCAATTGCAACCCATTAGGTGTAATGTATGGTGTGTAATCACATCTGCAAATATCATTGGGCCTAACTTCTTCGAGAATAAAGATGGAAGTGCTGTTACCGTAAATGGAGGGCGGTATCTTGAAAACAGACCTGAGATGCGGTTTCGGCAGGACAAAGCCACTGCCGACACTGCATATTGGCACTTTTAAGTCAGCACCCGACTATTTTCTTTGCGGTTATTTGAAGGAACGAGTGAACAAGCCCAAGGTAATCCAACAACTCAAGGCCAACATTGTTGCAGAAATTCGAACGCGACAGCCACAAATTTTGAAAGTTGTTTTGAAAAATGCTCTAAAACTAGCCCACCATTGCTGTAAACGGGGTCATTTAGAGACATTATTTTTCATACTTAGTGCTTAAAAATATCCAATCTGAAAAAAAATAATAAACGAAAAAGATATTAAAGTTTTTAAAACCTTAGTAACTTTTGACCCACCCTGTACATACAATAAGACTAAAGGTTTTTTCAAAAATGGAGACCAATATTGTGTTGCGAGCCCAGTTATGGAACAGGTTGGGTAGAAAAACGTACCTGCCATTCGATAAGCATGTACTCTTGATATTATATTTGGTCTTGTAAGTTCGTTTGTTCTTTTTTCTCAATTTGTTTGCAATAAGTTGGATTTGGTTCCCCACAACTGTCATGTTTTATTGAAAATTTAACCTGCCAACATTTACCTGTATCTACTTTGTATGTCTGAATGTATGTAGGTTATCTGTGTGTACGAGTATCTCCTTCATCGTTTCTAGCACTGACGTCAGAACAAAAGATTATAAATACCATCGATGTTATTCATGGTTACGACATTTCTTACTTCACACCGAACCCATTTCAATTTCTCTCCGACATACACGAACAAATGTGACAAATGTGTTTTTATTCTATTTCACATTTTTTTCCATTTTGTTTTGCAACGAATTTCATTAAAATACCTTTTGTGCTACACTCTGATACCCCCACTTGGATTAAGTTAACTCCGTCTCCTCTTCAATCCTTATCAGTCACTTTTGATTAGCAATGTGTTTCCCGTTTTTAAGGAAAAAGGAGAGAAAATTATATCCTTCGTTAAAGAAACCATTACATATATGCCACATTTTTATTGGAGTTTTTTTCTTTGTATACACTGACCCTTCTATTAAATCTGTTAAGCCATCAGTTAAAACACGGTTTTGACCTTAAGGAAATGTAAGTGTAATATTTTGGAACAACCCCTTATGCATATATTTGGAGTTTTAAACAAGCGAACAGTTTGGCATTCTTCCAAGTCAGCAAGTAAAAACTTAGCTTTATTGCCAAAAATAATTACATTTTTGGCTTCGTGCAAAAAATATATAAAGTATATATATGTTTATATTTTTTTATGGGCACTATTAGCCCAACGTACACACCACCATCTTTTTCAAAAATTCTTTAAAAAAAAAAAACAAAAAAAATAAGCCTTTAACTTTAAAAAAAATGTTGTTAAGCGTTGCGGACGTTACGAACCATTGCGTCTATTTATCGTAAAGTTTTTCATATTTGAATGATTTTCCAGTTTTATTTAACTGTTTGCAATTAAATATATTTGAAGTTTCTAAATGAACGCAACACATAAAAGATGTTCAATCTAGAGGTATTTTTTCAATAGAATTTTATTTCGGATTACGCGTGACTTGTCTTAAACCTCTTTTTTTCTTTATAGTATTGTTTGCCATTTCCTCACGAAAAGACTTATGGTGGAATCATGGTCTGAACATAATCCTGAATGGTGCTCGTTATCCCGCCATGATATCAGACTTTTTGCTAACTGAAATTGAATCTCGTAGTCTTGAGGACATTTGGTTTCAACAGGGCGATGCCACTTACCATACAGCTCGGGTCATTGAATGGACCATTAGAATGAACACCCTGTAGTTGCGGCAAACACTTAAAGAAAATTATATTCAATATATAAATGACATAAAATATCCTTATAAAGATTACACAATTGATTTGAATTATTGTATTTTTTTTATTATGAAAAATACCTCTAGATTGCTCACCCGTTATATGATTGTTTTTGACATTGTTATGGAAATTTACCAAAATTTCGTTTAGAAAAACAAACAAAAACGTGAGGGAAGTGTAGGAATTGACTTGTCATTTGTAAAGGGATTACCGAAAAAGCTAATGCTTTTTCATGATTTGAAGATTAAACATAAAGCCTTTTATTCTATTGACAAATATATGTACTTTTACATATTTAAAAATCTGTCCTTGGTATACTCGTATGCCTCTGCATATTTTTTGCATAAAAACTGCAGATACAAAAATTAAGAAATCGAATTAAGTGGACTCACAACTAGCCTATTTAAAAAATTTGACTTGAATCGCGCTAAAATTAGAGTTGCGTAAAATTCCGCTGTCCAGACTGCAAAATCGGCTTTTAAGTGTCGTTTGTAGAGCGGTAGGACCGGAAATCAGACACTTTTGTCTGGGGGCAACATTTAAACGTCGAACGAAATGATTTATGTTTTTTAATAAACAGACTGGGTATAAAATGAGTCTTATAGACTGGCAGCGCCTCAAATTCAATTTCACCAAATTGAAATTGTGACTTATAAAGGAGCAAGTTTTGAAATGAAAGGGTACGTTTGTCAAAGGCCTATATGAAAACAAGGACTGGTGTGGTAAATTTTCACCACAGTAAGCAACGTAAAAGTCTTTATAATATTTGGGTTCTGCCCAAATAAATACTTTTAAAAACAATAAAATCATGCTGGGAAATACTTTTAAAAACAATAAAACCATTTTTGATGATAAATATTCGCATTTTCCTTATTAGGCCAGAAAAATATATAGCAGCCCTCGTATGTAGCTTCTAGAGGTGGAATATAAAAAATATAGGTACCACTTTCGATAGCGTTTAGCCCAAACCTGAGCATCGTGCATATTTTCTTCGAAATAGGTGTAACCTGTCTTTAGTAGGGACATAAATATTGTTACAACATTGAACACACCCATTTCAATAGTAGAACTGAACACCCCCCGTTAATGTCATATGGGTTTTGAAAGCTAACCTCAATAGCGTTAGTCTGTAACGGGATTTTAAAATTGTTTTAACTTTCATCATGAAGTGGTCGGTCAGATAACACAGTACAACAGCCAATCTGGGGGGTGAGAAATTCCAAGTCAGGGTGATGGTACTAGGTCAGAACTGGCGTTCGTATGCGCCAGTTTTTTTTTATGACCTTTTACATTTTTTCCTTATCTTGATGTTTTTTCGCTTAGTTGTAAAATGTTGGCAAAAACGTAGTTTGACATAACTCGAGAACGACTAGTTCGATTTTGCTGAAATAAATGAGAAAAATTAATAATTACATTTTCTTTAATCCATTGATATACTGTTTCTCTACCAAATCAACATTTTTGCAATTAGAAATAAATTTATGAAGAAAATTTTGCCAAAAAAAAAAAATTTTTTTTTTTTAAAACTTATAAATCCCAAACGGAAAAACGTGTAGAGTCTTATAACTTTCACGTAAAGTCACATAACCTATAAACAAAATGCGACATAGATCATAGAAATCGATTAACGCGTTCTGCTTTTATTCAAAATTAAGTAACTTCACTTACACATACGAACGCAAAACCCTTTGAGGGTTTTAATATACTGACCTAGTACCATCACCCTGACTTGGAATTTCTCACCCCCCAGACAATAACCCCAAAAATGTTCCACAGTGTAATATGAACCGTATCGCTGTAACAGCGCTTTTCAAATGTGAAATAAGCGGTATCAAAACGCTCCGGTCACTAGAGATTAGCCGCTTGTCCGTCTACCCATGCATAAAACTGTTTGAGGAGACTGCAGATGAAAAAGACCGTCACCGGTCCGCCCGCGCTCTGTTCGAACACCGCATGTCATCAAAGCCGTTAAATCAAGAATTCACAGAAATCCGCTCCGAAAACAGAAAATCATGGCCCATGAGATGAATATCACGCAGAAGTCCATGAGTCGAATCATTAAAAAAGACTTGGGACTTGGGGCTTTCAGACGACGTACCGGAAATTTATTGACTGCAGCTTAAAAAAAAATAGGATTGAAAAATGCAAACGTCTTTTGGTGAAGCACGCTGATAACTTCCACAGAAAAATTTTGTTCACCGACGAAAAGATTTTTACCATTCAGGAAAAATTTAACAAGCATGATAGAGTGTATGCCCGGTCATCTAAGGCAGCATCTGAACTGATCCCAAGGGTGGAAAAGGGTCATCACCCAGCTTCAGTCATGGTTTGGTGGGTTGTCTCTTACGATGGGGTCACTGACCTGCATTTCTGTGAACAAGGAGTCAAAACATCGGCCAAAGATTACCAAGAAACCGTTTTGGAAGCTGTTGTGAAGCCTCTTAACAATTCCCTGTTCGAAAAGCAGCCATGGACTTTCCAGCAGGATTCTGCGCCGGCCCATAAGGCTAAAACGTCCCAGGCCTAGCTTCGAAACAATTTGCCAGCGTTCATTTGCTCTGAAGATTGGCCATCAGGCAGTCCAGATTTGAACCCATTGAATTACAAATTGTGGACGGTTTTAGAGGACAAGGTTTGTCACAAAAGATACCCCAACATTGGATCTCTTAAGACTGCTTTGTTTGAGCTGTGGCCAATTTTCCAACGGACGAGGTTCGTGCAGCTGTTGACGATTGACCGGTGCGACTTAAGGCGTGTGTAAAGGCAAAACGCGGACATTTCGAATACGTAGATTCTTTTTGGATGCAATATAAATCAATAAATATATTAAAAAATATTTGGTCCAAAAACATTCACAGGCAGAAAAAAAGTATGGTTGGGATAACAATATTCGACGAGCATCATACTATTGTTGGGTATATGGTTGTGGCGCAACAATATTATGCTCATCACAACAATAGTATGGTTCACACACAACCATACTATGATCCCCACAACAATATTATGGTCCTCACAGCAATATAATTATTCACACAACCATACTATGATCCCCACAATCATATTATTATTCTCACTCAACCATACTATGATCCCCACAACTATATTATTATCCTCACAACCATAGAATATTTCTCATACAACCATAGTATGATCCTCACAACCATAGTTTGACTTACACGTAACTATACTATGATGCCCAAAATATTTGTAAGGATTAGGTTAAGTTGTTATTTAACAATAGAGATTTGTATTAAGTAAATTATTTAAAAATGCATTAAACTCTTATTAATAGGAGTAATTTATTTAGCAGTAGAAAAAAAATTATTAAAAATATTTCAGTTATACTAATTCAAAGTAGTGTTTTGAAAAAAATTAATTTTCATATAAAAAGTACTATTATTGCGTAAGATTCGTAACAATAACATTGTTAAATTAAGAAAAAGTAACTCATACCGACAAAAATAAATTTTGTCGGTATGGTTGCCGTAATCATATTATTGTTAACATAAAACACAAAAAAACAATAGTTTTGTCGCACCAAACATATTTATATTGTTGCTACAACCATGTTTTCATTTTAAAATTTGGCAACAATACTATTGTTACATTTCAACAATATTAATATTGCCGCAATCATACATCAATCATTATCAAAATGAAATTCCAAAAAACAATACTATGGTTGCGACGACCATACTTTTATTGCAGAGAACATACTATTGTTGCCGTGACCATATAGTAACCATATCTTTTCTCTGCGTGCAGTACTTCTTATTTTAGAGCATAAAACGTGTGTAACAGTATTTATGTCCCTACTAAGTAGTTTGATTATAACTTAAGATGGACAGACGGACAGATATTGCTCAACGGAATCAAATAGTGATTCCGAATCTGATTATTATTTGAGACGAGGAACATCATGAATATCCAACCTTAGCGTTGATACAACAAGGCTAAATGCACATGCCCGACATTTAAACTAACTAACAATATTTCCGTAACTTAAATATTGTATTTTCACCATATTGTTTGTATTTTCTTGAAAACTTTAAATAGTTGTGGAGCAGCCCTCGTATGCTTTACATGTTTATGTGTTTCATGTAGACAAGTGTATGTTATAGTTTTATTGGTGTGCCAACAAGGAAATTGCTTTATTCGTGGATACGGGTCTATGTCATAAAATCAATGACCGACCGACAGCACTTGATCAAATTTACTTAACCGGAAATATGCAAATACTTGTCAATAAAACAGAGTAGACATATAAACATTGTACATATAGATACATTGAAAAGTATATAAAACACTTACACACACATAGATTCTTCAATTATCTATAATTATAGTTGGATTCATGATAATTTATGAACTCAATTTTTGCTTGTACGGAATTTTGCCAAAAGTTTTTGTTACGAATATAATTACAAAAGTATTTTGTCAATACTCGTACAATATGTATTAAATCTATCTGTCATGTTTCTATTCTATTTCGATAATTGACTTTGAGAGAACAAAGTCAAAGTTGTGGGGATTAAGTTAATTTTGTCAACACTTTCGCAAATAATTAAGTTGGCATGACCAGGTTATTTTTTTGTTCGCAATTCAAAAATATAAGCGACGGAACTCCTCTAAATGATGACGACACCCACAAATTACTTAGAAAACACATACTTTAGTTCGAATACAGTTAAATTAGTAGAAACGCCTGCAAACAGAGAAAAATTAGTTGGAAATCGTTTGGAACTACTTATACAAAGATTCCGTTCTAAGAGAAGAATATCAATTGCAGCTACCACATGTTTAAATGTTTATGGATATTCGATTAGAAATAGCCTATGCTGATAAGTACACGCAGAGAAAAGATATGGTTACTATATGGTCACGGCAACAATAGTATGTTCGATGCAGTAAAAGTATGGTCGTCGCAACCATTGTATTGTTTTTGAATTTCATTTTGACAATAGTATAATTGCGGCAATATTAATATTGTTGAAATGTAACAATAGTATTGTTGCCAAATTTAAAAATAAAAATATGGTTGTAGCAACAATATAAATATGGTTGGTGGGACAAAAGTATTGTTTTCATGGGTTTTATGTTAACAATAACATAACTACGGCAATCACATCGGCAAAACCTTAATTTTTTTTTAATTTGACAATGTTATTTTTACGATTCTTACGCAATAATTGTAATAAAAATTATATTTTTTTTAAAAAAAAAACTACGGATTGGTATAACTAAAATATTTTTAATAAATGATTTTTTTACTGTTAAATAAATCACTCCTATTGTTATATTACTTACTTAATAAAATTCTAGATTGTTGAAGAAGAACGTATTCCAGTCTTTACAAACAATTTTGTCGATCATAGTATGGTTGTGCGTAAGTCATACTATGGTTGTGAGGATCAAACTATGGTTGTACGTTAAACAAACTATGGTTATAAGGATCATAATATGGTTGTGGGGATCATAGTATGGTTGAATGTGAATAATAATATGGTTGTGGGGATCATAGTATGGTTATGTCTGAAAGATTGTATTGTTGTGAGGACCATAATATTGTTACGGGGATCATAGTATGGTTGTGTGTAAACCATACTATTGTTGTGATGATCATAATATTGTTGTGCCACAACCATATAACCAACAAGAGTATGGTGCTCTTCGAATATTGTTACCCCAACCATACTTTTTTTCTGCGTGTATGGTAATCGTACTGTACTCACAACTAATTGATCGGACAGACCAATGAATTTTAAAAAGGTAACAAATTCATTCATTATACTTTAGACTTTACATAACCCCAAAGAAAAATGTTTAAAGGTGTGATATCACTCGATCTAGGCGGCCAACTCACCTGTCCAAAACGTGAAATTAGCTGCTTTTCGAAATGACCTCTCAATAGATCCATTGTTTGAGCAGCTGTATGGCAAGTGGCACCGTCGTGTTGAAACCAAGTGTCGCCAAGATTTCAGGTAGCATAAAGATCAAATCAAAATATCATGCGCGATAGCGAGCACCATTCACGGCCATCATCATTCTTGAAAAAATATGCACTGATGATTCCACCAGCTTAAAAACCGCACTAAACCGTGGTTTTCTCTGGGTATAATGGCACCTCTTAAACCTCTTCTTCTTGCTCTTCAGCCCAAAGGTCTTTGTTCTTAAGATGTTTACCAAGCCCAACATTAGCAACTATTAGCCAAGGCGATCCTTTGTTTTATTTCAGTGCTGAGATTGTTTTTAGTTTATGGTGAATCCGATGCAAACCAATTCCTTTACAACACGGCCAAAACAATCATCACGTTCCTTTGTCACGGCTTAACTCTAGCAGTTGCTAGCATAACTTTGCCTTACTTCTTTTTAACTACAAGACGACTCTAATTCAATCTTTGAAAAGGCTCGGGTCTCTCTAAGAGTCCTCAGTTAAGTCGGCGAAAATCGCTGCCATTTTTCCATAGTATGTACTACACCGCCGCCACACTGTAATACAGGGTATAATGACTTAGTGCTGATGTTTGTCACGCCTTAAAGATCGATTCAGAATCGCCATCTAAATTCATTGAGCGTTGTCCGTCCACTCGTCCATCTGTCTGTCCATCTATCGTAATCGAAGTATTAGACGCTATTATTAATCGAGTTTGATAAAACTAGGAACAATCTTAATGTTTGGTCGAAGGATGTACCCTATTGTCATGTTTTTTAAAGCGGTCCATGTTTTTTATCATACAGGGTGGCCCAAATGAGACCTAGTGGTGATAAACACGTATAACTCTTGTAATAAAGTTTTTTTTTAAATGATTTATTTTTATATGTTAAATACATTTTATGGAAATTTAACGTGACTATGTGTGAAATATGACATCAGACAAATGACCACCATTTTGCTCGATACAGGCATTGGCTCTTTTTAGCGCATTTTGCATTACACGGCGTAAAGTTTCTGGTTGCAGGCGCTGTATTTCGTCTCGAATATTCTGCTTGAGCTGTCCAAGTGTCTGTGGTTTGTTAACATACACTTTGTCTTTTAAATATCCCCAGAAAAAAAAATCGGACGCAGTTAAATCTGGTGAACGAGGAGGCCAAGGGAAATCTGAATTTTTTTGAAATTATGCGTTCAGCAAAAATTTCACGAAGCATGTGCATAGTTTGCCTAGCAGTATGTCCAACTTGTTGCAACTACAAATTAGGATGTTGCTCCACTATTGGCCGCAAAAAGTTGTCGATCATTGTTCTGTAAGAAGCCCCCGAGACCGTTTCTGGCGTTTCATCCTCATTCTCAAAGAAATATGGGCCGATGATTTTTGTGGCCATAACACCGCACCAAACAGTGCATCTGATTGGGTGTAACTGATGCAGTTGTAGTGCCAACTGCAACCCAGTTCCTCAAAACGGCGAGCTAAACTTGTAATCGTTGAAGATGTGGGCGCTGATCTTACGTTAAAAACACGGCGATAATTTTGCTGCTTCAGAACAATTAATCGTTGAGAAGAATAACAAAAATCGATCATTTTAATGCGTTGTTGTGTACTGTACGTATTCATTTTAAATTTCCAAGAGTTTAGTTATAATCTGCAAAAAGAAAAAATAAATTATGTTAAAAAATAAAAAAGTTATTTGTGTTTCACATCAGCTGGTCTTATTTGGGCCACCCTGTACATAGGATCTACCCGATTTCAGAACCTTCTGCTTTGAAAGAATCTTATATTTATTCCGAAAACAACGCTTCGAGCAACGAACACATTTCTCTGGGGAAAATGGACCACATCGGTCTTTCTTTTCGAATTGCTCCCAAACGAAGGTCTCTCCCGATTTTAGGTCCAGCAGCTCTAAAAGCTGCAAATTAAACAAGGTTAAGCTCAAACTAAGCAAGGTACGTTATCCGGCATCAGAAACTAAATCTGCTGAAACTGGACTATATATATAAGTAGGTTAATGTTTTCGTAAAGCCCCTATAAAAATTTTCTTTCCGAATTCAGAACCTTCTGCTCTAAAGGCCTTATATTACATTCAAATTTCGTACGGAGCGTTACATGCTACCAACACCCATCTCTGGTTAAATGGGCCACATAAGACCATGCTTTGAACAGCCTCTGGTGGTTTTGGTAACCAACAGTTTTTAAACATTTTGTTGTTGCCACATCTGATGTATCTTTTATTTTAAAAAAACCATTAAATAACGCGTTTTTGGTTAGGATTAAACTTTAGTTATCACCAATTTTTTTTAGTTGATTCTGAAAAAAACACAAGGTCTCGAACCAAAATTAAAACTGTTTAAGGTTTTTTATTTATTAAAAAACAAGCTAGTAAAATAGCTTATGTCTGGCATGGTCGACATTGTTATATCCTTCCCTGCAGGACGTTTGTAAAAGCCAATTGAAAACAGTTGTTTGAACACCATCAACAGACTCAAAATTTACCAAGTTTTAAAAATAGGGTCATATTTAAAGTTGTCAGAAAATTTCATTGTTTTTTGGTACCCACTCGACTCGACTAGTAGAACAATTACTTAGGGCTCTGAAATTTGAGGGCGGGTCGTTTTTTCAAGTGTAACAATTTAATTTTACATGCACAAAAAAATAAAATAACCATCAAGAATTTATGCTTAAACTAGGATGTGAATTGAATTAGGTTTAATTTACCTGGAGTGGCCAAATGGCAGGTTCAGGTCACTGAGTATGAAAATTATTTCAAGCACTACTTTTTAAAAGTTGAGAAATAATCCTTGTTTGTTATACTCTACACCAATTTGTAGCGCGTATTATGACTTAGTAATGCTGTTTGTAACGCCTTTAATAAATGGAGATATACTCCATGTTAAGTATACCGATCGATTCAGAATCATTATCTGATTCTGTTGTAATTAAATTGCAGTTCGCAAGTAGAAAGCCTTAAGACTTGGTACATTCTTTAAGGTTGGCCCAAGGAAGAACCCTTTTGATTTTCTTTATTTCAGAACCGATTTTCCCGATTTCAGAACCTACTCGATTTTCCCATTCCAACCGAATTCGAAGAGCGACCACGATTCATGTTTTTTTAACTAAGACCATATCGGTCCATGTTTTCAAATAGACCCGTAAAAAACTCTGTTAAAATAGCCTCCAAGCTTCGGAAGCTACAGGCAGAGAAAATATAGGGTTACTATATGGTCGCGGCACCAATAATATATGTTATGCAATAAGAGCAAGTTCGTCACAACCATAGTATTGTTTTTTGCATTTTGTTTTGACAACAGTATGAACGCGGCAATATTAATATTGTAGAATTGTTTTAGTATTATTGCAAAATTTAAAAATAAAAACATGGTTGCAGCTACAATATATGTGACGCGCAAATTAGAAAGGGACCTAAGGTTAAAAACCACTTTTATTCAGGAGAGCCATTTTAAAGATAAGGTCCCTTTCTATTTGCGCTTAGAATCGTCGACTTCACTTTCATAAAACGCGCATATCTCTGGGAGGGAACACTTTTGGGGCATGGGATCGGTCTCATTCGATCGATGCTCAGATGTTGTCCACATCAAAAAAAAAGTGAAAAGTTGGTACAACAAAAGTATCGTTTTTTTGGAATTTATGTTAACAATCTACGAGTATGATAACGACAATTATACCGTTTATCTTTATTTTTGAATATAGTTTTCAGAACAATGTTATTGTTCGCAAAAACAGTAATTTGAATCTTTATTTTGTCTATTATTTATACTTTAATTTATTGTAAAACTTAAATTTTTTTAATAAATGTTTAAAACTTACGCATTTTAAACAGATTTTTTCTATAGTTAAATAATTCACTCTTATTATTTTTACGAGAAGTTTTTAAATAATATACTTCATGAAAATCTTTATTGTTGAAGAACAAGACCCAATTATAATATATATTTTTGGGGATCATTGTAGGGTATAGTGGGATCATACTTTGCTTCTGGGAATCATAACATAGTTGCGTGTGAATTAGACTATGGTTGTGGAGATCATACTATGGCTGAATGGGAAACATATTATGGTTGTGAGGATCACACTATGGTTGTATGTGAAACCTACTTCGATTGTGAAGATCATACGATAGTTGCTCGTGAAACATACTATGGTTGTGGGGATCATAGCATCGGGTGATCAAAGTAGAGGTATTTTTTTCCAAAATAAGAAAAAAATCAAATCTTTATTGTTCATTCGAAAGGATATTTTATGCCATTTATTTGTTAATAAATATAATTCCTTTAAATGTTGGCCGCAGCTACGAGTATTGGGCTCTTCAAAAGCTTGCAGAAGATCCGCAAATGTTGTTCAGAGAAGAGGCCCATTTCGAGCTCAACGCCAACGTTAATAAACAAAACTGCAGCTTTTGCTCTGAAGAGCAACCAGAAGAGGTTCAAGAGGTGCCATTATACACAGAGAAAAATACGGTTTGGAGCGGTTTATGAGCTGGTGGAATCATCGGTGCATATTTTTTCAAAAATGATGATGGCCGGAACGTAACCGTGAAAGGTGCTCGCTACCGCGCTATGATATCGGACTTTTTGCTACATGAAATTGAATTCCGTAATCTTGACGACATTTGGTTTCAACTGGATGGTGTCACTTGCCATACAGCTGCACAAACAATGGATCTATTGAGAGGTAATTTCGAAAAGCAGCTAATTTCACGTTTTGGACCGGTATGTTGGCCGCCTAGATCGAGTGATATCCCACCTTTAGACATTTTTCATTGGGGTTACGTAAAGTCCAAAGTCTATGCTGACAAACCCGCTACGATTCAGGTTTGGGATGCCAACATTATGCGTGTCATTAAAGCCTTACCGGTCAAAATGCTCGAACGAGTCATTCAAAATTGGACCCTCAGAATGGAAACCCTAAAAAAATAAATGCCATAAAATGTCCTTTCAAATTACCAATAAATTTCCTACACTTGATTTGAATTTTTAAATTTTTTGCCCGTTTGGCCGCCTAGATCGTGATATTAAACATTAATACTTTTTTATCTGGGTTACGTAAAGTTTAAAGTCTATGCTGGCAAACCAGCTTTGATTCAGGTTTTGGGAGCCAACATTACGAGTGTCATTAACGCCATACCGGCCATACTGCTCCAAAGTTGTACCCTCACAATGGACACCCTGAGGCGTAGTTGCGGCCAACATTTGAGGGAAATAATATTCAAAAAATAAATGGCATAAAATGTCATTATCCACACTTGATTTGAATGCTCGTCATATTTCACACTTGATTTGAATTATTGCATTTTTTTAAGTAAAGAAAAAAACCTCTTGATTGAAATAGTTGAGTGTGGATCATAGTATAGTTGTGCGGATCATAGTATGGTTGTGTGTGAATCATACTATTTGTATTAGGATCATAATATTGTTGTGCCTCAACCAAATTTCTAATAATAGTATGATGCTCTTCGAATATTGTCACCCCAACCATACTTTTTTTTCTTCGTCTACAAATAACATCCGATTTCGATCAAATTCCGAATAAGGCGTTACGAGCGACAATAAGCTATGTTATGTAAAATTAGACCATATCGGTTCATGTGTTTGAAAAGCCCCCACATAAAGGTTCCTACTGATTTAAAAGTTGTTGCTCTAAAGGCCACGTTGTAAATTCAATCTGGCTCAAACGAAGCATTGCGCGATATACGCGAGCTATAATTATTCCGCTTGAAATTGGGGCGGTCAGTGTTCTATATACCCCCCGAAATATATCCCTTCCGCTCTAGAAGTATACGAGGAATCTTTGGAATAGCGGAGTGGTTTGGGGTACCTCATAGATCGGTGTGTAATTTTAGCCAAAAAAAACAAAATCACCCACCTTGTTGTGCATGCATCAACATCCATTACTTATTAACAATTTAATTATATTTTTTAAAATTCAAATACTCTACACCTAAGAACACTTCAAAATGTATTTGCTTAGAGCAGTGCTTCCTGGAAAAGCTTTTCACCTTAAAATGGAGAACTCCAATTGGCCTTCAAAGGCCAAATGCTACCCCACGCAAAGTGGCCAGAATAAACATCATCTGATGAGTGCAACTTCCAAGAGAATAAACAAACAAATCGTCGTTCCACAAGGAAAGGGGAAGCAATGAATCCTTCCAAGGGAAAAATGGGGAAAAATGAATCGCTCTCTCTACTAAATACCCCCAACCCTACCCACTGGCAAAGTATTGGAAGTCAAACGAAATGAGAGAGCATGGCAAATTAGAAAGATAAACCGCAAGAAAACTCCGCCTTCTGAGAAAAACAAAATCATTCCATTGCATTGCGAGAGTGTGTGTGTGTGTGTGGGAGCTCTGTTCGGATGCGAGTGTGGGTTGCCACAAAAGCCACTCCTACGCAGCCATGTTGCGAGCAGAAAAAGCAAATGGTTGTTAGGATACGCTGCGGCTGAATGAAAAGCAAACTGAAACGTGTGGAATGAAATGCAAAGAGCATTAATTGTGGACGAAAAGATTCAGCTTAATTGAAATTTAGGTTAAGTTTGCTGACATTTTGGAGAAAAGGAAAGCCAAAATAAAATTCTTGCTGTTCTTTGTTTTTTATGCTTTTTCTTTTCTGTTAATAAAGCGCGTATAACATTTGAATAAGTTGTGTGTGTTTTTTTTGCTTCTGTTTCTATTCTTATGTTATTTTTGTTTTTGCTTCCACTTCTACAAGAGTATTGTGCTTCTCAGTGTGTGCAAGTGTGTGTGTGTATGCGTGTCAAGTGTATGTGCCTCATACACAGTTTAGGTAAGGTCATCGAAATGTCAAAAGTTGCAAGTTTCATTTTAATCCTACCACACTTGGTTGTCATTGTCATTGTAGTTGACGCTCTCGTCGTTTGTTTATGCTCCATGCAGACCCCCCCCCCCCCGACGTATGAGCAACATTAACGTATCAGGGGTGTTCTGCCATTTGTCGTCAATCGAAAACAGTTTTGATTTGGTTAACATTGGACTATCGATTAGTAAATCGTGATTAAGAATCACTGTCATTGCCTGCGATTTTGGGCTATTCTTTTTGCTTGGAATTCGCTAGCATTGGACTATTGATTAGTGAAATGTGATTTATATCAATTACAGTGTGGGTGTATTCTTTATGTCATTGCCAATGGGACTGTAGTTTTGAGTTGATTTAATACTTAAAGGTGATTTTCATTGTCTCTTAAGCAGTGATTTTATTAACATTTCTCAGTTTGGTTTAACAATCCCTCATGACTGGACAAAGGCCGCGATAACGCATGCTTTGTGATATTCGTTTTTTTTTTGAAAATCATGGTTTATTTTTGAATTGTTGCCAGGTTTTGCTCACACACATTAAACAAAAGCTTGCATAAATTTTGCATTCAAGTGGTACTACACGATTTTATTGGTCCATATCTAATAGCTATTTACAAACGTCCTTCCCGATTATAAAGGGTGGTTAAATTTTAAGGGCCGATGTTGAATGTGAACCACACCTACACGTAAAGTTTTTTCTGCACTTCATTTGAAATTTCTCAATTTCAGACTAATTCAATTTGAACCATGAAAAGATACACAAGCGAGCAACGCATTAAAGTCATACAGGCTTTTTACGAAGTGGATGATCAATTTTCGAAGAAAATCATCTTCAGTGATGAGGCACATTTTCACCTCAGTAGATTCGTCAATAAGCAGAATTGCCGCATTTGGGCGAATGATAATCCAAGAGTGATTGTCGAAAAAACAATGCACCCATAAAGAGTGACTGTTTGGTGCGGTTTATGGGCTAGCTGGCGGCATCATCGAGCCGTATTTTTTCTAAAATGAGGCCGGTCAGACAGTGACTGTAACTGGTGTTCGCTATCGTGAGATGAAAACGAACATTTTATGGGAAGATATGGATGTGGACGATATGTAATTTCAACAGGACGGTGCCACTTGCCACACAGCTATCGAAACAATGGCTGTTTTGTTGGACAAATTCAATGGTCGTGTCACGTCGTGGCGATGTTAATTGGCCGCCAAGATCATGTGATTTGACACCGTTGGACTTCTTTCTTTGAAGTTATTTTAAACAAAAGGTGTATGTCGATAAGCCAACAACAATTCAAGAGCTAAAGGATGAGATAATTCGGCACATTAACAGCATAGAACCTCAATTATGTCTCAGCGTCATCGAAAATTTGGACTATCGAATGGAGGTGTGCCACCGAGGTCTCGGCGCCCATTTGGCCGATATTTTGTTTCATACATAATTGAACCATACCAATATTATCATAATAAAAAGAAATTACAATAATTTCCTAAATAATTTGTGTTTTGTTCAAAATCAACATCGGCCCTTAAAATTTAGAACACCCTTTAGAACATGTCGCTCTAGACGACACATATTACATTCGAAATTTAGCACTGAGACGATTTAACTTCTGCATACCAAGTTTTAGAAAAACGAAAATTCAAGAGATATACAAATAATGAAATTAATTTTAGCGGCAATTAATAACTAATTTGTGTAAAAATTCAAATCTTAAATTCATTACCAAACTTTGGCACTTTTATAGACAGTTTTTGCTACATTTGCTGAAGATTACATGAGTGTACCACTTAACATTCGATTGTGCTGATGGATCATTAATAGAAGATGCAGCCACAATCATTCATGCCAAATGAATGATTGGTTGTTCGCATGAATATGAAAAGTTTTAGAGTTGATTCTTTTGGAATTAGTGCCAACAATAAGGAAGAGATTGGCAACGAACACCTAGCCTTCATAGCATGCAGAGTGAATTCTGATCCAATAATGTCATATCGGCGCCAATCGTCTACATTTTGAGACTAAAGTCATCTTTATTGAATTTCCGGTACTCAGATAACCTACAATTTTTGGTTCAAACATTGCTTTATTGTGCATTTTTTTTTTTAAAAATTTAACATTTATTTTATTAGTGTTCAAGCAGCAGGCAAATGCACACATTGTAGGCAAGAAGTTTAAAAGTGTTTCGGCTTTATTTTTCTAAATCTTGAACCATTCATATTCCATAAATCATCAACTAATTAGACAAGCTTGAGTTTAGTCTTGATTTTATAATTTTTATTCAATAATTTGCATTAGTTCGATATCCTTCGGATATTATCTTCAGGAACATAAGTTACAATAGTGAAACATCCCAACAGTTAAACATTTTGAACTGAACGGATGATATCTGACGGATATGGGAATACTAAAAATCAATGAACACAAATTATAAAATCAACACTCCCCTCAAGCTTGTCTAATTAATTCCCGAATTACATCAAAAAATGTCAAGCAAAAAAATGAATATATATTCTATTTATACAGGGTAGAGGGCGGTAATTTGCTTTTTTGCACTGCAGGCTGTGGCACTGTTGGTCGTAGAGAGTGGAGAGTGTGCATGGCTTATAGTGGCTGACGGGAGATATGTACTCGTCTGCCTTCCAGTTGCCATCATGCATTGGACATGAGAAGAGGTCATTTTGTGTTGAAGCGTATTTCTCAAATGCGCACTAGATCATTGCAATGCAGCGTGCTTTTCCTTTACGATTCGGTGTTCCCCACGCGGATGTGTTCCAGGGCGGCAATCAATTGTAAATTGGGAACTTCATTAAGAAAAACAGGGAATGTGTCATGTGTACGAAGGTGACATGCGAAAAAGATTACCACACCACAAAACATAGAAAGAGTTAGAGCAGCTGTACTGCAATCTCCAAAAAGCTCTGCTCGGAAGCAATCACTTGCTCTTAGTATTTCCAGACTTTTTTTCAGCCGCCTCTTGAGACAATGCAATACATGGTTCCAACATGATGGTGCCACTGCACACACAGCGAGGGTTACCATGAATTGTTTATGGCAAATGTTTCCTGGACGGCTTATCTCTTTGAGGGGTGATGTGAACCGGCCGGCATGCACACCAGACTTAGCCCCATGCGATTTTTTTTCCTTTGAAGGCATATATCAACCGTCCCAATATATTGGAAGACCTAATTGACAATATTGAGGCTGTAATTGTAACAAAATACCAGTCGACATGCTTGTTAGAGTTCATAAAAACTTCAGAAAACGTATGCAGCAGTGTGTGGAAAGCGAAGGTTGATATTTGCCAGATACACTATTGAAAACCACGTAATTTAAAATTTCCCTTACCGTTCAATAATATTAAAATATAAAATACATTTTTCTAAGGTTCCTAATTTCTTCTGCATAAACTTTAGACTTTACATATCCCCACAGAAAAAAGTCTAACGGTGTGATATCACACGATCTTGGTGGCCAATCGACCGGCCCAAAACGTGAAATTATCTGCTCACCGAAGAGTTCTCTCAATAAATCCATTGATTGATGCGATGTGTGGGAATTGTCGAAACCAAATGTCGCCGAGATCACGAGCTTAAATTTCAGGCATCAAAAAGTCGGTTATCATGGCCGGATAACGGTCGCCATTGACGGTTACGTTCTCACCGGCATCATTTTTGAAGAAATATGGACCGATGGTTCCACCGGCCCCTAAACCATACCAAACCGTTGTTTTTTCTGGATGAAGTGCCAGCTCTTGAACCTCTTCTGGTTGCTCTTCGTCCCAAATGCGGCAATGTTGCTTGTTTACATACCCATTCAGCCAGAATGGGCCTCATCGCTGAACAAAATTTGGCTCGAAAGCGTCGGATCTTCTTGGAACTTTGCAAGAGTCCAGAGAGTGAAGCGATGTCGCTTGGGAACGTCGGGCGGCTTCGGTTCTTGCACAAGCTGTATTTTGTACGCTGTCAATTTAAGATCTCGGTGTAAAATGCGCCAAGTCGTTCCGTACGTCAGTCCGAGTTGCTGCGAACGGCGCCGAATCGACTCTCCACGTTTTTGGTGTACACTCTCAGCTAAGGCCGCTACATTTTCATCACTGCGTGCTGAACGTGGTCTATTCGGTCGAATATTATCCAATAATGAATGCTGGGCCTCAAGGTGGGTGATGGTGTTGCGAGTAGTACGCTCAGTAGGCCGATTATGTTGACCATAAGTTGAACGAAGTGCACGAAACACATTCCTGACAGAACGTGAATTTTCGTAATAAAGTTGAACGATTTGTAAACGTTGTTCAGGCGTAAGTCTTTCCATGATGAAATGCCAAACAATACTAAACAAAAGCATGACTCGACTCACACGTGATCTGTCAAAAAAATGCAATTGAAAAAAGTATCTCTACTGGGATCACCCTACACATGTACGTTTAATTTCTTCTTGAAAACCACTCGTCTAAAAAACACCCTTTAGAATCTATAAATAGATTAGATGAACTTTTGCTTTGTCTGATAACACTGTTCAAAGTCCATCGTTGGATGAAACCGACTGATTCATATGTAAAATTATCTCCTGAAATGCAAATAAGTTTCCGTTTTGGCTAAACGCGTAAAGTTTTCGAGATATCGCAAAAATTAAATATTTCTGACTTTTTTCATTTATTTGCCTAAAACTTCGGTAGTTCAAATGAACAATATTTATTGGCCTGAAATGCGTACTTTATATAAACCATAAATCATTTATAAAAATCAAATAAATGGTCAAAATTTTGTTTTTTCTTTTGTAGAAAATTTTTGTTTTGTGCCCCAAGTCAAGTGCTTTCATACATGAGTACAAAATTATAAAAAAACGTACTGTAACGCTTCCAAAGGGGTAGATTTATTGATAGTCCGACGAAATTCGCTTGAGTTATAGCAGTTTCTGTAAAAAATCATAGGATTTTTTCTCACTGTAAGAACGAGATTTCTTAACAATGTCTGTATGAAAATCCTCCTTTACCTTTTCCGCAGTAATTTTTAATTTTTGCATTCGGCCTTTATTCTAAAGTTTACCAAATACTTAATATATCGAGCTTGAGGCCAAGGTTCTTATTTTTTGTTATATTTTTCTTTATTCAATATTTCATTCCTCTCTGAAGAACATCATCAGGTATAACAAAATTAAACAAAATAACCCCGTAGCGAGTGTCTCACTTTCTTGTTGTTAAGTAATCCTTTTGATATAATCTCAAAATCTATTCGTGATAGCGCACAAAGTGCACTCAATTCGAAGTCAGGAGATGACTTTAAATACAAATCAGTCGGTTTTGTCCGAAGGAGGCCTCAAAAGTTAATTTTTGCAGAACAGTGTAATTAATATTTTGTGTTGTAAATCTTAAAGAAAATAGACATATTGATTAAAGTATATATTATACGCACTTGTTGATACATTGATTATGTGAATTGATTACATTGATTGAATGCTTAAAATAGTAGTTTAAAGGTTAAGTGAACAGATCTCATTGCTTCTATGCAATTGTTTGTTAATTTTTTTTAAAATTATTTTGCTTTGCTTTATATTTTTTTACAAGTTTTCCTTTCCGAGTAGTAACCTTTGCTTTATATTTTGACTTTAACTTTTTTCGTAAATGATTTATTTTTATTACATTTTTTATAACAATCAAAATGTGAGCTAAGTTCTTATATAAATATTGTGGAAAATTAAAATACTGTAAAATATATAAATTGGACAATTGTTGAGTTTAATATAACGACATATTGCTTTTCTGCAAACATTGCATAGCGACCAAGCAATTTTGGGTTCCCGATACGGATCTGATTTTCTGGATTAACGACTGTTTTTAAGTTTTTTTTTTAAAGTGAATCTGCCCCAAGTCGCTAAAGATTCTATGAATTAGTTTCATTGATCCATTGATGAATTTAAAGAATCTGTGAAGCTTTTCTGATAATATGCACAACATACTTTTTTGTGGTTGGGCTAAAAAGATTTGTTTTTAGATTATTGTTATTAATCGACTTTAACGCTTATTCCATGCCTGGTATTTATTTAAGTGCATGCATTAAAATATCCCATAGCTGGAAGTGAGTTCGTGCGAATGGCAAAATATTTCCTTCCCCGCAAATTTTTCTTTCAAAATTAAATACATTTGGTAAGTAGGTAATATTCTTTAATTCGATTGTCCCATTTTGTATTTTATTTTTATTGGCAATGTCGTTGTTTGTGTGTTTTTTTATTTGCTTTCGCGGACAATGGGTACACATACATACTCGTACATACATGCACAGCCACACATATCCTGCTGTACACACACAAAAGTTGGGCAGCCATTTTGCTTTTTTCGTCATCATCATCGTCGTCACTGCCTTCGCCATCTCCGGAGCTAACACTGCGCTGTTGTTGTTGTCATCGTCGTCGTCACCATTATACAAGCATTGTTATTGTTATTTGTTGGTATTAAAAAGCGTTTTCATATAAGACCCGCTCTATATCCCATTGATTGTCATTATCAAACGTATAAAATTCCACCACTTATTTTGTGATGGTGGTGGAGCACGGGTCTGTATGCCTGTGTGTGTGTGTGTCTATGTGCCACCGAAATCAGTTTGATTGAGGCTTACTGTGATATCCAGCGTTGGAATTGCCAAGGCCTTCGAATATGAAGCATTCCAGAAGACGTTTTTAGAGCTTCCAACAGTTTCGACACACTCATGGCAAACTTTGACAAGGTGATTTAATGTGAGATTTCACATATCCCTCGAAATTTCTTTCCTTAAAAAAATCACAAAAGTATACACAGAGAATAGATTTGTTGTCAAAACCGAACTTGTCATACTATCCATGTACTTCATTGCTACAACCGAACGTTAATTGGGTACAAGGCAATTTTCAGTAGAAGGAACTGATAGTATTGGTTGAAAAGATGAAATATCGTTAACCCTAAGTAATTCAGATGATTATTGGAATTGAATTTGTATAAGTAAATTTAAATATCGTTGGTAAGATAATGATAAGCGCCAGACAAACTTAATTTCCATTGGAAAGTTTGACCTTTTTTTTAGCATAAACGTACTTAGAACGTATTGACGTACGACCATCATATGTGTTGTTTACAGTGAATTTATAATGTACTTGGTTGCCATAACCACCAATTGCAGTAACCAATTGCTATTCTGAATTCGGTTGGTATTACCGCGTTGGTGGCTGTAAGTATCGCAATATTATTGAAGCTCCCATCTCAAGGTAAGTCGAACCATCTAACGAACAATGGAATGTTGGTGATTGCAACAAAAAGCATGTTTTTTAAATTGAATATTTGTATAATTAGTTCGGACCGATATCCAACTGATTTTGTGATTACTAGTACAAATATATGTGAACTAGGGCGGGTAGATTTAAAAATCGACCAAGTCACAAGGAAAATCGTATTGTAGGGATCAAAATAAGAAATATTGCCCGAGGAACCATACTCGTACCTCTAAAACGAATTCTGATCTCCCGACTGTTGACCCGCACGCAGAAAAAAAGTATGGTTGTGGTGACAATATTCGAAGAGGATAATACTATTGTTGGGTATATGGTTGTGGTACAACAATATTATGATCCTCACAACAATAGTATGATTCAAATACAACCACACTATGATCCTCACAACAATAATATGATTCACACATAACCATACTATGATCCCCACAACCGTAGTATGATTCACACTCAACCATACTATGATCTCCATAGCCATAGTATGATCCTTACAACCATAGCATGGTTCATATACAGCCATAGTATGATCCTCACAACCATAGTGTGATTCAAATGCATCCATGTTATGATCCCTACACCCATAGTATGATCACACACAATTATACTATGATCCACGATATAATTTATTAGAATTTGTTTAAGTTGTCGACAATTGATTTGATCCCCAATATTTTTTCTTAGAATTGGTTTATGTTGGCAACAACCCAACAAACCAAACCTACAGAATTCGGTTAGAATTCTGTACGACAATCGGCAAAATGTTCCGATTTCGGATCCGAATTTTTAGCGAGTTCGTAACGAAAAAAATATGAGAAGGCTGACACGAATTCTGAACTACTTCTCTGAGGGAATTCTGATGTTTTTCTGAACTGTAGTCATGGGAAATTCGATTTCTAGTATCGAATTCTGATCTTATTCTGAACGACTTCGGTCAGAATTCTGGCATTAAGTCTAAATAAATTCTGATGTTTTTACCGACATTTCGAACCGAATTCTGAGCTTATGTCATGGTAAATTCTGAATGTAAACAATCAAAAGGAAGAAAATATTTTTGTTCTACAAAAAAAAAATTATAAAACATTTTCAAAAAGCGTTCGGAAAGACTTTTAGTTACAAGCAGGGGTGTCTGCAGTTTCAAAAGCAATAATTGTGCTGTAACTATGTTTAGTGGTTATACACTTAAGGGCAACTAGTTTTGCATTTAACGAGAACTGCCGGCAGTAGAGTTTTCCTTCGAACACAATAAAAATCCCTCGCACAGCTAAGCTAACCAAACGTTCAGAATTTGAATTTGAAATATAAAATACCTCAGACAAGTTAACAAGACAGTTAAGAGTTCGTTCAGAATTAGTTCCGACATGCCTGAACACAAGAATATAAAGCAAATAACAAAAATTCAGAATTCGTTTGGAGTTCGATAGGAGAAGTCGGAACAAAAAATTAATAAAAACCCCACAGACAAGTCTAACAGAATTCGGGCCGAATTCGTTCAGATATTTCTTAACATAATAAATAAAAAATTCTCAGACAAATCGAACAGAATTTGTAACGATTTCGGTAAGAATTCTCGATAGAGTTCAGATATTGTTCAGAATTGTCTGATATCAGACATTGTCGGCAAATTTGGTTTACTGGGAATAGATTTGAATTATGAAAATTATTCAAAAATACATTAAATTCAAAATAAATGGAGTGATTTATTTCAATGTAGAAAAAATAACTTTAAATAAAGCCAAAGCAGCTTGTTAAAAAAAAATTTAATTTCGGTAAAAAAAGTACTTCTATTGCATTAGATCCGTTCTAATAACATTTGTTCTTAAAAGCATATTTAAATGAGGAAAAATTACAATCATACAGTAAAATTGCCGTAATCATATTATTGTTAACAGAAAATGCAAAACACCACCATATGTATATTGTTGCTATAACCATATTTTCACTTTTAAATTTGGCAATAATACTATTGTTACATTTCAACAATATTAATATTGCAGCAATTATACTATTGTCAAAAATAAATTCAGTTAACAATGCTATGGTTGCGACGAACATACTTTTATTGCCGTGACCATGTAGTAACCATGTTTTTTCTCTGCGTGCGTACTTGAAAGCGAAAAAGACGTTAAACAATATTTTTTTTTTATTTCTTTACACACAGAGAAAAAGTCGAAATCAGTCCGAACTACAAAAACTACGTTGGGTGAGAATTCCTTCAGTAGCAACTCCGAATGTTAATACTCTTGATTGAAATACGGTTCGACATTCCAAAAAATGATAATTATAATAATGTTGTGATACCGACAACTAACTATTCGAGGTGCCTGTTGAGGCAACTAATCGTTTTTTATATATTTCTTCGTTGGTAACAACAATTATAATGAGAACATAAGATTTCGGTTTAAAATTCCAAAAAAAAAACAATCAATCTTATGTTGCATTTTTGCAATGTAAGTCCACGAGCAAGGAATAGACATACAGGAGAAAAAGTTAGTTGGAACTTAAAAAACTTTGTTGCAAAAGAAGAATTACTTTTGCAATCATCAAAAGTTTATAATCTAAATGGATATTCGGTTTAACAATATGATAAATATGTTATTAAACAGAAATTATAATGTTGTAAGGAATACTAAAGGATAATAAAATTTGTATAAAAACCAAAAGCAGGTTGTCTATTGCTACCATTTTTTGCTATTCGAATGTAGGCAAAATTAAAAATAAATGATTTCAATTTAAATAAACAGTTGAGAATAATTTTAATATATTTTATAATTTAATATAAAGTACTTCCGTTGAACAAATAAGGTATGGAATTTAATGTTCCGCCAAATCATCGGATTCTAGGATCCGCCAAAATTCTGATACTCGTCACCACCACCGATACTTCAGCCCCAATTACTGCAGATTACAGTACAACGATTAACATTTGGTTGCATTGATTGTATTGTATCAATTCATTCGGTTGACAAAAAATCTATTGTGGCAACGAATCTATGCTTTATGTGCAGCTTACGTCTCTTTGATTTACGCTAGTGCAAACTGGAGGATCATACTGACGAGATAGATGTCAACACATGCACACTGCAGGTCCAAGGCTTAAGTCAGGAAGACTATTTTGGACCTTAGACCCGTAGATCAATTTAAGTGTCAAGCACACAGAGAAAACGTTGGTTTGCTAAGAAATTATTGGACGAGAAGACTTTTTGTTGCAGCCGCCAAATGTTAATAATCTTAAAGGATATTCTGTTCGGCATACCATCAAATATTTTCCCTGATAATTTGCGGCAGAAATAGATTACTCTTTGCTTGTACTAAAAAACTAAAGGGAATATGATTGAGACAACCAATCACCGCCTGTTGTGACACCTTATAGTTTTGAATGTAATTGTTCAGTGGTATAAACAATTGGTTCTAATAATAGAAAAATTCTTTCCAATAATCATCTTAGTATCGATAATGCAAATAAATGCGATAATGAAAACCAGAATTATTATTTGTATAATTACTCGTACTGCTGTGATTCTTGAGACAAGAGGAGCCTCTTGTTCATCAAGAACTCTTGCTCGTTTTCTTGTATTTTTTGCATTGCCTTTATGAAAGCTCATAACCTAGATACATCTGCGCTCATCACGTAGATTCACCTAAGATTTGAGATGATCAAGAATGCTTTTACGTTACATCGTGCTCTTAAGAACTGATTTTCTTTCCTTACAAGGCTTTGAAGATAGTCTTTCAAAAGAGGTCGAATGACTTTTCAATGACGCCAATGCATGAATTTCCCTCAACAACTCCTTAGAATATATTCTTAAATTAGTTAACTATGCACCATACCATTCTTATATAGGGTACACGCAGAGAAAAGATATGGTTACTATATGGTCACCGCAGCAATAATATGTTCTCTTCAATAAAAGCATGTTCGTCGCAACCATAGTATTGTTTTTTGAATTTCATTTTGACAACAGTATGATTGCGGCAATATTAATATTGTTGAAATATAACAATAGTATTATTGCCAAATTCAGAAATGAAAATATGGTTGTAGCAACCATATAAACATGGTTGGTGCAACAAAAGTAATATTGTTTAAAATTTACGTTAACAATAATATGATTGTTGCAATCATACCGTATGGTTACGACTATGAACATAACAAAACAGTTTTTATAGAGCATATGTGAATGTGTGCGTATGTTTTTTTTTGATATACTTAAAAAAACATACACACGATACAGTGCATGTTTGTTGTCCATTATAAAAAACAACAACAATCGGAAGGTAGTTGGAGGGATTTTTATTGTGTTGACTTTGTTCGCTAAAATACTCTACTACCGACTGTTGCTTGTTTATTTAAAATCTGCCTGCACTTAAGTATATAGCCATTGATCATGGTTAAATCACATTCGTTACTTGGGATCTACGGATGGTGAAGTAGCATTCACCCCTGCTGGCAACCAAAAGTATTTTTTTCGGCTGACGATGGAATATATATTTTTTCGTTTCTTGAATGAAATGTTCAATAAAAACATGGCCTCAAATCTGGCTAAGTGTAATGAGATATAAAATAACTTGCTTGACAAAAATCTCTGTTTTTGAATAGCAGCATTGCCCAAGACTAATAAATAATTTTGGGGTTCATACTATGGTTGAGTGTGAATCATACTATGGTTGTGGGGATCATATTATGGTTGCGTGCGAATCATACTATAGTTGTGAGGAACATACTATGGTTGTATGAGAAATATACTATGGTTGTGAGGATCATAATATGGTTATGGAGATAATAGTATGGTTGAGTGTGAATCATACTATTGTTGTGAGGATCATAGAATGGTTGTGGAGATCATAGTATGGTTGAGTGTGAATCATATTATGGTTGTGGGGATCATAGTATGGTTATGTGTGAATCATACTATTGTTGCGAGGATCATAATATTGTTGTGCCACAACCATATACCCAACAATAGTATGATCCTCTTCGAATATTGTCACCTCAACCATAGTTATTTTCTGCGTGTAGGTAATTTTTAACTTTTAATTGGCTAAAACAAATACGGATAATTGTTTAAATTTCTGGTTTTATTGGAAAGGTTGAACCTTGTTATTTAATAATGGCACTCAATACGATGCCTTTTGGCTTCGCCCAATGGGCTGAAGATTGTTTAGCAGGAGATAAAGAATTTAATCGAAAAATCGTGTTTTCGTCTCGGTGGCTATGTCAATAAGCAAAATTCCCGCATATGGGGTTTGGAGAGCACACACGTGAATATTGAGAAGCCAACGCGTCCACAACTATTTGATTGGTGTGAATTTTGCGCTGGGGGATCATTTTTCTTCGAATATGAGCAAGGAGCCGTCAACAGTAAGCGTTACGGCGCCATACTCAACAAATTTTTGTTTCCAAATATTCAAGAGATCGACATAGACAATATTTGGTTTTAATAAGACGGGGCCTTATGCCACATAGCCAACACAACCATCGATATTTCATGCAGTTTTTGAAAATCGAATAATGAGCCGAAATTGAGATGTCAATTGGCCGCCTCGGAGTTGTGATTCGAGTCCTTTGGATTATTTTCTTTGGGAATCCATTAAGGATAAATTTTACGCAAAGCATTCAAAGACAATTGAAGCGTTGTAACATGTAATCGAAGTTGTCATCGAAGAGATTCGACCCAAAACAATAGAAAATGTACTGAAAAATGGGGTTGATCGGATGAGGTACTGCCATTAGTAGTACTCCTATGAATGATATTGTGTTCCATTATTAAATGACAAAGTTAACCATTCTAATAAAATCAGAAATTAAAAAACAAAAAAACTGCTTCTATTACAGTCGATTCAAATTTGAAATTCTTAATTGGCCACCATTTACTTAATAATCATGACTAACACTTTATCAAGGCCTCCGACCTCTTCTACGTTTTGCCTCAGAGTTTAATCTTCTAAACGTAAAGTTGTATGCATTTATTTGATCCGAAAGCCTGCTGCTAAAAACTATTTGATGTTTCAACTTGGGATTTGAAACTAGTATAAATGTGTTATAACCGCACACACTACCTCACCACTAGTGTAGGGGGCATAAAAGCCGCCTGCTTCTTCCGGCCTGTTAACTCCATTCACCCGCTGGGTAGACACGAGCTTACCCACAGAATATGTATCGGCATTTTTCTCTGTTCACCATTCGCACAAACGCTAAAGTGACGAGGCATTGGAGCGTACAAAAACTGAGTATTTTTCGGGTTGAAATCGTATTTCCTTCCTTTTGGCCAGAAGTGGTCGTTGTTGTTCTCTTTCTCTTGCGCAGAATTGATTTAAAGGCACATGCACATACATACCTCATTGTACATATACATAAGTATATTATATATATCAGTGTGTATGTATATATATTAGACCTGTCCAAAAAACGTATGAGATTTTTCAAAATGATTTCTTCAATTTAGTTTATCCACTTTAAGTATCCTTGGGTCAAAAAAATAAGAACTGCGTCAAAAAAAATAAAAAAAGTCTTACCAAAACTCAGCGCAACGGGCCTGAAGTCAGGACTTGAGTGTTCCGCGATATGACGAAAAGTACGGTTACAAAATTACAAATTATTTGTGAACGTAAGCTTTTTTTAATTAAGTTTAAAAGCAGATATGTTTTGTTTACATTAGAAAATCTATCTGTTAAAAAAAATTTGAAAAAATAAAGACGGATACTTTTTTACAGCATCCGAAACACGGAATTTAAAAATTTTCTTGTAAAGTTCAGTTTTTGTCGCCTCCTATTTTCGAAATATTACTCCATCGGGTGTGTGCAATTTTTTTTATATATTTCTGTGGACTATTGGCTTTAAAAAAAATTAGGGTTGAAAATTTTCTTAAGTAATTACGGTGGCGTAAAAAAAATTTCAAAAAACTTGAAAAAAGTAAAAATGTTTTAATTGATTATTAGTGAAGTAATTTTAAGTTAACCTGGGAAGATTTGATTTTTAGAAATTAAATGCATATTTTTTCGGTGTTCGGCTACCACTTGTAGGAGATACTGCTTCTGCTCTTCGTTGCGCGTTGTTGATGAGTTGAATTCTGAAATCAGTGCAACACCCCGTTCTGCGATGTCGTTGACAATTTGCAAGTTCTTCACAACAGCAAGGCCATGCAAAAAGCCCTCATCTTGCATCCAGTCAGCCACTTCTACGTCCATAAATGACGTTGGTAATTGCAGCTTCTCAAAAAACGTTATTGTATGCATTGAAACTAAATCTTCCAGTTTTACTGTCGTGATGTTAATTGATGGTGATGCTCTCTTCTTCGAATTGAGTTTTCCAGCGTTATTTTTGAATGAAGCTACCATTTTATTTAAAGTTTGTACACTCAAGCTTTTGTCATAAAATGATAGCCCCACCAACTCCTCTCCAAGGTACCAAAGGTGATTGGTAAGCTTCTTCAATGCTGTTTTTCCAACGTCAGGAAGGAGTTGGTGGGGCTATCATTTTATGACAAAAGCTTGAGTGTACAAACTTTAAATAAAATGGTAGCTTCATTCAAAAATAACGCTGGAAAACTCAATTCGAAGAAGAGAGCATCACCATCAATTAACATCACGACAGTAAAACTGGAAGATTTAGTTTCAATGCATACAATAACGTTTTTTGAGAAGCTGCAATTACCAACGTCATTTATGGACGTAGAAGTGGCTGACTGGATGCAAGATGAGGGCTTTTTGCATGGCCTTGCTGTTGTGAAGAACTTGCAAATTGTCAACGACATCGCAGAACGGGGTGTTGCACTGATTTCAGAATTCAACTCATCAACAACGCGCAACGAAGAGCAGAAGCAGTATCTCCTACAAGTGGTAGCCGAACACCGAAAAAATATGCATTTAATTTCTAAAAATCAAATCTTCCCAGGTTAACTTAAAATTACTTCACTAATAATCAATTAAAACATTTTTACTTTTTTCAAGTTTTTTGAAATTTTTTTTACGCCACCGTAATTACTTAAGAAAATTTTCAACCCTAATTTTTTTTAAAGCCAATAGTCCACAGAAATATATAAAAAAAATTGCACACACCCGATGGAGTAATATTTCGAAAATAGGAGGCGACAAAAACTGAACTTTACAAGAAAATTTTTAAATTCCGTGTTTCGGATGCTGTAAAAAAGTATCCGTCTTTATTTTTTCAAATTTTTTTTAACAGATAGATTTTCTAATGTAAACAAAACATATCTGCTTTTAAACTTAATTAAAAAAAGCTTACGTTCACAAATAATTTGTAATTTTGTAACCGTACTTTTCGTCATATCGCGGAACACTCAAGTCCTGACTTCAGGCCCGTTGCGCTGAGTTTTGGTAAGACTTTTTTTATTTTTTTTGACGCAGTTCTTATTTTTTTGACCCAAGGATATTAAAAGTGGGTAAACTAAGTTGAAAAAATCGTTTTGAAAATTTTGGACAGGTCTAATATATATAGAACATGCCAGCAGACACATGTGCATATGAATATTTTCAAAGTGTATTAAATCATTTGTATACACGTACCCACATAAACAGTCACACGTACCTACTTACATATATATTTATTTGTATCGTCAAACACATTCTCGTAAATACATACGAATATAAATACACATTCATACATACATTCATAATTATGCACACTGCAGTTGTGTTGGGAAAAATAGAATATCATAGTCCTAGCCGGCATAGTTATATTCCACTCTTAAAGATGGTGCACGAGGTCTGTACAATAGAAAATGTGAAATATAATTTTCCTTAGAAAAATATTTATTTATTCAATAATGTGTATTTTGTCCCCTTCAAAGTATTGCCCCTCAAATATAACATTTGAACCAGCGTTTTTTTTTAACCCTCGAAGCAGTCCTGATATGCACTTTTCGGTATGGCCTTGAGGTCTCTTAGCGATTTAGTTTTAATCTCATAAATCGTCACAAAACGCTTTTCTGTCATGGGTTACCTTAATTTTTGAAAAATGTATAACTCGGTCCACTCTGGTGAATACGATGGCTGAGGCATGATTACGGTATTCCTTGAGGCGAGGTTTTTGTTCAAAATTCAGAAATTTTGTAACGAACTTCGCGGCCACCCGCTTCATGGCATGGTCAACCGATATGCGGATATTCTCTGCAATGTCTGCAATAGTGATGCGAAGTTTTTCCACTCTCAAAGAAAAAAAATAGTTAGAAATCAGTTGGAACTGCAATGATTCGGCGCAAAAGAGGAATTTCGGTTGCAATAACCAAATGTTTATAATCGTAATGGATATTCGTTTCGAAATACCACAAGATGACAAATAAGATCATCGTACTCATAACTTCGGTCATGCAAATATAGTTTGAAAAGGTCTTTAGTTGCCGTAACTGGTGGTTGCGGGAACCAATATATTTCCAAAAAAAATGTAGCTGTAATCAATTATTAGTGAGAAAAACTAAAACTTCTTCATAGCTTAAAAAAGTGTAGTCTAATAGTATTTTTTTAAAGAATAAATAATTCGATTTTTACAGGCTTTTACCCAATCGATTTAACAAATTTTAAACTTATCCATCCATCATCTTTTCCACTGTTTCCTCGCCATGACCCACCCTGTGAGTACTTCAAGTACTTCAATTGTGTATAAGCAAACAGTTTTTTGCTTCTGACTAAAATTTGTATTTCTTTCGTTGAACAAGTGTGGTACGAGGGTAGCTATATACATTTCTGGCCTAGGCAACATTGGAATGTTTGACATTTTAATGTACTAAATGTACTTAGACGTAAATGTACTTAGAACGTTTTGACGTACGACCATCATTTGTGTTGTTTACAGTGACTTGAAAAAATCGATTTGGCAAAAAAATGGAATTAACTCGCGAAAATTTTCGTGCGATCATTTTTCACAACTTTCGACGTGGATTATCACGACAAGAGTGCATCGATTAACTTAAATCTTTGTATGGCGATGAAGCACCATCCTATAGCACTGTGAAAAACTGGTTGAATTAATTCAATCGTGGTCGACGCTCGCTCAAAGACGAAGTTGTTCGTGAAGGTCGTTCAAAATCGGTCGCTGTGCCAGAGAACATCGATGCCGTGAGTGAACTGATAATGCACGGTCGTCATGTGACATACCGTGAGGTAGAGGCATCCTTGGGCATGTTTTCCACCAGTAAACATTTGATATTGCATGAACACCTGGCCGTAAAAAAGGTTTGTTCTCGTTGGAACGCTCACAATTTGACAATCGCTCAAAAAAAGGCGGTTGATTTAATAGCATTGAAATTTTTAATAAAAGGCTTATTAATTCGGCCACGTTTATTCAAAAAGGTAATGACAAAAATCGGCCACATAATACAAAGGACATGTTCGCTCATTTATTGTCCTCCGCAAAGCTGTGCTATTTTTTGGTTCACACCTGTATGTACATGAGAAAGTAATGACCTAATAAATGTAAGTTTGGTTTTTTTACACCGCTTACGTTCGTGAATTAAACATTTCACACCACACAGATGCACACACATACACACACACATGCTAGTTCACTTACTTATTTAACAAACAGACAGACAATGGCCGCGTTTTTCTCTGTTCTGCTTATATAAAATTTCTCGAAATGCGATTTTTCACCTAAAATTAATGATACTTTTGTACGCTTTACCACAAGAACACTGAAATATTCTGCATCGTCATAAAGTTTTAAGACGTTGAAGTAAAGGCCGACCGTATTTCCTCTCGTTTGTCCATTAGAAGTATGTACGTTAAAGCCAAAGAGGTTCAAGAAGGTCACTGGAGATTGATATGCAACAAGATTTAGAAGTATAAATGTCAAAGAAGTTGGAAAGTGAAGAAAGTGTTCTTCTAAGCTAGAACCCCAAAAGTACTGTTTCTTTAATAATTCACGCAATAACCCTCCATTATGCCTCATAAATGGACACCGTAGGCCAGAAATTGACATTCGGATCTAAGTTCATACTGTGGTCTCATGTAATATTCAGAATTTTTGGCACATTATCGATGTCAGCTCTATTGCTGAAGTTTTTACCAGAAAAAAATAAGGATGTGAAGATAAATTTATAAGTTACATTTGTACGCGACCGAAACACCCTGATGTGAGGCGCGACTGCGAAATTTTGAAATGCATCATTTTTTGTTAAATTCTTGAGAAATTTATAAAAAATATAACATTTTTAGATAATTTTATAAAGCGTAATAATTTTTTAATAATTAAAATTAAAAACATAATTTGTTTGATTCTATACTAACACATTTCACAATAAAATGTTATTATAGGAGGTTACTTTAGGGACTCTTCCGGTCGAACTTAATCGACCATCAAGGTGTCCCTAGAAAGCTCTGAGAAAGATGTTCTAAAATCCGTTGCATCGTAAATTTGGTCGTATTCTACTCCGTCAGAGCTCAGGGACATTTCCATTCAAACTTAATCGACCACAAATGTGTCCCTAGATAGCTCTGAGAGACCTAATTACGAACTAATTTAAGAAATATCATAGGCCGATTTCAGAGCGGAGATATATGGCATGCATTTAATGTCTACCCATAATATAGAATGCCATTTTTGGAGGCCCCTTAAGGGACTTCTCCGGTCAAACTTAATTGACCAGCAAGTTGTCCTTAGATAGCTCCCAGAGAGGAGATCTTAAATCAGATATATCGAAAGTTCGGTCGTATTCTACTCCCTCAGATATATCTAGGGACACCCTGATGATAGATTAAGTTCGACCGGATAAGTCCCTAAATGGGCCTCCAAGAATGACATTTTATTGGGAAAATGTTTTAGTATACAATCAACGCAATAATAATAAAATTATTAATATTTTAATAATTTTAAAAATATAATTTAATAAAATTAAGATAAACTTAACAATTTTTTTGTTGAGCTGCAAACTTTCCCAGTCGCACTGCACATTAGGGTATTTAGGTCACGGGCAAATTTAACTTATACTTATACATTTAACATTACTCTCTTACAGAAATGGGAATTTTTGCGTTTAAAGTCCAATTGATGCAGTAGTTGAGGACAAACGAAAATTAACTTACATCTGTTACAACTGAACGCCGGACGGACAGCCCGTCTCTGTTGAAACCACGGCAAATTACAAAAAGAATTCAGGGTGATCCATCTAGAGGTATTTTTTCAGAACAAAAAAAATATAAAATTCAAATCAAGGGTGGAATCTTTATTGGTAATTTGAAAGGACATTTAATGGCATATAATTTTTGAATATAGTTTTTTTCAAATGTTGGCCGCAACTACGCCTCAGGGTTTCCATTCGGAGGGTCAAATTTGGATAACTCGTTCGAGCATTTCGACCGATATGACTTCAACGACACGCGTAATGTTGGCTTCCAAAACCTGAGTCGTAGTCTACATAGACTTTGGACTTTACGTAACCCCAAACCCCAAAAAAATGTCTATAGGTGTGATATCACTCAATCTAGGCGGCCAACTCACCTGTCCAAAACGTGAAATTAACCTCTTTTCGAAATGACCTGTCAATAGATCCATTGTTTGAGCAGCTGTATGGCAAGTGGCACCGTCCTGTTAAAAACAAGTGCGTCAAGATTACGGACTTTAATAGTAGGTAGCATAAAGATCGATGTCATGGCGCGATAGCGAGCACGATTCACGGTTACGTTCCGGCCATCATCATTTTTGAAAAAATATGCACCGATGATTTCACCAGCTTATAAAACGCACCAAACCGTGGATTTCTCTGGGTGTAATGGCACCTCCTGAACCTCTTCTTGTTGCTCGTCAACCCATATGCGGCAATTTTGTTTATTGACTTTGCCGTTGAGTCAGAAGTGGGCCTCATCACTGAACAAGATTGTGGTCGAAGACAGCGGATCTTTTCGTTTCTCACCGAACACCCATTTTCATAATACAGTTGCTAACATTTGAAGGAAATTATTTTCAAAAATAAATAAAGATTCCACACTTGATTTGAATTTTTATATATTTTTTTCGTTCTGAAAAAATACCTCTCGATGGATCACCCTATATAAATAAATTAATAATCCTGGGCGTATGGTGATCCAAAGAGATTCATATTCGCAAAATACATGTACGAGTATTTGCAAGATCTGCTTAACATTTTGGATGGAACACTTAGGACTATAGGGTACTGAAATAAAAGCAAATTTCACAACAAATCCATATGCGAATTTATTTTGTCTAGATTAAACTAAGACTTGGGTCAGTCTTATGGACCAGTTGAGCCCAAAAATATCACCATTATAGTCTTATTGTTATTTTCCATTTCATGTTAGAGGCTTTATGAGATTTTATCTAATTTTATGTGGATTTTACTTGTCATGATTAAATTGCACCGTTCCCTCTATTATCATTGTATCGTTCGGTATCGGAAGTCTTAAAATGGCTCTAGTGTGTACAGCAGTAACTTTTGAGTTTTATTTTCATATTTGCGAAGCAACAGAAACAGATACAATTTAACTGTCGACTAGCCCTAAGGCAATTTCTTCTCAAGCGCGCAGTAGTTGTGTGACTTTTTTGCGGTATAATTCGTTTATGATTTTGAAACAGGGACCGAGCGCCCCTGTTAATACATCTCGTTGAAACTATGCACATAGATCATATTTGAGCCAAGAAAGAACAATTTGAAATGGGTCTATATTTTAATGTAGAGAGGTGTAGAGGTATTTGTCGTTTTAAGATTCCGAATATCACATGGAACGACCTACAAATAACAGTAGTAGAACTCAATCAAATGATTCAAATCAAAAGATTTGAAATACATGGACCACATAAAAATTCCCTCCAGATTTGAGTATCTGATGCCAAACATTAAATCGTTTCTTGTTCAAAAACCGCTTAGAGGTGACGAGTAGACTCTATACAAAAGTAGGGCGAGGTAGTCATGTTAGTCCGTCTTTTGTCCCCTTTAAGTGTTTTGTTTAATTTAAATGTTGCCTAGTCTTATTTTTTTGGAAAAAATTTACAAACCTTACCTTTTTGAATTGTATATAAGCTTAGCCGTTGCCGACCATATTTAATTTTGCCGACAGTTGGAATGCAACTTGGACTTCTACGGTGATGCCAATCTAGAATGAAAAGAACACATAGATAACATTAAAATTGAGAATAACGGGTAAAAGTTATCAATAAAAGAGGTAAAACAATATATACTCGTATTGCCAAAAATTGTTAAGAAAAACATTTCTTTTTTCAAATAATTTGTGAAAAAAATCAATTTTTACGAATTTTGTTGGTCTATACAATATTCGTCATATTGTTTAGATCTCCGTAAAAATCTAAGATAATCAATCGTTATCCGTCTGCACAATATGCAGTAAAAATGAAAGGTGAAAGCATCTTAACTTATTTATCAAATATATATTTTTTTTTTTGATAAGGGATATTTGGTATTGAAAAATTATATAAAATAAAATTACCACTTTTCGATATTTCTCATAAAAACTTGATTATTTGTGAAGAAAGGTATCCTTTATGTCTTTATTCACTAATTACAATGTGGACATCAATGCACTTAACAGCTCATAAATTGGCATAGTCATAAGACCAATAGCTGTCAAATAGAAAATTGGCTTTAAAAAAGCAATAAATTGATTTAGAAAAATTTGAACCGGGGAATCGAACAAAACCAAAAACAAATAAAAAAATTATATGCTGCGCCGGCGTCTATATACCCATCATTATAGATTCCGGTCCAATATAAAAATTGTGTTAAGAGGGCGTCGCCCCATTTTTTTGTCCATCAGTTTCTTTCCATACCATCATCATATGTGACGCGGAAAATAGAAAGGGGACCTAAGGGTAAAAACCAGTTTTGTTCAGGAGAGCAATTTTAAAGATTTAATACGTATATCTTTCACTTTCATAAAACGAGCATATCTCTGGGAGGGAACACTTTTGGGGCATTGGATCGGTCTCATTCGATGCTCAGATGTTGGCCACATCAAAAAAAAAGTGAAAATTGATTTTTTTACCCTTAGGTCCCTTTCTCTATGCGCTGTCATTCTTTAAGTATACTAACTAACGGGTTTTCCAATAGGGACATAACGATTTCGTATCTCTATGTCAACGCACCCTCAAACATTTATAAAGATTTTTTTAGTTTCAAAACGTTAGTCGAAGTCAACATTTTCATAATGGTAAAGTTCACAACGAGCAACGTTTGGAAATCATTAAAAATTACTAGCGAAATTCTGAGTCGGTGGCTCTGGCAAAGTTTCACGAAAATCCAGAATTACACAAAAAAAAAAAATCATCTGCAGCGATCAAGCTCATTTCTGGCTAAGTGGGTTTGTCAATAAATAAAATATGCGTTAGTGGATAGCAAAAAAAACCACTTGTACTTCTAGAGACACAATTGCATCCGCCAACAATTACTGTGTGGTGTGGTTGTCATGCCTGGGGTGTGATTGAGCCGTATTCTTTCGCCGATGAAAACAATCGTCATGTTACCGTCAATGAAGAGCGTTATCCTGCCTTGTTAGATAATTATTTTTGGCCAGAATTGGATAAGCTTGACATCGCCGATATGTGGTTTCAACAATACGATGCCAATAGCCACACAGCACGCGTTACAATCGATTTGCTAAAAGGCAAATTCGGTAAAGGTGGCAACCTTGCTCAATCAACTTAACGCAATTGGATTTCTTTTTATGGGGCCACATCAAGTCATTGATCTATGCCAACAAGCCAACAACTTTAGACGAGCTCAGAGACAACATCCAACGCGAAATTGTCAACGTTCCGGTCGTAATGTATGCTGTACACGGCTCGTGGTGGTCAGATGACCGAAATCGAATTTCATTCTTAAAATGTAACATTTGCACCACACCTGCAAATAATTTGAGTTCTCTATTTTAAATATTCTGCTATTACGAGTATTATTAATATATAAAATTGTTATGCCCTTGATGAAAAATGCTAAAAATTTATAAAGATCGTTTCATTACCTTTGCCGAAAATCGATTTTTGAAAGGGGGAGTGGCACCGCCCACTTTTCTTTCAGAATGCGTTTCGATACATGCCAACAGCATATATTTCAAACATCATCGTCATAAGTTCATTAGATATAGTTTTTTAAAGTTTAGGGTTGGTTGGGCCGTGCAACGCCCGCTGTCCAATTTTGCCATAACTTCTTAGTCTATAATAATTTTATAGTTTTTCATTTTATGCTGTTTTCATTTTATATCGATCGGTCCACTAATTTGACCAAAATTGTAATTTTTTAAAGGGGCGTGGCACTGCCCTCTTTTTCGCCAGTATTTTCCATCAATGTCAACATCATATGTTCGAAATATTATCTTCATATCTTATAGTTCACTAGACATTGTCTTTTTTTAGTTTAGAAATGTTAATTTCTCCATAGGTTACCCAGACCTTGTGAGGAGAAAACTTTTACCTCTTGACCGATGTGGATCATTTATAACACCAACCGTTTCAGTCCACCAGCACATGTTTCTGCAGAATTTCAGCTAACTAGTTTCAATAATGCAACCTTTAGTTTAGTCAATGGAGAGCACTATCGTGCCATGTTAGAAAATTATTTTTGGCCACAATTGGATGAGCTTCATATCGCCAATATGTGGTTTCAACAAGACGGTGTTACTAGCCACAAAGCACGTTATACATTCGATTTACTGAAGGGCAAATTCGGTGAACGTGTTATCTCGAGAAATGGTTCGGTCGATTGGCCACTTGTTCATGCGATTTAACGCCTTTGAGTTTTTTTTATTGGGCCACATAAAGTAAATGGTCTATGCCAACAAGCCAAAAACTTTAGACGAACTCAGAGACAACATCCAAGGCGGAATGGCGAACGTTACAGTCAAAATGAGTACAAGAGTGATGAATAACTGGGCCCAAAGAATAGATCGTTGTACACGGGCTCGTGGTGGTCGTATGACCGAAATTGAATTTTATTCTTTCATTTTCGCTACACCTGGAATAATTGCGAACCCTATATCTTAAATATTCTGTGTTCTATTAATATATATTTATATAATTGTTATGTCCTTAATGGAAAACCTTGTAATTTTTTTTAATTTCCCAGGAAAATGTTATTCATTTCATCCATGTTGTTCACCATTTATCAAAAAATAATCTTTAAAATCAAAAAATAGTTATTCACTTTTACATGCGCAAAGGTGAATAATTTAAAATTCGTTTTCGCATTCGCTTTGGCAACAAATATATTCAATATTCACTTTCGCTAAATCCACTTTCGTTACATCCCTTAATGACAAACACCTAAAATGTGTCAAATCATGTTTTAATAAACATATACCCCGCAAAAATAAAAAAACACGTATAATATTTAGCAATCCCTTGAATGGAAAAATGTATGTTAGGCTCGTTCTTGTGTGTTACTGGCGGAGGTAGCAGAGGAATGCATAAATGATGAGTGTTTATGATCTTAATTTTTCTGTGTACATTACAATCAGGAGGCTGTTCATTTCACGAATATCTCTAAATGACAAAAACCAACGAGATGAATTTTTACCAGTCATCATTGCTGCAACTGTACGAGGGCGGTTCGGAAAGTTCTTAGCCTATCAATAAAAGAGAATAGTTAGTTTTTCAAAAATATTTTTATTTTTCAATATAATCTCCTGAAACTTCAATACACTTAGTCCAACGCTTATCTAGCAATTCTATCCCTTGATTAAAATAGTTTTCCTCAAGGTCTTCAAAATAGTGGTTTACAACTGTAGTTGCATCTTTATTTGAGGTAAAACGCTTGCCAGCAAGGAATTTTTTTTGATTTGGGAACAGGTAAAAGTCACTGGGAGCTAAATCAGGAGAATAAGGTGGGTGGTCAAGCAACTAGCACTTTAATTCGTTTATTTTAGCCATTGTTAAAACACTCTTGTGCGCTGGTGCGTTGTCTTGATGAAAAATAATTTTTTTGTGTTGTAAGCCAGGACGTTTTTCTCGAATTTGTACATTTAATTGATCTTTTGCAGATAGTCAATCAATAAAATACCTTTGAAGTCCCAAAAAACCGTTGCCATAACCTTACCAGCCGATTGAATTGTTTTTGCCTTCTTTGGGGCACTTCCTCCAGCTTCAGTCCATTGTTTGGATTGTTCTTTTGTCTCTAGAGTATAGTGGTGGATCCATGTCTCATCAACAGTTATGAAACGACGCTTAAAATCCCTTTTATTTCGCTGAAAACGATCCAAACAAGCTTGAGAAATGTTCATTCTTATGCGTTTTTGGTCGACTGTTAACAAGTGCGGCACCCATCTTGCAGAAAGCTTTTTCATCTGTAGTTCTTCATGCAAAATTAAATGGACTCGATCATTTGAGATGCCCATGACATTAGCTATTTCACGCACTTTTATTCGTCGATCATTTAATACCATATCATGCACTTTGGCTACAATTTCTGTTGTTGTTGCTGTTTTTGGACGTCCACTACGTGGTTCATCTTCAATGCTTGTACGACCACGTTTAAATTCAGCAACCCAATGTTTTACTGTTGCATATGAAGGAGCACTTTCATCTAACACATTCACCATATCATTATAAATTTCTTGTCCCGATAAACCTTTTTATGTAAATATTTAATGACACCACGCATTTCTAATTTTTCCATTGTAAAAAAATCGCGGATGCGTCTTTTGTGAACACCTGTTTCTATATGAAGGAGTTGCCAGACCGAAACAAAATTTAACACGTGTTCATAGCAGAGACGCCCTTGTCAAAAGTGACTCCCTCGTACGTCAGTTTTGAACAAGGGGTAAATGTCCATGATAGGGTTTATTCTGATAGTTTTTAAAGATTGTGCTTGTAATATGAGACGTTCTGCCAGTATTACGACCACATTTACAAGTTAAGTAAAGCATTTGCATCTGCTCCTTTGAAGGACAAAGTACTTGTATTGTACACATTAAATCAATTTTTATGAAATTGATTTTGACTGATATGGTTTAAACACAAATGTGTGCCTTGTAGTGGTGCACCTATTACATTTATCACTATTTGCTCTAGATAAAACTGTTTGACCTGATTAAGGTGATATATGTATATATTTTCAACATATACCGAGTGGGGCCACGTCCCTATGACGGAAGGACAACGTACACATTATGGACCGATCCAAAATGTAGAGATGACAAGAAACGTCATATACTTAGCAGGGACATAAATACTGTTACACACGTTTTATGCTGTAAAATAAAAAGGACTGAATGTTTTTGGACCAAATATTTAGAAAGAATCTACTTATTCGAAATGTCCGCCTTTTGCCTTTACACACGCCTTAAGTCGCACTGGACAATCGTCAATAGCTGCACGAAAATCGTCCATTGGAAAATTTGCCACAGCTCGAACCAAAGCAGTCTTAAAAGATCCAATATTGGGGTATCTCGTGACAAACCTTGTCCTCTAAAACCGCCCATAATTTGTAATCCAATGGGTTCAAATCTGGACTGCCTGAGGGCCATTCTTCAGAGGAAATGAGCGCTGGCAAATTGTTTCGAAGCCAGGCCTAGGACGTTTTAGCCTTATGGGCTGACGCAGAATCCTGCTGGAAAGTCCATGGCTGCTTTTGGAACAGGGAGTGTTTAAGAGGCTTCACAATAACCTCCAAAACGGTTTCTTGCTAAACTTTGGCCGATGTTTTGACTCCTTGTTCGCAGAAATGCAGGTCAGTGACCCCATCGTAAGAGACACCCCACCAAACCATGACTGAAGCTGGGTTATGACCCTTTTCCACCCTTGGGATCAGTTCAGATGCTTCCTTAGATGACCGGGCATACACTCTATCATTTTGCTTGTTAAATTTTCCTGAACGGTAAAAATTTTTTCATCGGTGAACAAAATTTTTTTGTGCAAGTTATCAGCGTGCTTCACCAAAGACGTTTCCATTTTCAATCCTATTTTCTTTTAAAGCCGCAGTCAATAAATGTCCGGTACGTCGTTTGAAATCCCCAAGTCCCAAGTCCTTTTTAATGATTCGACTCATGGACTTTTGCGTGATATTCATCTCACGGGCCATGATTTTCTGTTTTCGGAGCGGATTTCTGTGAATTCTTGATTTAACGGCTTTGATGACATGCGGTGTTCGAACAGAGCGTGTGCGGCCCGACCGGTGGCGGTCTTTTACATCTCCAGTCTCATCAAACAGTTTTATGCATCGGTAGACGAACATGTGGCTAATCCGGAGCGTTTTAAAATATCGCTATTTTGTTCATTTCACACTTGAAAAGCGCTATTACAGCGCTACGGTTCTCATTATCTGACCACTCCATGATGAAAGTTGAAACAATTTTAAAATCCCGTTACAGACTAACGCTATTGAGGTTAGCTTTCAAAACCCATATGACATTAACGGGGTATATTCAGTTCTACTATTAAAATGGGTGTGTTGAATGTTGTAACAGTTTTTATGTCTCTACTAAGTGCATTCTTATTTAATACTGAACCAACATAAATTCGACTTACTTTCCGCTTTCTAGAATGTACAGTTTCACACATCTCTATGTACACGTACCCGGGTTTGAGGCTCATTTTATCGAAACCATTTTAAATGCATTAAAATTGTGTACCATTTTGCACTGGAAGAGCTATAAACGTATGTAAATGATTTGTGAGTACAGATAAGAAATGTTGAGCACACAGAGGGATGGCTAGGTAGAAATGCCTATATCGTTTTAATTGTTGCCGCTATTATGGAAATTCATTGATTATCCATCCATCCATCCATACAAACAGGCATACATACTGAATATTTATGAGTAAGTGAAGAGTGAAAAAAGGATACAACAAAACAGCCCAGTAAATGGCAGCCATGCCATCGAATGTATATTTTGTAAAAGCAGACAAAAAAGGGATATTATCAATGACAAATATAAAATGTTTTTGCTTACTTATTTATGTATTTATGGAAATTTTAAAATTTTCCACCATTTTTAATGTAAATGATTGAGAAGGACACGGAACTTTTGGTGAATGCATAGTTAAGTATAAAAACAGCTGAAGTAAAAATCCTTAATACTCTTATTCTAATAATTTAAAGTGACCTTTTCGTTGAATTCATTTGCCATGCTGAAGAAATTATTGTGAATAACTGAACAAATAAATTACTAAAAAAGTTATTCTTTCAATGTAACTCCGACATATACAGGGCGGAGTATTTTAGATCTGTTCAGGACTAAACTAACTAATTAACTAAGGACTAAGTGGTCGCCATTTGTTGTATGACTTTGGTGAAATTCTGCTTACAAACCCTATCCACAATACGAGTATCCTACAGGGTGATTTTTTTCAGGCTGTGGCGGCACTGTTGGTCGAAGAGAGTGTGCGTGACTTATAATGGCTGACGGTAGATTTGTATTCGTCTGTCTTCCAGTTGCCATCATGCATTGGACATGAGGAGAGGTGATTTTGTGTTGAAGCGTATTTCTCAAATGCGCACTCGATCATTGCAGTGCGGCGTGCTTTTCCTTTACGAATCGCTGTTCTCCCACGCGGACGTGTTCCTGGGCGGCAATCAATTGTAAATAGGGAACTTCATTAAGAAAAGTAAGGAATGTGTCATGTGTACGAAGGGGACCTGAGAGAAGGATTACAACACCACAAAACATCGAGAAAGTTACAGCAGCAGTACTGCAATCTCCGAAACGCTCTGCTGGGAAGCACTCACTTGCTCTTGGCAATTCCAGACTCTTTTTCAGCCGGCTCTTGAGGCAATGCCATTAGGGGATACATGGTTCCAGCAGAATGTTGCCACTGCACACAAAGCAAGTGTAACCATGAATTGTTGGAGGCAAATGTTTCCTGGACGGCTAATCTCTTTGAGGGGTGATGTGAACTGGTCGGCACGCTCACCAGACTTAGTCCATGTGATTTTTTCTTTGGAGTCTCATAAAGTCGAAGGTATATATCAACCGTCCCAACACCTTGGAAGACCTAATTCAAAATATTGAGGCTAAAATTGGCAGAATACCAGTCGACATGCGTGCTAGAGTTCATGAAAACTTCAGAAACGTGTGCAGCAGTGTGTGGATAGCGAAAGTCGACACTTGCCAGATACTCTATTTAAAATCATGTAATTTTAAAAATCCCTTACTGCTAAATATAATTAAAATATAAAATCATTTTTTCTAAGGTTCATAATTTTTATGTGTTATTCCGAAATAAGCAAAATATTGCGCTGCACCCTGTATAAAGAAACAACTGGGGAATTTTTTCATATTACTGAGCAGTGCACGATTTAATTCGTATACTTACTGACAAGGATTTACTGTTTGCACCGTTGAACAATTTTTAAAAAATGTCGCGACACAAAACCAAATCATATATAGGGTGATCCATCTAGAGGAAAAATTTTCAGGACAAAAAAAATATAAAAATTCAAAGCAAGTGTGGAATCTTTATTGGTTATTTGAAAGGACATTTTATGGCATTCATTTTTTGAATATAATTTCCTTCAAATGTTGGCAACTGTATTATGGAAATGACGTTCGGTGATAAACGGGAAGCTCCACTGTTTTCGACCAAAATTTAATGACAAGCGTAATGTTGGCTTCCAAAACCTGAATCGTAGCTGGTTTGTCAGCATAGACTTTGGACTTTACGTTACCCCAAAGAAAAATGTCTAAAGGTGTGATATCACTCGATCTAGGCGGGCAACGCACCTATCCAAAACGTGAAATTAGCTGCTATTTGAAATGACCTCTCAATTGATCCATTGTTTAAGCAGCTGTATGGCAAGTGGCACCGTCCTGTTAAAAACCAAGTGTCGTCACTATTACGGGCTTCAATTTCAGGTAGCATAAAGATCGATATCATGGCGCAATAGCGAGCACCTTTCACGGTTACGTTCCGGCCATCATCATTTTTAAAAAAATATGCACCGATGTATCCACCAGCTTATAAACCGCACCAGACCGTGGTTTTCTCTGGGTATACGTAATGGCACCTCTTGAACCTCTTCTTGTTGCTCTTCAACCCAAATGCGAAAATTTTGTTTATTCACTTTACCGTTGAGCCATAAATGGGCCTCATCACTGAACGAAATGTTGGTCAAAACCGCGGATCTTCCCTTTTCTCACCGAACGCTCATTTCCATAATACAGTTGCCAACATTTTAAGGTAATTATTTTCAAAAAATAAATCCCATAAAATGTCCTTTCAAATTACCAATAAAGATTCCACACTTGATTAGAATTTTTATATTTTTTTGTTCTGAAAAAATACCTCAAGATGGATCACCCTATACATGATCCAGGGTCCTTTTACAGAACCCCAAAGTTTGAAATTATGTTTTCATTTATATATATATTTATTTATACGAGTATACATAGTAGGGACATAAATACTGTTACAACATTGAACACACCCATTTTAATAGTAGAACTGAACATACCCCGTTAATGTCATAAAGGTTTTGAAAGCTAACCTCAATAACGTTAGTCTGTAACGGGATTTTAAAGTTGTTTCAACTTTCATCATGGAGTGGTCAGATAATGAGAACTGTATCGCTGTATTAGCGCTTTTAAAGTGTGAAATGAAAAAAGGGATATTTTCAAAACGCTCCGGCCACCAAGGATTAGCCACATGTTCGTATAAAACTGTTTGAGGAGACTGGAGATGTCAAAGACCGCCACCGGTCGGGTCGTTGTTCGAACACCGCATGTCATCAAAGCCGTCAAATCCAGAATTCACAGAAATCCGCTCCGAAAACAGAAAATCATGGCCCGTGAAATGAATATCACGCAAAAGTCCATGAGTCGAATCATTAAAAAAGACTTGGGACTTGAGGCTTTCAAACGACGTACCGGACATTTATTGACTGCAGCTTTAAAAAAAATAGGATTGAAAAATGCAAACGTCTTTTGGTAAAGCACGCTGATAACTTGCACAGAAAAGTTTTGTTCACCGCCGAAAAAAATTTTACCGTTCAGGAAAATTTAACAAGCGAAATGATAGCGTATGCGCGGTCATCTAAGGAAGCATCTGAACTGATCCCAAGGCTGGAAAAGGGTCATCACTCAGCTTCAGTCATGGTTTGGTGGGGTGTCTCTTACGATGAGGTCACTGACCTGCATTTCTGCGAACAAGAAGTCAAAACATCGGCCAAAGTTTACCAAGAATTCATTTTGGAAGCTGTTGTGAAGCCTCTTAACAATTCCCTGTTCCAAAACCAGCCATGGACTTTCCAGCAGGATCCGGCCCATAAGGCTAAAACGTCCCAGGCCTGGCTTCGAAACAATTTGCCAGCGTTCATCTCCTCTGACGAATGGCTCGCAGGCAGTCCAGATTTGATCCCATTGGATTACAAATTATGGAAGGTTTAAGAGGACAATGTTTGTCACAAGATACCCCAATATTGGATCTTTTAAGTCTGTTTTGGTTCGAGCTGTGGCAAATTTTCCAATGGACGATTTTCGTGCAGCTATTAACGATTGGCCAGTGCGACTTAAGGCGCGTGTAAAGGCAAAAGGCGGACATTTCGAATAAGTAGATTCTTTTTGGATACAATGGACATATGTGACGCGCAAAATAGAAAGGGGCCTAAGGGTAAAAACCAGTTTTGTTCAGGCGAGCCATTTTAAAAATTTAAATACGTGTATCTTTGGTGTACCATCACTTTCATAAAAAGCGCATATCTCTTGGAGGGAACACTTTTGGGGCATGAGATCGGTCTCATTCGATGCTCAGATGTTGTCCACATCCAAAAAAAAATGAAAATTGATTTTTTTACCCTTAGGTCCCTTTCTCTATGCGCTGTCACATATATTAATAAATATTTGGCTAAAAAACATTCAGTACTTATTATTTTACAGCATAAAACGTGTGTAACAGTATTTATGTTCCTACGAAGTAGATACCTCACATGATGGTGGTGGTTAACCTCTTCATTTTTTTGGCCGATAATTTGCAGGATTATTGGCTTCACCCTTTTTAGGGATTGGCTGGACGTTTCCAACCTTCTAATTGACTGCTATGACTGTCTGCGGCAGTGTCACAGTTATCAATTTTTGTTAAATCTTAAAATCATTCTGCAAAAATAAAAATAAAATGAAACAGTTCCATTAAATACTCGTAGAAAAAAAGTTATTACATTTTTTTTTGGTAGCGGCTTTCATCAGCCACCCGTATTTACTGATTATTTAATGTTCTCTATTAATTTATAAGGTATCGCTTCACAAAGCTAAGTTAATTGTGAAGAACACCGTTTCAAATAAATTCTAGAGAACTACTATTTTGCTTCGCCATACATTAAAGAGAATTTCGCATATACTAAAGTCTTCTGGAAACATACACATTTACCAGGTATGATATCTTTATGGTACGAGTGTATCCTTATTTACCTACAAATACATCAGCATCAAAATAGCCAAATACTTGAAAAAAATATATTGTCTTGAAATCGTGACAAGAATATTTAAAGGACACTCGTTGTGCTGTTCCTTGTAATGACTTATTTTTTTTTTCAAACATAATTATTGGGATGTATATTTATACAAGGTGCCGTAAAAGTAATGCAATGTTGTGAATAGCCAATTAATATTGAAATGATTAAAAAAATTGATTTTAACTTTCAAAAAGGATTATTTTAAGATATAAAAGTGGAAAAAAATATATCGGCCGCATCAGCAACGAATGTCAAACTTTTTAACGATTCGACTTAATTTAAGACCTTGACCCATTGGTCTAACATCCCTTGGATGCCAGAAAATATGACATTTCGAACGAGGGCATATAAATACTCGGAAATTGTTAAATTTCTTCTACTCCAAATACGCACTAATTTTATGATATGTCTAAATTTCGGGCCCTACGGATCCACAAATGAGCCCCTTTTAACAATACGAGTACATGTAAATCAATGAAATTTTCCCACAAATCTGCATATGGCATTCATTTTTTGAATTGGCAGAATGAAGGCCCCTAACTCACTGGCCAATGGCCTCGAACAAGGACCCACCACCAACAACAACATCCCCCATACTACACACAGAGAACCGATTTGTTGCCACGATTTGTTGTTTGACGTTCTGTTTATGAATTCTATCGAAACACCTGAATGTTGGTGGTGTACTTGGCAATATTCAGCAGAAGGAACTGACACTATCGGCTGTAGAGACTAAGTATCGGTAATCCCAACTAAAATGATGATTATTGAAATTTAATTTGTAAATGTAAGAGTTGTTGTTATACATTATTGGCTTTATGAACTCTTTGAATTCGGTTGTCATTACGAGTATCAGGAACATTTGTATACTGAACCAATTTTTTTTTTTATTTTTTCTATGTATCTTGTTAATCTACACACAAAGAACAGACTTGTTGCCAAACAAATGTTGGTGGTTGCAAGAACTATTCATGTTTTCAATTGTTACAACCAAATGTTGGTTGGGTAGACAGCAATTTTCAGTAGCGGGAACTGATACTTTCGGTTGAAGAAAACAAGTATTGATTATCCTAACAGACGAAGATGAGTATTGGAACTGAATTTGTACATATATTGGTTGTTGTTATAGATTGTCGGTTATAAAGACTTTTTGAAAAATGTAATATTTTACCGCCTTGCAATGGGTCAACTGAAAAAAATTAATTATGGTTGATAACACTATTTATTGTAAAGCGTTAGGTGGCTGTAGCAAGGGCAAAATAGGTCGCCACCAAAAAAAATTGGTTGTTGTTTTAAATACTAAGGAGGTCGATCTGATCAAGTCTGAGTCTATCTGATCTACACCACAGTTAAGCCTGTTTCTGAAAATATTTTTTTATAGTTCGTATATTTTTATCATCAGGATCGCTTGAAAGCATTTACCATTCAACCCATAAAAACTTAAACTGTCTTACCATTTTTGTATGCATTTTGTGCAGACTTCGAAATATGTTTTCGTCGCAAACAATGTTTTTGTTGTGACTAGAACCGATAAAATATTATAGGGTTTATATGACGATGGTTGAGAAAACCAATATTATATTATAACAGCCAACAAAACAGGTTTTGGTCACTACAAATAACTAATCTGTTGTCACCACCAATTATTGGTACCAAACTAACATGTACATCACAATTGGTTGCCATAACCGCCAGTTGTCGCAACCAATAGTCTAACTGAATTCGGTTTGTCTAACAGTGTTCTTGGCTGTGAGTTCCTTGATATGGTTGTAGCAACCATAATATGATATCTCGAACCGTGTTACCATCAATACTATGGAATGTTGGTTAGTGCAACAGAAATCCGGTTTATCTAACCGAATTTGTATAGTTCGGACCGATTTCAAGCTGATTTTTTTCTCTGTGTGTACCCGTGCGATATCGCCTTCTTGTTGTAAATGCAACAGTAGTTTTAGAATCCCTGCAGATTGCTCATCAGTACAAATGCGGCAATGTTTTTTGACGTATTTATTTAGCCAAAATAAAATTCGTCTCGAAAATTGTGGAACTTGTTTGAGCCGTTGTAAAGCCTTGAAATTAAATTAAAGCGTAAATTAAAACTATAATCGAGTTTTATTATGCCAGCTTTTAACTCAAAATCCTTGAGCAGTGAAGTGACCAAGCTCCTGACATAATTGGTTACGCTATTCATTTTTACGTAACTAATTTACGGCAGCTCTAATCTATTTAATACAAGCTGGACGTGGTCTTTTCGGTCGCATATCGTCCAACTCAAATTGTCGAAAGATATTGGGACATCGTCGTCTTCAAATAATATCTAAATTTGTTTGCGCCTTATTGGATTTAATAATTTAAGCGCATCTCCTAGCATCACAATAAATTCATTTAAACCGAAGTCAACGAATTTTAAAGACAACCGCTTGAACTTAAACTAAAAATAAATAGTTTGAAGGCTTGTAGTGCCACCACCACCACCAACACAAGCAAATATTTACCCACCGAAACGTGTAAACATTGACATTTTTACGGTGGACTCGGCCACACTCATCCACCAACGAAACCAAGGAAACCATCATCGAACCCAATATTCGGCATGTGCCCCACCACAGCTAAATGTAACAACGGACTCAACACGTTTGCTGGCTTATAAGCCTAGAGGGTGGCTAAGCATTTTTGTTGAATATTGCCATCAAATTAAAATATGTACTTGTATTGCTCGATATCGTCCCCTTGAGGCTCAAGTTGAAAAAAAAAATACAAAAACGAATTTGTGGAGGTGTAACGCATTTATACCATCCAGATTGGTGTGTTTAAGCAAAAATGTATATGGCTGTCGCGTGATAGGCAGTTTGCGCAAAGATTAGACATATTCAGCGGCAACGTTTTCACCGCGCTAAAATTTCAAAATAAAGCCATATTTGGGGTAGTGCCAAAACTTGCTTATAGTTGAGTATACATATGCCCATATTTACCGGTGGTCCCTTAATTTGATCACATGGACTGATTTAAGGCCCCTTTCGGTCTATGAGCTCGACTCAAATCCCAGCAAAACTTTAAAATAAACCCTTATATAGATTCATAATAAAGTTTGCTATACTTTTGATAACTACACGCTGAGAAAAGATATGGTTTCTATATGGTCACGACAATAATAGTATGTTTTCTGCAATAAAAGTATGGTCGTCACAACCATAGTATCGTTTTTTGAATTTAGTTTTGACAATAGTGTGATTGCGGCAATATTGATATTGTTGAAATGTAGTAATAGAATTATTGCCAAATTTGAAAATGCAAATATGGTTGTAGCAACAATATAAATATGGTTGGTACGACAATAGTATCGTTTTTTTGGATTTACTGTTAACAATAACATGATTACGGCCATCATACGGACAAAATCGTATTTTTTCAATTTGACAATGTTATTGTTACGAATCTTACGCAATAATAGTATTTTCTATACGTAAATTAAATGTTTTCAAAAGAAATTACTTTGGATTAGTAAAGGGTGGTTAAATTTTTTTGATTTTAAATAAAACACAAATTATTTGGAAAATTATTGTCATTTCTTTTTATTATGATAATATTGGTATGGTTCAATTATGTATGGAACAATATATCGACCAAATGGCCGCCGCGACCTCGACGGCAAACCTCCATCTGATGGTGCAAATTATCGATGAGGCTGAGACACAATTGAGATTCTATACCGTTAATGTGCCGAATTATATCATCCTTAAGCTCTTGAATTGTTGCTGGCTTTACGACGTTCACCTTTTCTTTCAAATAACCTCAAAGAAAGAGGTCTAACGGTGTCAAATCACATGATCTTGGCTGCCAATTAACATCGCCACGACGTGAGATAACACGGCCATTGAATACGTCACGTAAAAGAGCAATTGTTTCGTTAGCTGTGTGGCGAGTGGCACGGTCCTGTTGAAACCACATATCGTCCACATCCATATCTTCCAACTCGGGTCATAAAACGTTCGTTATCATCTCATGATAGCAAACACCATCCACAGAAACTGCCTGGACGGCCTCATTTTGGAAAAAATACGGCCCGATGATGCCGCCAGCCCATAAACCGCACCAAACAGTTACTCTTTATGGGTGTGTTGTTTTTCGCCAATCACTCTTGAATTAGCATTCGCCCAAATGCGGCAATACTGCTTATTGACGAATCCACTGAGGTGATAATGTGTCTCATCACTAAAGATGATTTTCTTCGAAAATTGATTTTCATTTTCATAAAAAGCCTGAATAACTTTAACGCGTTGCTCGCTTGTGTATCTTTCCATGGTTCAAATTGAGTTAGTCTGAAATTGAGAAATATCAAATGAAATGCAGAAAAAAACTCAACGTTTTGGTGTGGTACACATTCAACACCAGCCCTTAAAATTTAACCACCCTTTATAACTGAATTATTTTATATATATTATTTTAACTGTTAAATAAAGCACTCCTATTAATTAATTAATGTATTTTTAAATAATTTACTTATTAAATGTCTCTATTGTTGAATAACAACTGAACCCAATCCTTACAAAAAATTTTTGGGATCATAGTGTGGTTGCGTGTGAGTCGTACTATGGTTGTGATGATCACACTGTGGTTGTATGTTAAACATGCTATGGTTGTGAGGATCATAGTATGGTTGATTGTAAATAATAATATGGTTGTGGGAATCGTAGTATGGTTGTGTGTGAATAATTCTATTGTTTTAAGGACTATAATATTGTTGCAGGGATCATATTTTGGTAGTGTGTGAACCATACTAATTTTGTAATGTTCTTAATATTGTTGTGTCACCACATACCATATGAAATTTTGAAGAAACATTTGTCGATGAACCGAAATGGTCAAGAGGTAAACTTTTTCCACTTACAACGACTGGGTCAAACACTGAAAAACAATCCTATGCTAAAAAACACAATATCTCACGAACTATTAGAGATATGGCGATTATATCTCACAAGTATGGCGAAAGTAATGCACCGACCGTTATAAAATTTTAACAGAATGAAATCAATGACAGAATGAATCAATGACTAGCAACTTATTATAAACTATGGTATAGTAAAATTGGACAAGGGGCGTGAACTTAAAAAGTCAATATCACATGAACTATTAGAGATATGACGATGGTATGATGTTAGCATGAATCGAAACACATCCTGGAGAAAAAGTGGGCGGTACCACGCCCCTCTATAAACATTTATGGCCAATGTATTAAACCGTTTGTTATAAAATTTTAACAGAATATAATCAATGGCTAGGAAATTATTAACGACTACATGTGATGCGCAAAATAGAAAGGGACCTTAGGTTAAAAACCAGTTTTGTTCAGGATAGCCATTTTAAAGATTAGGTCCCTTTCTATTTCCGCTTAGAATCGTCGACTTCACTTTCATAAAACGCGCATATCTCTGGGAGGGAACACATTTGGGGCATGGGATCGGTCTCATTCGATGCTCAGATGTGGTCCACCTCAAAAAAAGAAAAAAAAGAAAATTGATTTTTTTACCCTTAGTTCCCTTTTCTCTATGCGCTGTCACATATTGTGTTTAAATTGGACAAAAGGGCATGGCCCTGCCCATGCAACACTGAACTTTGAAAGTCTGTATCTCGTGAATAACTACGGAATAACGATAGTCTATTTGACGTTGGTATGGAAAGAAACAAACCCTGATAGAAAATAAGTCGGTGCTACGCACCTTTGACAACAATTTATAAGTACGCAGAAAAAAAGTATGGTTGGGATAACAATATTCGAAGAGCATCATACTATTGTTGGGTAAATGGTTTTGGCGCAACAATATTATGCTCATCACAACAATAGTATGGTTCACACACAACCATACTATGATCCCCACAACAATATTATGGTCCTCACAGCAATAGAATTATTCACACACAACCATACTATGATCCCCACAATCATATTATTATTCTCACTCAACCATACTATGATCCCCACAACCATATTATTATTCTCACTCAACCATACTATAATCCCCACAACCATATTATTATCCTCACAACCATAGAATATTTCTCACGTTACACGTAACAATACTATGATCCCCAAAATATTTGTAAGGATGGGGTTAAATTGTTATTTAACAATCGATTTGTATTAATTAAATTATTTAAAAATGCATTAAACTCTTATTAACAGGAGTAATTTATTTAGCAGAAGAAAAAAATTATTTATTAAAAATATTTCAGTTATACTAATTCAAAATATTTTGTTTTGAAAATAAATAATTTTCATATAAAAAGTACTATTATTGCGTAAGTTTCGTAACAATAACATTGTTAAATTAAGAAAAATTAAATCATACCGACAAAAAGAAATGATTGCCGTAATCATATTATTGTTAACATAAAACTCAAAAAACAATAGTTTTGTAGCACCAACCATATTTATATTGTTGCTACAACCATATTTACATTTACATTTCAACAATATTAATATTGCCGCAATCATACTATTATCAAAATTAAATTTAAAAAAACAATACTATGGTTGCGACGACCATACTTTTGTAGCAGAGAACATACTATTGTTGCCGTGACCATATAGTAACCATATCTTTTCTCTGCGTGAGCCTAACTCGATTTTTCCATTCGTTTGAATACTTATTTGTACAAAAAAAAATAGCTTTGTTATTCAAAATGAAATTTTTTTGAGGAACCTTTAGCCGACTTAGCCCATTTCCAATTCCAAGCATCAAATTTTCATAATTTCGTTAAACTGGTTTCCCGCTTTCAATCCACTAATTTTAACACAACATAGTCTAAAATAATGGTTTTAAGGGACGTGACGTTGTCCCCTTTTCAGTCTGGGTGAGTAGGGGCCAGTCCGATCTTCATTAGGTTTGGTATTTCTACGTCCTGTGTTGATACTTCCCCTTCGGAAATCATAGTGCACCCAACAAATATTACCCGGCCGATTGTTACGTAATGTTTAAATTTCGTTACGTTTGGAGTTGATAGTGGTGAATAACAAGGTGGGCGATTTAACATTTTAAATTTGAGTCGGCTGTAAAAAAGGTACTGATATTTTTTTCAAATTTCTGGTTTTATTGGAAAGGTTGAATTTTGTGATTTAATAATGGAACACCATCCGATGCGTTTTCGCTTCGTCCAAAAGGCTAAAAATTGTTTGGCAGGAAATGAAGAATTTTAGTGAAAATCATGTTTTCTGATGAAGCTCATTTTCATTCCAGTGGCTAGGCCAATAAGCATAATTGCCACATATGGGGTTCAGAGAACCCACTGGAGCAGTCACTGTTTGGTGTGGATTTTGGGCTGGCGGATCATTGAGCCAATTTTCTTCGAAAATAAGCAAGGAGCCGCTGTTACCGTGTGAGCGTTGCCGCGTTATGCTCAATGAACTTTTGTTTTAAAAAATGCAAGAGAATGACATAGACGACATTTGATTTCAACAAAACGGGGCCACATGTCACACAGCCAACGAACCCATCGATATTTTACGCATTGTTTTTGAAAATCGAATAACACTAGTTCACCGATATTTTGGTCCAGAGCTCTCCATATTTTTTTCTATAGATAACGGCCTCATAAGCACGAAAAAGAATTTTAAAAAATTTTCCTCTGAATAGTTTTCAAGATAGAATTTTTGGAATGTTTTTTACGATTTTTTTATAAGACGTCTTAGCTTTTTGGACCATAACTCCGCAATTGCCGATTAAGAATAATGATTGGACTTTCTAGACAAAAACAAGCCATGATTTGTTAAAATTGGGTGAGAAATGATAGAGCAACACGTTGTTTAGTGGGACACTACAAATGGTGGGACGTGATTATACATGACTCTATGCTGGATGCTTTACAAAAAAACAATCGGGTGCAGGCAACCCTGCTCAACGGTAAAACTTAGGTTATTAAAGAAGTAACAAAAATGCTGAAAACCGAAAAATTTACCAGGATGTGTAAGTCTACCATTTGTTAACTAACTGTTATAAATAATAGATCGGTTTGCTCGAGAAAGTCCAAACTTTATGCTCAATTTATTTATATATTTTTATATAATTGTTTATATATATTTTTTTAAATTAAAATCGTGATTTTTGCACTAAAAAAAAATAAATTTTTAATGCCTCTAACTCTAAAATTATTCAACTGATTTAAAATACCTTGCATGAAAAAGCTTATTTCCTTATATTTGAGACCACTCTTGATCAAATCGATAATTGCGTTTGGGAGTTATGGTCCAAAAAGCTGAGACGTCTCATAAAAACATCATATTTCAAAAATTTTATCTATAAAACTAATCAGAGGAAATTTTTTTAAAATTTATTTTCGAGCTCTGGACCAGGAAAAAATCACAATTTGTAAACTAGTGTCATCTGCCGAAGTTCTGATGTCTTTGGATAAGTTTTTGTAGGGAGCCATTAAGGATAAATGTTGCGCATCCCATTCAGAGATAATTGAAGCGTTGAAACATAAAATCGAAGTTGCCATTGAAGAGATTCGACCCGAATCAATCAAAAATGTACTGAGAAATTGGGTTGATCGGATGAGGTACTGCCGAGGCAGTTGTGGTAGTCATATAAATGATATTGTGTTCGATTATTAAATGGCAAAGTTCAGCCTTTCAAATAAAACCAGAAATTTGAAAAATTATCAGTATATTTTTATTAAGAACAACTAGAAATTTGAAAAAGTAATCGTACTTTTCTTACAGCCTATTTATACTTAAAATATTAAATTGCCCACCCTGTATCTGTTTTTTTTATTTCGTATGATATTTTGACAGTTACAGCACTTTCCCGCTAGAAATTTTCAGACTCAACTCTGTGAAGCTCTTTCCTATTTGCGACCGTTCACGAAGCGCATTTTTATCTCGGGAGAATGAAATCGAAAAATATGCACGAGAAACCCATGTGTCCCAAAAGAATGACACTTTAAACGGATTTTGGACCACTGGCATGTGTCCCAAGAAGAACGCAATTTTTAAATCTGGCAACATTCGAAGTGTCATTGTTTGACATTTGAACAATTGTTATTGTTTGTTAGTAGAAGGTACGAGGTGAGTAAAAATGGAGCGCTACACGAAAGGGAGTTCGTTAATTGGGTATTGGAGAGACAACATGAAAATGCTGATTTTGCCGATAAAATCATCTTCAGTGACGAGGCCCATTTTCATCTTGATGGCTTCGTCAATAGGCAGAATTGTCGCATTTGGGGTGCGGAAAATCCTCGAGTGATTCACGAGAAGCAAATGCATCCTCAACGTGTCACTGTGTGGTGTGGTTTTTGGGCTGGAGGAATCATTGGACCTTTTTTTATGAAAATGAGGCAGGTCAAGCGCAAACAGTCAATGGTGTTTGGTATCGTGAAATGATAACCAGTTGTTTCTTGCCTAGAATTGAAGAAATGAATGTGGAGGGCATGTGGTTCCAACAAGACGGCGCCACATGTCATACAGCAAGAGAAACAATTCAATTGCTGCATCAGTCATTTCCCGGTCGTGTTATTTCGCGTTTTGGAGATCAGAATTGGCCGTCTAGATCGTGCGATTTAACACCATTAGATTTTTTTCTTTGGGTTTTTTGAAGTCGATGGTTTACGCGAATAAGCCGACGACGACTCAAGCCTTAAAAGACGAAATTGGACGCTGCATTAATGAAATACCACAGCATTCATGCAAAACGGTCATTGAAAATTTCATTAAAAGATCGCGTGCATGCCAGCAAAGCCGCGGAGGCCATCTGCACGATATATTGTTCCATACATAACCTCATTCTGTCTACTTTACGATATAATAAAGTTTCACGATTTTATCTTAAATATCTGTGTTTTATTTAAAATTTAAAAATTGCGCTCTTCCTAGGACACCCTTATATTTCTTCGAAAATGTAGCTGCCATTTTTTGTGGCCGAAGATTGAATCCATTGACGATTACACTGTGGAACATTTTTGGGGTTATTATCTGGGGGGTGAGAAATTCCAAGTCAGGGTGATGGTACTAGGTCAGTATATTAAAACCCTCAAAGGGTTTTGCGTTCGTATGTGCCAGTTTTTTTATGACCTTTTACATTTTTTCCTTATCTTGATGTTTTTTCGCTTAGTTGTAAAATGTTGGCAAAAACGTAGTTTGACATAACTCGAGAACGACTAGTTCGATTTTGCTGAAATAAATTGAGAAAAATTAATAATTATAATTTTCTTTAATGCATTAATATACTGTTTCTCTACCAAATCAACATTTTTGCAATTAGAAATAAAATTATGAAGAAAATTTTGCTAAATTTTTTTTTTTTTTTTTATTTTTATTATTTTTTATGGCCAGAAATCTGGAGTTATTGGGGAAAATTTATAAAAAAGGCGATAAATGACACTTTTTTGAATAAAAACATATATCAATATTCTTGTCAAAATGGGATACCTTTACTTAATTGTAAATAAAAGCAGAACGCGTTAATCGATTTCTATGATCTATGTCGCATTTTGTTTATAGGTTATGTGACTTTACGTGAAAGTTATAAGACTCAACACGTTTTTCCGTTTGGGATTTATATGTTTTAAAAAAAAAAAAAATTTTTTTTGGCAATATTTTTTTTCATAAATTTATTTCAGCAAAATCGAACTAGTCGTTCTCGAGTTATGTCAAACTACGTTTTTGCCAACATTTTACAACTAAGCGAAAAAACATCAAGATAAGGAAAAAATGTAAAAGGTCATAAAAAAAACTGGCACATACGAACGCAAAACCCTTTGAGGGTTTTAATATACTGACCTAGTACCATCACCCTGACTTGGAATTTCTTACCGCCCAGATTGGCTGTTGTACTGTGTTATTGGCTTCAGCAGGATGTTGTAGAAATATATATTGATGCTCCAAAATGGTTGCTATTAAAAATTGAACGGACCTGTCAAACCGTAAATATTTTCCCTGCACAAGTACAGAGCGAACCTCTATATTGGTAGTATTTTAATGGGTTTCTGATACATATATTACCACAATCAACTCCGATCGGTAGGAAATGTTCACATTAAGTTGCGTTCGGCCAGGTTTTTGTTTGTAGGGTACACTACGATGACCGAAGGGGGCGTGGCACTGCACCTGTACATGGAAATACAAAACATAATGAATATGGAACTATCCGCTTTTCATCCAGAATGAAAAGGGGAGAGTGCAACGACCCTTTAAATTGGCCGATTGCGTTCGGCCAGGTTTTATTTGTAGGGTACACTACGATGTCCGAAGGGGGCGTGGCACTGCACCTGTACATGGAAATACAAAACCTAATGAAAATGGGACTATCCGCTTATCATCCAGACTGAAAAGGAGAGAGTGCCACGACACTTTCAATTGGCCGATTGAAAACAGGAATCCGGCCAACCGAATAAACCTTGTGTAGAATGTTAATGGCTTATGACAATTCGCTGTTTGGGATTGTAAATGGGAAAAATCGGTGAAGGCCGAATATGTTTACTTTTTAGGGGCTAAAGTTTTCTCAAAACAAGTTAAATTTTTATGAATTTGCCTTACAAATCAAAATTTCTTGTAAATAAATATACATTCAAACAATTAAACAAATTAAGTTCGGCAGCGCCTATGCATATAAAATGTGACAAGGGGGCGTGGCCCCGACATATTTTCTATTAGAGTGTGTTGCTTTCCATACCAACATCATATAAACTATCGTCAAATCGTTTTTAGTTCACGATATACTCGTATAGACTTTCAAAGCTTAGTGTTGCATGGGCAGGGCCACAGCCTTTTGTTTATTTTAAACACAATATATTTTATAACAATTTACTAGTGATTTTTAAATTGGCGTGGCATCGCCTAACTTTTCTCCAGGATATATAGGGTGATCCATCTAGAGGTATTTTTTCAGAACAAAAAAAATGTATAAATTCAATTCAAGTGTGGAATCTTTATTGGTAATATGAAAGGACATTTTATGGCAATTATTTTTTGAATATAATTTCCTTCAAATGTTAGCCGCAACTACGCCTCAGGGTTTCCATTCTGAGGGTCCAATTTTGGATGACTCCTTCGAGTATTTCGAGCGGTATGGCTTTAATGGCACGCGTAATGTTGGCTTCCAAAACCTGTATCGTAGCTGGTTTTTCAGCATGGACTTTGGACTTTACGTAACCCCAAAGAAAAAATGTCTAAAGGTGTAACATCACTCGATCTAGGCGGCCAACTCACCTGTCCAAAACGTTTGCTGCTTTTCGAAATGACCTCTCAATAGATCCATTGTTTGAGCAGCTGTATTGCAAGTGGCACCGTCCTGTTGAAACCAAGTGTCGTCAAGATTGCGGGCTTCAATTTCAGGTAGCATAAAGATCGATATCATGGCTCGATAGCGAACACCATTCATGGTTACGTTCCGGCCATCATCATTTTTGAAAAAATATGCACCGGTGATTCCACCAGCTTATAAACCGCACCAAACCGTGGTTTTCTCTGGACACCTCTTGAACCTCTTCTTGTTGGTCTTCAGCCCAAATGCGGCAATTTTGTTTATTGACTTTGCCGTCGAGCCAGAAATACGCGGATCTTCCTGTTTCTCATCGAACGCTAATTTCCATAATACAGTGGCCAACATTTGAAGGAAATTATTTTAAAAAAATAAATGTCATAAAGTGTCCTTTCAAATTACTAATAAAGATTTTACACTTGATTTGAATTTTTATATTTTTTTGTTTTGAAAAAATACCTCTAGATGGATTACCCTTTATAATCGTCATATCTCCAATAATTTATAAGATCGGTTGAGTGGAAAATTGTTACCTCTTGACCAATGAAAAACTTGTTTTCCAATACCAACCGTTTTAGTACATCAATAAATATTTTTGTACTATTTCAGTCACCTTCATTTAAAAGTGCGACCTTTAAGTTGGTTTCCACAGAAAGACAGCTGGACATGGCTAGACCATTTGCCGAATTTAATGACTATTCAGAATATACCGGGTGATTTTTTTTTATTTAAAACAGATGTAAAAATAACGATAATTTTTTTTCAAATTTCTGGTTTTATTGGAAAGGATGCGAAGCTGCTATTTTGCTTATTGACATAGCCACCGAGATGGAAATGAGCTAAATATGAAAACAAGATTTTTCGGTAAAATTCTTTATTTCCTGCCAAACAACCTTCAGCTCACTGGACGAAGCGAAAACGCATCGGAAGGAGTTTCATTATTAAATGACAATTTCCAAAAAAAAACAGAAATTTAAAAAAATTATTTTTACTTTTTTTTACAGCTGATTCAAATTTAAAATGTTAAAGCGCCCACTCAGTAGATGGACCATGATGTAATATGTTCCATTAGCATCTCTAAAGTCTATAAAAACTATTAGCGGTTTAAATCCGGATTGAGACTTTAGATATTCGTCAGTATGCATAGAAATTACATCGTGAACAGCTCATTTACTTCGGAAGATGTTTCCGGATTGTTCCACAAGGAGTCACCCGGGTGACGAATGGGAAGAATTTTCTACGATTTAAGTACGAACTTCTTTTGGTACGACTATGCTTCGCGTATATTTTCAGCAGCCGCTATATACATATAAGGTACTCGTATAAACTTTATTTTCCGATTTTGGTATTCGTTCAGATCATAAATAGTTAAATTGTGTAAACAAAAAATGTTCTTGCACCTTACTGCGTGATTTTCTCGTACGATGTTTCATAGCCATTTTCTGTGGACTTTTCTGATCAGCTCATAATTATGTACGGCCTTTGAACTGAAGGACGTCACAAACATACACGCAGAAAAAAAGTATGGTTGTGGTGACAATATTCGAAGAGGATAATACTATTGTTGGGAATATGGTTGTGGTACAACAATATTATGATACTCACAACAATAGTATTATTCACACATAACCATACTATGATCCTCACAACAATAATATGATTCACACATAACCATACTATGATCCCCACAACCATAGTATGATTCACACTCAACCATACTATATTCTCCACAACCATAGTATGATCCTCACAACCATATTATGTTTCTCATACAACCATAGTATGATCCTCACAACCATAATATGATTTACACGCAACCATGTTATGATCCCTACAACCATAGTATGATCACACACAATTGTACAATAAAATTTATTATAATTTGTTTAAGTAGTCGACAATAGATTGGAATTATGAAAATTATTAAAAAATATATTTAATTCAAAATAATTTATTTTACAGTAGAAAAAATAAGTTTAAATAAACGTAAGCGTTTTTATTAGAAATATTTCAGTTAAACAAAGCCAAAGCAGCTTGTTTAAAAATTTTATTTTTGATAAAAATAATAGTACTTTTGCATTGAATCCGTACCAATGACATTTGTTCTTAAAGGCATATTTAAATGAAGAAAAATTACAACCATACAGTATGCTTGTCGTAATCATATAATTGTTAACATAAAATGCAAAACACAATACTTTTGTCGCACCAACAATATTTATATTGTTGTTATAACCATACTTTCATTTTTAAATTTGGCAATACTACTATTGTTACATTTCAACAATATTAATATTGCAGCAATTATACTATTGTCAAAACTAAATTCAGTTAACAGTGCTATGGTTGCGACGAATATACTTTAATTGCGGAGAACATACTATTATTGCCGTGACCATGTAGTAACCATGTTTTTTCTCTGCGTGTATCGAATGTATCTATGCCTCGTGGGCGTTGCAGACATAAACGCCCCTTAGTATCCTGGAGCATATAAGCGGGGGGGCATATTGTAAACCAAAACTATACCAGTACTTCTACTACAAACATTCATATTCTCGATATATTCGTTGTCTTGTGTTACAAATATTCTCCTGGCATTCCGTTTTTTTTTTTGTTCTTTTGTCTATTTTTATGCTTTTAATTTCTACCTTAATTGCCACAAGGCTCATATTAAAATAAATGTTTTCGAGTGGGTGGCAGCGTTGATGTTGCTGTTGGTGGTGGTGGTTTCTACCCCAACAGAGTTGAATGAATGATGAAGATGGTGGCTATTTTTCATTTACTTTTTCCAACGAACACACGTTCTTGTGGGTCGTTATTTCAAATTGTTTCTCTTGCTGTTTCATGTCCTTCTCCACTCCTCATTCCCTTTTAAATGCTTCAGTTCTTTTCGATTTGTTTGTCGGTGCTTGCTTGTTTTATACTTGCCTTCAGACCACTTACCTGAAATTTTTGTGAAACTACACAATTACCGTTGAGGCTTTAACCGAGCTCGACAATAGAACTGCTTAAACTCGTAGAATTTCTTGTTTGTTTTCAAGGCATATTCAGTGCAGGGCAAAAGGGTTCGGTAGACTGAATGTTTGTAACTGAAGCCTCAGAGAAAATTTTTAATTGAATATAAATATTAAACAAATTATAATAAAATTGCCAAATTGCTGAACTGTTTTGCTTAACCATTGCAAGCCCTTCATTATTTTGTGGCTGGGCTTTACGTTCAGTTAACTTGAAATGCGTTTACTATGATTTCGTTACTGATGAGTTTTGTTCGGCAGATCTTTTTTTCAATCATCAAGAGCATCAGTGCATTTGAGGTATTTTCTCATCTCGCATCATGGAAAACGGATGGCAGTCGCAAAGAAAGTTTTGTAAAATGTTTTGTTTAACGCTTGGAAAAATACTACTAAGCAACGAAAGGCTTAAACAGTGTTTCACTGGCTGTAAATTACTTTCAGTTTAAACAAGTAAAACGGAATTTAGGAAACTAAGTTGAAAAACAATTTAAAACAGTAGACAAAATCAGTAGACTAAATCAGATTAAAAAAAACGTAAGCGTTTTTATTAAACATATTACAATTAAACAAAGCCAAAGCAGTTTGTTTGATAATTTTTAATTTCCATAGAAAAAACAAAGCCAAAGCAGTTTGTTTGATAATTTTTAATTTCCATAGAAAAAATATAATTATTGCTTTATAAGTAGATCCGTAACAATAACATTGTTCTAAAAGCATATTCCAATGAAGAAAAATTATAAAAATACAGTATGATTGCCATAATCATATTATTGTTAACTTAAACTCAAAAACAAAATTTTAGACGCACCAACCATATTTATATTGTGGCTGCAACCATATGTTCATTTTTAAATTTGGCAATAATTTTATTAATACATTTCAACAATATTTATATTGCGCAACCATACTATTGTCAAAATAAAATTCAAAAAACAATACTATGGTTGCAACAAACATACTTCTATTGCGTAGAAAATATTATTGCCGTGACCAAATAGTAACTATGTTTTTCTCTGCGTGCTCCGAGAATAGCTCAGGTGTTACCTGGGTAGCTAACATGTAGCGCGCTCTAATCAAAAGATGATTTAAATTTGATTTAAATTTTGACAATGTATACAGGGTGGGCTAAAAGTTGCCATGGGGTTGAACAATTCAATAGCTTTTTTGTTTCTACTTATATTTTTTTCAAATCAGAGATTCACAACTGAACAAAGAACCAGAATAATAGAATTTCATTATTTAAATCAGCCATCAATTATTTTAACGCAAACGCAAAATTGATGAAGATCATTTTCATTTGAATGGCTTTGTTTATAAGCAGAACTGTAGGTTCTGGGGTTCTGAAAATCCAAGATCCATTCATCAATACCAATTGCGCCCCATTAGGCGAGGTATGTTGTGAGATCGATCACACTTGCAAATATCATGGGGCCATACTTCTTCGAGTATGAAAATGGAAGTGCTGTAAACGTAAACGGAGAGCGGTATCGGCTTATGATAGAAAATATTATACGTCCTGCTCCTGAAAACAGGCCTGGGATGTGGTCAAATTTTTGAAGAGCGATTAATTTCCAGAAATTCTGAACAACGCGATCGCCAGATTTATCAAAAAAAAGATATTTACTCGTATAATGAGCAGGACATGCGTACTGAAAACAAGCCACTGCGGTGTGGTAATGACGCTATAACTACAGGGTGAGCGATTTAAAATTTTAAATTTAAATCGGCTGTAAAAAAAATACTGATAATTCATATGACTACCACATCAATTTTTTAGTACATTTTCGATTGTGTCGGGTCAAATCTCTTCAATGCCAACTTCGGTTTCATGTTTCAACGCTTCATCCAGTTGTGTCTGGCGGCTTAGCGCAACACTTATCCCTAATGACTCCCCACAGAAAATAGTCCGGCGGCCAATTGACATCACAAAAACAGTGCGTACAATTTTGATGGTTGCGTTGGCTGTTTGACATGTTGGCTTGTCTTGTTGGAACCAAATGTCATCCATGTCATTCTTTTGCATTTCCGGAAACAAACATTTGTTGAGCATGGCACTGTAATGCTCACGGTTGGCGAAAACGGCGGCTTCTTGCTAATTTTCGAAGAAATATGGCCCAATAATGCCGCTAGCCGAAAATCCACACCGAACAATGACTCGTTGTGGATGCATTGGCTTCTCAAGTGTCACGTGTGGCTTCTCTGAGCCACATATGGGCTACTTTTGCTTATTGACATGGCCATCGAGATGAAAATGAGCTTCATCTGAAACCCTGATTTTTCAGTAAAATTCTTCATCTTGTTCCAAACAATCTTGAGCCCATTGGGCGAAGCCAAAACGCATCGAATGGTGCTACAGTTTTAAACGACAAAATTCAACCTTTCCAATAAAACCAGAAATTTTAAAAAAATATTAGTAGTTTTTTTCAGCCGATTTAAATTTAAAATTTAGTGTTGACTAAAATTTTTAATCACCCAGCAAACCAAACCTTCACAATTCGGCCAGAATTCGGTACGACAATCGGCAAAATGTTCCGATTTCGGATCAGAATTCTGAGCGAGTTCGTAACGAAAAACATATGATAGGGTTGACACGAATTCTGAACTACTTCTCTGAGGGAATTCTGATGTTTTTGCAGACATTTCGAACCGATTTCTGACCGAATTCTGAACTGTAGTCATGGAAATTCGAAAGGAAATTTCGATTTGTCGTATCGAATTCTGAACGAATTCGGTCAGAATTCTGGCATTAAGTCTTATTAAACTCTGATGTTTTTACCGACATTACGAACCGAATTCTAAACGAATTCTGAGCTTATGTCATGGTAAATTCTGAATGTAAATAATCAAAAAGAAGAAAATATTTTTGTTCTACAAAAAAAGTTGTAAAACATTTTCAAAAAGCATTCGGAAAGACTTTTAGTTACAAGCAGGGATGTCTGCAGTTTCGAAAGCAATACTTGTGCTGTAACTATGTTTAGTGGTTTAGTGGCTATACACTTAAGGGCAACCAGTTTTGCATTTAACGAGAACTACCGACAATAGAGTTTTCCTCCGAACACAATAAAAATCCCTCGCACAGCTAAGCTAACCAAACGTTCAGAATTTAAATTTGAAATACAAAAAATACCTCATATAAACAGTTAAGAATTCGTTCAGAATTAGTTCCGACATGTCTGAACACAAAAACAACAACTGTAAAATATGAAGCAAATAACAAAAATTTTAAACGAATAGACTACCTCAGATATATAGTTCAAAATTCGTTGCGAGTTCGATAAGAGAAGTCTGTACAAAAAATTAAAAAAAAAAATCCCACAGACAAGTCTAATAGAATTCGGGCCGACTTCGTTCAGATATTTCTTAACATAATAAATAAAAAATCTTAAGACAAATCGAACAGAATTTGTAACGATTTCGGTAAGAATTCTCGATAGAGTTCAGATATTGTTAAGAATTGTCTGATATCAGACATTGTCGGCAAATTTGGTTAACTGGGCAGGTATATACAATAACAAAAACAATCATGAATATATTAATTAAAAAAACAATTTAGAATGCAGTAATTTTTTAATTCTATATTCGGCCTTTTTTTTAATTCGAGCTCGATTTTTCAATTATTTAGTATAAGTATTTTTTAGTAATAGTATTTCATAATTTTTTAAATATTTTAGGTCTGTTATCAGTAGTTTTTGCTTAGCCTCATTAGCAAATTAAACTTACACAATCTGTATACCAATCTAAAGCCGAGAAATCGAGGTACTCTTAGTTGCAGGTTGGCACATACAGAGAAAAAATTAGTTGGACATCGGTTGGAACTACAATGATTTGGTTGCAAAAGAGGTATTTCGTTTATACCAATGAAACGCGAAAAGGGATTTAGTTGTCAGAACAGGTGGTGGTGGCAACCAATAGTTTTACAAACATTTTGTTGTTCTTACCAATTATTAGCGTTGATCATACCCAAAAAGGGGGGTTTTTTTTAAATAAAATAATTTTTTAATTACTCAGTTTAAGTCAATTGATTAACCAGTAACAATCATCCATCATTTTTCTACTTTTTCCTCGTTACAATCCTCTCTACGAGTACTTCAAGTACTTCAATTGTGTAAGTAAACTTAAATTAAATTTAAACTTTCTTTGTTGATTTCAAAATTCTCTTCAAAAGATTCGGATAGTTGCTATGTTGCACCGCTACTCCAGTAATATTACAGAGCACTAACTAACATTCGTTTGTACTGATGGAATACGCGGTGCATGCGACCTCAATCTTTTTGTTGACAACAAACAAAATTCGGTTGTGGCAACGAATCTATCCGCTGTGTGCATATCAAACAAAAAATGGATAGGGAAGTCATCAGATGACTTGTATTGTATGAAAAATCTTTATTCTACTATGAAATATAATATATAAAATATACATTTTAAACAAAGAAATTAGTTTCCATTACAGCTAGTGTCCCATTTAATATTGAAAATAATATGCTATGGTTGGACCTCTAGATATGTCAAATCCCCTAAGCACATTGAACTTAGTAGGAAATCTTCTACAAATGTAATAATGTGCTGGATACCTTCCATTATTATACTCTTTTGATTACATCCCATAATAATCTTTACGAAACTTACACGTTCGCCGGCGTATTTTCCTTTTAGTCTGTCAGTTCTTTAATGTGGTTTTCATCTGCAAAGGACTGGCTAAAACATCGTACTTGTATATAATTATCGTTCGTACTGTGATGGATGAATACCACCTGACCTCTCCTCTCCTCACACCACCACCAAACGGCACCCCACCTTTTTTTTTTGCCTGCGTAGTTTGTATTTGATTTTCTTGTGGCTTCAGTTTGTTGAGTCCATCATTGTCTGTCTTCTCCTTTCGACATTGTTTCAGAGTTTGTTCATTGTTGCCCTGTACTTTATCCTGGTCCTGCCTGTGTCTGACATTACGTTGTGGCTGTTGCTGTTGCTGTGGCCATTAAATTAATTTATTATGGTAATTTAATAACTGTCATTTTATTGTCTGGTTACTTTTAAGGCGAACACAGGTACACAATGACCAAACAAATCATTGGCATTGGACGGCTTTGTTGCTGAGGCCTGATAAGAAGATACGCTTTAAATCTAGCAGAAGTCTTATTTCATATTCCACTGCCTACACGCAGAGAAAATATATGGTTACTATATGGTCACCGCAACAATAGAATGTTCTCTACAATAAAAGCATGTTCGTCGCAACCATAGTATTGCTTTTTGAATTTAATTTTAACAACAGTATGACTGCGGCAATATTAGTATTGTTGAAATGTAACAATAATATTAGTGCCAAATTTAGAAATGAAAATATGGTTGTAGCAACCATATAAACATGGTTGGTGCAACCAAAGTATTGTTGTTTAAAATTTGCGTTAACAATAATATGATTACGGCAATCATACAGTATGGTTGCGACTATCAACATAACAAAACATGTTTTATAGAGCATACATGGATGTGTTTTATTTTGATATACCAAAAAAAACACATACTCGTACACACGATACAGTGAATGGATGTTGTCCTTTAAAAAAAAACACAGCAATCGGAATGTAGGTCGAGGGATTTTTATTGTGTTTACTTTGTTCGGTGAAATAACCTAATACCGACTAAAAGTATTTGCAACTGCCGTTGGAATAAATAATTTTGTTTCATGAATGAAATGTTCAATAAAAACATGACCTCAAATCTGGCTATCAACTAAGTGTAATGCGATTTAAAATATCTTGCTTGAGAAAAATCTCTATTTTTGAATAACAACATTACCCAATCCTAATGAATAATTTTGAGACTTTAATCTGGTACCACGGGTAGGTAGAAGTCCCCAGAACTTGTTCTGGCCTGACTATATGGTGCGGCCCCTCGGGGAGTATCGTGGTGGCTGTGGTTTAAACCCAAATCGCGGGGAGAACTTCGGTTCGATGTGGAGTTGCATTGCGACCGTGTGCTGTGACCCATAGAACAGCAGAAGTTTAGATAGTCCTCGACCCCTAACCAAGAGGGAAGCCATGACCCATAACTGTCATGCTTCGAATTGGTACCGGCGGAATCAATCCAATGGGGCGTTGGCCGTCGCAATGTTACGGCCCCAGTGTGATGGCACACCGTGGTTCAGGCTGTCGTGGCGATAATCACGTAAAACCCGGCGACTCTGTCGCCAGGTGGTAGGCCTCGGTCCTGACCAAGGGGGAAGTTGTGTCCATATAACACGCTTCGAATTGGTACCGGCGGGATTGGCCTTAAGGGGCGCTGGCCGTCGCTTGGTAATGGCTCCAGTGCGATGGCGCACCATGGTTGAAGCTATCACAGCGAGAATCATGTAAAACACTCGCACGCTGTCGTCAAGTGGTGTTGTGTCCACTGGCAGTTGCTCACTTAAGACAACGACAGGAACTTCTACTTTAGCTTGACTCGCTTATTTAGCCTTACTCGTATCTTCTGAATATTTTCCCTGTTACAACATTTGGTTATGTTTAAGGCGATATAGTAATTTGTCTATAATGAAGTTTCCCACACTGTGAATAACAAATAATAGTTTGCAGTCATCGCTGGCAATGAACGTATGTCGGTTTATACCAACATAGATGAATTCCCTTTGGCATTATAATAAACATGTGAGCACTTACGGACTTTCTCTTTTTGGGCAAAATGTGGGCAAATATTATCCAGAAAAAGCACAGGTACAATAAACGTAATCAGTAATCATTTGCAAATTTATTTGATCTAAATATTTTCATATGCGGCAGAGAAGATTCGATCAAAATCATGACAAATGAATATGGATATGATATTATTTAATACTGGTATGATATTAAAAAAAAGGCTATAATCTATGTGCAAACAGCTGTGAGTGAAGCTCTGCATGTTCAATTGCATTAAATTCAATAAAAACCATTGAAACATATCAAGCATTTTCATGAATTCGTTAGTTTATTTTAAAATAAAGTTATTTATTCAACTGGAAGGTAGCGCTTAAAAGTTCATTCGCAAGCAGAAATAATTCTTACAGTACTGACACTCTATTCACAGTTTAAAGCAATTGGTGTCCTTTTCAAAAGTTCATGTCGGTTATATTACACCTGAGCGTATAAGTGTTGACAATATGAACTGTGCATAACTCATACGCACTGTGAAACTGTATAGATCATTTGTAACAAAACAGTTGCGTTGCACTTAATACTCAAACTGCAATGCCAATACACCAGCACTTCGTATGCCTTAAAAATGCCAAATGCGTTAAAGTGTAGACTGAATTGGTCATACATACAAATACTGCCGTCCTAAGAAAGAAAGTCACAAGCGCCAAAATTCCAAAATTGAGTTAAGGGCAGATTCGGAACCGTGAATCAGTTTCTGATTTTTGTGTTAAATATAAAAGACCCATTTTCAACTGTAAATGACTGAAAAACGTTCCGCAAAATGGAAACATCTATCACATCCAGCGTGTTTCGTAAACAAAAAAAAAGCTAAATATCGCAAAACTACTAAAATGGAGATGTGCTCTTTTTTCTTAGAACGGTAAAATACGTGAATACAAATATTATTCGATAGTGTTGGATTGTCATTGAATTATTTCCGTTCCGAGGCCTAGTGGAAAACATTAGTTTATTTTTTTTAGTTTATTGGTTTAAAATTTGAATATTATTTACACACTGGCTCTATTTAAGATCCTTAGTAAAATATAGGGTGATCCATCTAGAAGTATTTTTTCAGAACAAAAAAAATATTAAAGTTCAAATCAAGTGTGGAATTTTTATCGGTAATTTGAAAGGACATTTTATGGCATTTATTTTTTGAAAATAATTACCTTTGAATGTTCGCAACTGTATTATGGAAATGAGCGTTCGGTGAAAAACGAGAAGATCCGCTGTTTTCGACCAAAATTTTGTCCAGTGATGAGGCCCATTTCTGGCTCAACGGCAAAGTCAATAAACAAAATTGCCGCATTTGGGCTGAAAAGCAACAAGAAGACGTTCAAGAGGTGCCATTATACCCAGAGAAAACCACGGTTTGGAGCGGTTTATAAGCTGGTGGAATCATCGGTGCATATTTTTTCAAAAATAATGATGGGCGGAACGTAACCGTGAATGGTGCTCGCTATAGCGCCATGATATCGATCTTTATGCTACCTGAAATTGAAGCCCGCTATCTTGACGAACACTTGGTTTCAACAGGACGGTGCCATTTGCCATACAGCTGCTCAAACAATGGATCTATTGAGAGGTAGCTAATTTCACGTTTTGGACAGGTGAGTTGGCAGCCTAGATCGAGTGATATCACACCTTTAAACATTTTTCTTTGGGGTTACGTCAAAGTCCATGTTGACCAACCAGCTACGATTCAGGTTTTGGAAGCCAACATTAAGCGTGTCAATAAAGTCATACCGGTCGAAATGCTCGAACGAGTCATCCAAATTGGACCCTCAGAATGGAAAACCTGAGGCGTAGTTGCGGCCAATATTTGAAGGAAATTATATTAAAATTAAACCATAAAATATCCTTACAAATTACCAATAAAGATTCCACACTTGATTTGAATTTTTATATATTTTTTTGTTCTGAAAAAATACCTTTAGATGGATCACCCTATATAATAGCAGTACACGGCCCGCGTTGCTGGCCCTTAAAAATAATGTCACACATTTTTTTACGAGTAGAATCTTTAATAATAATTATGGTTCGAACCGGTGACTTTACCATCATAAATTGGAATGGAAATCGGAGGGAACATGTGAAAATAGGGTGGCGTGAAGCTAGTTTGTAACTCCATTTTGGGGGTATGCCATTAGACCCCACGAAAATAAATCCTAAAGTGAAAATTAAATAAGGCACCAAAAAATATATATGGAAAACAGAAACACGATTTTTTTTTGGTTTTTTGGGGACTAATTTTATTATTTTACTGGGGTATATTTTCTTAATGCAATTAGACCCCAAATGTTTGTATGATCCGCAACAAATTTTTGGGGCATAATTTTATAAAATTTTTGAGCCCTTATTCACATTTTGGGGTCCAATTTCATTTCGATATATTTTAGGGCCACACTAAGTATTTTTGGGGTCTAATTTCCTTCGGCGAAGAAAAGAAAGCGTTGGTTTTTTATTCAAAATTATATAGTTTAATACCTCTGAACTTAATATCTTGCACGGAGGCACGACAGCAAGGACATTTATGACCTTCTTCATTATTTGCAGTTGGATCTATGAAATAAAACCCCAAGAAATAAGGCCCACACTGAAAATGAAATAATGGCCAAAAATGCGACCTTTTTTCGTTGTGAAACTACAATGAAATAAAACCCTAAAGAGATGAAAAGAGACCCCAAACCTAAAATGAAACAACATCCTAAAATGAACAACAACAATAAACTTAGGCCCCATTTTTTTTAAAAGAAATATAGTTTTATAGTTTCTTTATTGAAAAATTAATCAAATATTAAACAAACACCTGCATTGTATCTTCATTTGTCGGCAATATGAAAATCGCATCTGCTTGCAATTTAAAATTGCATTTTCGATTTGACTTCAGCAAAAGCAAACCAAATTGAACCTGACGGCAACAACAGAAGTGCCATTATTATATGATAAACCACAGATGCTGCCTTCGAAGCTTTGATATAGTCAAGCAAAAATTTTCGGCCACACATATTTCGCCTTATAGTTTGGCCATAATGAAACCTACAAATATAAATTGTTTTACCAATCAATTTACACTTTCATTAAACTGAATATATTTGTGGTGTTGGAAAAAAGCTTTTATTTTGTCGAAAGGTGTAGAAATTAAAAATTTCGCTTTTACATTTCGACAAAACTAAAGATTTTTTTCCAACATGAACAATTTACACCTACAGAAAGACGTGTGTACATACATACATGGTGCAGAAAGACAATTCGAATTTCAGTTTTAGGTAAATAAAAATTGATGGCGTGGAAAAAAAATTTGCACTTAAATTTGTCGAAGTGTTGTTACATTCATTTTGTAACACATAAATGGAAATTTCACCCCAAACTAAAAATCAAAATAGAATCCAATTTTATACAGAAATTAAAAACTCGATATTTTGGGGCATATTGTCCTTTTTTTGGGTGTATTTGCATACCTTCAAATAACCACTACGAAATTAGGCCCCAATAAAATTTTTGGGGTCTATTTTCATTTTATGTTTGGGGTATAATTTCTTGGGGTCTATTTTTATAATACAATTAGACCCCATATTTGGGGCCTAATTTCCTTTTTGGTTTTTGGGTGTATTTTCGTGGGTCCTAATGTCATACCGCCCTCCATTTTATATATATTTCCAGGAAGGTTTAAACTGTGTGAGACCGTCTTCTGCTTATGAAGCGGTATTGCCAGAAGGTTCATCTTTAAACCAAAATTGTTTTTTGGATCCACTTTACCAATTTGATGCATCAAATCGTTCTACTTGTATAAGTACATACAAACTTTGTTAGATTCGAAAGTCAAAACGAAGTTTTAAAAAAGAAAAATAAATAAAAAAAAACCGAATTTAAAGAGTTCTTATAGACAAGTATCTCAAACAACATCCAATACATGTTCAGTTCGAATATTCATGCTAATATGTTAGAGTTACTGGGTACTTTGTCTCTTCAAACGATACTGTCTGTTCCCACTACTGAAAATTGCCATGTACCCTATCAACATTCGGTTGTAGCGATGGAATACATGGTTGGCAAAAAGTTCGGTTGTGGCAACAAATCCGTACTGTGCGTGGAGAATACTACAAGGAGACTACACCTTCAATTCATCGCAATAAAAATCAAATATTTCAACGATTTATTTATGTTTTCAAAAATCTGTCCGAATTAATTTTAAAGGGTGCTTAAATTTTAAGAGCCGATGTTGATTTGTCGCGCAAAAATGCCATTGTTTCGTTAGCTGTGTGGCAAGTGGCACCGTCCTGTTGAAACCACATATAGTCCACATTCATATCTTCCAATTCGGGGCATAAAAAGTTACGATAGCGAACGCCATTCACATTAATTGCCTGACCGGCCTCATTTTGGAAAAAATACGGCCCGATGATGCCGCCAGCCCATAAACCGCACCAAACAGTCACTCTTTGTGGGTGCATTGTGTTTTCGACAATCACTTTTGGATTTTAATTTGCCCAAATGCGGCAATTCTGCTTATTGACGAATCCACTGAGGTGAAAATGTGCCTCATCACTGAAGATGATTTTCTTCGAAAATTGATTTTCATTTTCATAATAAGCCTGAATAATTTTCACGCGTTGCTCGCTTGTGTATCTTTCCATGGTTCAAATTGAGTTAGTCTGAAATTGAGAAATATCAAATGAAATGCAAAAAAAAGCTTGACGTTTAGGTGTGGGTCACATTGAATATCGGCCCATAAAATTTAACACCCTTAATAAAAGAAATTAATGTGACCTTTAATGTTATCGTTAACTAGCATGTTCTAAAACGCTTTTTGTGGTCGCAGACCAACAATTTCGTAAACAATAATTATGGGCTTGCATGCCTTTATAAAAAACCAATATAATTAAATCAAAAAATAATTTGATTCGAAAAATTCTTACGAAAATGTGTAAATTCATCTGGTGCGAATTACAAATTGTAATAGTATTTGCAATGATTTCTTTTTGCTACTAATCATAGACTCTAAGTACGTTTAAACATAAAAGTCCACAACAATACAAAACATAACTCTACTATAGTTACATATTGTAAGCGTTAGTTTAGCCAAACTACAATTTACGTCTGTTTGACCAAAAAGACCAAATAAAACAAAAATCCACCGGGACTAAAGTTTAACAACAGATCACTAATCTTTACAAAATATGTAAAAAGAAAAAAAACTTGGCCAGAATTCACATACATGCACACACACACACATATAAAAAGGTATTTTTACAATTCATGGAAAAAAAAACTACCCAGTAATCTCTTGAAAAAGTAAAACATAAATATTTCATATATGCGAGTGTAAAACGTATAAAAGGTATCAAGGGTGCGTAAATTTGGTTGGCAAAAAGTAAACTTTGTACAAAATTGCGATAAGTTTTCGTATGAGTGGGAAGGACGACTAAGTTTCGTTAAAAATGAAAACGGATAGAAACCCTTATATGCGAACAGGAAACACTCAACAAACGCTTCGTGGTTTAAGCTAATCCTTATAAAACTACATTACTGCACTCCGAATTATACGTCATACTAGAATTTATTTTGATATAATTTCTTGGATTTCTTGTTTGGTATTAATTTTAGTTGTGTTCTAGTACGTACTATTTTTACTACGTTTTCTCTTTTTTCTACTTAGTAGGGACATAAATACTGTTAGAACATTGAACACACCCATTTCAATAGTAGAACTGAACATATCCCGTTAATATCATATGGGTTTTGAAAGCTAACATCAATAGCGTAAGCCTGTAACGGGATTCTAAAACTGTTTCAACTTTCATCATGGTGTTCAGATAATGAGAACCGTATCGCTGTAATAGCGATTTTCTAGTGTGAATTGAAATAAGCGATCACTAGGGATTTTCCGCATGTTCGCCTACCGATGCATAAAACTGTTTGAGGAGACTGGAGATGTAAAAGACAACCACCGGTCGGGCCGCCCACGCTCTGTTCACAGAAATCAGCTCCGAAAACAAAATCATGGCCCGTGAGATGAATATCACGCAAAAGTCCATGAGTCAAATCATTAAAAAAGACTTGGGACTTGGGGCTTTCAAACAACGTACCGGACATTTATTGACTGCAGCTTTAAAAAAATAGGATTGAAAAATGCAAACGTCTTTTGGCGAAGCACGCTGATAACTTGCACAGAAAACTTTTGTTCGCCGATGAAAAAAATTGTACCGTTCAGAAAAAATTTAACGAGAAAAATGATAGAGTGTATGCGCGGTCATCTAAGGAGGCATTTGCACTGATCCCGAGGGTGGAAAAGGGTCATCACCCAGCTTCAGTCGTGGTTTAGTGGGGCGTCTCTGTCGATGGGGTCACTGACCTGCATTTCTGCGAACAAGCTGTTGTGAAGCCTCTTAACAATTCCCTGTTGCAAAACCAGCCATGGACTTTCCAGTAGGATTCTGCGCCAGCCCATTAGAATAAAACATCCCAGGCCTGGCTTCGAAACAATTTGCCAGCGTTCATTCCCTCTGAAGAATGGCCCTCAGGCAATCCAGATTTGAACCCATTGGATTACAAATTGTAGTCGATTTATGAGGACAAGGTTTTTCACAAAAGATACCCAAACATTGGATCTCTTAAGACTGCTATGGTTCGAGCTGTGGCCAATTTTCCAATGGACGAGGTTCGTGACGATCGGCCAGTGTGACTTAAGGCGTGTGTAAAGGCAAAAGGCGGACATTTCGAATAAGTAGATTCTTTTTGGATACAATATACATCAATATATTTATTAAAATATATTTGGTCCAATAACATTCAGTACTTTTTATTTTACAGCATAAAACATGTGTAACAGTATTAATGTCCCTACTAAGTAGTTTTAATCGAAAACAGCTACTGGAACGCAGCCAAAAATGTTGTAAAAATAGTACGCATTTTTATTTGGAAAGTCTGGCTCAAGGTTATAAACAACAGAAAAAAAATCTGTTGGAAATCGGTCCGAACTACAAAACTTCGGTTGAATAAACCAACATTCCATAGCATTGATGGTAACATGGTTCCAGAGTAAAATATTATGATTGCTACAACCATATCACGGTATTAACGGCCAATAACAGTTTAACTATTGGTTACGATAACTGACGGTTTGAGCAACCAACCAATTGTAATGTATATGTTATTTTTTTTAACCAATAATTGGTGGTGACAACAGATTAGTTCGTTGTAGTGACCAAATCCGGTTTAGTTGGGTGTTGTAACTTAATATTAGTTATTCCAACATAAACCCTTTAATATTTTATCGGTTCTATTTACAACAAAATCTTTGTTTACGACGAAAACATATTTCGACATCCGAAAAAATTATTAAAAACAAAAAAATGGTCAGACATTTTAGGTTTCTTGGACTAGTCGGTTAAAACTTCCAATTGATACTGTCAAAAATATAAAGAACTACTTATAAAAAAATATTTTCCAGAATATAGAAACAGATTTAACTGTAATTTAGCGACATAACTCAGACTTGATCAGAATTTTCGCCCTAGATAGACCTCCTTATTAAAAGAACAACCAATTTATTGTGGTGGAGACCTAATTTTCCGAGTTATGGCCACCCAAAGCTTGACAATTAATCTTGTTATATACGTTAATGTACTAAATCATTGCACTTGTGCATACAAACTTAATTCGATTTGAAAGTAAAAACTAAGTTTTCATAATAGTGCATATTCCAATTTCCCAAATTCCAAAAATGTGTCTCTTTAAATGATTGTGTCAGTTCCCACTACTGTAAACTGCTGTGTACCATATCGACATTCGGTTGTAGCGATGGAATACATGGATAGTACGGCTTCTGCCTTATTAAGATATAGAGGGCATCATGTATTGTTTTTTGTTCTGACTTATATTCAGAGTCTCGTCTTTAATTTTGTCTTTGTAGTTCCAATATAATATGTTGGCACTACAAATTATACCTTCTGGTATACTTTGGACTTATCGTCGTTTTGATCTCTGCTTTTGTCCTACACGCAGAGAAAAGATATGGTTACTATATGGTCACCGCAACAATAATATGTTCTCTACAATAAAAGCATGTTCGTCGTATTGTTTATTGAATTTTATTTTGACAACAGTATGATTGCGGCAATATTGATATGGATGAATTGTAATAATAGTATTATTGCCAAATTTAGAAATGAAAATATGATTGTAGCAACCATGTAAACATGGTTGGTGCAACAAAAGTATTGTTGTTTAAAATTTAAATTAAAACAATAACATGATGACGGCAATCATACGGTATGGTTGCGATTATGAACATAACAAAACTGGTTTTATAGAGCATCCATGTGTGTGTGTGATTTTTTTGATATACCAAAAAAAACATACACACGTTACAGTGCATGGTTGTTGTCCATTATAAAAAACCACAACAATTGAAAGGTAGTTCGAAGGATTTTTTTTGTGTTTACTTTGTTCGGTTAAATACTCGACTACCGACTGGTTCTCGTTTATTTTAAATCTGCCTACTCTTAAGTATATAGCAATTGATCATGGTTTTATCACATTCGTTACTTGGTATCTACGGATGGTGGAGTAGCATTCACCCCTGCTGGCAACTAAAAGAATTTTCGACAGCCGTTGGAATACATATTTTTGTTTCTTGAATGAAATGTTCAATAAAAACATGGTCTCATATCTGGCTATGAACTAATTGTAATGCAATTTAAATAACCTGTTTGATAAAATCTATTTTTGAATAACAACACCCAATCCTAATAAATAATATTGGTTTAGTATGATTGATTGAATAATACTATGGTTGTACGGATAATATCATGGTTGCGTGTGAATCATACTATGGCTGTGAAGATCATACTATGGTTGTATAAGAAAACTATTATTGTTGTGAGGATCATAATATGGTTGTGGAGATACAAGTATGGCTGTTGTGAATCATACTATTGTTGTGACGATCATAGTAAGGTTGTGTGTGTGAATCATGCTATTGTTGTCAGGATCATAATATTGTTGTGCCACAACCATATACCCAATAATAGTATGATCCTCTTCGAGTATTGTCACCCCAACCATACTTTTTTTATGCGTGTACTGAAAAGGTTATTCATTGTACTCGTCGATCTTAACGCTAATAATTATTGGTCTTTATTGTGAATGTCGGAGTGATAAATTCGTTTAGAGAAACCTGGATCATAGATTGTCGATTTAAATATTTTCGGTATCTGCTCATTGTAACCAACTTGAGGTTTTCCTTTTACATGCCTGATTAATCCGTCAATTGTTTTTCCTGGGAAGTCTTTCAATCACCAAATATTAGCAATCGAAATAGATATTCGGTTCGATATACCACAAGATGATACAACTTATTAATCGGTCATACCAATGAAATGCGAAAAAGGTATAGTTTGCAGTCCTTTTCTTGCTGTTACCAATCATAATGGTATTTTGAGCCAATCGATTAGCCAATTTTTTCCAGTAAAAATCATCTATCACCTTTTTTCCTTCTTCTCTTCAAGTACTGCAATTGTGTAAGAAAACAGTTTTTGTCTCTGACTAAAATTCTCTTCAGAAGGTTAGGATTCTGAGCATGTTAAACTACAGTTACACCAACAGAGCACCAACTAGCATTCGGAAGTAATAATGGAAGACAAGAGGTGCATGTAACCCCAGTTATTACACGCAGAGAAAAAACATGGTTACTACATGGTCACGGCAATAATAATATGTTCTCCGCAATAAAAGTATGTTCGTCGCAACCATAGCATTGTTAACTGAATTTATTTTTGACAATAGTATAACTGCTGCAATATTAATATTGTTGAAATGTAACAATAGTATTATTGCCAAATTTAAAAATGAAAATATGGTTATAGCAACAATATTAATATTGTTGGTGCGACAAAAGTATTGTTTTGCGTTTTATGTTAACAATAATATGATTACGGCAATCATACTGTATGATTGTAATTTTTCTTCATTTAAATATGCTTTTTAAAACAAATGTTATTGGTACTGATCTAATGCAATAATAGTACTTTTTTATCGAAATTAAAATTTTTTAAACAAGCTGCTTTGGCAGCTTACGCTTACGTTTATTTAAACTTATTTTTTCTACTGTGAAATAAATCACTCCATATTATTTTGAATTTAATGTATTTTTGAATGATTTTCATAATTCAAATCTAAATAGTGATTATACTATGGTTGTAGGGATCATAACATGGTTGCGTGTAAATAATAGTATGGTTGAGAGGATCATACTATGGTTGTATATGAAACATACTATGGTTGTGAGGATCATAGTATGGTTGAGTGTGAATCATACTATGGTTATAGAGATCCTAGTATGGTTGAGTGTGAATCATACTATTGTTGTTAGGATCATAGTATGGTTGTATTTGAATCATACTCTTGTTGTGAGGATCATAATATTGTTGTACGACAACCATATATTCAACAATAGTTTTATCCTCCTCGAATATTGTCCCAACAACCATACTTTTTTTCTGCGTGTACGTTGGCAAAAAAATCGATTGTTGCAAGAAATCTGTTGTGTGTGTAGATGAAATTATTTATCATTTTCTGAATTCAGTTGGTATAAACGACTTGTTGGCTGTCAGTATCGTAATATTATTGTAGCTAACATCTCATGGTAAGTCGAACCATGTAATCCTCAATTCAATGGAATATTGGTGTTTGCAACAGAAAGTATGTCTATCCAACCGAATATTTGTAGTTCGGAGCGATTTCCCTATAATTTGTTCTCTAAGTGTACAAATTCTTTCGGTAAAATGCGACGGTATCTAAAACGAGTCAAGACTGTTCCAAAACTGTTCTTTTTCGAAACAAGCGAGTGTTGTCTGTTTCCACAAAGTCCCACTTGAGCACATGTACAGGTGCATAAAATATTTTGCGTGTTTGCATGAAATAATTTTATTCTTTTCTTTGAGTTTTCTGTTTCTTCGTCGTCATCGCTATCCTCGTTTCGGATATAAGAAAATGTTCTACTTAAACGACATTGTACGAGAATGTTCATATTGCTTAGGTGTGATATAAGCGTCACAACTCAAATGTTCACCTTTTTGAACAAGGTGCTACACAATACTCTACTGATTGAGATCTTTCCCATGAACGATCTTTTTAACCTCACTAAACTTTCAGTTTTGTAGGTGTGGAAAGATTTGCCCGTCATACAAAGGAAAAACTAAAAACTGGTTTAAGTCGAAATGACTTTTTTGATTTAGAACAGTCTTGTCGTGAATGGGCGATATGTGTGTGTGTGTGTATGTATGCTTGTAGAGTACACTGAACAGACGAAGCACACGCACGCCAGCTGCCGTGTCCATGAAAATAGGAGAAAAGCTATCGCAAGTATTTAAAGTTAACATTTGAAGTCACATAACAGTAGCCGCTGGTTTATTTTTGTGAGAAATTCGAGTGTTTATTTTCACATTTATTCGAAAGGAAAATACTCGTTTGAATTGACGATGCATGAATGGCTGCCCTTTTTCCGCCCGAGAGGGGAGCACCTTTGCAGGAAACTTGAGTTCACCCACGCTCAACAAATATGTTTTTAATACGTACGTATGTGTGTGTGTGTGCATACCAGTATTGGTTTTATATCGCATATATGCCCTAACGAAACGTAGATTTACTTTGAACATATATTCATACATTTCAACAGAACAAAATATTTTTGTTACTAGTCCATGTTATGTATTTTTAGACGTAATTTTTCTGTATTTCAAATATACACACCTTAAAGGCAAAAGGGGGCCAGCGAAACGAAATGAGGTTGTGTTCACTTTTGAATGGTTGTTTACTACGAAAATCGATCGGGGTCTAGTTTTTGCCTTGGCATAAGGAAGAAAATTATTTGTTGAGAACATAAATTAACTATGCCGAATGAACTAGAATATCCTTGACGAGTTGTTTAGTTTTTGGCGGTGATAGCAGTGATCAAAGGCGATATGAAGAAGGAAGGCTGCAAAAAATCAACTACAGAAGTTTGAGACGAGTGTACTTCTCGAACATGTACATAATCCTATATCTAGAATGTTCTTTTATAACTTAAACGTGCAATGAACATTTGTTACGAGTATATGAAATAATTATAAACTATTAAATATCTGGTTTAATTGGAAAAATCGAACTATGTCATTCATAATGGAATACAATATCATTTATATGACTACCACAACTGGCTCGGCAGTACTTCACCTGATCAACCAAATTTTTCAGTACATTTCACATTGTTTCGGGTCTAATCTCTTCAATTGCAACTTCGATTCCATGTTTCAACGCTTTATATGTCTCTGGATGCTTTGCGTAACATTTATCCTTAATGGCTCCCGCAAAACACAATCCAAAGGGCTCAAATTACAGCTCCGAGGCAGCCAATTGACAACGCAATTTCGGATGTTGGATGTGTGACATGTCATGCATGTCGTCCATGTTATTCTCTCGCATTTTTTGAAACAAAAATTCATTGAAAACCGTTGACGGTAACTGCGTCTTCTTGCTCATTTTGGTCTAATGTTGCCCCCAGCCCAAAATCGACGCCAAACACTGGCTTGTTGTGGATGCATTGGCTTCTCAATAGTCACGTGTAAGATCTCTGATTTTTCTGCCAACAATCTTGCGCCCATCGGGCAAAGCGAAATCGCAATGGATGGTGTTCCATTATTAAAGGACAAAGTTCAATCTGTCCAATAATTTTTTTACAGCCGATTGTTGTAAAAGAAATCTATTGATGGCTCTCGATGTGGAGTCTCTTTAGAGGTGCCAAGAGTGAGTTGTATTTTCGTGGGCAATTGTGTGAAGAAAACTTGAAAAGTAAGGTTTACAACAGTAGTTCTCATTCGTTTGGGGAGAGCCTGGCCTTATAGAGTTCGGTTTTATTTTCAACAATTGCAGCAAGGCTTTCTGAAGAGGGTTGTCACGGACCCAAAATCATGATAAAAGTAGTGTGCAGCCACGAAAATCAATGTCACTTTGCCATTTTGTTAAAAACTTGTCTTCTATTTAAATATTGAAGCAAGAGGTCTTGAGCCGGTTTAATCCCTGTTCATTGTGTAAAAGCAACAGACCGAAATAAAACAAACGAACTTAACGCCGTTTGAAATTTAAAATGTTTATTCTGACTCGTCGTAATAATCTAGATGATCTAGCCATGTCCGTTTGTCTATGGAAAACAAACTAACTGCAATTTTGCAGAAATATTTATAGATGCTCTACAACTATTTCTATATAAAAAAAGGACAGATCGTTCAAGAAGTACAAATCAGAAGAAAAAATCACTTTAATTTAAGATTTTTTTAAGTTTTTTTGCTTACATAAGTATCAACTTCGATCGTTACCAAATTCTCAATATTACAATGAGACAGTACAAGGGGGCGTGGCACCGGCCAGACAACCCTGAATTTAGGAAGACCCGATCTCAAGAACTGTTAGAAATATGCGATGATATTTGGAATATATGATATTGGCATAGAACGAAACACAGTAAAGAAAACACAATCGATTTAAAAAATTGTAAAGGGTGGTTAAATTTAAAGGGCCGATGTGGATTTTAAATAAAACACAAATTATTTAGGAAATTATTGTCGTTTCTTTTTATTATGATAATATTGGTATGGCTCAATTAGGTATGGAACAAAATATAGGCCAAATGGCCGCCGCGTCCTTGGCGGCACACCTCCATCCGATGGTTCAAATTTTTATTGACGCTGAGGCATAATTGAGGCTCTAAGCCTTTAATGGGCCGAATTAGCTCATCGTTTAGCTCTTGAATTGTTTTTGGCTTATCGACATACACCTTTTCTTTCAAATAACTTCAAAGAAAGAAGTCCAACGGTACAAATCACATGATCTTGGCGGCCAATTAACATCGCCACGACGTAAGATAACATGGCCATTGAATTTGTCGCGCAAAAGGGCCATTGTTTCGTTAGCTGTGTGGCAAGTGGTACTGTCCTGTTGAAACCACATATCGTTCACATCCATATCTTCCAACTCGGGCCATAAAACGTTCGTTATCATCTCACGATAGCAAACACCATTCACAGAAACTGCCTGACCGGCCACATTTTGGGAAAAATACGGCCCGATGATGCCGCCAGCAGCCCAAACACCGCACCAAACAGTCACTCTTTGTGGGTGCATTGTTTTTTCGACAATCACTCTTGGATTATCATTCGCCCAAATGCGCAATTCTGCTTTTTAACGAATCCACTGTGGTGAAAATGTGCCTCATCACTAAAGATCATTTTCTTCGACAGATTGATTTTTCATAATAAGCCTGAATAACTTTAACGCGTTACTTGCTTGCGTATCTTTCCATGGTTCAAATTGAGTTAGTCTGAAATTGAGAAATATCGAATGAAATTCAGACAAAAAAAACTTGTCGTTTAAAAACTTCATTCAACATCGGCCCTTAAAATATAACCACCCTTTATTAATGACCAAAATATTGGACCGATAGTTATAAAATTGTTACAGAATGAAATCAATGATGTAAATGAAGTAAAATTTAACAAATGGGCTTGGCACCTTTTAATACTTAACATTGAAAGGCCATATCTCGCAAAGTCATACCGAAATGACGATAACATTTGGTATGAAAAGAAACATAAAGTTAAGGAAAAGTGGGCGGTGCCATTAAAGAAAATTACATATTGGACACATATTGGAAATTTAGGATCAAGGATATGGAGGCTTCTTCTTACTACGCTTGGTACACCCGAGTCTCTCGGTTTTAGCTCAAATATTTTTGGTAACTACAAACATTTAGCATGAAACTTACTTATAATACCCTGTTCCACAGATTAGTGCAGGGTAAAACAACCACAAAAAGGCATCACGAACCGTCACCAAATTGTCAGTACGAGTAGAGTATACTTTGGAATTTATCTTATACTGCATTTTCATTAGGCCGTTTATTCTCGTTTTCGCTCGAAACTTTTCAAAACGTCTCAACCAATTTTCACACAATTTGTGGTCGTTTTCATTCTCGTTTTGGTTTTCGTTTGACAGTTCATTATTGTTTACAAACAACGAACAACGTGGTGACTATTAAAATACTAAAATACATATTTTTCTTAAACAAATGGATAAATTATATTTTTTTACTTTTACTTCATAAAATACCTATGTCACCAAATATGTTTGACGATTGATTAAAAATGTCTGCCTTGAGATGACAAACCAACGATAAAAAAGCGATTATTTTGAAGATGACACACTTTATTTAAGGTGGCATCGCCTGTGCGAAATGTTTTCGTTCCTCTTTCGTACAAACACAAGTCAAAGTGAGACGTTTTTATCACTTGAATTTGTATGGGAAAACGTCTCATTTTGACTTGTTTTGGCCAAACTTTTGAAAACACTTCAAAAGTGCATAGTAAAAAAAGAGCATTACCCGCAATTTTCTTTGAGAATGAAAGTGTTTGCTTGGTATTTGAAAGTTGGCAAATATTTTAAGAAAGTGAAGTAACGCCTTCTTAAATAACTTAAAAAATATGTTTCTGTCATTTGGAGTGTTGTGACATTTTTCTATTTTAGGGCATTAACACTTGTGGCGATATGTCCCCGAGGAATTGTCAGTACATGTCTTATTCTTCAAGCAGCCATTAACATTTTGCCACTATGACATTTTGGTTTTCGGCGTTTGATATGGGGTGTGACACTTTGCCAACTAACCAACCAATTGCCAAACCTTTGCAAAACCAATTCTACGAAATATTTCCCATTTGCAATAATATACTCGTATATATATGGAATATTTCATTCTAGGAACTGTATCAAGTATTTTATTTTTTAAATGTGCGCGAATCAGCATTTAGTAGAGCATTTCATTACATACGGTATTAACTCAAAATTTTAAATTTTCTAGTAATAAATAAAATAATAAATATATGCCAATAATGTTTGTGCATTGTAACGTATTTTCCAAAAAAAAGTATACAATGATGGTCTTTGTTTTGTCATTTGTATAGCGATTGCTGAAAAATTAATGTTTTGCAGTGACTACTCTCTTCTTGAATTTTTAACTTTTAATATAGATAATATTTTAAGTTGTGCCAGTTTAGCTGTAACAGCCAAAATCGCTTACTTAACTAAGAAGAGTGACAACTCAAAATTCATTCATTTTGACTAAAGAAGCCGATATATATTGAAACAAAAATCCTACTCTTTAAAATACTTTTAACGATAAAAAAAACATCGTTCTAATTAAAACGTATTTTTTTAAGAAGTAGTGGGGATACGTCGTTTTATCAAAATCAAAATTTTTAACTTAATACCCTTTTGTTGACCAAGTACAAAACGGGTATACTTAAAAAACTTTGTTACATAAAATGACAACAAATTAAATAAATTGTTAAAAAAAATAGATTGTGCTGCTCACAATAAAGGTAATCTCTAAACATTATTGTGTTTTTTTTGGACGAAGAGCTCTTTACCGTAGACTTCAGTTGCAGCTTCCACTGATTGATATCGCCTGACAAAATTGCGCATACTTAGTACCTTAAACAACCTTCGTATGCATACATTAGAGTTGATCGCAACAGCAGTGGTCAAATTTAATGTCTGCTTTACGAGGGCGGTTCGGAAAGTTCTTAGCCTATCAATGAAAGAGAATAGTTAGTTTTTCAAAAATATTTTTATTTTTCAATATAATCTCCTGAAACTTCAATACACTTAGTCCAACGCCTATCTAGCAATTCTATCCCTTGATTAAAATAGTTTTCCTCAAGGTCTTCAAAATAGTGGTTTACAACTGTAATTGCATCTTCATTTGAGGTTAAACGCTTGCCAGCAAGGCATTTTTTTAGATTTGGGAACAGGTAAAAGTCACTGTGTTGTACGCCAGGACGTTTTTCTCGAATTTGTACATTTAATTGATTTAAAAGGTTGCAATAGTACTCTGAATTTATTGTTTTACCCTTTTGCAGATAGTCAATCAATAAAATACCTTTTAAGTCCCAAAAAACCGTTGCCATAACCTTACCAGCCGATTGAATTGTTTTTGCCTTCTTTGGGGCACTTCCTCCAGCTTCAGTCCATTGTTTGGATTGTTCTTCTGTCTCTGGAGTATAGTGGCGGATCCATGTCTCATCAACAGTTATGAAACGACGACTTAAAATCCATTTTATTTCGCTGAAAACGATTCAAACAAGCTTGAGAAATGTTCATTCTTATGCGTTTTTGGTCGACTGTTAACAAGTGCGGCACCCATCTTGCAGAAAGCTTTTTCATCTGTAGTTCTTCATGCAAAATTAAATGGACTCGATCATTTGAGATGCCCATGATATTAGCTATTTCACGCACTTTTATTCGTCGATCATTTAATACCATATCATGCACTTTGGCTACAATTTCTGTTGTTGTTGCTGTTTTTGGACGTCCACTACGTGGTTCATCTTCAATGCTTGTACGACCACGTTTAAGTTCAGCAACCTAATTTTTTACTGTTGCATATGAAGGAGCACTTTCACCTAACACATTATGAATTTCTTGTCCCGATAAACCTTTTTTATGTAAATATTTAATGACACCACGCATTTCTAATTTTTCCATTGTAAAAATAGTCGCGGATGCTTCTTTTGTGAACACCTGTTTCTATATGAAGGAGTTGCCAGATCGAAACAAAATTTAACATGTGTTCATAGCAGAGATGGTAGTTTCCAAAACACTTAACTTTTTTCTGTTTACACCGCGCTTTTTGTGCTAGGCTAAGAAGTTTCCGAACCGCCCTCGTAGTGTATTTGACGAATATTTTCCAAGAGCCCAGAAAAGTACATAATTAGAGTATTGAACCACATACACGTAGAAAAAAAGTATAATCGGGATAATAAAATTCGAAGAGCATCATATTATTGTTGGGTATCTGCTTGTGGTACAACAATCTTGTTATCCTCACAAAATAAGTATGATTCAAATACGACCACTATGATCCGCACAACCGTACTATAATCCTCACAACAACAGTATGATTCACACACAACCATACTATGATTCACACCCAACCATGTGTTTCACATGCAACCATAGTATGATCCTAACACAGTATGATTTAAGCGCAATCATGTTAAGATCCTAATCAAACATATGGTATGGTAGTATGGTACCACTCAACTTTACTATGATCCCTCAATTATTTGTTAGAATTGGGTTGAGTTGTCAACAATAGATTTGAATTATGAAAATTATTTGAAAAACATCAAATTTAAAATAATATAGGGTGATCCATCTAGAGGTATTTTTTCAGAACAAAATAAAAATATAAAAATTCAAAGCAAGTGTGGAATCTTTATTGGTAATTTAAAAGAACATTTTATGGCATTTATTTTTTTAATAAAATTTCCTTCAAATGTTGGGCACAACTACGCCTCAGGGTTTCCATTCTGAGAGTCTAGTTTTGGATGACTCGTTCAAGCAAATCGACCGGTATGGCTTTAATAAAAACGCGTAATGTTGGCTTCCAAAACTGAGAGCCAACATTACGCGCTGGTTGTCAGTACAGACTTTGGACTTTACGTAACCCCAAAGAAAAATGTCTAAACTTGGGATATCACTTGTTCAAAACGTGAAACTAGCTGCTTTTCGAAATAACCTTTCAATGGATCCATTGTTTGAGCAGCTGAAGGCAAGTGGCACCGTCCTGTTGAAACCAAGTGTCGTCAAGATTACGGGCTTTAATTTAGCAGCAGGTAGCATGAAGATCGATATCATGGCGCGATAGCAAGCACCATTCACGGTTAAGTCCGGCCATCATAATTTTTGGAAAAATATGCACCGGTGATTCCACCAGCTTATTAACCGCACCAAACCGTGTTTTTCTCTGGGTACCTCTTGGCATGGCACCTCTTGAACCTCTTCCTGTTGCGCTTCAGCCCCAATGCGGCAATTTTGTTTATTGACTTTGCCGTTGAGCCAGAAACGGCAACAATATTTTGGTCGAAAACAGTGGATCTTCCCGATTCTCACCGAACGCTCATTTCCATAATACAGTTGCCAACATTTGAAGGTAATTATTTTCATAAAATAAATGTCATAAGATGTCTTTTCAAATTACCAATAAAGAATTCACACTTGATTTGAATTTTTATACTTTTTTTGTTCTGAAAAAATACTTCTAGATGGATCACCCTATATTATAATTTTTTTTTGTTGCAAAAGGACTAAAAGTCTCATATTATCTTGAAGATATTCTGATTTTTTAAGACATTTTAAAAAAGGACACAGAAGGACATTTTAATTTTGACATTTCAACATTTTTGTACTCGTAGAATATAAAAAAACTCAAATTCCGTGTAGGCATCACTTTTTGAAAAAAAGACGCAAAGGACTCTCAAATCTTAGAGATTGGAAGTAAATATGTTCAAAGAAAGTAAACTCCAAACGATTTCACTTTAGACATCTGATCAGAAAAATTCGCTAATTCATGTGGCACAGCGTTGCAAAATAAAAATTTGCTTGGCACATAAAAAATAACTTGTTCCTATAAGGGGCTTCCTTTTAAGAATTTACTATAATCCAAAAACTTTCATTTCTAGAAAAAATCATTCACCCAATTCCACGAAGCTTTTAGCGATTTATCAGCGTAATACAATAGAGTTCTTGCGCCGATTCATAACTGTTGATGAAACATGGGTCTATCACTACATCCCAGAAAGCAAAGAACAGTCAAGACAATGGATAGAAGCTGGTAAAAGCGGTCCCAAGAAGGCGAAAACTGTTAAGTCAGCAGGAAAAGTAATGGCCACAGTATTTTGGGATGCAAGAGGTATAATATTTATTGATTATCCTGAGAAAGGAAAAACTATAAATAGTGAATATTATTGTGCACTATTGGATCGGTTGAGTGAAGAAATCAAAATAAAACGACCGCATTTAGAAAAAAAAGTTCTTTTTCATCAAGATAATGCTCCTTCACACACTGAATTTTTAACTCAACAAAAACTGGCCGAATTACGATTTGAAATTGCTCCGCATCCACCATTTAGTCCAGATTTAGCTCTTTCTGATTATTTCTTGTTTCCAAATTTAAAAAAAATTCTCGGTGGCAAAAAATTTTCGTACAATAGCGAGGTTATTGCTGAAACTGAGGCATATTTTGAAGGTCTTGAAAAGTCTTATTTTTCGGATGGAATTAAAAAACTTGAAAAACGTTTGATGAAGTGTATTGAGTTTGAAGGAGATAATGTTGAAAAATAAATAATAATAATTCCAAAAAACGCTTATTTTTATGTTAGGCCAGTTACTTTTGCGGTCGCTCTCGTATAAGTACAATTAGACCCCAAATTTGGGTCCTAAATTCCTATTTGGTTTGGGGTGTATTTTCGTGGGGCCTAATGTCATACCTTCTCACGTTGCCTCTTCTATTAATGTGTCTCGGAACACAAAGAATCGTAAGGTTGCATATATTGGAGAGATTACGAGTATTGATCGCCTCTTTTTTGACAGACTTTTGTCTGTTAGCAGATGTAAGGTATGCAATACACTTTGAATTGCTTTAAACCTCCGCCTGACAAAACGTGTTGTTATAAGAAATCCGGTGGTATTTCCCAATGTTTTGGTTCTCTATAACGGGTATACCGTTTTTCCATTTTCCCATAACTTAAGTACAATAAATCTCATTTTTGCGACCTGTACATTAATTACAAGACTTGGATTATTTATAGAGTAAAAATGGAAAAAATGTCCTTTCCTTGAGATGTTACAAACATTAGGACTATGTGATTACAGTAATGTGGTAAGTAAGGATTTTCGCTCCGAAATAAACAAACTACAAATCAGTAATGTTTAACAGCGTTTTTAGTTTTGTCCAAGGAAAACTTTATTTTCTGCGACCCAGCCTAATACAGACACAGCACTGCCCTACATAAAAGTAGTTCAGCTTGTGGACAAAAGATGCCAACGGGAATGGTAAAACTTTCTGCTCTGCCACTAAATGAGGCAATATTTGAAATAACAAGATGAACAAACGTCCGTGCCTACACATGACTGTGCATGAAATGCAGTATTTCGTAAGATGATGATGAGTCCATCTACATTCTTGATTTGGACAACTACAAGGAGGCAAAAAACATAAAAAAAACATGACAAGGAAAAGCGAGAAAAAAAACAAGACAATTCAAACTGAAACAATACAACACGATTTGTGTGGTTCGCCACCAATGGTTACATGGACACCAAACACGTCCCCGTCCTCCAGCTCGGCAGTCTACACACATACCCACATGAATGAGCCGTAATTTGCCAATTCGTTTGCTATTTGTCAGGCAAATGGTAAGGACATTAATGTCATTTATCTGGATTAGACTGAGTGTGCGTGCGTGAGTTTGTGTGGGGTGAGTGAGCGCGATTGTCAAAGTCATTCCTTGACATTCAGGGTGATTTCACCGTTTAATGATCAAATTTAAATAAACGCCTTAACACATTTTCCTTTCTCCTCCAACTGTCCTTTTTTGGCATTTTATATTCTCTAAAGACAAATCTGAAGATTTCCATTTTATTATTTCGATAAAGAAAGGAGGGAGAGTAATCCTTGTATCTCAGATTTTTGTGACAAAAAGCAGGGATTTTTGTGCATTTTTATAACCTTTTTCTAATTCCAATTTTTATGTGGCAGGATTTATGGTTTATTTCAATTTCCACACTTTGTCGACATCTTCAAGGATATCAAATAACAATCTACATTGTAAGCACACAATGACCCAAATTGTGCACTCGTTTTATGTGGACATTTTAGAATTTAGAGTGTAATATATACAGAGATTGTGACCTACATTAGGGAACCTCAAGCTCAAAACCTCACTTAAAGAAGTGTTTGTTATTAATTTTAGGTCCATCGCTGAAAACGAGTTATTCTATGTCAAACCGCACAAAAATAAAGTGCGTGTCCATTTTTTTTAAACATTTCAGAACATGTTCGTGTCAGAAAAGATTTTATATGTGTCTTAGGAAAAACATATGTGACAGCGCATAGAGAAAGGGACCTAAGGGTAAAAAAATCAATATTCACTTTTTTTTGATGTGGACAACATCTGAGCATAGAATGAGACCGATCCCATGCCCCAAAAGTATTCCCTTCCAGAGATGGTACACCAAAGATACACGTATTTAAATCTTTAAAATGGCTCTCCTGAACATAACTGGTTTTTACCCTTAGGTCCCTTTCTATTTTGCGCGTCACATATATTAACCGAGACACGGGCCTTCGCATATCCCTAAAAACCTGGAGATATGGTGTATATATTTATATGGCTATTACCAGGTCAAACCGGACTAAAAATATTCAAGTCTCCAATTTCTTAAAAAAAAATCAGAACGTCTTAGGAAAAAATTAAAAAAAAAAATTGAAAAATTTATTAACCGAGATATGGTCCTTTGAATTTCTGCAAATTCTAGAAAAACCCGGCTATCTGGTGTATATTCATTTGGGCATTTCAGAGGACACGCAGGTAATATTCATACACCTGCTATTGAAAAAGCAAAATACGAGGGTTGCTATTTGTATTTCAGGTCCTGACAATACTAGTGTTCCAAGATGCAAACTGGAAGTTCCATTGGAAACTTTGACATTTTTTAGAGCAGCTTCACTCAGAACGTTTTGTCATATGAGAGCGAATTGTTTGGTTACAGTGTGTTGAAAAATTCATCTCAGTCAAAAAATGAAATTATCCCGTGAAAATTTTCGTGCGATGAATTTTTACGATTTTCGGCGTGAGTTATCAAGACAAGAGTGTTTAAACCAAATTTTTTCGACTTTTGGCGATGACCACTGTTAATCGCAAAAACCACTGTTAATCGCTGGTACTAAGAGTTCAGTCTCGGACGCCGTTCGCTCCAGGATGAATTTCGTGAAGGACGTCCAACTTCGGTCACTTTGCCAGAAACTGTGCGTGGACTGATTCAGCAAGACCGACATGTGATATACTGTGAGGTTGAGGCATCCTTGGGCATTAGAATGACAAGCATCAATAAAATATTGCCTGTTCATTTGGCCGTGAAAAAAATTTGTTCTCGTTGGATCACACATAATTTGACGAAAGCTCAAAAATGGCTCGTATGGATTAGTGCAAGGAGATGTTGAAAAAGTATAACTGCGGTAGCTCAAAGGCAGCGTATACCATTGTCACAGGTGACGAATCATGAATCAATGCATATGAACCTGAAACAAAACAGCAATCGACCGTATGGGTCTTTCAAGACGAGCCAAATCCAACAAAAGTTGTTCGTGGAAAACGCACATCGAAGCAAATGATTGTGTTTTTTTCGGTATAACCGTCCATGTTGCAACAGTGCCTTTAGTGGAACGTAGGAGGTCAATTCTGGACGGTCAACCTTCTGTTTGCCAACAGTGTTAGAAGAAATGAGGAAAGATAATAAGAGAAGACGGATCATTTTGCATCACGACAATGCGAGCTCTCACACTTCAGCTGAAACGATGAGCTCTTTGAACACTCAAGATGTCGAATTAATGGGCCATCCGCCGTACAGCTCTGATTTGGCACCCATTGACTTCTTGTTCCATAGCATCAAGAAAAAGTGCGTGGTCAACGTTTTTCAACGCCCGAAGCAGCTGTTGAAGCGTTCAAAAATCATGTTTTGTAGGTTCTAAATCGGAGTGGAATAAGTGCTTCAAAAATTGGTTTCTGCGCATGCAAAAGTGTATTGATCTTAAAGGAGAATATTTTGAAAAACAATAAAACCATTTCCAATGATAAATTCTTGTGTTTTTATTGCCGGAACCGACATATAAATATAAGTAGAAACTCTTAAAAGTTCTTTTTATCTTAAATTATAAAAGTATTTTATTATTCCTTATATATATATTTTTTTCATGGTTGGCCTTTCTCTGGAAATAGCCATATTTTAATATCTCGGAATTGGCTTCACCCATCTTAGAGTTTTACACCTTGTTTTAAAGGTCTTTAATGCAATTAAAGAATTCATAAACAATTTTTTTTTGTAAATTCAACATTTTTTTGATTTTCGTCTTAATTTTTAAAACGTTTTTAAGTTCTCTGAATATTTTATTTCGGAATTGTTGTACTTCTAAAAACAATTTCAACAATCACAACAAACTTACATAAGACTTTTGTGTGGGAGGTACTAGAATGGGGTGTGGCAACCAGTTTTGTTGGAAGCGTATACAAAGATAAAAAATACATATTGCAGAATAAAACATTAAAGCGACGTTTATGTGGAGTTTAATCTACGCACGAATAGTGTGGGATGAAGTACACGAAGTGGCGTGGTTAAGGCTCCAATTTGTTGTCGGCTTGCGTTTTCACCGTCAAAAGTAATTAATAAACATTTTAACAACTCGAAGACATGTTTCAAAAGAATTTAAATTACTATTATTAAGAAATTATTATTAGTTTTAAGAAATCATGGGAACCAATTTTTTGTAGTAACGTTGCACCTAGCGACAGCAGCAAATCTGTTGGTGAGGCATCCTAATATTCGTATGCACGACCACTTTTTGCTTAACGCGAATGCCAGTGGAAACCAAATAAAGCAGTTCAACAAATTTTCGATTTATTAATGTCAAATTAACTTTTTTTAATTAAAAGTTAAATTAGGACAGCAGAGTAATAAATGAATTTCGATTGGATGTGCCAAGTTTTGGTTTTTGCAAACCTGTATAGTTAAATGGAAGTTTAGCACTTAGAAAGGGAGCGAAATAGATTCATAGCCATGGAAAAAACCATATTTTTCTTTGTCATACAAACTTTAAATAGAATGAATGAAAAAATTCTGTTAAAATTGAGAGAATGTGTTGTAAGTGTTGAGTATTTGAATTCCCTCAATACTTAGGTAGAGAATATATTCAATTTATTATTCCGTTTGCAACACCACGAAATACTGTTCGGAAACCCCATAAAGTATATAATGGGTGATTAATCTAGAGATATTTTTTCTTCAGGGTTTTTTCAGAGACACGCGCGTTTTCAGTATTGATTGCCATTTCATCATCACGCTATCGCTCCTTTTTGCTACCTGAAATTGAAGCCGGTTATCTATGGTTTCAACAGGACGGTGCCACTTGCCATACAGCTGCTAAAACAATCGATCTATTATCGATCATTTCGAAAATCAGCTAATTTTACGTTTTGGACTGGTGAGTTGGCCGACTAGATCGTGTGATGTCACACCTTCAGACTTGTATCCATAGGGTTACGTAAAGTCTATGCTGCCAAACCAGTTACTATTCAGGTTTTGGTAGCCAACATTACGCGTGTCATTGACGCCATAACGGTCGAAATGCTCGACAGAGTCATCCAAAATACGACCCTCAGAAAGTACAAGCGTAATTGCGGCCAACATTTAAAGGAAATTATATTCAAAAATTAATTGTCATAAAATTTCCTTTAGAATAAACAATAAAGATTGCCCACTTGATTTGAATTTTTTTATTTAAAAAAAAATACCTCTAGATTAATCACCCTATATAATCTTAGTCGTCGTAAAATTCTAAAATGATTTGGCCATGTCCGTCTATTTGTAACTACAGATCGCTTTATTGAAGCAAGGTGGTTGAAATTTTGCAAAAAATATGTAGTGATGGACTAAAACGAATGGCATTGGAAATGGGTCAGATACACGCAGAGAAAAAACATGGTTACTACATGGTCACGGCAATAATAATATGTTATCCACAACAAAAGTATGTTCGTCGCAACCATAGCATTGTTAACTGAATTTATTTTTGACAATAGTATTATTGCTGTAATATTAATATTGTTAAAATGTAACAATAGTATTATTGCCAAATTTAAAAATGAAAATATGGTTATAGCAACAATATAAATATGGTTAGTGCGACAAAAGTATTGTGTTTTGAGTTTTATGTTAACAATGATATGATTACGGCAATCATACTGTATGATTGTATTTTTTCTTCATTTCAATATGCTTTTTAGAACAAATGTTATTGGTACGGATCTAATGCAATAATAGTACTTTTTTTATCGAAATTAAATTTTTTTAAACAGGCTGCTTTGGCTTTGTTTATCTGAAATATTTTTAATAAAAACGCTTACGTTTATTTAAACTTATTTTTTCTACTATAAAATAAATCACTCCTATTATTTTGAATTTAATGTATTTTTGAATAATTTTCATAATTTAAATCTATTGTTGACAACTTAAACCAATTTTAATAAATAATATTGGGGATCATAGTTTAATTGTGTGATCATACTATGGTTGTAGGGATCATAACATGGTTGTGTGTGAATCATACTATGGTTGTGAGGACCATACTATGGTTGTATATGAAACATACTATGGTTGTGAGGACCATACTATGGTTGTGGAGATCATAGTATGGTTGAGTGAGAATCATACTATGGTTGTGGGGATCATAGTATGGTTGCGTGTGAATCATAATATGGTTGTGGGGATCATATATTGTTTTATTTGAATCATACTATTGTTGTGAGGACCATAATATTGTTGTAGCACAACCATATACCCAACAATAGTATTATCCTCTTCGAATATTGTCATCACAACCATACTTTTTTTCTGCGTGTAGATCAAGTATAAACATTTTCCCCGCACAAGGACTGTCAAAAAATACTGATAACGTTTTCAGATTTCTTGTTTTATTGGTAAGGTTAACCTTTGCCATTCAAAGATGGAGCACATTATCATTCATATGGCTACCACAACTGTCTCGGCAGTACCTCATCCTATTAACCCATTTTTTCAGTACATTTTCGTTTGTTTCGATTCGAATCTCTTCAATGGCAACTTCGATATAAGGTTTAACGCGTCACAGTTGTGGTAATCACAGCATCATGGCGGCCAATTGATATCAAAATTTTGGCTGATTATCTAATTAAAAGAACAGTGTGCAAAATATCGATGGTTGCGTTGGCTGTGTGACATGTGGCCCGTCTTGTTGAAACAAAATGCCGTGCATGGCACTCTCTTAAATTTTTGGAAACAAAAATTCTTTGAGCTTGGCGCGGTAACGCTCACCGTTGACGGTAACAACAGCTTCTTCCTCATTTTCAAAAAAAAAATGGACCAATGATGCCACCAGCTTAAAATCCTCACTAAAAAGTGACTCCGTTGTGGAGGCGAAGCAAAAACGCATTGGATGGTGTTCCCTCATAAAAAGTCATAGTACAACCTTTCCAATACAATAACAAAATTTAAAAAAATATTATCTATACTTTTACAGCCTACGTAGATGTTAATTTGTTTATCGCCTGAAATCCGAAATATTTTTGATTAACAAAGTTCGAACGTTTAATTTATTATGTAAATCATTTTTAATACAGGATTAACTTTTTATGTTTAAAATTTTTAATTGAACATAAATTGATTTTTTTTCTTTGTACGAGTGGCGCAAAACTACCCTAGTGGTTTGATGTTTTATAACTTTTTGAATTTATTTATATTTTTATTTCAGAACTTTGTGAAGCAAACTTTGGGAATTTAAAATGGAACACTATAAGTACACAACATAACAGCGATCCGCAATTGTTGAATTTTGAATTTTCTGTTACGGGACCTCTTTAGCGAACGCATAATTTCGCGCCGAAAAGATTTCAAAACGTTCCCACGTTCACAGGATTTAACAGTGCCAGATTGTTTTCTTTGGGTTTATTTGAAAGAATATGTATACGTAAATAAGTCAGCGACCATACCACGGCTAAAACAAAACATTCGCCATAAAATTCAAGCTTAAACAGCGGAAATTTTACGAAAAGTTATGCAAAATGTACTGCCAAGAGCACGCCTGTGCGCAGCCGAAAAAGGGCCACCACTTGCGGGATATACTTATAGTTTGTCATACCTAAGCCAAAAATGTTTCCCATTAATATACTATATAAAAAATAATAATAATTAACCAATAAATAAAAAAGTTATTAAACATTCAAACCACAACAATAGTTTTGCGCCACCCTGTATAAGAAAACGTCACGGACTCGACTTCTTAAAAAACTTGGAAAATTATTTATGTATGTACGAGTATGTTTATTCAGGCTAAGTAATACGAGGGCAGATCGATAATATCGTGACTTTTTCAAATTCCCTCGTCGTTATTTGAAGTGCAACACTGCTCCTTTATGGACATCAAAAAATCCTATTTTTGGAAGGGGTACAAAAATTGGAGATACTTTGGACTTAGTGTATTGAGCTAAAAGGAGATTAAGTCGAAAAATTATTTTTTTTTCCCAAAAAAAACTGTTTTAATTGAAAAGTCACGGAATTATTGATCTGAACTCGTAAAACGGCTACCACATAATATTTTCAAAAATTTGTTTTTACAAAAACAAGTGCAGCAGGACATTTCCCATGGAGATAAACAAAATCGGCCCTATTTATTTACAAATTCCCTTACTAATGCGGCTTTCCCTTTCCGTCTTAGCTATCGAGAACACCGCTACAACTGTATTCTACTATAACACATATTTCTACAAACATCGAATTGTGACTGATGTATGGCAGTTATAAAAAACATTTGATTAGTCCTTGTTTATCTTAGCATTGACGCATTTCGTATTTCAAGGAGGGGGCATGTCATACGATGACATGGCTCACGACAGTGTGCAAATAGCAAAACATTTATTTGCTCATTAACGTGCTCATACACGTCTTAATAAAATCGTCATTTGATTGTCAGAAAACAACAGACAGACAGCAGCTACACTTTATCGACTCTAATTATAATTCTCGAAATTCTTTCAAATCAATTCGAGCAGTCAGATTAGCACACACGACCAGAAATGCAAAATTATGTAATTTGCATAAGGATGAAGGCAAAAAGACACCAACAACTAGAAGAACATGTTGTGATGGTTCCCTGTTAAGACGGGAATAATTTTCAAATCAAACATTAATGAAATTTTCGTTTCAAATTACAACAACAGCCGTATAGACCGCATAAAATGAGCATGGGAAAATGGCAAATGTTTTAAATATACACAGACACACACAGAGGCAGACCGCCAAAGCCAACTCTGGCATTGCGTTAGCAAAAGAAACAACAACAATTAAGCAAGAATACTCATGCTTACACCCGCACACCACAACGATTGGCAACAAACAAACAAGAAAGGATAATGCTACAACAACAATATAATTATACAAGCAGCAGCAAAGGGAACAAGTGTAGGGTTCTATGCGAACTGTATACCCATGAAACGCCAGATATCCTTTGCAATCTCCAACGTCTGATGGCTGGCAATAATGACAATGAAAGCGTTGAACAAGAAGAACAAGCAGCAACACCAGGCTCAGTAGGCGCCTGCGCTCGGCACAGGTCCTGAAATTCCTTTGAAACGGTGAAAATTGAGAGGCCACACACAAACACACACACACGGCAATACGCGTTAAATCCAAAATAAACCCCCCCAATTGAAAGCATAGTCTAAGGCGCGCACACACATGCAGCCAGTTTTACTCACACACACACAGGGACACATGCCTTAACCATAAATTCTCTCTCAACCATGGAAAAGTGTGTGTGTGTGTGTGTGGCCTAGTGGCTGTGTTGGAATACTAGTGTCCATGTACATGTGTGTGTGTGGGTGTTTTGTGTGTAGCCCACAAAGTATATAACGATGAGAGTGGGTGGTTGCTGGGCGGTGAAATGTTTTGCACCTCAGTACCGACTGGTACTGAAATTCCAGGCTAAGCACTGCTGCCGCCGTTTCTTTCTCACTTTTTCCAAACCAAAACGACAACAACAACAACAACAGAAAACAGAGGCAAGGAAAAAAACGACGACGTCGCTGTGTACGGGCATGTGACGGTCTCAACGTGTTCTTGCTACCAGACAGAAGTTACCTTTGCTCTGGCCTGGACGACAACAACGCACGCAACGGTTGCTCGTCCGAAGTCTGGTGTAAAACACAAGACCCACAGTACACAAGAAGAAAAACTTGAACATTTCAAGAACCACAAAAATCCAGCGCACTTTTTTCTGCCCTTAAACCATGTAACAACAAAAAAACAAAAGAAATACAAATCGACAAAAGGGCAAATTCTATAGAAACGAAATAGAAAAAACGTCAAAGGTGTGCGTATGTGCGATCGAAAAGCGTCGTGTGACAGTGAACAGAAATTGTATCAAAAGGAATTAAATTGAAATTCTATAAAAAAAATCTTTACCCAAAAAAAAGATATCCTTTCAAATTAAATCTGCTTAGACTGCAGTGGAGAGTCATTTAACACAACAACCAAAAAAAAAAAGAAAAGCAAAGGAACGACTCTTAAAAGCAAATCACGGTGTTTTCAAAGAAAAATCTCAAAGAAAGAAAATAATTTGTTTTTGTTTGTATTAAAAATTGTCCTCAAAAATATTTGGTGTGAAAAACAAGTGTTTGATTTGGAATTGTTTTCGATTTAAATCGCTTAAAAGTTTCGACAGTGGCGTCCAACGAGTCCCATACAAACGCCGCTACAGGCAGTGGCAGTAGTGGTGAATCGGCCGCCTTGTTTTCGAAATTGCGAAGTTTCTCCCTCGGCAGTGGCCCCAATTCGCCACAGCGCGTAGTCTCGAATCTACGCGGTTTTATAACAAATCGCTTGAGTAATATAGCACCCAGTGATACAGGTAAGTGATCCATCCCACCCCTAAAACAATTGCCAGCTATTTTAAGATCCCCACCGGATTATGTAACCAACAAAGAAGGCAAGCAAAAAAAAACAAAAGCACAATTATTTATCGCCAAAATGGAGAATTTTGGAAAACATTTAATCGCTCTTTTAGAATTTCGTTTGAATGTGAAATGTTCTAGAGACGAAAATCCTATATTTAGCAAACAAAAATTGTGTATATATCACAATTTCTTTCTTTTTTTGTATAAATCCATATACACATTTGTATATAAAGGTTTTTGTGTACATACATACATACTTATATGTATTTATTTATTTATATAAAAAAACCATACGCACACACTCACACCCTCCCCTATTAGGATACCTATTCAGCCGAGTTGTTGGCCAATTCAGCCTTTGGCTTATATGGTCGAGTACCTACGAAACGGTTTGGCACTGGCACAGAGAGTTTGTATCCTATGTGTGGTATCTCGTTCTCTCTCTCCCTATTTCTCTTGCTTTTTTTGCTAGGAGCAAGGAAAGCTTCATGGATCTCTGTCATGCTCACTTGGCTTATGTAATAAATTTATATTTTCAATTCCAAATTGTTTTAATTAACAAAAATTAGCAGAGATAGAAAAATTACGAAAATTCTTGCTTCCAACAATTATGAAATTGTAATTTATTATAAATTTTCTATAATAAATTTAAAATGTAAAGCATTTTATAACATAAATTAAAAAAAAACTTAAAATTTTCATTATGATTATGTACCACAGTGCACATAGCAAAAATTTTAGTAAGATCCATGGAAAATATATGGGTGCTTCTAAGATTATGGGCCAATTTCGACTTCATTTTTGGCATTCGATTTTTTGCAGAATTTAATAATTAGACTGTTGACGAAAAAACTATTAGATGTGCACCCACTTCATGTTATGTTCAATCATATTTGAGTTGCTTGAAATCAAGATTGGTTTGGAATTTTGAATTTTAGCGAATATTAGATTTTGCAGGGTAATATTCTGTATCAGGGACAGAAAATAAACATCTATAAAAATATAAATTGAATGAAAAATTTTAATCATTAATAGCAACAAAAATAATTGAATATTATTTTTTACTATGGACTGGTTTTATTAAATAAATATTAAATATTTTTGTAAAAAATTGAGCAAATTTCAATTGAAAGTAGTGTTGGGGACAACCAGGTTAATGATATTTTTTAGGTACTATAAAGATTTATTGTATACACGCAGAAAAAAAGTATGATTAGGGTGACAATATTCGAAGAGGATCATACTATTGTTGGGTATATGTTTGTGGCACAACAATATTATGATCCTCACAACAATGGTATTATTCACACACAACCATACTATGATCCTTACAACAATAATATGATTCACACTCAACCATTCAAAGATCACCTCAACCATACTATGTACGAGTAAAGGTGCGATGTTACATGTTCTAGGCGGCCAACACACCGGTCCAAAACGTGAAATTAGCTGCTCTTCGAAATTACCTCTCAATAGATCCATTTTTTGAGCAGCTGCATAGCAAGTGGCACCGTTGTGTTGAAATCAAATGTCGTTAAGAATAAGAGATTCAATATTAGATAACAAAAAGTCCAATATCATGGCGCATTAGCGAACACTATTCAAGGTTACGTTCCGGCCATCATCATTTTTTAAAAAATATGGACCGATAATTCCACCAGCCCATGAACCGCACCAAACCGTGGTTTTATCTTAGTATAATATCACCTCTGGAACCTCTTCTGGTTGCTCTTCAGCCCATATGCGGCAATTTTGTTTGTTGACGTTGAGCCAAAAATTGGTCGAAACCCGTTTCTCAACGAATAATGCAGTTGCACAATTTGGAGACGTAAATGCGGTGTAAGTCTTTCAAAAAAAAAAACACTATTGAAAAAATACATCTAGATTGATCAACCTTTATATGCAGTATTTACCTCATTTTTATATGCTCAAATTGCCGAATAGGAGGGTATGGTTTTGAAAACCCTTTGCAGGTTCAAGTGAATTACACTTAAGACTTTTTAAGTCGATTGATTCATATTCGTCTGTTTGGAAACTAAAATCAATGTTTACAATAAATTCCAAAATACAGAAAACGCCAAAATCCTTAAGGAAATGAAATTCATAAGGTTAGAAATTTTAATATTTTTATGCAAATGTTTTCAAGAATTTTTACATATCGGAGAATCCTCTATAAATAATTACAAAATACTTCCCATTCTTTTAGGATACGCGACCGCAACCACATAAAATTAGTCCTTTTTGACTCAACAGTACATCAAAATACGCTTTTTTCCAAATCATTTAAATGATTCAATAGGAGTGTTTGATTAACAAAGCGAAAAAATCCATAAATTTAAAATCTTTTTAAGAAAAAAACCGAAACTTTTTATTTGCTGTATTGGATTGGACTTCGATAAATAGGATTTAATTTTGATTAACAGCGAAAACTTATTGAAGAAGTTTCGCTTTAATGGAATAAAGCGTATCCGCTTTGGAAATCGAATCCTTATTTAACCTTTAACCTATTACTGCCTGCCCATAGATCGGCTCGTACGATTTATGAAATCTGGATATTTATGTCCAAAAGACTTTAATTTAGCCCAATCTTTCCTCTTTGCTATAAAAAATACCGCTCACCTGGCCCACGCTAAAATTATTTATGTATCAACACTTTCTTGGGTATTTAAATACCCATTAGGCAGGAATGGGTTAAATCGAAGCAAATATTATTCAAAACATACTATTTTTATGTGTAAATTCAACATATTTTTAATAAATAAAAAAATGATTAGGCTTTCTAAAAAGATTTGAAATTATCGCTTAAGCGGTGTTTTAAAAAGCGACTTCAATTTTCCATTATTTTCCATATTGAAACATTTTTGTACACTACACAACAATGCGGTACAGGATATTACAGCTGCTGTTCGTTATATCGGGTTATGAACTCGTAGGTAATTAATGCTTATAGCATTAATTACCTAATAATTACACTGTAGAACAAAATAACAGTTTTTCCAAAATTACATGATCCGACCTATACATTTTGAGAGAGGAGACAAAAAAGGCTCCTGTATCAGCGTTTTGAAAGTTTACATCTGGGTTTAATTTTAGGTGGAGGTAAAGTTTCCCCCAAATGCAAATTTTGTATTTTCAATCGGCAAAAATCAAATAGAGCTTTGGTTAAAAGTAAATAAATTCATATAAATTTGCTGATCACACCATAGCAAATTTATGTAAAATGTTACGGAGAACAATTTTGTGGAATATGTTAACCCTCTGACTTTTCAAGGTACGGGTCTTTTTTGCCCTTCTTTTAAAAAGAACAAAAAACACCATTAAAGCAGGGATTTAAAAAGTTAAATTATCCCTGAATACACCAAAAGGGAAAATTAAACCAGAAAATCAGAAATAAGACACAACAAAAAAAAAGCTTAGGGTTAATTTGGCTTTTATTAAGAATTTTATTTTAAAATACCCCAAAAAATTAGCATGAAAAAAAATCTGTACAAACTCTACACTGAAGGAGTTATGCACTACGAGTATTTACGCACTATTAACGAAACATTCTTCTAATTATGTTCTTCGTACATTTTGTGTACTTTGTGAAGAAGTTTTTACGACATTGATTCTTAAAAAAGCTTCTTAAAAGTTTCGTAATTTTTCCTTCATATGTTTTTTTTCGTAATTTTTAGGAACATTTTCTCCTAACTTTCGCGTTCGTATTTCATATCCTTTACGTAAAATATTCTTATTTTGTATGAAATGTGTTTATAAGAAAAGTATTCGTTATTTTTAAGAACATAATTTTGTGCTTATGCATAAGTAAAAGGGTAATTCTCATTAATTTTAAAGAGACAACTGTATAAGCCATTTGATTTGGGGCCAAAATAATTGTTGCAAATGACTGCTGAAGAAAAACTTTGGTGGTAAAAACAGATGTACAGTAAAAACAGATGTACAAACAGATGTACAGTAAAAACAGATGTACAGTCTGCCGTGCAACCATAGCCAATACAATTCCCTTTTTTTACGTTGATTTTAAAGTGGCATTGCCTTCAGAATTGGCATTACCTATATATTCCCAAAGATTGGGGGCTACTCAAGCGAGTGACAGTGTATATGGATTCAATAAAGTCAGGTTTGGGGGTTTATTGAATGTTAAGTAGTATCGACTTTGGACTTTTCTTACTCGTCATACTATAGTGTTTAATAAAAACATTTGCTTTATATTGTTTTCAATTTTATACCCATATTAGTTTCATAAAAGAAAGTATGGATTCGAACATGCTTATTTTGCTTTTTCTAAGTTGTGAAAAAAATCGTAATTTTTGCGCTTCGATTTTAAAAAATTAGCGCCACAAAAGTCTAATAAATTATCACAAATTTGCACGTTTTACTTTGTCATTATTTTTACGTTTTTCTTTTTGAAAAATAACAAAAATTAATTGCTTACATGACTAATTCCTATACATTATATTATTTCGTTTAGAAGCTATTGCGTTTGCTGAAAATACGTATAAGGGCAGACTTAAAATGAATATACATTTAAAATACTTTCTGCTATAATTGCTTAGGACGTGCTCGGCTCATTCGCTTTCGAATAAAATATAAACGATTTTTATGAACTAATTTTATATTTATTGTGCAATCAATACTCGTATTGTCAGCAAAAAAATTATAAAAAAAAGTGCCATGAAGGATATGAAAGAATTTCATAAAAAATAAGTAACATTTCCTCTGAAACATGAAACTACTTAATAAAGTGTATGAATCGTATTCTTAAATAATATGATAGAAATTCTCAGAATAAAAACACTTTCTACAAGCTCTTTAAAATCCCAAATTTTCATCATCAAATATATTTCGTAATTTTTATGATCATTTTTATATTTCGTAAGAAAAGTTTCTTTGTCTGAAAAAAATAAAATAAATAAGATAAATTTCGGGATTTTCGCAAACATAATTTTGTCATTGAAAACGTCAGGAATAAGTAAAGTAGTAATATTGAAATCTGGGGTTCGTCTCGGGGTTTGGCATACATGGCTTAATTATTACTAGTACAAATGCAGCGCTTCTCCTCATACAGGGTGGCAATTTAACGTTTTAAACTTGAATAGGCCGATAATTTCTGGTTTTATAGAAAAAGATTAACTTTGTCAATTAATAATGGAAACACAAAATCATTCATATGGCTACCACAACTGGCTCGGCAGTACCACAACCGGTCAATCCATTTTTCCATTTTTTAAGAACATTTTCGAGTCAATTCTTTTCAATGGCAACTTCGATTTCATGTTTCAACGCTTCTATTGTCGCTGGATGTTTTGCTTAACATTTATCTTTAATTGCTAATCCAAAGGGCTCAAATCACAGCTCCGAGGCGGCCAATTGACATCACAATTTTAGCTGATTATTCGATTTTCAAAAACAGTGCGTAAAATATCGATAATTACTTTGGCTGTGTGACATGTGGCCCCGTCTTGTTGAAACTAATTGTCCATTTTATTCGGTAACGCCCAGAATCCTCACTAAACAGAGTGTGGATGCACGGGCTTCTCAATAGTCACTTAACTGAACCCCATACATGGCAATTTTGCTTATTGACATAGCCAGCGAGATGAAAATGAGCTTCATTTGAAAACACAATTTGTCGGTAAAATTCTTTATGTCAGAAGAAATAATATGTGAATAGAACAGAAATAGAATAGAATTCAACATCGGTGTAAACTATAGTTTTTAGAACTATTATCAAAACTTTGAATGTAATTGGTTGGCATTATCCATGATCTAAGGTTATATTTTCAAATCGATTTCAAAAAAATCAAAGAAATATTTTAGCTACAATAAAAATTGGATAAATGAAGAAAACGGCTTTGCGGTAGTCCATTCTAGCACTTCGTCTTTTAGCTCCTTTCAATGTTTGATTATGGCGTTTCCATCTTATTAGTTCCTTGTTAAATACTTCTATAGGTCCAACAATATTTTTCATTTCAAATCTACCTTTGAATTCATCTGATAATTTACAAATTTTCTTACCTTTCTCTTGCCTTTTGAGTGCCCAAAGTTGAAAATAAAACAACAATTAAAGGCCAGCAATATAATATCCAAACAAAAGAAAAGCCAACGATGATATCTCGCACAAAGTAACTTCTGCGAAGGCATAACAAAATTCAGATTCAGAACCTATGCATTTCTCTGTCAATTTACGAGTTTTTGTATCCATCTTTTGAATTTCCTTTCAAGAGCAGTACATGAGAAATTTGGAACACATATTTTAATACAGTCTTTACAAATTGAATGTCCAAACATTGAACTAAAACAAGAAATGAAAGCTCAAGATACGTATGATACCGAACCAAGGAAAAACCAACGATGATATCTACAAAAAAGTTACTTGTGCGAAGACATTAACTAATTCAGATTCAGAATTAGTAACCCTCTTCACAAAGGGACATTTTTCCACAATGAGTCGAAAATGCTATGATTTTTTTAACCATGTGTCTGGTTAAATTTTTCATAGTACATGGTTGATAAGGAAGGCAAAATAACGTTATATAAGGTCAAATGTACATACAAAATAGTTGATTTAACATTATATAAAGTTGGGTTTTTCAAGAGAGAGGTAGTCACATTTGCGAAATAAACAAAAATTTAAAGATCATTCGGCTCTGTTGTTTCGAAGTTTTTTTATCTGATTTGTGTTATACGAAGTTCAGAATTAAGTTACACGAAGCTGCAACGATTGCGACTGTCATATTCCCTATCTCTTTTTCCTTTCTTTCTCTGCTCTGAACGTTTGTAACTGTGAGAACGATCATAAGACACTGAGAAAAAACCTTGGATTTAGAAACAGCTGCAGTCTGTCTGGAAACCACAGCCAATATATTTTACCAATTTTTTGGTTGATTCTGAAAAAGAAACAACAAAACGGTTTCAAACCAGAATGAAAACTGTTCAAGTCATATTAATAAAAAATGACCGAATAAATGTCAACAAAATAAAAACATAATTATTGGGTTAATTTTATATTAAAAATTGTAACTATAACTATATTTCTGGTTAAAAGAGGTAACCAATAATTAGTTAACTTAACTATGAAAATAATTTATTTAACAATCTTCATAGTTAATAATATGTACAATTTCATTGTTAAATTGAACCTGTATTGTTTTAATAAATTAACTATGAAAGCTTAATACTAACAATTTACATGGTTAAAAACAACGCATTGTTAAAACAACAATAATTATTTTAATAATAACAATTTTAATTGTTAAAAAACACAACAATGCATTGTTAAAACAACACTAAATATTTTAAAATTAACAATTTTCATTGTTAAAAAATTCAACAATAGAATAGTTAAATTAACTAGTATTATGGTTAAACACTAATCAACAACATAATGTTTAAATTAACTTTATGGTTAAGTTAACCGTGTATAAGGATATTTTTCTTCTCAGTGCACAACTCAAACTTAACTAATCAAATAAATTAAAAAAAATATTTTAAATTAAAACGGATAACAAATAACCTCCCTGTTCATGATGCCTATTCTCAAGCCAAAAGCTACGTTTTATTTATTGTTCGCCTAAGGTAATTTGAATACAACTGACGTCCACCGTAACTGAAAATACTCATAACATTTTCGTTGATTACAAACATTACTTAGCATTAATTATGTATTAAATTGGACGTGTCACTGATGAAGTACCTAATTAGAATGATAAATATTTATAATAAACAATGGCGCAGACCTTGGAAATTGGGGCGCAAGAGACATTTACTCGTATGTTTAATTTTCAAAATAATCAACATGGAATGAAGCACTCAATTAGAGGAAATTCTAACGTGTTTTATCTGTTTTAAAATATCAAACGAAAGTGACAAATCCAAGTGACAAGGAGAATAGGAAATGGTGAACAATTCCTCATTGAAATCTCTAAATGTAACCATGACGTAGAAAGTAAAATGTAATTCTTGTCATTGTGTATATTAGAGTGACTCACTTAAAAGTAGCCAGCAGCTAACGAACGAAATGAGGTAGGATCCACATCATGGCATATAGGTTTTCTTTTATTAGCAGAAATTGCTAAGATCTGGCAACGCTGTTATCAACTGTGCTTAGTTTAGTTTGTGTTTCATCATGAACAGCTTGACTTCCGAACAACGCTGGCAAATTGTGGGAACTTGCATTTGTTGCCCAATTTTTTTTTAACCATAGCTTGTTTTGCTCTAGAAAGTTTAAATATATTTATATATATATTTTTATAATTATTTTATGTTATTGTTTAAATATTTTTTTTTTTCAATTTTAAATTATGATTTTTGCATAAAAAATTCAATATTTTAAATGCCTCTAACGTCAAAATTATTAAACTGATTTTAATACCTTGTATGTCAAGATTATTTCTTGTATAGAAATGCTTATTTCGTTTCATTTGATTCTAACCTTTATCAAATCGGTAAAAGCGTTTGGGAGTTATGCTCCAAAGAGCTGAGACATATCTCAAGAGACATCTCAAAAAATCTATCTTGAAAACTAATCAGAGGAAAATTTTTTAAAATTAATAAAATTGAGGATGCCTATAGGAAAAAATATTTAGAACTCTGGGCCAGGAAAAAACTCATAATTTCTAAGCTAGTGCAATTGTCAAGCTGGGCTGAGACTTAGGTTGGTTATACTACGCCCATATTTATTATTATGTTCCATAACGCCTTCTACAAGAAAAAAAATATATCCAGCATGGCCAATGGAAAGTATTTTTGGAAAATTAATAATTTAACTGCAAACATTTTTCATTGCAATAAGCGTGACCTAGTCTAATATTACATACCAGTTTGTGCGTGAGAGTTGCCATGACACACTTCCAGCAGCAATTTGAAAAAAGTTTTTAACAATTCGCGTTTGTATCTATGGGATAACCATAGATAGGTGGGAAGACACAAACTCCGCTAGGAACTTGTATTTCAATTAATCAAGAAAAACAATACGTAACCTCAACATCCATGAAACAATTATTACGTAAATATCTAAAGAGGGCAACAATAATATATTTTCGATGTAATCTAATAAAATATTTAAAAACTAGTTACGTAATAATGGCGTACGTTACATAATCATTGTGTTTTTGCTGTGTGAAAGTGTGTGTGCGTGTTAAAGTTCCTTACAAAATCGCTTTCTTAATTGCATAATTGACAGTTGAAGATGGCATATAAAAAGTTTTTCCTTTTGTTTGGAATTCATATTGGGTTTTTGTAAGAAAATAATTGAGTTTTGTTGTCCTGTAGTCTATCCACAAATAAATTAATAAGTTATGAAAGTAGTTTGAAAACTAGTGTCCATCTTTAGGAGGGATGTTATGCATTAAAAGGTTAGCATACTTAGAACTCAAATCGAGTCGTGAGTTGACACAGTCCACTTATTGTTTCTTCATAACTTCGAGCGTAGCGTTGCTGTGTGACATGTAGTGCCGACTGTAGAAACCACAGCTAGGCTCTATTTATGTGGTCAAGGTGTGTCCACAGGAAGTCACCTCTAAAGAGGCTCCACATCGAGAGCCATCAATAGATTTCTTTTACAACGTGTGTGTGTTGTAAAAAGAGTTTAGTTGACTATGAGTGAGTTGTATTTTCGTGGGCAATTGTGTGAAGAAAACTTGAAAAGTAAGGTTTACAACAGTAGTTCTCATTCGTTTGGGGAGAGCTTGGCCTTGTAGAGTTCGGTTTTACTTTCAACAATTGCAGCAAAGCTTTCTGAAGAGGGTTATCACGGACCCGAAATCATGATAAAAGCAGTGTGCAGCCACGAAAACCAATGACACTTTGCCATTTTGTTAAAAAACTTGTCTTCTATTTAAATATAGAAGCAAGAGGTCTTGAGCCGGTTAATCCCTGTTCAATTAATTTAAACTTAAATATATTTGACTGTACAGTAGTGTGAGCGTAGTAAATTATATTCGAATTTAAAAATTATTTAGACAACATATGCTGGCTTGTAAAGAAGATGTTAGTGTGACCATTGAGGACAAATAGAAATATTATCTTCAATGAGACCACGCTCAGATTACGAATAAGCTAACTACGCTAGAAGCCCGTTTATCTGAAATAATTTTTGAAATATTGAGTTCTTCACCTGAAGTATTCAATTTGGAGGAAATTGATCCAGAGCGGATCGTAGTGCGTCTATGGAGGACGTATGGATATACTTTCGTCCATCAGACTACTGCCAGATTATTGCTGCTAGTATAAGCTTATAACTCTAGAAGGCAGTTTGTCTGAAATAATTTTCAGAATATTGAATTCTTTACCTGGAGTGACAGATATGCAAAATTTGCCCTGGAGCGGATCTAAGTGCGTTTATGGGGACAAGTGGAAATACTTTCGTCAAAGAGACTACGTCACGATTATTGCTACTAGTATACGCTAATAATGTTAGATGGCCGTTTGTCTGAGATTGTATTTAGAATATAGCTTTCTTCACCTGAAACATAAAATTTTGGGGAAAATTGCTCTAGAGCGGATCATAGTGCTTCCATGGAGGAAAAATGGAAATACTTTCGCCAGATTATTGCTGCTGGTATACGCTGATAACGCTAAAAGTTCGTTTGTCAAAAATTGTCAATAATTTTCAGAATATTGAATTCTTCACCTGGAACGACAGAACTTTTCTGAAGCGGATCTATGTGAGTTCATGGAGGACAAATGGAAATACTTTCGTCAATGAGGCTACTCCCAGATTATTGCTACTAGTAAACGCTAATAGCGCTAGAAAATCATTTTACTAAAATAATTTTTAGAATATTAAATACGCCAATTTTTTTAACATGGCCTAGAGATAAATCTCTTACATGGCTTAGAACTTTATCTCGGCCTTTACGCAGTGGAAAACCTGCCGCTGAAAAATTCGATGTTCTTACCCGGGGTGGAACATGCACTAAAAAATGATTCTTACTCGGGGTTAAACCTGGGTTAACTGGCACTATTGTCGTATACACTTCGGTCCACGCGTTATAAAACAATTACCAAACTTTTGGTTTGGAGATTGTGGCATGGTATGCCTAAAACCGTTCATGTCCATGAATTCAATGCGGCCACATTGCCTTCGTAGTATTTACAGTTTTCCGAAACAGCGGTCCCAGCAGCTTCTTTTGTGCAAAAAGACCCAATGCTCAAAATCCACAATAAGTTGCCACTCTTTGATTTGGTTTCTTACCGGAGACTTCTCACCTCTTTTGCATCTTTTAGATGTCGATTTTTGCTTTTTAACGTAAACCCCGAGAGTTAAAAGCGCTTCGTTAGAAAAGATAAATTTTTGACCAAAACAAAATACTCCAAATGAATTTAATCTGACAATCTTGGCAGCCACATTGCTTAAGAATTTTGAGAATTTATTCCCGTTTGTCTTTAATTCTTGCGGCAACTGCACAATTAACCAAAAATATCGGTATTTAAGGCTGTAGGTAATGTAGAGTCCAGGGATGATACGATATCGTTACACAAAAATGTACAAAAAAGTACTTTTGGAACAGAAAAGTTACCATGTTGTACCACTCTTTAGTACGGGTTATTATGAAAAAGTGCTGACGTTTGTAAACCCTTAAATGCCAGGATAAAGACGCAAATCGATTCAGAATCAATATGTAATAAAAAAAATAACGGTCAAGGGATGATAAATTTTTACACAAAAATGTAAAAAAAATACTTTTCGGGAGGGAAAAGTACCTATTTTGTATCATTCTTTGGTAGGGGTTGTTGTGACATAGTGCTGACGTTTGTAACCCCTAAAATACAAGGATGAAAGACTTTCAGACTTTCAACATTGTCTACCTTACCATTGTTCAATATTGGACCAAGAATGAACCCTTCTGAAATTGATCTATGTCAGACCTTTTGTGATATAATACAGGGTGGGCCAAAAGTTACATGGAAGTGCTGTAACCGTAAATGGAGAGGCGTATCGGTTTATGATAGAACATTTTTTACGTCCTGCTCTTGAAAACAGACCTGAGATGTGGTTTCAGCAGGACGGAGCCAAGGCCCACACTGCCCGAGACACAATGGCACTCTTAAGTCCAGTTTTTGGGGAGCGAATATTTTCCATAAATTCGGAAATTATTTGTCCATCGCGATCGCCAGATTTGTCAGCACCCGATTATTTTTTTGGGGTTATTTGAAGAAGCGAGTACATGTTAACAAGTCCGAGACAAGCCTTCAACTCAAGGCCAACATTGTTGCAGATATTCGACCGCTACAGCCGCAAATTTTGAAAGATGTTATAAAAATGCTCTAAGACGAGTCCATCATTGCGAAGCTGAAAACAGGGGTCATTTAAGTGAAATTATTTTTCATACTTAGCGTAAAAACATTTCCATTTTCCATATAATCTGAGGAAAAAAAATAAAAAAAAATTAATAAACGAAAACGTTATTAAAGTTTTTAACCCCATTGTAACCGTTGGCCCACCCTGTACTAGGGTCTTCCCTGGTTTCATTATCCGACGCTAAAGAATCCACATGTTACGATGTCACAATAACCAACTATTTTGAAATTAACGGTCCATGTTTTTAAACAGCATCTTACAAAGTTTCGTCTGATTGAAGGTGCTTAATTTCGCATGGTACGTTGACCCATATTGGTAAATGTTTATCTTTAGCCCTGTGCAAAGGCCACTTCCGATATGAGGTCCGGACATTACACTAGCCACATTTTACAACCTATCATGGCCAAATTTAGTATAGTGCATTACTGAACATCAGTTGTAGAAATATTTGACCATACCGGTCCAAGTTTTGAAAAAGCTCCCACAAAGAGATTCATGCCGATTAGAGGCCCTTTTTTTAGAAGTCTCATAAGTAGTTAGGATCACAGTCAAGTTTGGTGAAAGACGTCAAGAGCGACTTCAACCAACTCTACCGAAGCATGACCATAATGATCCGTTTTTTGATATGGCCCTGCCGCTCTATAGCAGACATTTAAAGTTTTACCAAAAAAAAACATAGAACATTTTGTTCGACCTAACATAAATTTTACCATTTAGGTCTAGGTTTTCGAAGTATGTTTCTCATATGGTTCCCATGCAATTGCTCTTCACGATATGAGGCATATTATTCCTGGTAGAGTCGATGCGACTCTGTATCTTCAAACTTTCCTCCTGATTTTATTTTAATCCTGGACTTACAGGGCTTTCGACACTTTTATTTACTCAAATATATTTTGGAGCACAGTGTAATTGATACACTTTTTGGGTTACCGGTAAATATTCCAATTCTATGACAACGCTTTACACAAAATTAGCTGAAGAACAAAAAAATTTGAACTGCTTTATTTTTGGTGCATTCCAACGGTGGTGGCAAAATGACAAAAGAAGAAATTTCCTACATGTGTCTCAACATCCGTATTATTACTGCAATAATTGTACAACCAACCAAACAAAAACATTCACACAAACAGGACAATTTAAAGCCTCACAGCATATTTCCAGAGTCATCCACTCGCTTCAGAAACAACAACGAACAGCAACAACAAACAATAGTGTCTCATAGTAAAAGCAAAAGCTTTTGTGTAAATCCTCAAACACTCGACACTTTTCCTTTTTTGCCATGCAGTGTCGTCGTTGCTGGGCTAAACTCAAGTGGATGGAAGGCTGGTGTGGTTCGGTTCAGTTGGCACAGCCACTTCAATGAAACGACCTCCATCCCCGATAACATCTACTTTCACACACACACCCACGTACGTACATTACATCTCTCAGCCTACGGACTGAGGAAGAGAAATCTAACAACGACCAAAAGGGGTGGCCGTGCCTCATTTTATTTTGTTCTTGTTTTTTTGTGAAAATGAATTCGCTTCGGTATGTCGTACCCATGGCCCACAACACTACAGCTCTAAGTGGGCATGGAGGATGAAGCAAGGACTCCAATGGCTACAAAATCAACTCGTATCGGGCGACGCACTTCATTTATCGGATTTCAGGAAACAATACCGAAACGAATGTGTTACTTTGAAATTTATGAGACCTAAGGTTAAAGGTCTGTTGGTGCTAGCTTCCTCCCCCCTTGCCACTACGGCAAGCAGCAAACACTGACAAATGAGTTGGAACGCACAATTTGTCAAGCTCTTTATGGGGAGTGAGGCCGGCAGTGGGTGTAACATGTTGGTGTGTCCGGAAGGCGCTAATGATGCAAGGGGGAAGCTGTTGGCTAATAATTGCTACAAACATTTATGATTATTACTTTTACGAGGTTTGAACGGGAGAAAGAGTAAAAAATTGCGGCTATTGGTAATGGCAATTGGTCATGTGCTAGTTTTCCCTCTAGAAGCATTCGCCGAATAATTCCACAACGGTTCGGAAGAAGAAGTAATATGGCTAAAAACTTTATGATTGTAATAAAATGCCACTAATCCCGTAAAGGCTTTATATCTTCTCATATAAAAGGTGTTATGCGAAGAGATTCCATTTTTCGCTTACAATTGGACAGTCTTAAATAGATAAGATCTAGCAACGTGATCATTTGGATTTGCCTTTCTGCAACGACTGAACAACGATGGTTGGGAAATGCGGCCCCGATTTCTTTAAAACCCTAAATCTATACAAAAAGCTTCCCTTAAAGATAAATAAGACGTAGGAGTAGGCCCCGTCTTAAGAGATCCAATGTTTGGGTATCCTTTGTGACAAACCTTGTCCTCTAAAAACGTCCACAACATCCTCACGTCAGGAATAAGGCGACGGATATCTGATGAACATACACCATGAAAGTAACGATAGAACACCGTAACGCAACCCACATTCCGACGATACTCAAGGGAAACAAAAGAGTTGGATACCCTACTATCAACTCTTTTTTGAACACGGTCAAGTAGCTCCAAGGATGATTTTGGAGCACCTGCCCATATGTGGGAGTTGTATTCCATCTTTGGCCTGATGTAAGTTGTATAGATATTGAAAAGATCAGAAGGAGTGAAATATTTCTTGCACCGCTTTAAAAAGCCTATGCACTTGAGTGCTTCTTTCGACACTTCGAATACATGTCTCGCCCAACGAGCGTCACATTGTGTTTTCATGCCCAGAACATCGAGAACTTCTGATTGTTCAATATCCGTACCATCGATAGAAATTGACGATATTGTTGGGTCAGCGAATCGCTTGTGAGACAACAAGCAGCACTGTGTCTTACGTGCATTAAAATCTACTCTATTCACTCGACCCCATTCGGAAATGGCCATTAGATCCCGGCCAAGTGTCTCATCCATCATTCGCCTTTTGTCTTCAATATCTTGAAGACTCGGCCTACGGTCGAATGAATATGAATGACAGAGGTTACTGTCATCTGCGAAAGAGTAGATTGGATTCACGGTCTGACCCAAAAGATCGTCAATGAAAATAAGAAATAAAGAGGGAGAAAGGACAGAGCCCTGTGGTACACCTGCGGTCAGCCTATGTGTGTTGGATGAGAACCCATCTACAACAACTTTAATAGTGCGATCTCTAAGAAAGCTCGATACAAATAGAGCAAACGTATTTCCGACACCAAAAGCGATCAGCTTTGATATGAGTGCACCGTGCCAGACTCTATCAAAGGCCTTGGAGATATCTAGAGCAACGACCTTTTTCTCACCAAACTGGTGGATAGACCGACTCCAACGCTCCGACAAGAACGCCAACTGGTCTCCGGTAGAGCGATTTCTACGGAAGCCATACTGTCGATCACTTAGAAAGTCATTGGTCTCTAAATATCTTACAAGATGGTGGTTTACCATGCTCTCCATTACCTTGGAGAGCGCAGAGCAAATCGCAATTGACCGATAAATCGCAGGATTATTGGCTTCACCCTTTTTAGGGATCGGCTGGACGTTCGCAACCTTCCAACACGCTGGGAAAAGCAAGGTTAAAAAGGTTGCGTAATGGACGGGCTAGCGTCGACGAGTCTTCGGAGAATTACGGAAAACGAACAAGAGAAGACGAATCATTGTGCAACATGACAATACGAGCTCTCACACATCGGCTCACCCCAGCGCCTTTTTGACCGGTCAAACCGTCGAATTGATGGGTCATCCGCCGTACAACACTGATTTGGCACGCATTGACTTCATTTTATACCCACACTTCAAGAAAAAAATGCGTGGTGAACGATTTTCGTCTCCAAAGATGCTGTTGAAGCGTTTAAAAACAAAGTTTTGAAGGTGTTTCAATCGAATCGTGCTTCGACAATTGGTGCTAGAGAATACTTTGAAAAACAAAAAAATTATTATTGATGATAAATATTCGCATTTTCAGAAGATGCTGTTGAAGCGTTCAAAAACCATGTTTTAGAGGTGTTTCAATCGAAGTGGAAAAAGTGCTTCGACAATTGGTGCTAGAGAATACTTTGAAGAACAATAAAACCATTATTGTTGATAGATATTCGCATTTTCATTACTAGGCCAGAAATATATATAGCAGCCCTCGTATATAGTTCCCATAAACAGGTACTCGCTGTATCATAAATATTTATTATTTTAAAGAACACTTAAGTGGGGCCGCAATTAAAATGTACAAACCCTATTTCTTCCAATTAGTTTTTTGGTCCCCCGTGAAGTTTCAAGTTTTTGTTTTCAGCTCAAACCACCTGAAGAATGACATTTTCCTGCAGCTCCACTTGGAAATCATCGATGTTCATTCTGTATTTCTCATTTAGACTTCCACACCTTTCCAGTGCGTTGTGTCTGTTCGTTTGTAGGGTTTCATGTTTGCTATTACTCATGTTCGCCAACAATTAACCTTAACATGTGCTAAGCTATTTTTAGATTAGCTATTTAACAATGTTCTTTAATTAACAACGACATCTACGTAGAGTGCATGCGAGTATATAAACACTTGTATATACGTACTTAGAATAGACATAGTTGCATAATTGTGACACGAAAGGGTAGTGAAAAAAATCCAGCACCGCCAGAAATAATTGTTTTTTATTGGAGTTGCAAAAGGGGGTTTTGCAAATGTGTTTTGTACCTTTCACCAGGTGTCACACTGAAATGTTTTTATACTCGAAAGTTATGCTAAAAGTTCTAAATTAAAATCACAAGGATTGGTTTGAGCTAGACGCCACCGTCTTGAAGATCGGGTACAGCACATTTTAATTAAAAGCATTAACCAAATGACCCCTCGCTGACTGAGACATTCAGAGTTGAGGCTATGATCACATGTATGTCCTTTTCTTTCATCGGCCGATAGCTTTCGATGCTAGTGCTCTTTAACTTAGTTTATTATAATTTTAGTAAAAATAAATATGTAAAAAATAAAAAAAACCTCTCATACGACCTTTTTGATTTTTAATTATCCAGTGCTTTTTGTTTGCTAGTGCTTACAGTGACTTTTTCAAACAGTTTGACTTTATCAATGGACGATGTGATACCGCTTTCATGAATATTGTGCCATATTTTAAAGTGTCAAAATGTCAACGGACTTTATGGCTCTTCGGTGTCATAATTAGAGATGTTGAGATTATGTCCTTGGACCTTATGGAACCAATCTCGTTGTCAGAGTGTTCCCTCACTTAGCTGTTATATCTTATATAGCTCAATATGACATTTAACTGGTAGCACGACCCTTCCCTTCAATTTCGATGCTGCAACATTCTTAAAGTCTTGATTCTACAATGTCCTGATTCAGTAAAATATTTTTTACAATTTCGTCGATACTATTTTAACTACTTAGTAGGGACATAAATACTGTTACAACATTGAACACACCCATTTCTATAGTAGAACTAAACATACCCCGTAAATGCCATAGGGGTTTTGAAAGCTAACCTCAATAGCGTTAGTCTGTAACGGGGTTTTAAAATTGTTTCAACTTTCATCATGGAGTGGTCAGATAATGAGAAGCGTATCGCTGTGATTTCGCTTTTCAAGTGTGAAATGAAAAAAGCGATATTTTCAAAACGCTCCGGCCACTAGGGATTAGCCGCATGTTCGTCTACCGATGCATACAACTGTTTGAGGAGACTGGAGATGTAAAAGACCGCCACCGGTCGGGCCGCCCAAGCTCTGTTCGAACACCGCATGTCATCAAAGCTGTTAAGTCAAGAATTCACAGAAATCCGATCCGAAAACAATAAATCATGGCCCGTGAGATGAATATCACGCAAAAGTCCATGAGTCGAATCATTAAAAAAGACATGGGACTTTCAAACGACGTACCGGACATTTATTGACTGCAGCTTAAAAAAATAGGATTGAAAAATGCAAACGTATTTTGGTGAGACACGCTGATAACTTGCACAGAAAAATTTTGTTCACCGATGAAAAAATTTTTACCGCTCACGAAAAATGATAGGGTGTATGCTCGAAAATCTAAGGAAGCATCTGCACTGATCCCAAGGGTGGAAAAGGGTCATCACCTAGCTTCAGTCATGGTTTGGTGGGGTGTATCTTACGATGGCGTCACTGACCTGCATTTCTGCTAACAAGGAGTCAAAACATCGGCCAAAGTTTACCAAGAAACCGTTTTGGAAGCTGTTGTGAAGCCTCTTAACAATTCCCTCTTCCAAAACCAGCCATGGACATTCCAACAGGATTCTGCGCCGGTCCATAAGGCGAAAACGTCCCAAGCCTGGCTTCGAAACAATTTGTCAGCGTTCATTTTCTCTGAAGAATGGCCCTCAGGCAGTCCAGATTTGAACCCATTGGATTACAAATTGTGGACGGTTTTAAAGGACAAGGTTTGTCACAAAAGATACCCCAACATTGGATCTCTTAAGGCTGCTATGGTTCGAGCTGTGGCCAATTTTCCAATGGACGAGGTTCGTGCAGCTATTGACGATTGGCCAGTGCGACTTAAGGCGGACATTTCGAATAAGTAGATTCTTTTTGGACACAATATACATCAATAAATATATTAAAAAATATTTGGTCCGAAAACATTCATTACTTTTTATTTTACAGCATAAAACGTGTGTAACAGTAGTTATGCCCCTACTAAGTAAATCTCAGTTTAATTAGCTTGAAGTCAATTAAAACTTAATCAAATAGAATTTGTAAATTTGCATGACATGTGCAATTGGATTTAGTTACAAAAATAACTAACGCAATGACACTGTGCACAGTAAGACGATGGCATATATAATTTTCAATTTCTTACGGTGCAGGCAATTAGAATGTAGGGTACACCTGTATATGTAACAACTCATTCTCCGACAACAACAACACCTGAACTAGCCTTTAACCTGATGCCATTGCAAATGTCGTTGAAATTTCTTGTGGTGGATTAAGTGTCGGTTTCAAGTGCAGGTGACCACTGCCGAGAACTGCTGTTCTCGCTGTCGAGCAGCTGGTCTGGCAACAAAAGTGGGTTAATTGCAGTTTAGAATTAACCAAAGAACGTCTTTGTGTGTAACTGTGTGTGGATATAATTTCAATATCAAATTGTACCCATACATGCATGTCTTTGAGCACACCCATCACCCATACTTATACATGTGTAAAAATATAAACATATACACACATACATGTTTATAATGGCAAAATCGATTGGCTGCAAAGAAGAGTAAGAAGAAGCACACCAACATTTACATTTAAAAGGCAGTTGGTCGACCGACTTTAACGTTAGCCAGAATTGCAATGCCCAAGAAAGTTGTCGTCACAAAGTCTACAAATTTAACATATCCTTGTAATTTGAAACCATTTGTGTCCCTTTTCCTTTTTCAACTGTCGACATGGAATAAAAGTTCGTATACACAGAAGAGAATGAATGAAGAAAACATATCACAACAAAAGATCAGCACGTCCTTATTTGCATAAGATTGAAAAATGATAAGAGAAAAAAAAAACGGAAAATAAATCCTTAGAGACTGAAACGTTTCGAATTTAATGGAATTAAGACACTCGTGGCTTTGAGGGATTTAAAAGGAATGTTTTGGGTTTTGCAACTCAAATCCCTAAAGTATGTCTTGTTGTGTTTGTTTTATTGATGGTGATAAAGCACTCAAGAGCGGCTGGTCTTGGGATTCTTCACGTTTATTTTGAGATACAATTTTACTTAGACATTTCAAAATCTTTGCATTCACAAGCATTATTTTCATTAGAAACTTAATCAAAGACCTAAAGTCATTTTTGAGAAGAAGTTGTAAAAAGTAATGGACATTTTCAACGAATTCCATAGCATCGATGCGTTAGTGTGAGAATTCACAGGATATACACGCCATCGGTCTTTTCACAAATCCAGTGTTGAACAGTAGGTACCGATTAGTGAGTATAAGATTTATATCGTGCACAGACTGGAAAAAATACGTTCGTGAAAATTACGAATTATTTCATACTAGTTATGAAGTTTGCTTTTTTTTAACCACAGAAACTCTTCATAAGATATACTTATATAAAAACAAATCTCGATAATTACGAAATCAATTTAATGATAAAAATTCGTAATTTAAAAGAACTTACTTAAGTAAAGATTTTCCTTTATTTTAAGAATTTCGTTCATATTTTTTAAGAATATATTTTATACATTTTCTGAAGTATTTTTATATTTTATACTACTTATATTTAATACTACTAAGTTATGATGAAATTGTTACATACTTTTCATTGCACTTTTACATTATTTTTATGACAATATTTCATAATAAACATGGAATTCTTTCATAAAAATTGTAAAATTTGTTCATAATTTTTTATTAAGATTTTTTACGAAAAATATGAACCTTTTTCTTGAAATAGTTTTTTCGATTCCTTTATATTTGTTCGATCATTTAAAATTATTATAATTTGAGAAGTTTTTATTCTCATTCGAGACCCTTGTTGACTCCTTTCAGAATCAACGTGAAAAAAATGATAAATTGTACGAGTATTTGGTCACAAATCAAATGATTTCTTTAGTAGTCTCATTCTGTAAGTTCATATAAAAAAAGTAATCTCATTCAAATAAGTGAGAATTATCGTCTTACATATGCGCAGGTACAAAATTATGTTCTTAAAAATGACGAATAGTTTTCTTATGAAGACATTTCCTTCAAAATAAGAACATTTTCGTAAAACATATCAAGCAAAAATTGCCAAATTTCTTCAAAATTTAAAAAACTTATACGAAAATGTTTTCAAAAACTGCATATGTGGCGCGCAAAATAAAAAGGGACCTAATTTTAAAAACCAGTTTTGTTCAAGAGAGCCATTTTAAAGATTACGCCCCTTTCTATTTGCGCTTAGAATCGTCGACTTCACTTTCATAAAATGCGCATATCTTTGGGAGGGGACACTTTTGGGGCATGCGATCGGTCTCATTCGATGCTTAGATGTTGTCCACATCAAAAAAAGAAAAAAGAAATGAAAATTGATTTTTTTACCCTTAGTTCCCTTTCTCTATGCGCTGTCACGTATACAATTTTTTCGATTACTTTTCATCCAAAATAAAGAAATTTTTTATAAAACATATGAAGGAATAATAACTAAATTTGCAAGAACTTTTTTTTAGAAGTTTGGGATTGTAAACGGTGAAATCGGCCCGAAAGAAAAAAGTTTTCCTTTAGGGAATTAATGGTGTCACGGAAGAAACTACACTTTTTGAGTATTTGCAGACAATGGGTAGAATTGATACTGTTTTTTTTTTGAACGTACTTAATACCTTAAAAGAGGGCAAAGTTGAGACTTTATGGCTTATGTGGCCCAAAAAACGTCCCGCATCGTCCAAACGGGCGACCAAAAGTCAATATTAACATTTGGGTAATTTTGGACAGAGATTAGATTCTTAATACACCCATATAAAAAATGGTTGACACACCCCATTCTGCCATGCAAATTTACTATCCCGCCCACTTTTCGCATTCTTTTAATATATTTAATGTTCCTCATACGATCTTGCTCAAAATAAAAACCTGAGAACACACTTCAAAGCTTAACTTGAAAAATAATTGGATTTCTAGCCATGCCCCTTCTGGTACCTTCACAAAAATGACCCTGTATCAGTGCAGATTGGAACACAAATTCTCTTAAATTGCGATGTCAATAATTTTTTTATAATGGCGTACAAAACTAGAGGCTGGCGCGCCCCATTCTTCTACCTTCCTTGGACCATTCCGCTTACTTTTGGTATTCGTATGGGGGGAATGGCCGAGATTTCATAAAAATAATTACGCTTCAGGTATTGGAGGCTGAGGGCATATGTAAGTCGGATATCAACTGACTGAAAGTTGCTAACTTGTTTTACAAGATTATGAGTTTATTTCACATTTTTTCAGTTGGTTCAATTGCATATTTAGGGTGGTGCATGTTAAGCTAATGTCGTTCCAAAAACCGGGGTTTTCAGAAAACAGTCATTTCGGTTTTTTTTTAAAAACGTGTTTTAAAAAATTGTCGGTTTTTTTGTAAAAATAAAAAGGGCATTAACCGACACTCCGCTTTTAGCCTATTACCAAGGAATGGCAAATAGTTCCCTAATCAGACGTGAAGTAATTGTGTGGGAGGTACCAGTAGGGCCTTTCCGATCTTAGCCAAATTTAGCGCAAAAGTTTGTTCTATATATTAATCTTTATGCCGAAAATTGTGTCTCGATAGGTCCAGTTTGTAGTGAGTTATTGTCATATTATTTTTCAAGACCTATGAGACCGTTTGTGTGGGAGGTACCAGTAGGGCCTTTCCGATCTTAGCCAAATTCGGCGTAGAAGTGTGTTGTATATAGAAATCTTGATGTGTAAAATTTCAATTCGATAGGTCAAGTTTGTGGTAAGTTATAGTCATATTTTTTCTCAAGGCCCATAAGGCCGCTTGTATGGGAGGTACAAGAAATGGTGGCCCAATCTAATCCATTTTTACATAGATGATTGCGCCTATATAGAGATTATTATTTGCAAAATTTCAGTGATTTTGCTCAAGAAACTGGACGGATTTTTCCAAATAAAAAACTAATTTTTAGGAGGTAGTGTCGGTTGAGGGTCTCCAACACCAACTTCCCGTAGAGCTTTATAGCCCATTTTCAATACCAACCATGCTAGGTTAACTACACATGTTTGTGCCAAATTTCAGCTCCTAGCTGTTTTCATGCAGGCTCTATCTTGTTTTCAACAGACGGCTCTATCTTGTTTTCAACATGGCTAGATCGTCTTAGAATTTTACGAGGATCAAGAATATAATATATACTTTGTTGGGTCTCTGATGATTATTTCAAGGTGTTACAGACAGAATGACAAAACTAATATACCCCTCCATTGTAAGGTGGAGGGTACAAAAATGACATAAACAAATAAAAGAAAATGTTATTGTTTTTTGGTACCCATTGGTCATGTCCATATTTTAATGGGTTTGAACGGGCTTAGGGTTCGCCACCCAAATTTGGTCGAACTGCGATTAAAATTCTATTTTTCGTTTCGTGAGAAAATTGTATAGTTATTTTAAAGCTTTATGTCCATGTATATTGGAAGCTATTTTTGGGCCTCAGACAATTTATATGAATTTTTTTATCAAAAATGAGCTTAAATGATCGAGATCGGCACATTCAACATTTTGTTTTGAAAACGGAATTAGGGTTTTTTAATGGGTGACATGAGAGCATTGGTACGAGTATATTTGTACTGGGGCTGTTTGAGTTGATTACTGGTCGTTTGTTAAGAACGGTGCAAAATTTTATAAAGATGGATGTTAATTTGTCTTCTAGAGCGTAAGACATAAAATCGGTTGAACATATGTGTGGAAGGTATATCTAAATTTTAGCCGATTTTTAAAGCCAACATACGCCGTTCTTGTACTTATACAAAGAATTTCCTTTTGCTTTGTTTTATCAATATTAAACATATTTCAAATTGCATGTCCTTGGCCCAAAAAACCCACGTGTGTTTAATTTCATTAAGATTGAATGAAACCGATTCGTTTCAATTTTAGTAGCGTCCGCCTGAATCTAAAAAACATACTTCTACTAAATTTCATGAAGGTTGGGAAACAGTTGCGACGTAAAGTTTGTAACAAACTTTAGATAGACAGCAGACAAACGGAGGGACGGACAGACAAATACCGTTAAATCGCATCAACTGGTGATTCTTAGTGGATCGGTATCCCTGAAGTTGGGTCTAGCTCAAATACTATTTTTTTTAACTTTCTTTGCTTTTACATTTAACAACAAACAAAAACGGCAGCAAAAAACCGGGTAAATCGCATGTCGGGTTTCAAATATCGGTTTTGTGTTCTGGTTTTGAACACTCTAGTCCCCACCTAATTTCACCTTGTTGACATGTCTTTCTTGCGCCTGTCTGTCACCTTGTATTTTATAAAATATTAATTTTTAAGTGGTATAATGTCTAGCAGAATATTAATAGCGTCTGCCATGGTTTTTTGCGGCCTTGTACATTAAACATTCATAAAGGGCCCCTATTAATCTCTATCATGTCGTTAACGATGTCTACGAAATATTAAGATTGAGTTTTTGAAGGTATCTGCCTTTTTAAGATTTATTGCGTTTACACCGTAATTGTTATTATATTTTAAATGAAACAAACTTTTGGGGTTGAAACCATTACAAATCCTAGAATATATTTAGGCATTTGTTTTAGGTCCAATATATATCACAAATCCTAGCATACATTTAGGCATTGCTCTGCGCTTTCAAACCTATCACAAATCCTAGCATACATTGAGGCATTTTCCTGTGCTTTTAAACCTTTTTGGCTGAACGTTGTTTCTTTCGATTTTCACATTCGTTGTTGCTTACTCGGGGCAATAAACATATTAAGTGGGCGGGTATTTTTATATACGAGTACGAGTATATGCCAAGCAAGAACAACTCCATGCGAAACTCGTACGAAGCTCATAAATTCTCGTTTAAATTTTTACGAGTCTGTATCCAACACACATACGAGTATACGAACGTGTAAAACAAAAGTGCCAACATAAACGTACAGACAGACGCACCAGCCTACACATGTATTGGTGATGACGATGTGAGGAAATCGAAGCATACTTCTGGGCTGAAAGGCCTGTAACAGCATAATGGCCATTTCCCCATAGACCAGTTAATTTTTCTTACATTTACAACCGGTTTGTTTTACTTGGCCTTAATAAAGAACACTTTAATGTGCAGCGATATGCCACGAAAAAAAGAAGAGTGAACAGAAATCTAATTTGCTGTGCCTAAAAGGCAAGTGGAAGGGGGAGGGAGCAGGAGGAAAAGGAAACAAAAATGTTAACATTTGCTGTGTAACGAATACAGAGAACCCACAACAACTGCAATCGTGTCGTTTGTAACACATTACAGGCAACTTTTGATGTTGGCCTGAAACTGAAGCTGGTAAAGATGGAATGATGGTGGTAGTGGTGGTAACAACCACTTTTTTTGGTATTACGAATATTCCACTTACCCCCCTTCCATGTTTCTGTATTTATACTACTTTGTTGTTTCTCGTCCTTGGTATCCTTAGGATGTAAGCGTGTATCTGTATGCGGCATGACTTTTACTTTATTACCCCGCCTCCCTGGGCAGCCTTGCCTTGCCCTGGTCTACGATTGTGTTTTGTTTTGACACAAAACCGCTATAAAACTTATTGAGCTACAATGGAACACAATCTTCGTTCATTTTTCACAACGCCTTAAATGCGGCATTATGCTGGAACTTGTGCGTTCATTGTTTTCCCTGTCCTTCGGTGTTTTTGTTGTTGTTGTTCCGTGTTGCCGATGATATCCGGGATAATGTAATGTATATTTATTGCCGCTGTCGTTGTTGTTGTTGTTGCTGTGGATGATGCCTTCCTCCGTGAGGAAAACGAAAATGAAAGAAAGCCATTAACGAGGGTAGAGAAACTGATAGCGTTGTAACAAGAATCTAATGACGAACTGTGCCTAAAGGTAGGCTATGCTCCGGTGTGCTTTGCCGCTAACCTTAAAGTATGCTTCGAGAAGTTTTTGCATTTTGTAGCAGTGTGAATAAATTTAAATTTTATAATGTACGAAATTGAAAAACTTTGCGGTGGGGAAGAGATGTCAACAATTACCATAAATTTCATAGTTAAACGAGCTTTGAAGGATTGGGCTTAGTAAAAGTTGCGGGCGTAGTATGAGAATAAATTATCCTAAATGTATGCTACAAAAAACATGTAAAATGTAACCCTTTGTGGTGGGTTGAGAAAAATTATAGAAGAACACTGGTAAAGGTCGATTTCAAGGGGCATTAAAACATAAGAAAGTGAAATTCGCCACGTGTTATTTATTGAGCGAGATATTTAGCTGAAATTCGAATTTTTCAATGTATTTAGCCGAGGGTAAAATAACAATATCTATGAAACTATATATAAATATACATCTACAAAATTAAGGTTAATTTACATAAAATTACTCAAACTTTTCATATTCTCTTTAGAAAATTCTTTTAAGATGAATAACACAGTTTTAAAAAAAAAACAAAACTACCCAAAGTAAAACACTTTTAAGGACTCAATATAATTAACTATTTCCTTTAGCAAAATTTATAGTTTTTATAAAAAAAAAACAAGTGCACAATTCGTAAGTTTTAAGCCTTTTAACTCTCCCTAATGGATGGTTTAGCAAAATTTATAGTTTTTATAAAATAATCAAGTGCACAATTCGTAAGTTTTACGCTTTTATACTCTCCCTAATAGATTTTGTTGGCAGTATTAGAGCATATGATTGTTGGTGGTCAGTCAACGCTTGACAAAACCTAGTTTTCGGTGCTCTATGAACGATTGGCCTCCAATTCGGCCAAATCGTAAAAGCAATGTCATATTCCGATTCATGAGGAAATGTCATTGTTGGTATTAGTACCCACATGCCCTTTGTAAAAGGTCCTCATATCCGGACCCGAAATTTAGAAAAAATTGATTAGTAGGGAAATTCAACTGTTTCTAAATATCCATATTAGAGTGCCCAAAACTGTAACCGTAAGACTGTATTCCTGTTTTAATGTCCAAAACCTATAGTTCTCAAAAATGGCTGAAAACCGACATGTCAGTTTATTCGTTTTTTTTGCTGTCGGGTTCTCCGGTATTTTGGTTTGTTGGCAAACAAAATTATATTATGAATTATCTACGAAATACGTGAATAATAAAAATATTTCAGATAGACCCAAATTTAAGAGTACCGCTTCATTCAGAATCACCAGTTGATTCAATTTTACGATGTCAGTTTGCCCATCCATCCGTTCGTCTGCTGTCTTTCTAAAGCTTGTTTCCAAACATTAGGTGGCAATTGTGGTCCGATCTTCATGAAATTAGCAAAAGTAAGTTTTTTGGATAAAAACAGTAGACTTTTATTAAAATAGGTTAAAATTTAGATATAGCTCTCACACATAAGTTCAACCGATTGTATGTCTTTAGCTCCAAAAGCCACATAGTACATAGAATATTGATGAAATTGGGTACAGCTCATTACGATCGATCAGTTATCAGCTAAGGGTGATGGCAGAGTGCGCGCTCAAAGCCGAGGGGAGCCGAGTTGAAAGCTGATTGAAATTCTTAAAACTGCGCCCATACAAATTAGTGCAAATCGGCGTTGGGATGGCAGAGTGCGCACCGAGCCGAGCTGAAAGCTGATTGAATGGAAGTAAACTGTTTTAAAGCGTTTTTTCGTGCTGATTGGTGGTGATATTTGAATGTATGTGTAAAGATTTAAGTTGTTCATAATTTGTAAACGGTTCTTGACGTTTTAATACTGTTGAAATAATTTTCTCTGTTTTGTTTGACAAATTTTTCGATTATTGAGCAAAATTATTTAAATTTGATCAATCATATTTTTAATTAACTAAATATTTATAGTTCAGATTAATCAGAAATTTCCATTATTAGATTAATTAATTAATCACATTATTGATTAACCAAAATTTTGACTAACAAATATCAACTACACTTTTTTTTGTTTTAATTATTTATTAATCCAAAGAATACATGTCAATCTTACGTAGGATATGTTACAGTAGTTTGAGTTTTATCACAAGTATATTTCAGCAATTGGATTTACATGGTTGTTTTTAAAGAAATTTATTTCGTTATAATAGTTTAAAAGGTAAAAAGGATAAGAAAAACCTTATTCTGTATTTTTCTACTTTAAGGGTCAAACATAAGAAAAAAATATTGAAAATAGGGTCATTATTGTGACAAGTAATTTTCTATATAAACAATATTTTTGGTTTGTTAATTTTTTTGTAAAATACAAAGATTTATAATAATTCGTTACATTCTCTTAATATTTCATAAGGAGAGTCTGCAGTTTTTCGGAAATGATTTTCATTTATGCGTTGGATGAAATTTTTAAGGAGTTCATAGCCGGTCTCTTCGTGTAGGGCCGTTTAGAGTATCGCCAATGTTTGTTGTGGATGACTTGCAGACGTTTACGAGTAAGATGTGAATTTGCCGCTTTACGAGTATGCCAGATGGGAGAGGCAAAAGTGATTATTGGTCTAATGACACATTTGTATAAGAGGTTCTTATTAGTTTTACTTAATGAGGCTCGCCTATTTAATAAAGGCCTAAGTGCTCGAAAGGTATTTATTGATTTCGCACATGTCTTGGCAATATGTTGCCGAAAAGTAAGCTTTTTCTCCAGAATAACGCCAAGATATTAAATATCAACTACATAATAACATCCATAAATAAAAAAATATAAAAAAACACAAAGCACACAGCAAAAACAGTGCAGATACAGCGCCGAATTCAGCATTCACTCTGCAATCCCCAAATTTCATATACTCATGAAATAAGTTCGGCTTTGAGCGCGCACTCTGCCATCAGCCTAAGATAAAAATGGGGCATACCTGTCTTCGTTCTGATATAGCCCCAGTGCAAAAATCTCTGCCAATATAACATACAACCGCTCCATAAGATCCATTTTAATTCCGATTTCAATCAAATTTGGTATAGTATATTTCGGCGGGCAAACAAAAAATTTTAGACGGAATTGAGTCATAAAGGCTTATCTTTTGATATAGTCCCTGTGGAAATTTCAGAGGGCAAAAATAGCGTCTTATATATCTATAAAATAACTATATAAAGTAATGTATAAAAAAAAATTATTTTTGTAGTTTGGATAAATTAAGGTGACGGTCCCTTTGTCCGAAGGTCTGATCAATTTAAGCATGGACACATGGGTTCCAAAAACACAAAGTTTTAAAATTGAGAACTGTTCCAGGGAGCTATTACTTTACTTCTAATTCGGGAAATAATTTCTAATATTAGGCAAAAGTCTAAAACTGAATGTTTTTTAATGCCGGTTATTTATTTTAAAATAGCCCGACAGTCGATGTTTTCAAAACACGGTCTGAAAAAACGGAAATACATGTTTTCTGAAAATACCGGTTTTTGGACATTCTAATCCATCTGTCCGTGTTTTAAAGAACATTTTTTTTAAAAACCTAGGTACGTTCGAACCTTCGGCCAGGGCGTCAAATTTATCAATTTTTTGAATTAGTGTTGTATTCGGATAAAATTGTATTGGTTTTCAATACCAATATGTCTCTAGTATAAGGGGCCGATGTTTGTGTTATATAACCGGTTCGAGTTATAAATTGATCCATATTCTACATAAGGGCGGTTCGGAAAGTTCTTAGCCTATCAATGAAAATGAATAGTTAGTTTTTCAAAAATATTTTTATTTTTCAATATAATCTCCTGAAACTTCAATACACTTAGTCCAACGCTTATCTAGCAATTCTATCCCTTCACTAAAATAGTTTTCCTCAAGGTCTTCAAACTAGTGGTTTACAACTGTAATTGCATCTTCATTTGAGGTAAAACGCTTGCCAGCAAGGCATTTTTTAGATTTGGGAACAGGTAAAAGTCACTGGGAGCTAAATCAGGAGAATAAGGTGGGTGGTCAAGCAACTCGTACTTTAATTCGTTGATTTTAGCCATTGTTAAAACACTCTTGTGCGCTGGTGCGTTGTCTTGATGAAAAATTATTTTTTTGTGTTGTAAGCCAGGACGTTTTTCTCGAATTTGTACATTTAATTGATCTAAAAGGTTGCAATAGTACTCTGAATTTATTGTTTTACCCTTTTGCAGATAGTCAATCAATAAAATACCTTTGAAGTCCCAAAAAACCGTTGCCATAACCTTACCAGCCGATTGAATAGTTTTTGCCTTCTTTGGGGCACTTCCTCTAGCTTCAGTCCATTGTTTGGATTGTTCTTTTGTCTCTGGAGTATAGTGGTGGATCCATGTCTCATCAACAGTTATGAAACGACGCTTAAAATCCATTTTATTTCGCTGAAAACGATCCAAACAAGTTTGAGAAATGTTCATTCTTATGCGTTTTTGGCCGACTGTTAACAAGTGCGGCACCCATCTTGCAGGAAGCTTTTTCATCTGTAGTTCTTCATGCAAAATTAAATGGACTCGATCGTTTGAGATGCCCATGATATTAGCTATTTCACGCACTTTTATTCGTCGATCATTTAATACCATATCATGCACTTTGGCTACAATTTCTGTTGTTGTTGCTGTTTTTGGACGTCCACTACGTGGTTCATCTTCAATGCTTGTACGACCACGTTTAAATTCAGCAACCCAATTTTTACTGTTGCATATGAAGGAGCACCTTAACCTAACACATTCACCATATCATTATGAATTTCTTGTCCCAATAAACCTTTTTTATGTAAATATTTAATGACACCACGCATTTCTAATTTTTCCATTGTAAAAAAATCGCGGATGCGTCTTTTGTGAACACCTGTTTCTATATGAAGGAGTTGCCAGATCGAAACAAAATTTAACATGTGTTCATAGCAGAAATGAAAGTTTCCAAAACACTTAACTTTTTTCTGTTTATACCGCGCTTTTTGTGCTAGGCTAAGAAGTTTCCGAACCGCCCGTACATGTATTGATTTGTGTGAAAATTTAGATTTTTATTTTTGTTTTACTTATATTTTATTTCTTTAAAATTAATTAAAATAAAATGATTTCCCAAGATAGCAAAATTTTTTTTATTTAAAATAACAAGAAAAAAATACATGGGGAATACCCGTATGACATGAGTATAGATAAATAGAAAAAATCAGGACATGGGAAACAAGTTTCGCTTAAAGGGATTAAAGGTACCTAGGAAAAAGTACACTTTTTTGAGTGTCTACTAGGGTGGAGTGAAATTCAAAAAAAAAAAGTTAACCTCGGAAAGAGATGTAGTCTGGGGTCCTAAAGAGGGGAAAAATAAAGAAAAAAATTTAAAAAAATTTTTAGGGGTCGCGCCACTCCCTCGAAATTTGCAAATTATCGCTATTTTGGCGTTGATTTTAGAAAAATCCTAAAAAGTTTTATGTCAATAAATGTTTGCAATAGCGTAAACAATGAAATAAGGGCATGAAAAAATTTAAAAAAATTGTTCTCATTGTTCAAAAATTTCAAAAAGTAAAATAAGTCAAATCGTCCCTTTTTCAGAAAATTGACTGAACAATGAAATCGCCACCAAAGCTACAAATATTAGTCGATTATCCTCATATTTGCCTCAAATACTTTTGTTTGGGCACTGAACAAGCTCAAACTTTTAAATTTCGAATAAGTTAAGTCGTTAATTTTTAGGATTTTTCTAAAATCAACGCCAAAATAGCGATAATTTCCAAATTTCTAGGGAGTGGCGCGACCCCTAAAAATTTTTTTAAATTTTTTTCTTTATTTTTCCCCTTTTTAGGACCCCAGACTACATCTCTTTCCGAGGTTAACTTTTTCAAATTATAAAAAAAGCATGTTTTCACTCCACCCTAGTGTCTACTCAAAAGTGGAGCGTACATAAGATTCAGGCTCACTAAATTGAGAGCATTTTGCCTTTTATTCCTTAATGGGATGAAGGAGAAAATTGAAATCTTCCAAAAGAAAAAGTAAAATACCAATTTCCTTATCGATCTGTGTTTTTTTTTGTTCGATGTTTTTACTTGGAGTTGAACCTGGGTTTACTTAAATATAAGTCGTGAACACTAACCATCACACCACGGCGGTCCAGAGTTCTAGTTTATCCACATCAGCTTAAAGAAGATGGACATATCCATACCTTGTAGCCCCGAGGTTCCAAACAAACTTATGTTGAAAGAAATGTCCTGTCTAAATTCAAATATATCGTGTTTAGAGTTGGCTTCAATTTGTACTTGGGCTTAAAAGGAAGTGCCTTATGCTTATTTGATTCTGTGTTACATGAGCCTCATGTACGATTGTCGTGCACACCGTGTTCTACAACCATGATCTCTAACATTTCTTTTAAATCCCAAAAATACTTTACATTTCCCACACCTTCAATCAAATTGTATATAATTCATTCTAGGAAAAAGCAATATTTGTAATGCGCTTATTTTTCTGATGACGATGACGATTGTATCTTTGTTAAAACAAATTTCGTTGAATACGGTGTGCTGTGCTGACACCATCCCCTATTTCTGCACCCCAATACTTTGTAGTCCTTCGGTATGGATGGTGACCCTCTAAAACAATTCCCCTGCAGCCACTCCCACGATGTGATAATAACCCACCTAGACTGCGATGGGGTATGAGTAATGTTTGTTTAGCCAAATAAAATATTAATGTCTGCGTATTTCAAAAAGAAATACGAGCAAAACAATGAATGATGAACACAAATGAAAGTTCGTACGAGCGTACCAAAGCAACGAGGTAATTTATCTTGTGAATTTTTGATGAACTGCCACATGTTGCGAAAATGAAAGTGATATCCTGAGCTGAAGAACTCATTTTGAGACACAAAGAAGAGATAATATATAATGTATAATGCAGCACCACTTAAAGTTGTATAAACTAAATTTAAGCCAAATACGTATAGAGCAAAGTTGAAACAAAAGTTTTGCCACAATTGATGAATACTTTGGTGCGATATGTTGTTCGGCGGTCACTGCCTAAAAGTATGCAATATTGTTATTAAATTACACTATTCCCCAAATGTATGCAATGAAGTTATAGCAAAGCCAGCGCATTTTTGATATGCTGAACAAAACTTCTATAAACTATTATTTTAGGTTGTGGCTAGCAAATGTATTCATGTTGAAATACATTTGCCTTGTCATTATCGCACTGTGTGCCAAAGTCATTTTAAAACTTGGACTACACTGGTCAATACTAAATTTGCGGCAGAAGGTTTAGTAGTCAACTTTAGTGTATTAGAGGCTGCCGTTCACGACTCTTCGATTTGCCAAATTCGCTCTTGTTTAAGTTATATTCACATAAACCTTTATTTTCGGATTTGTTTTTTTTTTGAGTAAAAAGACCCCTAACTTGAGTGCAGTGTTTATAGGAAAAATCAGCAGCCCCAAATCAACTAATGTTGACTATCAAACCTTCTGCCGCTGAAGTTTTTTTTTTAAATATTGTAGCCCAGTGTTATTGGTACTCTATTTCGGATAAAGTTGCAGGGTGGTTTCATGATGAAATTAAGGAGACAATCATAAAATTTCCCAGGTTAAATCTTTTGACGACCTCTGGTTTTTTGACAGGGCGGTTCCGATAACTAGAATTTGACTTTACTTTTGCTCCTAACATTTCGACAACATTTGCTATGAACCATGTATTGCAACCCCTATTTTAACAACAAGTTAAAGTTTAAGAGTTTGCGCATCCTAAAAATGTTTTTTAAAATGCTGTATATGTATAGGGTGGGCCATTTAAAATTTGAATCGGCTGTAAAAAAAGGACTGATGATTTTTTTAAATTTCTGTTTTATTGGAAAGGTTGAACTTAGTTATTCAATAAAGGATCACTATACGATTCGCTAAGTTTTTGCTTCGCCCAATCGTCTGAAAGTTTTTGGCAGGAGATGAAGAATGTTACCTAAAAAAAATTTTCAGATGAAGCTCATTTTCATCTCGGTGGCTATGGCAATAAGCATAGTTGCCGCATATGGGGTTCAGAGAACCCACACGTGACTATTGAGAAGACAATACATCAACAAAGAGTCAATGTTTGGTTTGGTGTTTGGTGTATCATTGGGACATTTTTCTTCAAGAATGAACAAGGAGCTGCCGTTACCGGCAACGGTGAACGTTAGAGCGGCATGCTCAACGATTTTTTGTTTCCCAAATTACAAGAGAATGACATGGACGCTATTTGGTTTTAATAAGAAGGGGCCACATGTCACGCAACAATCGACATTTGTAAGCATTGTTTTTGAAAATCGAATAATCAGCCAATGTCAATTGATGATGTCAATTGGCCACCTCGGAGCTGTTATTTGAGCCTTTTTGCATTATTTTCTGTAGGGAGCCATTAAAGATAAATGTAACACAAAACATCCAGAGACATTTAAAGCGTTGAAATATGAAATCGAAGTTGCCATTAAAGAGATTCGACCCGAAGCAATCGAAAATGTAGTATCAAGTATGGTTGATCGGATAAGGAACTGCAGAATCAGTTGTGGTGGTCATATGAATAATATTGTGTTTCATTAATAAAAGACAAAGTTCAAACTTTCCAATAAAACCAGAAATTTTAAAAAATTACCATTCCTTTTTTTTACAGCCGATTCAAATTTATAATATTAAATTGCCCACCCTGTACATGTTTTAAGTGGTGAACAGAAACCAAGGACCAATTACAATTTCTTCAAAACTTTGTTATTACCTTCTTAATAATTTTTTTGTACCAAATCTCGGCAAATGGTTTAAAAAACCGAAAAATAATAGCTTAGGGAGATTATGACTGTTTCTACATCATTAATGATAGAACAAAAAGAATGTCACTACAGATTAAGATTATAGACAAACGAGGTGTTTATGTGCGGTAGTTTTCGAGGATAATACTGCTTTCTATCTGTTCCAAAAAAAACACCATAATGATCTTCACTGTAAAGGTTAGATACGGTTTAATAGATTATCACTATCGAAGGCCATGGGTAAAGCCATTGTGATACTCTTTAAATAAGACAATTTAACGAGGTAGAAACTCCTGTTTTAAACTTAAAGTAAGGAAAACGATTTATAAGTATTATGTGAGGTTGTCCTTGATTTTGCTCAAGATGTCAACGAAACACTAGCAGTCTTTGTAGTTGCACCAAGTACGCAGCTACCCGCCAAAAAAATTAAGGTTGGGGTGAAAATATTCGAAAAGCAACATACTAAAGGGTGGTCAACTGAAACACACGATGTTAGTTGTAAATAAAACAACAACTTTTCAGAAAATTATCTTAATATATTTTATTATTATAGAAGGATCTATGACAATTATGTGTGAAACAAAGTATCGGCTAAATGATTGACACGGCTTCGGTGGCAAACCTCTGTCTGATGGTCATATTTTTAATGACTCTGAGAAATATTGGAAGTTTAATGTCGTTAATATGCCGAATCATCTCATCCGTTAGCTCTTAACTTTTTCTTGGCTTACTGATGGACACTTTTTCTTTTCAATATCCCTAAATAAAAAAATGACCGAGGGTGTCAAATCACATGATGGTGGAGGCCAATTAACATCGCCCCCGAGGTGCGATAACACGGCCATTGAATTTCTCACGCAAAAAAAAACATTGTTTTTTTGGCTGTGTGGCACCATCCTGTTGGAAGCACACATCGTCCAGGATCATATCCTCAATTTCTGTCATCTCGCGACAGAAAACATCATTTACGGTAATTGCTTGTCCGACCTCATTTTTTAAGAAGTACGGCCCGATAATGCCTCCAGGCCATAAACCGCACCAAACAGTTACTCTTTGTGAATGCATTGGATTTCCCACAAACACTCGTGGATTCTCATTTGCCCAAATGCCGCAATTCTTCTTGTTAACGAAACCACTGTAGACTTATTTGCTCGATTATGCTGGCCAAAAAAATTGCGGGGTGCACGAATTGCATTTAAATTTGAACGCCCATTTTCGTAAATGGCTTCAACAATCTTAACGCGCAGCTCAATTGTGTACCTGTCCATGGCTGAATTTTTCAAACACTGAAACAAAGAAATGTCAAATTAGGTTGCGCCATTAACTTGACGTTAAAGTGTAGCTCACAATTAACATCGTGCCTTATGGTTAGACGACCCTTTGGTTGTGACACAAGAATATGATGGTCCCCACAACCATGCTATGATCCCTACAACCATAATATTGTTTTACAACAATCATATAGCCAACAAAAGTATGATGCTCTTCGAATATTGTCACCCATAATATACATTTCGTGTACCACGTAGACGAGAATCCCTTAACGAGATAGTAGAAGATATAGATCGGGCCAGTGCGACTTAAGGCGTATGTAAAGGCAAAAGGCGGACATTTGGAATAAGTAGATTCTGCATTGTATACCTAGGCCAGGGTTGGCAGAACTAGGTGACCATATAAAAGTAGAAAATCCCATAATTTGATAAAAAAAAAAAACTATATAGTTTTTTTAATGGACTGATATGACATCTAAACTATAATTTAACTTTAAAATAAAGTTTAAAACATTTTGAAATCTTACACGTACTCGTACTTATAAATAGTTCTTGTTCAACTAAAGGGTATTAATTTATAAATAACTAATTTAATTTAACGTAAAAAAACAGAGCTCAAAGGTCATCTTTTCTCAAGCTAAACATAATTTATGGTTAATGGCACATATCAAACACAGTTTTAAAAGTTAAAAGTACTTAAGCCTTTTAAACCAAACCAAATTTACCTTTTCGTACAATATGTTGGGTGAAATTCACAAATGTGGACAGGCAATTATCTTTTCTATTGGGTGGCATATCAAAATGGTATAAAACTATTTGAGTGGGTTGGATTATAAATCGGTAGCCAGGGAAAATAAGTCATACCACTTTTTTGTTTCATGTTATTTTTGTTTATTTCTGAAATTTATTGGTGCAATGACACTTAAATCATACGAACTGTTATTTACTTAGTAGGGACATAAATACTGTTACACACGTTTTATGCTGTAAAATAAAAAGTACTGAATGTTTTTGGACCAAATATTTTTTAATATATTTATTGATGTATATTGTATCCAAAAGAATCTTCTTATTCGAAATGTCCGCCTTTTGCCTTTACACACGCCTTAAGTCGCACTGGCCAATCGTCAATAGCTGCACGAACCTCGTCCATTCGAAAATTGGCCACAGCTCGAACCAAAGCAGTCTTAAGAGATTTTTTTTGTGACTAACCTTGTCCTCTAAAACCGTCTACAATTTGTAATTCAACGGGTTCAAATCTGCACTGCCTGAGGGCCATTCTTCAGAGGAAATGAACGCTGGAAAATTATTTCGAAGCCAGTCCTGGGACGTTTTAGCCTTATGGGCCGTCACAGAATGCTGCTGGAAAGTCCATGGCTGGTTTTGGAACAGGGAATTGTTAAGAGGCTTCACAACAGCGTCCAAAACGGTTTCTTGGTATACTTTGGCCGATGTTTTGACTCCTTGTTCGCAGAAATGCAGGTCAGTGACCCCATCGTAAGAGACACCCCACCAAACCATGGCTGAAGGTGGGTGATGACCCTTTTCTAGCCTTGGGATCAGTTCAGATGCTTCCTAAGATGACCGCGCTACACTCTATCATTTTGCCTGTTAAATTTTTCCTGAAAGGTAAACATTTTTTCATCTCACCGATGAAAATTTTTTCTGTGCACCCTAAAATTTTTTTTAAAATACTGTTTATGTATAGGGTGGGCCATTTAAATTTTGAATCGGCTGTAAAAAAAGGAAAACATTTTTTCATCTCACCGATGAAAATTTTTTCTGTGCAGACGTTTGAATTTTTTAATTCTATTTTTTTTTTAAATTTTGAAGTCAACAAATGTCTGGTACATCGTTTGAAAGCCCCAAGTCTTTTATAATGATTCGACTCACAGACTTTTGCGTGATATTCATCTCACGGGCCATGATTTTCTGTTTTCGGAGCGGATTTCTGTGAATTCTTGATTTAACGGCTTTGATGACATGCGGTGTCCGAACAGAGCGTGGGCGGCCCAACCGGTGGCGGTCTTTTACATCTCCAGTCTCCTCAAACAGTTTTATGCATCGGTAGACGAACATGCGGCTAATCCCTAGTGGCCGGAGCATTTTGAAAATATCGATTTTTTTTCATTTCTCATTTGAAAAGCGCTATTACAGCGATACGGTTCTCATTATCTGACCACTACATGATGAAAGTTGAAACAATTTTAAAATCCCGTTACAGACTAACGCTATTGAGGTTTGCTTTAAAAACCCATATGACATTAACAGGGTATGTTCAGTTCTACTATTGAAATCCCTACTAAGTATATATTCTAAACCTTTGAAATATTATTAAGATTTTTTTTTTAAATATTTAGCTCGTTTCTTATTTCGGACTTTTGCGATTTCGCGATTTCAGGTCCGTGACGACCTTCATCAGAAAGCTTCGCAGCAATTGTTAAAATTTTTGAAATTGTCATAACCTGTTTAAATTTCAAGCAACTTAAGCATGGTATAATAAACAAGATGTAACCGCTATACAGACATTAAAATAGTCAGACGTACATGTCTGCTATCCTTTTTAGCGTAGATCAGTAAACATTCCATAGGCATACTCACTCCCGTTTTTAACAGAGTCCTGTTTAAAGGTCCTTCCAGAGTTGAAAGCCTTAATGGTATTGCTTAAACCTTTTGTCTTTCGCATTATTAGTCGGAGCTCGACCACAGGATATGGTAGCCGACTAGGCAGCATGAGCGATTGCAAATAACAACAGTTTTCAATTAAAGGACATTTTACCAAACGTTTAAAACGTTTACACGGAGTAGCTATTTTCAATGCACAGTTTGTATCACATAATGAGCAACTAATAGGCTGAAATAATTCACATATTCATTTTATTGTTTTGTTCGGGTTTTTCCGAAAACAGCAACTTGGCAGGCCTTTTCTTGTAGGTCTACTTTAAGTCTTAAAATGAAGAAGTCCAGGACTATCCTTCCTATTACACCTTATGTTAGCTTGAGATAAGGTATGAGACGACTGATTTTGGAGGCATGCTTGAACCACCTCCTCTTGCTGATGGGTAAACTTCAACTTTAATTTCACTTAACTACACCTTCAGTAATTTTAACACAACTCTTAGAAACTTAACTTGAAAGCTTTCAAACATTAAATATTTATTCTAAAATTTATACAGGGAAAAAAACAAAATAAATATAATATTAATTTCATATTACTTGTTAGCATTTCCTTCTTCCTTTTTGTAAACACTCCAATAAGTCATACTACACTACACTCGTGGACAATGCCGGAGGAGGCGACCAGCACTCTAGCACAAACGTTGATTATTTTAATGAATACCCAATGAACCCACTGTTCAAATAAGAGCAACATTGAGGTTTTGCGTAGCATAACAACAGCCGAAAGATATGCCATGGGAATATGAACATCATGTTGGCTGTATAATTTACTTATGACCAATGCTTGTGTACACGCTCATACAGAAACGAAATAACCCACCACTCTTCATGCATTCACTACATACAAAAATCCATACTCACACCATTCATTTGTTGGTGAATGCATATTTTTGGGGGTGTCATTTGCTAGCAAACTGAAGTCTACTTTCAGGCAGCAGAAAATTTTTAATGGAGTTTCCCTCAGTTATTTGTTATCCCCCAGCATTGAAAAGAACTACACAAACGCTCAATACTAACACGGAGCAAAAGCTTCCCGTAGTTTCTCACCTTTCCTACACCATCATTCATCATAATTCCACTTTTCAAACGAGTATAAAAGAAAAGTTTTTCCACGTTCCTTTTCAGTGGGGCTTTGAAGTCTTGTGTGGGATTTATGTGTGTTGGTTTATGACGTTTTTGTGAAATTTTCAATTCTGCCCTGTACAAACTCCTGCTGTGTTTGCCAACGACGTCAGGTGTTATTATAAACGCGCTTGGTTGTATAGGAAGACAGCCAGACTAACTGGCAGTGTATGACGTGATAAATATCATTTCTTAGCGTTTTTAATGGGGGGGGGAAAGAATCATAATAGTAAATTTACTTACCTTACCTATTCGAATGAGTCATGTTGATTCCGGGGAGCAGTTCTTGAAAATAGAAAAGAAAAAATTGTATTAATAAAAAAGAGAAGATCAATCTTCAATAAACACAAGCTTAAGTTTGTGTGTGCTTTAAATAACCACAAGAAATTGAAAATGTGTCTAATGAAGGTCGGACATGAAAATTGTCGAATGTAATATAAAGGGTCGTCTGTTCTCACTCAGCATAGCCATAGGTAAAAAATAGTTGCTTGTACAATTATGGCTGGATCGAGAATCGTAAATATTTAATACTTTTTCAAATTAAGGTTTCCATGGCATTTTCAAAAAAAAAATCTAAACTACAATTGAAGGACATCAAGGGACCTTTGAATTCCCATCTTAAATGTGGTCAATGTACACATTTTTAAAAAATTATTGGGTATCTACAGGGTGTCCGCCGGGAAGGTATACTACTTTGTTTTGCCGCCATTATGGTAAACATTAGTCTTGGCAGTTCATATTTGGCAGTCGTGAATTAGAGACGTGGCAAATTTATTATGGAAAAATATTCGATAAACCCACGTGTTTTAATCGTTAAAATATTTTATCAAAATCAATCATAGAGTGCTGTGACGATGAGAAAGTTACGTGAAATTTTTGAAAGAAATAACGTGACCATAAAACGCGCTATTTACCGTGTAGTGAATGATTTCGAAGAACTAGGGTCTGTAGCTGTAGCTGATAGGCTACGTTGTGGTCCCAACCAAGATCGGCTGAAAACATTACTGCTGCTCAAGAATTTGTTCAAAACAATCCATCAACCTCAGTTCGACGCCGTGCTCAGGAACTTGTGTGCAAATGTAATGAAAAATGTACTCAAAAGGGCTCGCATTTATGAGGCTAACAGATTCAGACATTTATCTGATATTCCATACATAATTGCCGACATTAAATAAAACATTTATCAATATAAGTTCATTCTCTTTCATTTAATCCTTCCCGACGGACACCCTGTATATTTAATTTATTCCATATCCTAGCATCAGCATGATCTAGTCTATTATTTGGCGATGTTCATGATTTTTAAGTCGCGGTACTTTTTTCAGAAAATAAACTAAACTAATAAAAAGCTTGATAAGTACAACTCATTACCATTTGCATTACCAGGTAATGGCGTATCATTACCCTCAGCATGAGGTTTAAGCAAAAAGTAATGATTTACAAGTACTTGTACTAAAACAGGTTGACAATTCCTTATTTCGGCCGGGAGAAAGCTTTTACACTCTCCACTATCGATAGGGTTCCAGTATGGCATTGACAGTATTGGGGAAAAAATTGGAAATTACCTAGTTTTCGGGGCACTATGGACAACCGGCCCATAGTTCAATATCTCCAATTCTGCCAAATTTTAAAATCGATGTCACATTTCGATTCGCAAGGCAATTTCATTGTTTTTGAATCGTCTCATGCCGATTGTTGAAGGGGCCCAATTTTTGCGTTCTTAGGGCTCGTAGATACGGACTACTCGGCGACACAGGACCTTAGTAATAACGGTTAAGGCCTCAAATTTCTTCGAATCATAAAATAAGGTCAAATTTGGATTTGAGACGAGATGTCATTGTTTAGTAATATCCATATGTTTATGGTTGAAGGCGCCCGATTTTTGGGTCCCTAGGACCCATATGGGCCGTCCTGATTCCTAAATTGATACGGATCAGCGATTTTTTCCGGGTACCCATTTTACTAATTCTGGATATAGGACTATGGAGGACTTCAGTGAAATCCCAAAACTAATATCATATTTTGATTTGTGTAAAAATTTTATTCTTTTTGAATACGCATATGTGTATTATTGAAGGAACGATTTTTGGCTCCCGTAGAACCAGACCTGAAATTTTGACAAATGATTTAAGTCAGTCTATATTTCGATTAGTGAGATAATTCTACTATTTCAGCGTTTATTTGCGAAAGGACATATATTTTAAGGCATTCTAATTCGTGATGAAATTTTATGTTTTTAAACCCATATCTCCATAGTTCAAAGAGACTAATTTTGGGTCTCCAGGCTCTATATGATCCTGTAGTAATCCCAAATTGGTCACCTCTTAAATACTCGTATGTGTACATACATGGATTTGTGAGAAAAGTTCACCGTTTCTGGATACCCATATGTCCTCGAACATTAGAGGTTAATGGTTGAAGTTATAATACGGATCTTGAGAAACGCCTTTTTAGTGGAACGTTGAAGCATCTATGCCTTCCACTTCCAAGAGAAGATGATTAAAAGGTAATAAAAAGATTTCAATATCGTAAATGTCAAAAAATTAAATATTAGGCCAGTCTTTTTTAGTCCCGCAAAGGGGAACTTTTTGCCTTTTTCCCGATTTTGTTCCTTTATATATCTTTACTATATCCGGTAAGAAAGAAGCTCTTTCCGTAAGGACTGATAATGCTTTTAACAGACGAACGGATGGGCATGGCTAGACCGCCTTAGAATTTTATGACGAACAATAAAATACACATTTAATATACAGGCTGGTCCAGCCATAATGCACGATGTTAATTAATTTGACATTTGTTTGGTTTAGTGTTGGGCACACATTGAGCAGTGCGTTAAGATTGCTGAAGCCTGTTTCGAAAATGGCATTCAAATCAAAATGTGTTTAGTGTACTTCGTTACGACTGATTATTAACAAGCCGATGCATCCACTAAGAGTTACTGCTTGGTGCGGTTTACGGGCTGGCGAAGTCACCGCGCGTACTTCTTAAAAAAAAAGGTCGACCAATCAGTGAATAGTGTTCGCTATCGCGAGGTGATGCTGAATTTCTTGTAGACAGAAATTGAGAATATGGACCCGGACGATATGTGGTTCCAACAGGATCGTGACACTTGCCACACAGCCAACGATACCATGGATCTTTTGCTCGAGAAATTCAATGGCCGTGTTATCTCACCTTTGGCGATGTTAATTGGCCGCCGCAATCTAATGATTTGACACCGTTGGACTTCTGTCTTTGGGGATAATTAAAACAAAAAATTGACGCCAGCCAAGAGTTATTCGAAAGCTAACAGATGATATAAATTGACACATTATCGACACGAAACCTCCAATTTGTCTCAGAGTCATTGAAAATATGGACCATTGCACGCAGAAAAAAAGTATGGTTGGGGTGACAATATTCAAAGAGCATCACACTATTGTTGGGTATATGGTTGTGGCACAACAATATTATGATCCTCTGAACAAAAGTTTGATTCGCATACAACCATACTATAATCCCCACAATCATATTATAATCCCCACGGCCATTATGATCCTCATAACAATATTAGGATTCAAACACAACAATAGTTTGATCCCCACAACCATAGTATGATTCACACTCAACCACAATATGATTAACCAAAATATGAAATATACTATGGTTGTAAACCCCACAAGAGTGATTTATTTATCCGTTTACAAATCTTACGCCTTTAATTTACGAGTATTAAAAATATTTCAGTTAGCCAAATCTAAATCAGTTATTTTCAAAAAAAATTTAATTTGCATATAAAAAGTTATATTTTTGAATAAGATCCGTAACAAAAACAGTGTTCCAAAAACCATATTGATATTAAACAAAATTACAGTTATACAGTATGATTGCCGAAATCATATAATTGTTAACATAAACCCAAAAAACAAAACTTTTCTGTCACCAAACATATTTAAATTGTAGCTACAACTATGCAACAATACTATTGTTACATTATAACAACACTATTGTCACATTTCAACAATATTAATATTGCCACAATCATACTATTGTCAAAATGTAATTCAAAACACAATACTATGGTTGCGACCAATATAGTTTTATTGCAGTGAAGATATTATTGTTGTTGTGACCATATAGTAACCAGATTTTTTCTCTGAGTGGCGATAGAGGCATGCCTGCGAAGCCGTGGCGAGCATTTGACCGACAATTGATCTTTCTATCATCATAATAAAAATTATGACATTTTTCTGAAACCTTTTTTATTTTTTTCGCAATTAATATCCTGAGTTTTAGTAGGACCATCCTTTCTAACCGACAGATGGTTATTTATATCCAAAAAAAGTAATTATTATTGACCTTTACTTAAATTATTCCTCAGAACAAGTTCATCAATTGTCAAATATACCTAGAAGACAATTACACTTGACTTAATTGCCGCAAATGCTATTATAATTACTACATCAAATGATGTTATCCTACCCACAACCATCTTTATAAGCCTTTTTTTCTTTAACTATTTTTAGTTAGCACACGCGTGGACTCAATAGCCGGCACGTGGATCCACTACAAAAGCACAATAATCTCGAATGCTCACCTTTGGCAAGTAGGCATGTGCGGTTCTTTTCTTTCTATCTGTTGTTGTTGTTGTTGTCATATACAACAACAAACATGCGACAACTTAACAGCTTACGAATAACTGGAAATATATAACAATTTTCCTAAACCGATAACCATAAATACGTCATTACGGAAATGAGCTTTGGCCAAGTGTAATTATAATTACTGGTTCTACTCGACTGAACGAAAACGAAAAGCATTCGCCAGTTGAGGTCTTCATGTTTCACTGATTCAGGTGGTAACGTTGGCGGGGAATAGAAGTTATTTTTTTTGTTTTGCCTGGGCTGAAAAGAACCACTTGAATTGCACGCAACAAAGGCGTGGGGGTTCGTGGACGATGGGCGTTAGGGCAACCTTTGGAAGCAATTCATGTTTGGCTCTATTGTGTTCCGAGTGCTGGTGCTGAATACAAAAGCCTTCGTTAAAGCTAAAGTTTCATTTATTATTATTCCTTTCTACCTTTTTTATGTGAACAAACATGGAGAGAACGACAACGACAACAACGGCAACAGCAAAAAGGAGTCATTAAATTTTCATGACCAAGTGGACTGAATGGCAAGCGTGGTAGCCGTCGTCGCCGGCGTCTATGAATGTTTCGAGTATGCGAGCATTGTGTATTTTTGGGGGTGAAAGTCAACTTAGGCCATGTACGAGAGGACGGGAGCCTTGTTTAACAGTTCGACAAAACTTCGTTGCATGTTACGTATCGAAGACTCGACCCCAAACGTGCGCCACACTTGAGTAAATTATCACAACTTTTTTTTTGTTGGTCCTTCGTTCGTTCGCTCTTCCGAGATCCTCCATGTGGGGGTACATACAAAGCACAGTGGTTGGAAAGAAGACCTTTTTGAATTGAACACCACAAAGTGGATCTAATAAACAGAAGAGGTAAAGGTGTTTTAAGGTATATTTGCGGATAGGGTATCTCTAAATTGTCTTCCACGCAAGGACCTTAAAAAAAGGGAAAAGGCGATATGCAGCACATTTATAACAAATTTAAACAAAAATTTTAAGCTTTGTTTAATAACTAAGCGAACCACTTCCTAAAATGTCAGCTAAAACACTCCAACTTTCTCCTCATTAAAGAGGTGTCCACGCCATACGTCACCATGGCACACAGCTGATTAATGCCCAGTCTTACGTGATTATTACCTACACGCAGAAAAAATATATGGTTACTATGTGATCACGGCAACAATAGTTTATTCTCAGCAATAAAAGTATTTTCGTCGGAACCATAGTATTATTTTATGAATTAAATTAGACAATAGCATGATTGTGGCAACATTAATATTGTTGAAATGTAACAATAGTATTAATGCCAAAATTTAAAAATGATATTATGGTTGTAGCGACAATATATATATATATATGGTTAGTGCGACAAAAGTATATTTTTTTACGTTTTATGTTAACAACAATATGATTACGGCATTCATACCAGCAAAATCTTATTTTTCTTTATTTGAGTATGGTTATTAGAACAATATTATTATTACGTACACAATAATAGTACTTTTTATATGTCAATTAATATTTTCCACAACAAACTAGTTTAGATTTTTATAACTGAAATATTTTTAATAAATGAAACACTTACGGTTTTTAAACGGTTTGTTAAATAAATCACTCCCATTATTTTAAATTTCAATTTTCAATAATTTACCTCGTAATATCTCTAGTGTTGAATAACAAGTTAACAACATAACCCAATCCTAATAAATACTTTTGGCGATCAAAGTATAGTTGAGAGGGATTATACTATGGTCTAGGGAGCATGACATGGTTGCGTGTGAGTGCTACTATGGTTGCATGTGAAACATACTATGGTTGTGAGGACCATAATATGGTTGAAGGGATCATAGTATGGTTGAGTGTGAATCATAATATGGATATAGGGATCATAGTATGGTTGTGTAAGAATAACACTATTGTTATGAAGACCACAACATTGTTGTGGCAATCATGGTATGATTGCGTGTGAAATTTTTTTCTAAATGTAAATGGCTTGAACCACAGTACGCCATGGCACTGGGGTAAGCTACAAATATACTGGAGAACACTAATTTTAGGATTAGCTATACGCCCATCACTTTCCTCTTGGTGAGTGGTTGAGTGCCATCTTACACCTCTGCTACTCTACTGGAAGGTTGGTAAAAAGTCAACTTAGGCCAGTCATAGCCATCCCGCAAAGCATTCACATTAATCGCGATTTAGGTAATAGAACACAGCAATCGCGAAACTCCTCCAAGTGCCGTCCCATTTGGTTAAGCTAAAACAAAAATTCCGACATCGTAGCACATGACTACTTCTAATTTGAGCCTCGTACTCTCTGACTGCACGCAGAAAAAATGTATGGTTGTGGTAACAATATTCGAAGAGCATCATACTATTGTTGGTTATATGGTTGTGGCACAACAATATTATGATCATCACAACAATAGTATGGTTCACACATAACCATACTATGATCCCCACAACAATATTATGGTCCTCGAAACAATAGAATTATTCACACACAACCATACTATGGTCCCCACAACCATATTATTATGCATACTCAACCATAGTATGATCCTCACAACCATAGTATGACTTACACACAACCATACTATGATCCCCAAAATTTTTTAGGATAGGAGTGATTTATTTAACAGTAAAAAAAACATTTATTAAAAATATCTCAGTTATACTAATCCGTAGTTTGTTTTGGAAAAAATTAATTTACATGTAAAAAGTACTATTATTGCGTAAGATTCGTAAAAATACCATTGTCAAATTAAAAAAAAGTACCATTTTGCCGGTATGATTGCTTTAAAAATATTATTGTTAACGTAAAACTCATGAAAACAATACTTTTGTCCCACCAACCATATTTATATTGTTGCTACAACCAAGTTTTCATTTTTAAATTTGGCAATAATACTATTGTTAAATTTCATCAATATTAATGTTGTCGCAATCATACTATTGTCAAAATGAAACTCAAAAAACAATACTATGGTTGCGACGACCATACTTTTATTGCAGAGAACATACTATTGTTGCCGTGACCATGTAGTAACCAAATATTTTTTCTGCGTGTGGTAGCATCAAAAACTAGCGCAATAATTCGTTCCATATTACCTACAAACATTAAGGATGAATAGGATTATCCGAGATGTAATTTCTATGAATCACCTTAGGCAAATCAGGTTCCCTGTGGGCACCAATCACAACCCTTATAAAACAAGTGAAAATGTCTGCAGCCTTGAGGTCCGTGTACCCTACTTTTTGTCTATGTATGAAATTTTCATTGTTAATTTATATCTTCTGACAACATTCACCGGCAAATTTACTACGTTAACTCGGTGAATTTATTCGGGTTTATTTCCCCCTTTAATTTACTACTACGAGGGCTGCTACATATATTTCTGGCCTAATAATGAAAATGCGAATATTTATCATCAAAAATTGTTTTATCAAGTCTCCAGCATGATTTATACTTATACACTTTTGCATGCGCTTAAACCAATTGTCGAAGCACCTTTTCCACTCCGATTGAGACACCTCCAAAACATGGTTTTTGAACGCTTCAACAGAATCTTCCGGCGACGAAAATCGTTCACCATCCCTTTTTTCTTGATGTGCGGGAATAAAAAGAAGTCATTGGGTACCAAGTCAGGGCTGTACGGCGGATGACCCATTAATTCGACGTTTTGGTCGGTTTGAGCCGATTGTCATGGTGCACAATCATTCTTCTTCACATGTTCGCTTTTTGAATTTCTCCGAAGACTTTAGGCAAACAAATTGAGGTGTAGCACTCAGACTTGACCTCCTACGTTGCCCAAGCGGAACAGTCGCCACATGACCAGTTTTGCCGAAGAAACAGGCGACCACTTGCTTCGAAGTGGTTCTTCCACGAACAACTTTCGTTGGATATGGCTCGTCTTCGAAAACCTACACGTTCGATTGCTGTTTTGTTTCGGCTCTATGCATAGATTCATGATTCGTCACCTGTGACGAACTTATAAACGTCTTTAGAAGCACCGCGATCGTATTTTTTCAAAAAAAAATTTTGCACCAATCGACACAAGGCTTTTTTGAGCGATTGTCAAATTGTGCGGGATCCAACGAGAATAAACCTTTATTTCGGCCAGGTGTTTATGCGATATCGGATGTATGCTAGTGGAAGAAATGCCCATGGATACCTCTATCACGGTATGTCACATGACGATCCTGCATTATCAGTTCACGCACGGCATCAATGTTCTCTGGCACAACGACCGTTTTTGGACTACCTACGTCTTTGAGCGAGTGTCGGCCACGATTGAATTCATTAAACCAGTTTAGGATGGTGCTATAGGATGGTGCTTTATCGCCATGCAAAGATTTAAGTTCATCGATGCACTCTTGTCGTGATAATCCACGGCATAAGTTATAGAAAATGATCGCACGAAAATGTTCACAAGTTAAATCCATTTTTGTGACAAATTAATTTTTTCAAGTCACTGTAAACAACACAAATGATGGTCGTACGTCAAAACATTTATGCTACAAAATGTCAAACTTTCCAATGAAAATGTCAGATGGCGCAAGGCAACACTTAGTGTTGCCTAGGCCAGAAATATATATAACAACTCTCTAGCATAAGAAAATATTCTGTGATTTATTTTTTGATCTTTTATTATTTTTACAATTATTTAATTAATTTGTATTTTATGTCGAGCATTTTCAGTGGCGTTTAAAATATTTTTCATTAAATTATAAATGTAAAAATGACGAATTCATCAATAATTTAGTAATTAAATTCATCTCTGAAGAAGTTGGAAAACACCAACGAAACATCGACTAGAAAAATTTAACAAATAATCTTTTTGCATTGGGAAAGAAGACCTTAACAACCAGCCCAGAATAAATCTAAAAAAAAAGCAAATTAAACTACAAAAAGTTCAAAATTAAGTGAAAGCTAAATTTTATTGAAGAAGATCGAATCGGTCTGAAATCGGGAAGAACCTTTGCCTGGGACTACAAACTCGTAAAATACGCGTCAGGTTAAAGAGAGATAGTTATCATTTAAGAGCGGTAGGTCCTCAAATTAAGATAATTATTGGTCGTCCAAAACCAAGGTATATGAAATTTTAGCACGATCTGGTTTATTAACAGGAAGACCTTAAATCGTGATGGACCTTTGTGTGGCTGCTATTAGAAACCATGAAAATGATTAGTTTCTATTTAATTAATGGTATTTGGTCGCTCGTAACGTTCCAACTAAAATGTTGTCAGTATCTGAAGTAATGGAAGTCCCAGCTCCGTCTCAATCCTGATTTATCCGCAAAGATAAGTCGAAATAGGTTCATTTTTAAGACCAAAGCTTTAAGACACTTGAGTACAAAACTCTGTTTATTTTGTATTTCCTTTGTCAATTTATATCACCTGACAAAATTCAATGGCAATTTATAACATGTACTAGGTGAATTTCTTAGAGTATATTTCCCCTTAAATTTGGTACTATTTTTACATTTTTTTGGGTACATGAATCAAAGAGAAAAAAATTAAAAGAGATGTCATCGGAGAATTCTAGCAAGAGATGGAGTCAATATTACACTTAGCGCTTAAGAAGAATAAAATAGCAAACGAAATATATTAAATCAATCCATCGCTCCAATTTTGAAAAATGTCTTTTAACTTTATGTTTGAGTTGATTGATTAAAAGATTTACTTATCCCCATCTCGACACATGAAAATTTCGCTTTTGGACGATTTTTTAAGTAAAACTTGTAAAAAGAGTAAAAGTAGTAAAAAATAGTATGTACTGGTTCACTGCTTTTATAACTGTTTCTAAGCATATTTAATAAAATGGAATTTGTGGAAAATGTGCCATGTGCCTTCAAATAATGCTGATGATTCCCTTTTAATCCTCATTTGATAGCACATTAACACACAACATGCTACCAATGATAAATTTCAAAGCGTAAAGGAAAAACTCTTAATTTTTGTACAAAAGTTCCGCAGGAGGCTATTCAATTTCAGATAAACGGGAAATAACATGCAGCAGAGTTCTCGGGAAAATATCTTGGGGTGCAAACTCTATTCCTAAGCCTAAGGGTTTGAAAATTGACTTAGAATTGCCCCAACGGTCGCATCACAATTTTCATTCCTTGTCGGTACTTTGCAATATAAAGTGAAAATCTTCCCATGATTTCTAAACTGCGACATGAATGTTATTTCAACTATTTCCAGGAATTTAGTGCAACAACCTTTTGCAACCACTGTGGCGTGTAAGAGTGTAGGTGCATTTCTTTCGCTTAGCTTAAACAGGGTTGTTTTGAATGACCTGTTTACAGGTCTTACAATTTAAAACCCCTTGTTCGAAGTTACGTTGCCATAAATAAAGTCAAGTGTTGAAACGTGTTGGTAAGTAACATGAATAAAATGAAATTGGTAGAAATTCCATTTTATTCCTGGTGTATACATGTTTGTATATGTATAATATACAATGAACTCGTATATATACATTAAATGTTTATATATGCCAAAGCACATAACACAAATTTAGAACGCTTATATACTTATTTTCTGAGAATCTTGAGGTAAATTTTCTTTTTCGGCATTTTCCTTCAAATACTAATTAACGTAAAAGTTTCCTTGTGTTACAGCCCAACGTCGTTATAATCACACACGTACACGTGTACGTACACTCTGAAGAAGAATAATTGTTTGTGTGTGTGTGGTGGAAATTTTCTTTAAAAAAAACACCCTCAGCGTTTTTGCAAAAATAAAAAGGCAAAAGAAAGTATGCTTGATTTTAACTTTCGTCTGATGTTTGTTTTCGTGTGTAGAACGAAAATTTTCAAACAAACAAAAAAACATTTTCCTACGCCCCCACCCACCACAGTTCGGTTTCTTGGCTGTTGTTCTTTTTAATCCTCGAATAAGACATTCTGTTTGATATTCCGCACATACAGCGTTGGGGAGTTCTTTTATTTCCTTGATGGTGCTCGTATTCAGGCTCGCTGTTGGGGGTTGTAGGTGTGGGTAAGGAGTAGAAAAACTTGGGAAGTGTTTCAGGTGTTAAAATCTAACAAACGGGGAGCTTAGCAACAGCCAAAGACAACCAAAAAATAATGCAGGAAAACGTGTGTCTTGACAGCAGGGGCTCATAGTTCGCGGAAGGCGTACCATCTGGTTTGGCGTTGATGTTTGTAAACATAAATTTATATTGTTTTTATACATATTTGAAATAAAATCGAAAGTAATTATTTCTGAAAACATAATTTCATTCCTATTATTTTGAAGTTAAGAAACAATTTAGGAATATTTAAATTGCACAAAATGATTTGTTTTTCATTAAATGACACGAAATCGTGTGTTTGTTTTGTTGAATTTTGCCCATTGTGTTTTAGTCTTGCCACTCCTACGAGGCTGCTATATGTGGCAGAGCATAGAGAAAGGGACCTAAGGGTAAACAAAAATCAATGTTCACTTTTTTTTGATGTGGACAACATCTGAGCATCGAATGAGACCGATCCCATGCCCCCAAAGTGTTCCCTCCCAGAGATATGCGCGTTTTTTTAAACTGATGGTACACCAAAGATACACGTATTTAAATCTTTTAAATTGCTCTCCTGAACAAAACTAGTTTTTACCCTTAGGCCCCTTTCTGTTTTGCGCGTCACATATATATTTCTGGCCTAATAATGAAAATGCGAATATTTATCATCAAAAATGGTTACATTGGTTTTTGAAAGTATTCTCCAGCATGATTTATACACTTTTGCATGCATTCACACCAATTGTCGAAGCACCTTTTCCACTCCGATTAAGACACCTCCAAAACATGATTTTTGAACGCTTCAACAGCATCTTCTGGCGACGAAAATCGTTGACCACGCATTTTTTCTTGATGTGCCGGAATAAAAAGAAGTCATTGGGTGCCAAGTCAAGGCTGTACGGCGGATGACCCATCAATTCGACGTTTTGGCCGGTCAAATAGGCGCTGGATGTGTGAGAGCTCGCATTGTCATGTTGCACAATGATTTGTCTTCTCTTGTTCGTTATTCGAATTGCTCCAAAAAATTCAGGCAAACAAATTGTGGTGTACCACTCACAATTGACCGTCCTACGTTGCTCAAGCGGAACAGTCGCCCCATGACCAGTTTTGCCGAAGAAACAGGCGACCATTTGCTTCTTAATGCTTCTTCCACGAACAACTTTCATTGGATTTGGCTCGTCTTCAAAGACCCACACGGTTGATTGCTGTTTTGTTTCGGGCTCATATGCATAGGTACATAATTCTTCACCTTTGATGATCTTATAAACGTATTTTGAAGCACCGCGATCGTATTTTTGCAAAATTTCTTTGCAACAATCGACACGAGCCTTTTTTTGAGCGATTGTCAAACTGTGCGGGATCCAACGAGAACAAACCTTTTTTAACGGCCCGGTGTTCATGCAATATCGAATGTATGCTGGTGGAAGAAATGCCCAAGGATGTCTCTATCTCACGGTATGTCACATGACTATCTTTCATTATCAGTTCACGCACAATGTTCTCTGGCACAACGGCCGTTTTGGGACGACCTACGTCTTTGAGCGAACGTCGGCCATGCTTGAATTCATTTAACCAGTTTTTTACAGTGCTGCTCGTATAGGATAGTGCTTCATCGCTATACAAAGATTTATTTTGGTCAGACAACTGAATACATAAAACTTTACCATCACTTGGAACAGTTTATAAATTCTCGTGATAATGAGAATCGAATTCAAAGAGCTCTTATAGCCAATAATTATAACAACAACTACTACTTGTACAAATTCAGTTCCAGTAATCCTAATAAATAATGGTTACCGATACTTTGCTTCTTCAACCCACACTGTCGGTTCCCACTATTGAAAATATTCGGCTGAAGCGATGAAATACAGGAAGTGAAAACACCAACATTCGGTTGACAAAAAATTCCATTGCAGTGACAAATCTGTTCACTGTGTGTGTGACAGAATTTTGATTTTCGAGTCAGAAACAGGCTTCAGAACGATAAAGCGAATGAAAAGATATGCGAAAAAAAACACGTCAATACAAAATTGGGGCCACTTAAGACATCTCTTCGATAGGAATTTTTAAAATCACTCACTTGTCGTTTGATAAAAAAAAACACAAAAGATATACAAACAGAAATTGTAAAGGTATCTGCTTTTCAGCTCTAGTACCCATTGGTCAAGCCTAAATAAAAAGTGCTATAGGAAATTTTGAATTTACGTTTTGGAGAGTGTCCATATATCCATGTTAACTAAGGCCCGTTTTCGGGCACCTTAGGTCGTAACCCTAAGGCCGTAACCCTAAGTCTCCCAAATCATTGTTATTTTTTATATTTCTCGTTATATCTTCTGCATTTACAGTGGGATCCTAAAGTGTGATACACCGAAGTGTAGAGACCAAGAGAGTCGTAGAGAATCGAATTGGTCATATTTCTACTCTCACGCGCTCAAATTATATATTGTATTGTATTGAGGCAATGTGTATTTGTATGAATTTAATACCACCTCAAAATTTGTATAAATTTAATGCTACCTTGGAAAGGTACTATTAACAAAAATATTTTTTTATTAACTACTAAAAAAAACCTTTAATATAAACGTTGAGTAAAAGTCAACAAATTTAAAATTTTGGCACCTCAAAATGATTTTTTTGGATACGTCGTAGTGGATTTTTTTTTACCTCATGCCAAAAACTGGGAAATATGGTCAATTTTTTTCTCTTACAAATCGACCCTAATATCTGTATACATATATATGTAAATATATGTATACATATATAGGGTGATCCATCTATAGGTATTTTTTTTCAAAATAAAAAAAATACTAAAATTCAAATCATGTGTGCAATCTGTTTTATTCATTCGAAGGAAATTTTATGCCATTTATTTTTTGAATATAATTTCCTCCAAATGTTGGCCGCAACTACGCTTCAGGGTGTCCATTCTGATGGTGCAATTTTGGATGACTTATTCGAGCATTTCGACCGGTATGGCGTGAATGACACGCGTAATGTTGGCCTCCAAGACCTGAATCATAGCTGGTTAGCTTTCCGTAGCTCCAAAGAAAAAAGTCTAAAGGTGTGATATCACATGATCTAGGCGACCGAAAATGTTAAATTAGCTGCTCTTCGAAATTACCTCTCACAAGATCCATTGTTTGACCAGCTGTATGGCAAGTGGCATCGCCCTGTTGAAACAAAATGTCGTCAAGAATACGGGCTTCAATTTCAGGTAGTAAAAATTCCTATATGATAGAGCTATAGGGAGCAGTTGCGACCATCATCATTTTTGAAAAAATATGGATTGATAATTCCACCAGCCCATAAACCGCACCAAACCGTGATTTACCCTAGATATAATGACACCTTTTGAACCTCTTGTGGTTCCTCTTCAGCCCAAATGCGGCAATTTTGTTTATTGACGTTGTCGTTGCGCCAGAAATGGGCCTCATCACTCATCACTGAACACAATTTTTGTCGAAAACAGCGAATATTCTTGTTTTTCGTCGAACTCTCATTTCCATAATACAGTTGCCAACATTTGAAGGAAATTAAACTTATATTCAAAAAATGAATGGCATAAAATGTCCTTTCGTATGAACAATAAAGATTCCGCACTTGATTTGAATTTTAGTATTTTTTGTTATTTTGAAAAAAATACCTCTGGATGTATCACCCTATATATGGATGTATATAAGAGTATATATGGATGTATATATATCCCTTGCGATATCCCTCATATGTATTATGATTCAAAAATCTAAAACTTCGTTGAGAACGAATAATTGTTTATTTCGCAAATAAACGTTCTATTCCTAAAAGTAGGCAACACTCGGTATTCCTAAAAGTATGCAATATAATTTTTGGTTCCTGAAATATATTTGTTATTAATCATGACCAACTTTTCCGACCTCAAAAATGTGTTTAAAGCAGAGCTGGTAATTTTGACAAAGGTTTTCAAATATATTTTATATCACTTCACCTTTTCCCACAATAGTGCTGCCTGCATCCCTTATTTATGCACATAAAACAATAAATAAACATTATAACGATTAGAGAAAGCGAGAGAGAGAGAAAAAAACATAAAAATAATTTGTTTTATGATTGAAATGTATGTTAAACCAGTGAAATGTAGATGTTAAAAGCAAATACCTTTAGAAGATTGCTCGTTTTAAATAAAAACCGAGAAAACGACAATCGATAAAAATCATAAAACATCTGTTCGAATATTTATGAAAGAAGAAATTTAAAAAAAAATCGCTTCAATAACAGTGAAAAAACATTCATTTTGCAAATAAGAAAAAATATATGAAAAGAAAACGAAAACAAAAGAAGAAAAGCTATACACCTTTCGCTGCACAGAAACAACATTTCAATCATAAAATCTTAAAACAAAAGCCAAGACAAAGAAACCTAGTATTCCTAATTTGGGCTTGTTAACAACAAAAAAATCAACCGAATTTTAATATAAACTGAATGAGAATTATTGCCTAGCGAAAAAAAAAATATTGAAAATTTCTCATAAACCAAAATCAAAAAAATAATCATTGAAATCTTGTTTCTGTGTCGTTAAAGGTTGTGGCCACTAAACAAACGAAACGAAAAGTCACTCCACCCCCATCATATCGCAACACAAACGAAACCGGACGTAGGTGAAAGGACTCAAGGAGGACGAACTAAACACAAACATGTGCCTGAACTAGAAATCACAACTAAATACAAAAACCCAAGGATAAAGAAGACAAATTTAGAAATTCATTTGAAAATGGATCTTGACGCTGATAGCGAGGCAATGAAAAACTCCAGGGGATAGTAGTTGTTACCACCAGCCGTGAAAGGTCCAAACGCAGAATCACGAGAAGCGAACTCAACGATTTAGCACAACACCCCAAAACAGAACAAAAAGTACAAAGAACGAAGAAACACGACTTAGCATTTAAGAAGCTATCCTCCTCCTACTCATACCTAAGTCTACATTTTAGTTAAATAAATTATTGAAGAAGCAAAAGCGGAAGCGGAAATACGTAAAATGTCTTCGTTCACGATACCCGTCATCAATCTGGAAGTGAAGGAGGTGAAAGAGATAGTGTGGGAGAAAATCCAGGAACCCGTCAATCAACGACGCCTGGTCTTGGTGATTGTGTCCATCGCCCTGTTGTTGGACAACATGTTGTATATGGTCATCGTACCCATTATACCCGACTATTTGAGAGAAATTGGCAGTTTCGATGTGGACGAGGTTACACCGACGCCGACGCGCGACAATCGCACGGGTGAAATAATACCAGTTCATCATGATCATCATGGCCAAGATTCGGCCACGGGCATTCTGTTCGCCTCCAAGGCCATTGTCCAGCTGATGGTTAATCCCTTTTCGGGCGGCCTCATCGATAAGATTGGCTACGATATGCCAATGATGATTGGCCTGACCATTATGTTCTTTTCCACGGCCGTATTTGCGTGCGGCAGTAGCTACAGTGTGCTGTTCTTTGCTCGGTCTCTACAAGGAGCTGGATCAGCGTTTGCTGATACCTCTGGCCTAGCCATGATTGCTGATCGCTTTACCGAGGAGAACGAACGATCCCAGGCGTTGGGTATCGCATTGGCATTCATCAGCTTCGGTTGTCTAGTAGCGCCACCATTTGGCGGAGCCTTATATCAATTTGCCGGCAAGGAAGTGCCCTTCCTTATACTGGCTCTAGTGTGCTTAATAGACGGCCTCATGCTGCTGCTTGTAATGAAGCCCTTCAAAGAACAGCTAGCGCAAAGCAGAGAAGTCAAACAGGAGACCATACCCATCTGGCGTCTCCTGATGGATCCCTACATAGCCGTATGTGCCGGAGCTCTGACCATGTCCAATGTGGCATTGGCCTTCCTGGAACCGACCATATCTCTGTGGATGGAGGACAACATGACTACGGAAAACTGGAAGATCGGCATGGTCTGGCTGCCGGCCTTCTTTCCCCACGTCCTGGGTGTGGTGATCACCGTCAAAATGGCCCGCAAGTATCCGCAGCACCAGTGGCTTATGGCTGCCGGCGGCTTGGCCCTCGAGGGTCTGTCCTGCTTCATCATACCCTTCTGCAGCTCCTACAAAATGCTTATGCTTCCTATCTGTGTGATCTGTTTCGGCATTGCTCTAATCGATACTGCCCTCTTGCCCACGCTGGGCTACCTGGTGGATGTGCGTTATGTCTCGGTCTACGGCTCTATTTATGCCATCGCCGATATTTCCTATTCAATAGCCTATGCGGTGGGTCCTATAATAGCTGGCGGCATAGTGGAGGCCATTGGCTTTACAGCCTTGAATTTCCTGATAGCCTTTTCGAATCTGCTCTATGTGCCAGTGCTAAGAAAACTGCGTAACATTTATGACTTTAAGCCATTTGAAAACGAGGCGAACATCCTGATGCAAGATCCGCCAAACAAGGAATATCAGACGTATGTCATGCAGGATCAACAGCCTGTTGATGGCGAGTTCAAGAATCACTTGGAGTACGGCCAGCAATATCAGCAAGAGCAGGAGACCAGTCTTGATGAAGCCAGCTACGATTATCAGTCGCAACAAGGTGGCGGCTATCAGCAGCAGGGTGGCTACCAGCAAGACGCACAGTATCAACAGCCCTACCAGCCGGGCTATCAGGAGCAGGGCGGCAGCGGCGGCGGGGGCATGTATCAACAGCAACCCCAAGCGTCAGAGACCCGGCATCTTCCTCAGCAACGTCCGGCAAATCCATTTCAACAGCAGCAACAGCAGCAGGGTGGGCCTACGTCATCAGCAGGCGCCGGTGGTCCTGCAAATCCATTTAGACAAGGATTTTAAACTCTTGTCTTATACAAAATTAGCGGTAATTTATTTTTGTTTCTATTTTTTCGATCGTTTAGCATTGAAATTCCGTTAAACTCGTTACATTTGATTTCCTCGTTCTGTTACAACAAACCTCATCTAATTAAGATTTCCGTTCGATATTTAAAATGTTAATGTTAAATTGAAAAAAAAACAACAAAAAACTCAAAAAAAAACAAAGTGGTTCTATTACACTATAACATAGTTATCTCTCTTATACATATTTGACGAAAAGGAAGCAAAACTAAAAAAGGAAAATACTTAACAAATCTGTTTCATATGGAGTTAATGAATTAAGCAACAACACCACTTTTTTATATAAATGTATTATACACGAACAAATTTACAAAAATCCCCCTTTTGCCCCCTTCGAGTACTCCCCCAAACTTAGAGGTAAGTTTTTTTTAGTTGTATGCTCTAAACGTACGTCTAAGTCCTAGGATTATAAGCCAGAAACCAATTATCAGAACATATCATGAAACCTATACATAAGAATGAAATATATTATAAACATATACGATATATCTACATATAAGTATACTTATATATAACCACATGTTTGCTACAGTTGTATGTATAAATGATAATTTGTAATGTGAATATCAGTGGACAGGCTTTCGCGGCACACATTATTTTTTAGGTATTCGAAATGGAAATGAAAAATACTCATAGCTTTTGTTTTTATTATAAAATTAAGTAGGATATTCTATACGTATTGAAATTTCCACCATTTTTGTTTTTTTTAATGTGAAGGAAGTATTCTCAGTAGAAGATTTTCGGAAAGGTTATATAGATGCAACAAACCAAAACAGCACCTATGAAATTAAAAAATCACTTTAAGCAGTCATGCCCTCACGAAAGACAAAACATCTTTTCGGTTTAGGAGATGCAACAAACAGCTGAACGTTAGAAAAATCACATAACGCAGTCATGCCATGAGGCTAGGCAATAAGTCTTCATTGCAGTATTTTTCGTATAAACAGTTCCCTAAGAATGTGTCGTATACGTAATATTAATTATTTAATATAAATCATACGCTCCATGAATTAACAAAAACTATTTTCGGATAGGTTTGCGAGATGCAACAAAAGAAATGAGCTTCTATTAAATTTAGAAAAATCACATAACGCAGTCATGCCTTGAGATTAGATAAAAAGTCTTCTTCCCATGATTTTTGATATAAACAATTCGCTAAGAGTGTGTTATAAACGTAATATTAATTATTTAATATAAATCATACGCTCCATGAATTAGCAATAATCATTTTCGGATAGGCTTGAGAGATGCAACAAAGGAAACCAGACTAGGGTCTGGTAATTTAGAAAAAATCTCATATAGCAGCCATGTCATTAGGTTAGACAAAAAGTCTTTTTCGTATGATTTTTGGTATAAACAATCCGCTAAGAGTGTGTCGTGTACGTAATATTAATTATTTAATATAAATCATACGCTCCATGACGCAACGATAACTATTTTCATAACTTTTCTGATCTTGGGTATCGATATCGATTTCTTACTACCGATGCTGTGCTGGAAAAACAAAACGAACAATATCTCATTACCATCGACATAAAGTTACTCGGTACAAAGGAATCGTTATATAAAAATATGTTAGGAAATATTTCACACAAATTTTAAAACTCCTATTTATATGGAAACATTTATTGAAAACATTAATAACCAGTATTAGTATTGGAACTAAAGTACACGATGCTAAAAGTATTTTGGTCGTGAAATGAAAAATTCCAAAAATAAAAGTCAACAAAATGTTAAAAAAAAGTCTGTCAAAAAATGAACTTTCAGCATTTGCCGAAAAACTGGGCATTTTCAATATAATTCTTAGTAATAATACACCTGGTAAAAGGCATATCGTAAGACAAAACTAATTTTTTAATTGAGCCCATATGCTTTAAAAACTTACCCTATCTGATTTGTTTCTGGAGACGTTAGACAAGTACTTGAAAAGCTATTTATGACTGGGTTTCTTGTTTCTTCAATCAACATTCAACATTTCAATACAATTCGATAGAAATTTGTACAACGCTCTTAAGCTTATATATTAAAAATAAAATAATAATATTACACAATATGTACAAAGATGTAGCAAATTCAATTGCATCAGAATCCTCGGGATCCAAAAATAAACCATCTTCTGTAAAATGTTATTATGGCGCTTACGTCTTTTTAACGGTTAGGGCTCGATATGTCTTACACTTTTATAGGGTCCCAGAAAAAACAGCAGTGGAAAAATAAACCCTATCCAAAAAGCAATGGGCAAACACATTTTTGAGAACTACTTATACGGCTAAAACAAAAAACAATCATTGTAAAATACAAATAATATTTTGTTTCATTAAGAATAAAGCTGAAGAGATTAATAGCCAGAAAGGTACATGCTAAAATCTAGCGTATGAATAATATTAATTTATTATTATAAATCATACGACACCAACAAATGTCAATACCACATTATTTAATATCCACATGGGCAACTTGCAACTACCAATTTGCTTGGGATGCAACACAATCATAGTAAAAAGATCGCTTCATATCTTTAGTTCCTTGCACAGCCTCATAAAATTTCAGAAAAAAAGTAAAATATAAAATGTCGAAGAACTCGTAAGTTATCTCGAAAACTGCAGCGTATTCTAAAACAGCAAAGAATATTGCCAGAGCCAAAATATGAATCAGTAAATGCTCTTAGAACAATTAAAAAACTAAAATTGTTTAAAAAAATCTGTCAGCATTAAGACATGCACAGAAAGCCTGAGGATAGATTTTCGCACAATATTTATAGCAAGCATTAAAATATTTTAACACATTTGTTTCTTCGGTAACGAAAACATCTGGTCTTGATCCATGTTTAACTTACAAAAATATATTCTGTATACTTTCTACACATTCTTCAATCTTTCGCAAGCATAAAATACTTAACATTGCCTGTACTACATTAACAATTTTGCTGTTAAAACAAAGAAATATCAATATCCACTGAATCTAAAGGTCTCAATTACAATCCAATAACTGTCCTTATTGCATCTAAACGTTTTGAAGCATTCCTTGTACCAAAAATGATTTAAATGTTTATATTTAGCTTGTTTATTTCATTTCGGTCTTTGTTTTAAAACACTTAACCAGGATTAACCGATTCGATCCCTCCTGCATCTACATTTTAAAAGAAGACAAGTGTTTAACAAAAAGGCAAAGTGACTTCAAAGTAATTTTAAAATTTCAATTAAAACATTCCTTCCGAACAAACTTCACCTGAGTGTTACCACCTCCTTCATAACTCCCCGTGAATTATCAAAACTCGCCATATTCTATTCGTATACATATGACTAGCAAATTTATTTCAAATATTTATGAATTTGTGAATATATTTTTTGAATTGGAATCAGTAAAACAGAATCTCAAAATTAAAAAAAAAAACTATTCAGCAACTATTCAATAGAGAAAAGCTAAAAAACCAAAGAAGCTATAGAATTTAAGAGCAAACAAAAATCGTATCATATCAAAGAAACGAAAATACACGATATTTAGTCTGTAAGTTTTAGGCATAGGCAAAAAGTTGTAAGTCTTGAGAAATGTCTAAAGATTGTAAAGGCAAATATTTTACTACCACATATCGTAGACATATCAGAAACACTACAAGGAAAACAACAAATCTAAAGAACAAACATTTTTCGGGTATTAGAATAAGTCTATGATCATTGGACATTTTTCAAGATTTAACAGCAAACAATTATTCAGTTGAATTTATGTAATTTTCAGTTTGAACTGATTACCGAAACTCACAGGAGTGGTTTGGAAGCACAAGAATTATTAATTCTCTTTAAAGATCCTCTTATGAAGGAAAATGCTCAAAGCCCAGGTTTGAGTATTCAATTGTTAATGGAATATCAAGCTAACTCTCTTATACCAAAATATATTTAAACAAATTATAATGCAATTTTAATTTAAATTACATTTAAACCTTATTGAGTATGGTGAATATTAATTAAATAATATTAATCATACGCTCCCTTGAATATCTATGTCATATGAGTTAATACAACTTATATGCCACAAATTTAAGCTTATAGGTAAACAATCGTAAACTTATATGTATCTTATATGTATCTTCAATTTAACTTATTAAAACCCCACCTTTAAATTAAAATGCTCAAACTCCAGTTTGAGTATTTATTTGTGGAAAAATATCAGCAAAAATTATATAAAAAACATATAATTTAAAATTTAATTATAGTGATATCTTAACTTAAATTACATTTAAACTTTTATGAGTATGATTATTATTAATTAATTAATATTAATTATACGCTCCCACGACTATCATATGTCATATGGCTTGACTTCGCGACTATTATGTCAGTTAAGCCAGGTTCAAACCTGGTTAAAAACATGTAGCAATTTTTCGGCGGTTTGCGACTTTACAAGTAAGAGATTTATCTCTAAGCCATGTAAAAGCTGGCATTCAACATTAGGGTCAGGTCAGTGAGTAAAATAATTGAATCGTGCACAGCTCCTTTAAATTAAAATCCTCAAACTCCAGGTTTGAGTATTTATTTGTGGAAAAATATTAGAAAAACTTATATAAAAAAATATTATTTAAAATTTAATTATAATGATATCTTAATTTAAATTGCATTTAAACTTTTATGAGTATGATTATTAATTAATTAATTGATATTAATCATACGCTCCCACGAATATCTATGTCATATGAGTTAAAATTACTTATATGCCATAAATTTGATCTTGCAGGTGAACAAAAGAAAAAAGGACACTTACAGCGTAGACATACGACAGAGTTAATTTGCATTAAAAATTCACTAATGACAATTAATATTTAATTGTGACAGACGACAATATCTGCATTTAGGTAACTGCAATTAGTAAACAGCTCCTCGATTATAAACAACTGTTTGTCAACTATTTTTTGCCATTTGCCGAAATAAAGTGAATAAAAGAAAGCTGAAATTACTTTTGTCGAAATTGGCTTACAATGTAAAAATTGTAAATGCACTACCAATCATAAAACTGAACAAGTTGCTGCAACATGCAATCACATTTACTTCGAAATAAAGTGAATAAAAGAAAGCTGAAATTACTTTTGCAGAAATTGGCCCACAGTAAAAAATTTTACATGCAATACTAATCATAAATCTGAACATGTTGCTACAACTTGGGATCACAGTCAGACACTCTGAGCAAGGCAATTGTGGAAATTTACATATATCGAGCCCATACCGCAAAAAAGACGTAAGCGCCACTCGCTTTTTAATGAAGTTAAATAGGAAATTGTACTCGTACAACCCTCTTAAGCATAAGTATTAGAAATTTAATATAAACATTAACAGAGATAAAGCAAATTCAATAGCATATTAAAAAATAAACTTTTATATTTACAAATTCTTTCGAAATCCTTCAAAAAACCCTCTCCTGTAAAATTTTTTTGTTGGCGCGTACGTCTTTTTCGCGGTTAGGGCTCGATATAATATTTTCGAGGAGGATATATTTCATATAGATTTTTTTAAACGACCACAGCAGCCCTTTTTGAAGCGTGACGTCTAAAAACAGCCGCTGATCGTGAGTACAGCGGTTGTTTACGATAAATAGTGACAGAGTTGCCAGATTGTAATACCTAAATGCAGTATTAATATAGTTTTATTTTGTGCATTTGTGCAAAGAAAAAATTAAATCATCACAAAAAAGAGTGAAGAAACAGTGAAAGCTCAAAAAAGTGTCATTTTAACCTTAAGAGTCATCAACGACAACGTTACATAAAATACATTTCAAAATAAAAGATTCAATTTTTCTGTTATTGTTGGCCTTAAGGGCATAAGCAAAAAACCGATAATGGTATTTTTATAATTTGTTAAATTTTAAATAATCCAATATTAAGAACTGAATTACTGAATTCTTCGTTTATCATATTTTTAACAAATTTTCTTTTGTAAATTGGCGGCTTTTTGGGTGACTGTAAAAGGAATCACCCTACGGGTCATGTTCCTGATTCAAATACAAATATCTATAGTTTGGATGACAATACCTTGAAAAATTTGTTATGAGTATTTGTAACGGAAAAAATCGGAATTTTAAGGAAGCGGCATAATGAAGCTTTCTTTTGGCTGAAAGTTACAGGAATCAGCCTACAGGTCATGTCCCTAAAAAAGGTACACATTTCTATAGTTTTGATGGCAATACCTTAAAAAATTTGTTATACAGTGAGTATTTGTAACGGAATTTTAAGGAAGCGGCACACTGAAGCTTTGTTTTCTTACTCTGCGTTTTTCTTAACTTCCGGTATTTCAGACTACTTAAATATATGTTGGAAACATTCAAATGGTTATGATATTGAAGTGTCGGCAAAGAAAGTGCCTGTCATGTATTTTATGTACATTTTGAACGTTTATTTCAAGGTTTTAAAGACTGCCGGATGTTCAAAAATACACAGAGTAAGAAAAAAAAAGCTTAAGTGTGCCCGGGCCTTTTATCAGAATTATGTTGAAGATTTTAGGATTATGGCGTTAAGGCAAGTACAGAGCCTGCTGATAAATGTTCGCACAATATTTATCGTAAGAATAAAAATATTTTAAGATATTTGTTTCTATGAAAACTAAAAAAATGTCTTAAAATATCAGAATTATGTTGAAGTCTTTAGGATTATGACTTGAACAGGTTTTATTCCGATTTAAAACCTATTGTTTTTTCTTTTTCAGAATCAACTAAAAAATTATACGTAAAGGGTAATTCTCAGTAGTTCAAATGAGATTTCCGTATAAGTCATTTTTTGTTGTAGACGAAGTAATAGTTACCAAAGACTGCCGAAGAAAACCCCGGGGTGACAGCCCTTGGCCGAAGAATTGGTCTTTGGGTCAATCCGGTCCACAGAACCGGCTGTCGTGGTATTGATAGTCGTGGGATATTTTAGTATCTTCTTCTGATGAACATTTTAGTTGTTCATTGGAACTAATAAAATATAAAGAATAAATAGCACTTGGAGATAATATTTATAGCAACTATTTTACAAATAATATATTAGCTTTTGAAGCAAATCCTGGTTGTTATTACAGGAAAATTGACAAAATATTTTTTTCTTTTACGTGACAGTATAAACATTTTCAATTGTTAAAGATTTTTCTAAACAAATCTCTGCATTCATATATTTTGTTTTTGAGAGAGTACATTTAAAGTGTTTCTATACCACAAAACAAGTGAAGTATTTCGGTAAGAAAGTTCGTGTTATTCTTAACATAAGACCCAACCAAGGTAACGATACATATCAGAGTCGCATGACTCGCCTAGTAAAAATTACCAAAAAGTGATATTAAAACTATTGCTATTTAAGGTTCTATTATAGATTATTATACTCTTTATATATATAACTATACATATATATCAAATCTATATATATATCAAAATATATATACACACACACTTCTAGAATATTAGGAATTTTATTAAAAAGAGAATAAAAAACTGCACTGTATTAAAAGAGAAAACATGAAACAAACCCAAAAAAAAAATTAAGCAAACTTAACAAAATCTTTTTAAGCTTTTAATGAACTATTTTTATTGTGTAAAAAACTATATATTATTGCATAAATGTATTTACAAATTTAGTACACATGTTAATTTTATAAACAATTATTGTACATAAACTAAATGTTAAAATAACCTACAAAAATGTATAATTTTTTTTGGTTTTGAAACTAAATCGACGTATCATATTCGATATTTACCTACCAATCAATTATATGTTTCTTGATTTTTATGACTGCAAAACAAAATGAAAGCAAAATGATTTTGAATGACAAGTGTAAATGCAAAGAAAATAAGTCAAAATCTAGTCATTAATTTCCAACTGAATGCAGAAAGAACAAATTCAATTAAAAAGTTAGAATGTGTACCTTATAATTAATATTTTTAAAACACATATATGTGTACTTGTAACCTTACATTTATATATATACTCGTACATACATTTACATATATGCATTATATGCAAAACTGTGTTGTTTTTGGTACATTTTACATGTCTTTGTTTTGTTTAGAGGTAAATGATCTTTTTTATACATACTCGTACAATACATACTTATACATATAATATATACATATGCCAACACATGCATATACTTTATGGTTAAACTAGCGTTATTTTATTTGCAATATTGTCAATATTGAGCGATAGTCGACCAAACGCCTGCTTAAATTATCAGTGTACACCATTAACATATCAGATAATACGGCCATTTAAGATGAAAATTAACTTATATTTAAAACTATAAATTTGTTTTTATATATACAATAATATATAGACAAACATCTATACTTTCTGAATAATTGAAACAAAATATTCATGGTTTTTCAGTTTCGCCTTTGCCAGTTTTATTGAAACAGCAGCGTTTAAAACTTAATTTTCGAACATTACAAATTTATGAAAAAAAAATTCATTACATTTCATATTATTTTCTTAATCTTAAATATTTAAGTATTTTCACCTTTAAAATAATGGTTTAAATTAGGGTGAAATAAAAAATAATCGATTACACAATTATCGTTATCGAAAAGGCGTTAGAACATTACAGATTTATGATATCAGCCCCAAGAATAGTCATTTTATATTATTTTCTTAATCTTTAAATCCTTTAAAAAATGGTTCAAATGTATTGAAACAAAAATAAATGATTTCACAATTATCGTTATCGAGAATTATCGCTTATGAAATTAGCCGCAAAAAAATTAATTTCATATTATTTTCCTAATCTTATATTTTTAAATACTTTTCGGTTCCAAATGTATTGAAACAAAAATAATTGATTACACAGTAATCAGGCAGTAATTTATAATTTTTTGTACTCGGCCTTTATTTTAAATTCTACTTAATAATTGGAAAACTCAAACTCGATGCCAAGGTGCTTATTATTGTTATATTTTTCATTATTCAAAATATCGTTTGCTCTCTAAAGAACATCATCAGGATTCTAATAAAAAGATCTTACAGATTCATGATGATTTTTATCAAAGAGGAACAAAAAATTGAATAGTGAAATATATAACAAAACTAAAAACCTTGGCCTTGAGCTCGATTTTTTAATTAATTAGTAAAATTTTACAATTATCTTTATTGAAAAGGCGAGAAGAACAAATGGCCTTAAGGTTAGAACATTTTAATTTTTTAGAACATTTTAAACTTTAATATCAGCCTCAAGAAAATTCATTAAATTTTATATTATTTTCTTAAATTTTTTTTTTATAAATAAAGGTCGAAATGTATTAGAACAAAAATAATCGATTACACAATTATAGTTATCGAAAAGGCTAGAAGAACAAATAGCCTTAATTTTCGAATATTGTAAATTTTGTCGCAAAAAAATTCATTAAATTTCATATTTATGTCTTTATTTTTGATATATTTCATCCCTCTTAAAAAAATATTCCAAATGTACTTTTTGAAAAGGCGAAAAGAACAAATAGTCTTTTTTAGACGACGAAAAGAAACAATAACCTTATGAAAACTTGCACCCCGTCTAGGCGGAAACATTTATTTGAAGAATCTGTTGTAGACAAATTTTCAGCTTTAAAAAAATAAATTAGATGCTTTAATTGGTAGGGTAATGAATCTATATTCTGTTTGGTCGATTTTTTTTTTCTTCAGAGAAGACCTCATTTATAAATAGAAGAAAAGTTATTTGAAAATCGCTACAAACCAAAAGTGGATGAATTAGATTCACCCTGGACGAAGCTTATATTTATGTAGGGTTTTGAACTTATGTCCAGTATAACCGACAATTTTTTTGTCTTTAGAGTAGAACGTTAAGTGCAACAATTAAGTTTCTGTTAAATTTCAACATGCTAAAGTCTACAACTATTTCCTAGTCATCAATTTCATTCTGTCAAAGTTTTTTTTTAACGATCGGTCCATTGTTTTGAAATGATTTTGTTTACAGAGAACTATAGATAATTTGTGCTAAACCACCTTTATTTTATATAATTAAAACTATTGGCAAGGGAGTTGTTCTTTTATAGAGTTTAATCGATTAATTATCCAAGAAATTCGCTAATACAGGGTGTGGCTAAAGTAACTATAATAACTATTGAATGGAATGAAAAAAACCAAAAAAAATATGATAAAAAGAAAGTTTATTTTATGTTATTTTTTTACATTAATTATGAAAAATAATATCAGTTAAATGAAAACCGTTTTCTCTAACGCAAAAATGTGCTCTTTTTATGGCATTTTCCATAACTTTGTTGAGTGTTTCTTGTGGTATACGATCAATTTCTTCTTGAATGTTGTCCTTTAGTTGCTGCAAGTTTTGGGGCTTATTCACATAAACTTTGTCTTTGAGATAGCCCCACAAGAAACCGTTCAAGTGAAAATGCGCTTCGTCGGTCATCATTAAATTTGACAAAAAAAATTCATTTTGATCAACGAGATTTAAAACTGCTCTAGCATATTCCAAGCGCAAAACGAAGTCCTCAGGATTTAGTTATTGGACTAGTTGGATTTTGTAAGGGAAGAGGTGCAAATCGTGTTTTAAAATTCGCCGAAGAGTGCGGTCAGAAAGCTGCAACTGGGAAGATCGTCTTCTCGTTGATGTCTCCGGATTTTCTTCGACGCTCTGTCGCACAGCATCAATATTTTCGGCCGATCTGCCAGTTCGAGGTCTGCCCGTACGTCTTGAATCTCCACCAGTCCCATATTCAGCAAAATTATTCACCAACGAACGAATGGTTGGACCCGTTGGAGCAGTTCTTACACCATAAAATCTTCTGTATGCACGTTGAGTATTAATTATCGAACGATGATTTTCAATGAATAGAAAAACAATCTTAGTTCTTTGCGCAATTGTATAGCGTTCCATTTTTAAATATTCTCCCAAGTTTAATTTCTGAAATAGGAAAAAAAAAAAGTTAAATACTCGCAAGCAAAGAAGTTACAATTGTTTTACATCATATAGTAACTTTAGCCGCACCCTGTACAATTTCTGGGATAATTTTTCAGTTTAAAAAGAAATTTCAATTTAATATATTTCAGTTACTTTAAAAATAATGGTCCAAATGTATTAAAAAAAATAATCGATTGCATAATTATTGATATCGAAAGGGCGAGAAGAACAAATTTCCTTGTAAAATCGTTGGCCTCTTTTACACGGCGAAAAGAAAAAACAACCTTATTAAATCTGGCACCCTGTTCAGAAGCTAAGATTTATTCTGTTGTAGGAAAGAAATTTCAAAAAATTATCGCCTAAGCTAAAACTTCCTCGTTTAAAAAAAATGGCAAAACAATGTTGTCAACATTAAATAAAGGCACGATTTTTGGTTCCAAGAAAAAAACGCTAAATTTGTATAAAATCAAATTGTCTCTAAAACACTCCGCAATATAGTAAAAGACAGTTGTTAAGCAGGTATCGCCCCCAGGAACTAAGTACTAGGCTTTAGAACTGAAATATAGGGATACCATCTATATATTTCAGTTCTAAAGCCAATGCCATAAATTTCGTTTTGTTCGCAAATTAAGTTTTTTACAAAATTTTTCCACTCATCTATTTACTTGACAAACCACAAATTTCCTTTTCATCATGACCTTCTTACACCTATACACAAAGTCATATTTATATAAAAATAATACATAACTATTCATGCATATAAAATCAACAATTACAATTGTGTTTGATTATCATTTTATTTAACAATAAAAGAAGAAACACAACAATCGCATGATAAAACAAAACAAAAAGACAAAAAAATCTCCCATCAAAAAGTTTCAATTAAACAAAAAAAAAATTAACAAAACATTAAAAACAAATATATATATATTGAATACCAAAAAATATAATATGTATATGAATAAATGAATATGTAAAAGAAAATATGTAAATAATATTAATGACAAAAAGAAAGAAATAAATAGGAAAAGAAATTTAAAAAAAAAATAAAGAAATAAAATAAAAGAAACAAATAAATAACTTCACAGTTAAACAAAAGAGCACATGAGAGTGAACGTAAGTCGAATGAAAGGCGATACTAAAAGGCAACAAGATAAAAAAGCAATATTTTAAAAGTAGTCCGACAACAAATATCACTTAAATAAAAACTACATTAATTCCATATTGCATCATTTATACCAAACAAAAAAAAGCATTTAATATAAAATCATATTTAAACACAATTTCATTTATAAGTTGCTGTACAATTTTGGCTCAAAATGCAGAGGGAATGAAAACGGGAATAAAAATAAAGAATCATCAGTTCAAGAAAGATTATTAAATTTTCTTTAAATTTATTTCTCAAATATTCAAACAATGCAAATACAAAGGAAACACCGAATCTAGAATTAAGCTCTGGAATAAGCCGGTTAGTCCAAGTGAAATAACCGGGTTCCCGGTTATGCAAAAACGAATGTTTATATTTTAAAATGGTTCAATACTTAAAGCCTCTGGTAGAAAATGTTTTAAAAAACAGGTGTAACAGAGTTGAACAAATCTTGTAACTCTTTATAAAAAAATTTACAATTTGTTATTTCTAGTTTCCTTTTATATTGAATTACATTTAATTTTGTAATATATATACTCATTATAAAAAAATAGATGATTTTAATAAATGAATTACATTAAATTTTGTAATTTGTATACTTATTATAAAAAAAAATGAAATGATTTAAAAAAAACGCCTGTTTAACAAAAATTTAATAATGTTTCAAAGTTCCGCTTCAAGAAATATAAAAAAAATCATTTTATTTGTTTTTTTTTCATATGGATAATTGAAAATAAAATAATATGATAGACAAATTTAAATTTTAAACATGCCGATGAATGAACGTAACTAAAACTGATAATCAAATTGAGTTTTAACTCTTTCGGAACAGAATTTTTTAAACAAAGAACATGGAGAATTAGAAATAATAAAAGCATTTATGCATCATCAAAGATCTACAAAACATAATACACAAATATAATACAGCCAGTTTTAGCCTTTGAACACTTCATGACTTCTCCAAACGTCTGGAAAAACACCAAGGATGCCCATAATAGTACAGGATGCGGTGTTTGAAGTGTTACCAATTGAAAGTGTTATTGAAATTAAGATTGTTGGTATTTTTAAATTGAGTTTTTTTCTATTATTTAAAACATAGTCGAGATTTCTTTTTAAAATTTTCAATATATCCCCCTTTAGCTTTCGATCGATCCTTTCAAGAAAGAAAGTCGCGTTCATTCTATTCTCTTCGCTGAATAGCTTTCTTTAATAAGTCAATACTGGTGTATTTTTTTTTTGTTAGAACCTTGAAGTCCAGAATACCCCAAAAACAGAAATCCAAAGGGTAAGCATCCGGTGAATTTGAAAGTACTGTTCAGCTGAAATTTAGTGAGGAACATTGTATTTTAACCAGTCCTAATTCAAACGTTAGTGCAACGTCCTGTTGGAAAGTATCGGGTGATCAATCAAGAGGTATTTTTTGGAAAACAAAACATATTTAAATCAACAGTGGAATCTTTACTGTTCATTCGAAAGGACATTTTATGCTCATTATTCTATGAAAATAATTTCCTTCAAATGTTGGCGGCAACTAAGCCTCAGGGAGTCCATTCTGAGGGTCCAAATTTGGATGACTTGTTGGAGCATTTCGACCGGTATGGCGTTAATGACACGCGCTATGTTGGCCTTTAAACCCTGCTTTACAGCTGGTTTGTCAGCATAGACTTTGGACTTTACGTGGCTCCAAAGAAAAAAGTCTAAAGGTGTAATATCACCCGATCAAGGCGGCCGATCACCGATCCAAAACGTGAAATTAGCTGCTCTTCGTAATGACCTCTCAATAGATCCATTCTTTGAGCAGCTGTATAGCAAGTGGCACCGTCCTGCTGAAACCAAATGTGGTCAAGATTAGGGGCTTCAATTTCAGGTAGCAAAAAGTCCGCTACAATGGCGCGATAGCGAGCACCATTCACGGTTACGCTCCGGCCTTGATCATTTATGAAAAAGTAAGGACCGGTGATTCCACCAGCCCATAAACTGCACCAAACCATTGTTTTCTCTGGGTATAATGGCATCTCTTGATTGGCTGCTCTTCAGCCCAACTGCGGCAATTTTGTTTATAGACTTTGACGTTGAGACATAAATGGGCCTCATCACTGAACAAAATTTTGGTCGAAAACAGCGGATGTTTTTCGAGCTTTTGAAGAGCCCGAACACTGAAACGGCGACGCAAAGGAACTTCGTTAGGTCTTTCCACGATGAATTGCCAAACAATACTGAAATAAAAAAAAAATAATCTTAAAACAACTCACGCGTAATCTGTTGAAAAACGCTACTGAAAAAATACCTCTAGATTGATCACGCGTTATAAATCAAAGTAGAGTATAGAAGTTTATTTCAAATTTATAATATATTCCTCTTAAGCTTTCGATTGAACCTTTCAAAAAAGAATGCACGAATATATAATATATTTAAAGGAAGTCGCGTTCATTCTCTTCTCTTCGTTGCGGAGATTTCTTTAATACGTCAATACTGGTGTAATTTTTTGTTAGAACCTTAAAGTCCAAAATACCCCAAAAACAGAAAACAGAAAAGGGTAAGCATCCGGTGAATTTGTAAGCCACTGTTCAGTCGAAATTAAGTGAGGAACATTGTATTTTAACCAGTCCTGAATAAAGCTTTAGTGCAACGTCGTGTTGAGAAGTATAAGGCCTATTATCGGATATGTCCGTAGCAAAGGCTTAAGTGCTCGTTCTAAGACTGATACACGGTACACAGTTGCATTCACTTTAACACCAGGTTCCAGAAATACCAGTGGAGAACGTCCATCGGCGTTTACTGCGGACCAAACGATGGCGAGAGTATGAGCTTGAGTTCTGGTGATCAATCTTTGCTCCAACTTATCGTACGATATCTTTGCTAACAAAATCCGGTCATTTTCTTTGCTTACGTACTGGTCTATTGGGTAATTTTTCTCGTCAGGTAATTGGCCGCTGGCGTGCAAGCGTTTTATCTCCTTTGCTCTTTGTAGTCGTTGGAGTTTTTGCTTAGGTCTAAGGTTATGCACATTTTCGATTTTATAAAGCTTCACACCGAGCTTCTTTTTTTAAATATCCAGAACGCTTCGCTCAGATATTGCGAGCCAATTTCCTACCACTCTGCCTGGGATTTCTTCCATTTCTTGCCTTCACCTTTAGGACCATTTCTGACGAAGTTGTTGTTTTTTTCGGCTGCCGCCATGCCTTTTTTAACACTACAACTCTCCTTGTATCGTTATAATTTATTTTTTAATTCTGGCATTCATCATTTGGAACCTGAGTATATGAAAATTTTCGTTAAGTTAAAGTATACTTACGAAGAACATTTTTGATTAGAAAGGTTCTCCAAATTAATGTACATTTACATCAATTTAATGTAAATTTTCATCAAATCCATGTACAAGTAAATTTCGGTGAACCGGTAAAATTTTTAAAGCGTTATTTATTTTCTAATAGTTGAATGAGCTTAAAGATATTTTTTTTACATTGTGTGTAGTTCCCCGTGGGAGAATCGTGATTCCCATATTCATAAAAACTTTCACTAGATTTACCGGAGGAGTCAACAAATAATTGACGAAACGTAGGGTAAATGTGAATTAAAAGGAATTTTGTCTACAAGATAATGTAGGTCCTATTAGCTTAAAAACATACACACAGAGAATCTATTCGATTTTAATTTTGTATAGAAAATCTAGTGAATTTTTATTTAATACAAGTTTTAGCTGTAAAACTTTCTAAAATAAGTTTTTTTTAAAGTTTTTTTTTTAAATTTTTTTTTTAAATTTTTTTTTACATATTTCCCTACCTCTGTTGAGTAAAATTGTTAAGCAGTCTAAAATTTTTTTTCATAATTAATCATAGCACACAAAATATGGTTTCCCAACATCAAATCGGCACCCAAACTAGAAAAATAAAATAGACCAAATATGCTGTATAATTTAAAGCAAAAAAAGTTGAAAAACAAAAACAAATTTACAGGAACTCCATTAAATGAAGGTCACCGATATACTTGCATTGCATGATTTTATATTAAAAGCAAACAATAAACGAAAAAGGACAAACAACACTTTAATGAAATCAATAAAGAAAAATTATTGCAAACCACCAAAGAAAGAGTTTAAAAGCCCAAAAACAAAAGAACACGAAAAATAAAAAAATTATACAAAACAAAAATATTGAAAAAAAAATTAATTTAAACAAAACCCAACCAGAAACCTAGCAAAATAAAAGCAACTAAAATAACGCATATAAATCTATAAAAAATATTAATATATAAATAAAATAAAATTTAAATAAATAAACAAAGAAATAATAAAGAAAACAAAAACATAAATAATAATAGATAATATAATAATAAAAAAATTATAACAAAAAAACCTAATTAGCCTAAGTTATAGTTATAAATAAAAACGTATAGACAAAAGCAAAAAAAACTACATTTAATCAATTTATAAAAACAAAAACATACATATGTAAAATAATATCCTGCGTAAAAAAATTATAATTTTTTTAGAATAAACAAAAACAAAACCGAACAAATTATCAAAGAGCCGGCAATGTGTAATATTTGTGAGGTAATAATAAATTATTATGCCCCCGAAAAAAGAAAGATAACCTAAAACCAACACATAATTATATATATACATATATAAATATAAATCTAAATTAATTAAATATAAATATTTAACCAATAAAGAATGTAGTAATGCAATACTATTAGCAAAGGTTCTACAAAATATTAGTTCAGTTTGCAAAAGCAAGAATACAGAATGATACAAAAAGAGAGCCATTAGGCTTATGGAAAATACCAAATCTAACTTCACGCCCTAAACGCGAGAGGATCTTGAAGAAGTTCCATAGGCCGACAGGCTTAGAAGTATTAAAACACTTAATGCTACAGCTGTTGCCTAAACCCATACATATACAGCTTAGCCGTAAGTTGTTTCGGAGGAGAAGTTAAGCTGGCCATTCAATGTGAGCTAAACTATATAAATAATATTAAATAAATTAATGAATTAATTATAATAATGGATATGCGAATAAACAAATTAAATTAATTGAATACACAACAACACTAGTTTTATGTAATGTAGTGGCGATAAACTTATATATACTTATGTGGTTTAGTTAATATTTAATATTAAATTAAAGTCGTCTAATGATACAACAACAACAACAGAAAAAATATTGCAAAAATTCAACAAAAAAAACGAGTTAATATGTTCAACAAAATGAGTTCATATTGTTTAAGTTCTTAATGAAATCTAAAATTAGAAAACCAAAAATGAAAATCTAATAAACAAAATATACTCAAGAAAACTGAAACTATCTACAAATTTCATTCATATCATACCATTTATATAAAATTCCCCATCTATAGCTAAACTATGCCATCTTTACCTTAGGAACTAAAAAAATATTTAACTTTCAATTTCGTTTGAATTTCCAAAGAAATGGGAAGTTAAACCCATCTTGAACCCATAAACTAAATATGGCCTTAAATAAAATAATCCGAAAAACAAAAACCGCTTCAAAATTTTAACTCTAGAGAAGAGGAAACAATTTCTAAGAACTACTAAGACCATAGAATTTCAAATAAAATAGGGAGGGGTAAAAGGGGTTTACCTAATTCTCATAGATAATCACACTGGCTTGCTTCTAAAGTAAAACGCATCTTAAATCTGTCTGTGTGTTCCCATGGTGATATAGAGCGAATCATTGGTGTAAACCAGATACCAATCTGAGTAAGTGTGGAACCTAAACTGGAGGGAGGGAGAATCTGTAATCTGTTAAAGCGAATGATCAGAAAGTACCAATACTTTTTTACAGTCTGGTCAAGTGGAAACGGTCCTTGGTTGGTTTTCGCAAAGGATGTGAGTTGTACCCAACGCAGCAAGTAAAGTCTCAGGCTGACGTGGAGTTGCACATCTACGGCTCATGTACGTAAAGCTGACACAAAATTGTGAGACACATAAAGTAGAGCGTGTTTACTAGAGCGCCCATGAAATACATAGAAAACTGGAAAAGTGTTATTCTTTTCGCTCCCCGATTATTTTCTAGTATATTGGGCATCCAAAATAATATCCGTGCAAAATTTTTTTCAATCGGCTGGAAACCGGCCAGTCCGTCACGAGTTATAGCCCTAAAAATGAAGTAAAACTAGTTGCAAGCTTTGATGAGCTATCACTCGTAAGCCAGGCGACTTTCGGAAAATACACCTTAAGACTTTGTGTTGCAAATATACAGGCAAACATTTTTCTCTTACACAATTTTTGACCTAGCTATGACCCTTCATGGTGTTTTCAGAGGTTAAACTTCAAAAATGAGTCGACAGTTTTTTTCAAACATTTGTAAATAAAATGACTAATTTACGTTTGAAAAACACTGTTTATAGATTAAAATCAGCTCCCTATAAAGGATTATTACTTACAGTAAAATTGGCTTTCGTATAAAAACATATAAAATCTTGAGTCGCGCTTGAAGACTATATTTTACTCCGCACTACTGAATATAGAGAAAAGCCAAGTAAGAACAATCTTTTAGAACTCCCTGGACTAATGGGCTGGGCTCTTAATTTGCCATGATTTTTTTAAATAAGTTAATATTTAATTTCGTGTTTGTTTATTCGACCTGTTTTTCAAAAACTCTTTATCATTTTTCTTCAAGCTTGATAATATTTAAATTTTTGAGAAAGTGTTGTTTTTTTGGTAGCCATCTCACCATGTTTAAATGGGGTCAGGCCCAGTGGTGTCCAGCGCCACAGATTTACCAAATTAAAAAAAAAAACAAAAACAATTAAAAATTGCCAAAGTCAACTAAAGACTTTTCACAACACACGTTGTAAAAGAAATCTATTGATGGCTCCCAATAAGGAGTCTCTAAAGAGGAGATAAGCGTGAATTGTTTTCTCGTGGGCAATTGTGTGAAGAAAATTAAAAAACTAAGATTTACAACAGTAATTCTCATACGTTTGGTGGGAGCCTGGTCTTAAAGAGTTCCGTTTTCCTTTCAACAATGGCTACGAAGCTATCAGATGAAGGTCACACGGACCCGATATCGCGATAAGAGCAGTGTGCAACCACGTCAATCAGTGTCACTTTGCCATTTTGTTAAAAACTTGTCTTCCATGAAATATCGATGCAAGAGGTCTCGAGCCGGTTAATGCCTGTTCAATGTGCAAATTAAAAAAAAAATATATATATTTTTTTGACTTCATGTCAATGCATAATGGAAGCCAGAACAAAATTGGGCCTATATAATAAAAAAAATGCTCCGGGATTGGTTGTTAGTTCATCGAAATATATTAAACCTAATTTAATCGAAATCGAACTAATGCGGCTGTTCTACAGCGGTTGTATAAACAAACGGGAGTGACCTTTGTACTATGAAGGGCCACATTAAAACGCGGACCGATATGTCCTATTTTTATCTGAGCTGGTTACTGATCAATCGTCTGTAAACTGTGTCGAACTTCATTAAGATTGGATGGCTTCTAGAGCTTTAGACATAAACCCTTTGAATAAATATATTTGTTGGAGATATATCTAAATCTAAACCGAACTAAGTCGAACTTCATTAAGATTGCATGGCTTCTAGAGCTTATGACATAAAGTCTTTTGAACATATATATATACTTATATGTGTGGGAGGTATATCTAAATATAAACCCATGTTTTACAATTTCAATAGCGTACTATATTGGTACTTTTGCAAAACTTTAACAAGATCGGAACACAATTACGACCTGAAGTATGGTTAAAAGCTTAACATAAACAGCATAAGAATGGACAGACACAGTTAAAACCAACTAGTTCGTGATTCTTATTGTATCGATATATTAAAAGTTGGTGCTAACTCTAGCACTGTGCACTATCCGGTTAAAAGGCTAGATAGGGACAGCGCCCAATATCCATCACCACTGTTGTATACACACGATTTATCGAGAGGAATTTAACAAAAATCTGATTCAAAATGGAACATTAGGAGTGGCAAGGCCTCTAGTCCGAACAAACCTTCTTAAATAAAGCCTATAAGTTATATGACAAACAACAACAAACTTGTACACTCTTATATAGTACCAAAGAGCCGTCCAACACCAACGGCAAAACGTGCGTCTACCAGACGTTGATGTGTTTGCTTTAATTTTGCTGACTTATTCTCCTTATCCATATGATAAACAAGAACAAAGCTGATCTAATTACCTCGTGGAGTAATTCACTTTTTCAAAAATAATAACAACAGATGATCATAACAAAAGAAAATACCCAAAGGACGTACTGATATAGTCTGATTTTACTAGGGTTACTAGTACAGGGTGGCCCAGAAAGACCGAAGTGGTGTGAATTGCTTATAACTTTTTATTTAAGAGATATTTTTTTAATTTTTTTTTTTTTAAATACATTAAATTTATGGGGAATATTTTTGGATTAGTTATTAAAAATGATATCCCGCAAGTGGTGGCCATATTCTGCTTCGCACAAATGTGCTCTTTCCAACACATTTTCCATGACCTTTCGCAAAACTTCCGGTGGTATGTTGTTAATTTCTTCTCGAATATTGGTTTTTAACTCCTCAATAGTCCTAGGCTTATTAACATAAACTTTTCCTTTTAAATAGCCCCAAAGAAAACAGTCTGGAGCGGTTAAATCCGGGGAACGCGGAGGCCAATTAAAATTGCTGTTACGAGAAATTATTCTTTCACCAAAGATGTCGCGTAAAAGAGTCATTGTGGCCCTCGCAGTGTGCGCTGTGGCTCCATCCTGTTGGAACCATATTTGCGGATGGTTTTCCACGGCTGGCCTTACAAAATTTTCCAACATGGCCCGATATCGATCACCATTGATGGAAATGGCGACACCTTGTTCATTTTCAAAAAAATATGGGCCAATGATCCTTTCTGAAGAAACACCGCACCAAACGGTACACTTAACTGGGTGCAATTGTCGTTGATGAAGTACTCTCGGGTTTTCCGTAGCCCATATCCTACAGTTTTGCTTGTTAACGAACCCATTTAATTGAAAATGGGCTTCGTCACTCATTATTAAGTTATGAATAAAATTAGGATTCTCTTGTGCTTTTTGCTGGAAATAAATTGCATAGTCAAGTCGTTGCTGGTAATCTGTTGGTTTCAATTCTTGGACAAGTTGAATTTTGTATGGAAACAATCCTATGGTGTGCAAAATTCGCTGCAGCGACGTTCTTAAGAGGCCCAGTTGTGACGAACGTCTCCTGGTTGATGTTTCTGGATCCTCCCGAATACTCTCCTGTACCACTTGATTATTGTCAGCCGTGTGGACAGTTCGATGTCTGCCGGGACCAGGCAGGTTCCTTACTGCTCCTTGTTCTCGAAAATTTGCAACCAGACGGTTTATTGTTGACTGAGAGGGTGCAACCCGCACATTAAATTGACGACGGTATGCACGCTGAGTCAACACAATGGACCGTTGATTTGAAAAGTAAATTTCAACAATATGGGCACGTTGTTCAATTGTGTATTGCTCCATTATAAATTATCCAAGTCTTCTTAACAAAATACTGAAAAGAAAAGAAAAAAAAAATTATAATAAAAAAGTTATAAGGAATTCACACCACTTCGGTCTTTCTGGGCCACCCGTAGATCCATTAAAACTGACAATGACAAAGCTGCACCAGTTTGGATTCAATATGCGACTTCTAAAGCCGCAGGTCTTTTAATCGGTAGGGTTAATCGATGTGTTCTAGATTTACCAGTCTTGATTATAAGTGTCCATAATATACGAAAGTTAAGCAATATTGGAAGTACAATTTTTCTTGTAGTGGACTTCAAATCGGGAAGAACCTTTGATTGAGACTTTAGAAAAACAGGGGCCGATATGGCAAAATTTCACCAAGCTTAGTGACACATCACTTATACAAGCTCACGACAGCCGGTTCGCGGTTCGTGTACCGGATTGATCCGAAGCAGCAGTCTTCGGCTTAGGGCTGTCACCCCGAAACTATGTGAGCCGCTACAACAACAACAGATCTATTTTAATGCATTATACAAAAATTAGGCCAGAGTGGAAGTCAAATGTGGCATTGAGAGCAACATAACCTTAAGTCGGACCCTTGCATGGACGTTATTAGAAAACATGGACCGAAAAGGTTCTATTTCACCACAGTAAATTGGTGGTGGATGCCAACGAACCAAGTAAAGTTTAAGTAAGATAAGATTGATGTAAGGCTTTTAGAGCGACAGGTCGTGATATCGGGAAACACTTTTGTAGGGGGGTTTAACAAAACATGGACCTATATGGCTCCATTTCACTAGAATTTTGCAAATCCTTCTAAGCAGAATTTCATGAAATCTCATTTTTGGCGGTAGATCCTGAAATATATTACCTACTATTCTCTCAGTCGTATTTCTATTTTCACGCACCCATATGTTATATTGTATTTCATGCGGCAATATATATTTGTATGTATTGAATGTCACCTTGAAAAGGTTATATTTTAAAACAAATTGTTCATTACCTACAAAAAAAACTTTAAAAATAAAAGTTGAGAAAAAGTCAAAAATTTGAAAATGATTTTTTGATATGTCGTAATGAAACTTTTTTTTCCATATGCCAAAAGCAAAGGAAAAATCGATGGCACAATATCGATTGCTAAATCGACCCACCCTTATATATAAATATATATATATCAACGAGAAAATATTCATAACCATTATGACATAATATTCAAACATGTGACCTCACTTTTTAAACATCAATGGATATTATGACTTGTTAGACAATTTTCTGGAACTGCTTTAGAGCTTAAAATGACTTTGTGGAGTTTAGTTTTTTAGTTTCCTCGTAATGATATATATTTTTCCAAACTATCACAAACAGTAATAATCTCAGACGAGGCTTACAGACCGACTCCCTACATTTGGTATGTCATAGGCCGTTAAGCCCATCCATAGGTCGGCCACGCTAAAAGAAGTTTGTATAACATGGGTCAATCTCACAGCGAATTTCCGAGGGCTAATCTCCAATGGATTTTCGTATTTCTACTGTGAGAACTACTTAAAACAAAGCATTGTGTTCAAGGACAGTATGCCCCCGCTTTTATAGTTTTATGACATTCTTCGCCGGGTCATAGTGCCCAAGCTATTAAGTCCTTATACTATTGTGAAATACTTCGCTGAGATACTAAGAAGCTGGTGATAATTCGAGATACAGTATGAAGGGACATTCCTTCTTCTTGGACCAAGAATACGCTTAACATGGGCATGGATTATAGATTACTTACGTTCGCAACTGTACATCCAGGCGAAAATCTTTACGTATAAACCGCAGAAAGTGTATAGCTTTCTGATGATCCGTTCCAAGTGAGAACCCTAGAACAAAACTCATCCTCGTCTTCCGTGAGACTTTTGGATACTTGCGGTAACTTCATACTTTACCAAATATAAGATCTACTATTTTTCCCACAATGACAAAGTGTACTAGTTTAAAAAACATAACTTGATTGGAAGAGTAACAAAATCAACTTAAATATTGACTAAATATTGCAAATAAAATATTTCTAAAAAGTTGTGCAAGTAATTTTTACATCCAAATTGGAACCATAGCATACATAGAAATGTAAAACATTTAAATAAAACAAGAAACTCTAGAAAATCATCAGACTAATAAGATCTCAGGAGTCTTAGCGGTTCTACATAAGAAGAACGCTGACAAAATATTAGCAAACAATTCAAAATAAGTTTTACACAACGATTATGGTGTAAAGCCTCGAAAACTCAGACGAAATCCTTAATACTTCAGTCTTTTGTTAACTTATCCACTCTATTCTTTAAACACACATCATTAAAATATGTGTTTGCAGCAGATTAAATGCTTAGCCTTAGAGTCTGATGGTGGACAGTAAATTTTTTTAACTTTTTGAATACAAGTGTACAGTTGGAAGACATTAGGCGTGTTTGAATGACACTAGCTTACTTAATGAGTAAGTGGTCGCTTAGGCGATAACTTCAAAACTTTAAGTCATTTAATTATTTCGTTGTATACAAGAACTGATTGGCTTTCTGCATCATAAACCGCGTTTGATCTAAAACTTTGTAATTTGTAGAAAAAAAGTTATTCAAGAAATACTACAAACGAGTAATAACCAAGCTCGCTTTTACTTAAATAACTTTCTTTCCAAAAATTTGAACTATTTAAAACAAACGGGTTTTAACGCAGTTTATCTACAGCAAATTATTTTTTATATGTAAACGAAATGATTTATAAATTCTTGTAGAATGGTGTGCATTTATCGCGTTAGCGACCTCCTAAGCAAGTTTCCAATCGAACACGGCCATTGTTTATTAACCAATGTCTTATCGCTTTTCATATCAAGCGAGTCTAAGCAAATAACACCACTAATGTCGCTCTAACAATGGGCAATATCAGTTTTACCGCCAATTTGAGTCATCTATGGCTAATCCATGACGATGATGCCATATTGTTCAATAACAGCAGGGCTCATTGTTTCAACACAAAAAATTTCAAGCAGATGCAATTTTCAAATCTTCCTACCATGTAACCCAAAAGGGGGTTTGAAAATCCCATTTCCAATCTCGTGATTAAACTTGAAAACAGTTCAAATTATATTGTGCCATGACAGCTGAATTATAAAGCCAAAACTCGATCCCTCCCCGTTCAAGCACCTTCTTAGCTTAGTTGTTCTTAGAAATCTCTTCTCCATCTATAATAATCTAACTAAACCCTCTCCTCTATTCCTATCTAACCACGCCTATCTTTAAAAACGTCCTCAACTTTACCCTAACTATCAATTATGCGTTAATTTTGAAAATTAAAAAAATTAAAGAAAAAATGCATAAACAACAAAAATATTAGAGAACAAGCAGCTGCAACAACAGGAGAAGATATAATAATTTGCAAAAGAAAAGAATAAAAACAACAACAAGAATTTCACAAGTGGTACATTTTTTGATTAAAATTTAATACGTTCGTATTTAACTATTATTATTATACATTCTATTAAATGTTATATGAAATTACAAAGAAAACAGACAAAAGTACTCGTAAATTGCAAACATTTGAAAATAAGAATCGCAAAAAAAATGTTATTAACAAACGGAAGTTATGAACCGTAATACAAAGAAACGATTGAAATAAAATGGAATAATAATGTAAAATTACAACAACAAAAGAACTAAATAACAACAAATACTATTGAAAAAAAAAAATATAATTGTTAACCAAAAAAAAAATCTCATGACTTTTATTTTCTTAAGCTTGAAGGGTGTGGAGTTTCTACACACACCACGACTGTAGTTTTCTTTATTGATTAAAACTCAGGTGATGTCCCCTATTATGCAGTACATAGCGTTGGTGAGTAAAAAGTAAGGGAGCAGAGAGGGGAAAGAGGGTGTAATATTTCTTGGGATTTCTCTTGAATTTCTGGATGTCGTAATTGTGGGAAAGAAAGAAAGTGGAACCCTTAAGGCTCGAGGAAACGATGTAGACCAAGGATAACTTGGAGGCGCACAATTTAACCAGACTGGCAAATCGGTGGACGGACTGAAACATATTGCAGCAAACAGACAGAGAGGGAGATTCTACGTAGACAGCCTATGTTTCTGTTGGAATAGCAGAATAATAAAAATAATAATTGGTGGGAAATATAGGGCGATCCATCTAGAGGTATTTTATCAGAACAAAAAAAATATAAAAATTCACATCAAGTGTGGAATCATTATTGGTAATTCGAAAGGACATTTTATGGCATTTATTTTTTTAAAAGAAATAATTACCTTCAAATGTTGGCAACTGTATTATGGAAATGAGCTTTCGGTGAGAAACGGAAAGATCCGCTGTTTTTGATCAAAATTTGTTTCAGTGAGCAGGCCCATTTCTTGCTCAACGGCAAATTCAATAAACAAAATTGCCGCATTTGGGCTGAAGGGCAACAGCAAGAGGTTCAAGAGGTGCCATTATACCCAGAGAAAACCACGATTTGGTGCGGTTTATAAGCTGGTGGAAATATCGGTGTATATTTTTTCAAAAATGATGATAGCCGGAACGTAACCGTAAATGGTTCTGGCTATCGCACCATGATATCGATCTTTATGCTACCTGAAATTGAAGCCCGTAATCTTGACGACACTTGGTTTCAACAGACGGTGCCACTTGTCATACAGCTGCCCAAGCAATGGATATATTAAGAGGTCATTTCGAAGTGCAGCTAACTTCACGTTTTGGACAGGTGAGTTGGCCGCCTAGATCGGATGATATCACACCTTTAAACATTTTTCTTTGGGGTTACGTAAAGTCCAAAGTCTATGCTGACAAACCAGCTACAATTCAGGTTTTTAAATGCTCGAACGAGTCATCCAAAATTGGACCCTCAGAATTGGAAACCCTGGGGCGTAGTTGCGGCCAACATTTGAAGGAAATTATATTCAAAAAATAAATTCCATAAAATGTCCTTTCAAATTACCAATAAATATTCCACACTTGATTTGAAGTTTTATATTTTTTTTGTTCTGAAAAAATATCTCTAGATGGATCACCCTATATATACTCGTATATACGCATCTTTACGCTTACGGCAATCATCGATCTCAACGATAATCATTGACAAGATTATTTCGAAATTCCTCAAAATACATGATAAGCAGATAAGAACTATGGAAAAAGAAATAGTTCACTTTTCAAAATAAATAAAAAATAAATTAAAAAAACAACGGTGTGAGAAATCAAATTGAATGTGGCTTTTAATTAAAACAACATTTATGGCATCATGAATGAAACGGCGGCCCACTACAATATCATATTATTTTATCTTGCTTGTTTTATCTTGCCGCTAAGCTCTGCCATAAAATTAGATTCTTCATAAAATTTAGAGTTTCTGAGTAACTAAGGGTGTCCCAAGAAGAACGCAATTTTTAAATCTGGCAACATTCGAAGTGTCATTGTTTGACATTTGAACAATTGTTATTGTTTGTTAGTAGAAGGTACGAGGTTAGTAAAAATGGAGCGCTACACGAAAGGGAGTTCGTTAATTGGGTATTGGAGAGACAACATGAAAATGCTGATTTTGCCGATAAAATCATCTTCAGTGACGAGGCCCATTTTCATCTTGATGGCTTCGTCAATAGGCAGAATTGTCGCATTTGGGGTGCGACAATTCTGGGTCATTGGACCTTTTTTTATAAAAATGAGGCAGGTCAAGCGCAAACAGTCAATGGTGTTTGGTATCGTGAAATGATAACCAGTTTTTTCTTGCCTAGAATTGAAGAAATGAATGTGGAGAGCATGTGGTTCTAACAAGACGGCGCCACATGTCATACAGCCAGAGAAACAATTCAATTGCTGCATCAGTCATTTCCCGGTCGTGTTATTTCGCGTTTTGGAGATCAGAATTGGCCGTCTTCTTTGGGGTTTTTTGAAGTCGATGGTTTACGCGAATAAGCCGACGACGACTCAAGCCTTAATAGACGAAATTGGACGCTGCATTAATGAAATACCGGAGCATTCATGCAAAACGGTCATTGAAAATTTCATTAAAAGATCGCGTGCATGCCAGCAAAGCCGCGGCGGCCATCTGCACGATAGATTGTTCCATACATAACCTCATTCTGTCTATTTTACGATATAATAAAGTTTCACGATTTTTTCTTAAATATCTGTGTTTTATTTAAAATTTAAAAATTGCGCTCTTCTTTGGACACCCTTTATATGTGACACCCTTTATATGTGATGGGGACAACATCTGAGCATCGAATGAGGCCGATCCCATGCCCCAAAAGAGTTCCCTCCCAGAGATATGCGCGTTTTATAAAAGTGATGGTACACCAAAGATACACGTATTTAAATCTCTAAAATGGCTCTCCGGAACAAAACTGGGTTTTACCCTTACGTCCCTTTCTATTTTGCGCGTCACATATACTTAGTAGGGACATAAATACTGTTACACACGTTTTATGCTGTAAAATAAAAAGTACTGAATGTTTTTGGACCAACTACTATTGATGTATATTGTATCCAAAAAGAATATACTTATTCAAAATGTCCGCCTTTTGCCTTTACACACGCCTTAAGTCGCACTGGCCAATCGTCAATAGCTGCACGAACCTCGTCCATTGGAAAATTGGCCACAGCTCGAATCAAAGCAGTTTAAGAGATCCAATGTTGGGGTACCTTTGTGACAAACCTAGTCCTCAAAAACCGTCCACAATTTGTTATCCAATGGATTCAAATCTGGACTGCCTAAGGGCCATTCTTCAGAGGAAATGAACGCTGGCAAATTATTTCGAAGCCAGTCCTGGGACGTTTTAGCCTTATGGGCTGGCGCAGAATCCTGCTGGAAAGTCCATGGCTGGTTTTGGAACAGGAAATTGTTAAGAGGCTTCACAACAGCTTCCAAAACGGTTTCTTCGTAAACTTTGGCCGATGTTATGAGTCCTTGTTCGCAGAAATGTAGGTCAGTGACTCCATCGTAAGAGACACCCCACCAAACCATGACTGAAGCTGGGTGATGACCCTTTTCCACCCTTGGGATCAGTTCAGATGCTTCCTTAGATGACCGCGCATACACGCTATCATTTTGCTTGTTAAATTTTTCCTAAACGGTAAAAATTTCTTCATCGGTGAACAAAATTTTTCTGTGCAAGTTATCAGCGTGCTTCACCAAAAGACGTTTGCATTTTTCAATCCTATTTTTTTTAAGCTGCAGTCAATAAATATCCGGTACGTCGTTTGAAAGCCCCAAGTCCCAAGTCTTTTTAATAATTCGACTCATGGACTTTTGCGTGATATTCATCTCACGGGCCATAATTTTCTGTTTTCGGAGCGAATTTCTGTGAATTCTTAATTTAACCGCTTTGATGACATGCGGTGTTCGAACAGAGCGTGGGCGGCCCGACCGGTGCCGGTCTTTTACGTCTCCAGTCTCCTGAAACAGTTTTATATATTGGTAGACGAACATGCGGCTAATCCCTAGTGGCCGGAGCGTTTTGAAAATATCGCTTTTTCATTTCACACTTGAAAAGCGCTATTACAGCGATACGGTTCTCATTATCTGACCACTCCATGATGAAAGTTGAAACAATTTTAAAATCCCGTTACAGACTAACGCTATTGAGGTTAGCTTTCAAAACCCATATGACATTAACGGGGTATGTTCAGTTCTACTGTTGAAATGTGGATTTATATCCCTACTAAGTACTTGCCCAGTAATATGCCTGTAACTGAGTTCTTTATCAACCGATTTTTAATTTTAACGGACAAGACTTAATTTCACTTATTTCCAGATAACCTGGGGCAATTTGGCGAAGTAATGGCTTTAATTAAAACTTATTCCTGGTATTGCAAGCGGAATGACAAATTTAGTATACCTTCCACTCTTCGGTGGAGGGTATAACGATTTGAATTTCATCTAAATCGTCATCGTCTTCCGCCAATACAATCCGAATCGAGTTCCTCGCATAAAATTTGTCCTATCCACGCAAGTGTTCAAATTTAGGGACTAAATTGTTTTTAAGGGACTAAATTTATCTGGGTAAAAAGTACACTTTTTGAGTATTTGCTTTAAAAATACTAATTTTTTGTGAACAACAATGTTTTTGATTGATGTGGCTAAAAAAAAACGTTCCGCACTAATTGAGGTTTTGAATAGACTATGGACGGACGCTTGGGCTTAACCCATTTCTGCCTAATGGGTATTTAAATACCCAAGAAAGTGTTGATACAGAAATAATTTTAGCGTGGACCAGGTGAGCGATATCGCAGTAATTTTTTTTATAGAAAAGAGGAAAGATAAAGTATTTAGCAGGTTTTTTTTTATTTTTTATCCTTTGTTTTTTACAGGCAAAAATCGAAGATTTTTTTTCGGAAAATGCTCCGGAAAAGTGCTGTCAAACATAGGAAAATGGTACAGATTAATAATATCTACTTTTACCGAATAGCTTAGGTTGTCTACTATGTAATGATGATAATCAGGCAGCGATACCTCAACACACCTGGCCAGTTCAAGAACGGGTCAAATGGGAATGGGTAATATATTAAGAAAACATGTTACTTAAAAGAATTAGTAATTAGCAATTTTCTTCTGATCTGATGCAACACCGTTGTGATAATCCAGGAAGCAAATAGTGGGATGCAGATTCACCTTGCACTTCAAACAAACACCTTGCACGGGTATTGAATTGTCATATCTCAGGTAAAAATTGAGTTTTTTTTCTTTCAACTTCTATGGTCTAAATAAATAAATAAATAAATTTCCAAATTTTATAAAAATACGAGCCGATCTATGAGCAGGCAGTAACGCGTTAAGGGCGTAGGGACGGTAGAAGGTATATAAGGTTCGGCCTGGCCGAACTTAACGACGTTTCTACACATTTTTTGTTTTTTTAATCGAAAGAAGACATACCTTCTTTCGTTTAACAGTAGGCAACAGTTCTTTTAACAGTGGGCTACAGTACGAGGGCGGTTCGGAAAGTTCTTAGCCTATCAATGAAAGAGAATAGTTAGTTTTTCAAAAATATTTTTATTTTTCAATATAATCTCCTGAAACTTCAATACACTTAGTCCAACGCATATCTAGCAATTCTATCCCTTGATTAAAATAGTTTTCCTCAAGGTCTTCAAAATAGTGGTTTACAACTGTAATTGCATCTTCATTTGAGGTAAAACGCTTGCCAGCAAGGAATTTTTTTAGATTTGGGAACAAGTAAAAGTCACTGTGTTGTAAGCCAGGACGTTTTTCTCGAATGTGTACATTTAATTGATCTAAAAGGTTGCAATAGTACTCTGAATTTATTGTTTTACCCTTTTGCAGATAGTCAATCAATAAAATACCTTTGAAGTCCCAAAAAATCGTTGCCATAACCTTACCAGCCGATTGAATTGTTTTTGCCTTCTTTGGGGCACTTCCTTCAGCTTCAGTTCATTGTTTGGATTGTTCTTTTGTCTCTGGAGTATAGTGGTGGATCCATGTCTCATCAACAGTTATGAAACGACGCTTAAAATCCATTTTATTTCGCTGAAAACGATCCAAACAAGCTTGAGAAATGTTCATTCTTATGCGTTTTTGGTCGGCTGTTAACAAGTGCGGCACCCATCTTGCAGAAAGCTTTTTCATCTGTAGTTCTTCATGCAAAATTAAATGGACTCGATCATTTGAGATGCCCATGATATTAGCTATTTCACGCACTTTTATTCGTCGATCATTTAATACCATATCATGCACTTTGGCTACAATTTCTGTTGTTGTTGCTGTTTTTGGACGTCCACTACGTGGTTCATCATCAATGCTTGTACGACCACGTTTAAATTCAGCAATCCAATTTTTTACTGTTGCATATGAAGGAGCACTTTCACCTAACACAGTCACCATATCATTATGAATTTCTTGTCCCGATAAACCTTTTTTATGTAAATATTTAATGACACGCATTTCTAATTTTGTCCATTGTAAAAAAATCGCGGATGCGTCTTTTGTGAACACCTGTTTCTATATGAAGGAGTTGCCAGATCGAAACAAAATTTAACATGTGTTCATAGCAGAGATGGAAGTTTCCAAAACACTTAATTTTTTTCTGTTTATACCGCGCTTTTTGTGCTAGGCTAAGAAGTTTCCGAACCGCCCTCGTAAATAATTTTTCCAAAAACTAAGTTAATTTTTTGAGGCCTGTAGTTGGCATATCTTCTAAACGGTTTATGAAATCTCCATATACATTTTTTTAAATTTATGATCCTCTATGCAAAGAATGCCTCCGGTAAATTTCCAAAACTCTGACCCTAAAACTTAAACTTCTTCTTCACAGACCTGGTTCTATACAACTAAAATAGAAAAGTCATTTTGTTGTTCATTTCAAACAATTCAATCCTACCCAATTGAAAGTTTCGTTCGAATCGAAATCGAAATGTCTGCAACTGGAAAACTTTAAATTGTTGCAGATTAGTTATTTCACTTATCCCAACAAAGCCTTCATTAAAATCGCGGATAACTAGAACAAAATCTAAAATCATGTATGTATTTCCATATAAGCGAAATCGACTGCAAAAAAATTCTACTAAAACTTTCAACGCTTAACCACTTTGCCACTCCCTCTAATTATGAAACAACTAAAAAGATCACAATAATGTTTTTCTGAAACAAATTCAATAAAAACAAAGTTTCTTTCATTTGTTTGCTGGCATCTTAATCATTTCTGGTCATTTCTAAAAACAACAATGATACGACGATTGCCAAGTACAACCCTCATTGAGACTTTTGGAAACAAAGTTCTCTTTTTCCCGAATAAAGTTCCTGTACATTAGCAACGGGCCATCTGCGTCCAAAGTATGCCCCTTCACACTTACGCTCTCTCTCTCTCTCTCTCTCTCTCTACATCAAGGACTAAAACAAATATTTTCATTATCTATGACAAATTTATTCGGTCATGCCTCTTTCAGACGGCCTCAAAAACAGACTGGTACAACAGATGTACGAAAACCAGCAGCCAAGTCGACCCAAGCAATGTGTTAATGTTGGCAATAACAACACGATGAAGCGAATTTTATTGCCAGACAAACAACTCCCCCAAATGTTTCCTCAGTTAGCTACAAAGGGGGAGAAAAACTTTGCGCCATAAATAAATTATAAACAAACAGCGAGGCAAGCAAGGACAGACGGATGGATGGGTGGAAGGCAGGAACGACGGAACATGGCAAAAATGAAAAATCAACATCAAGTGAAAATGCGGCAAAACAAGCCGACAAACCCAAGAAACACAAACAAAAAAAGCGGGGGGCAAAATCCCATTTACAAACAGCAGATATCGCAGCAACCCGCCCCCCATGAATAAATTGAAATGTTTGTTTGTAGGTAGGAACTCGAACATGACGTCCAAACCTGGAACAGCCCAAATGATGCAGATGCTGTTTTCATACCTTCATCAACGTCTACACATGTATGAATGTTTGCGTAGGTTTGCAGTCAGCAAGTTGTGGGCTGGGGCGTGAAAGTGGCAAAAACAGATGTGTCAGAAGCCACAGGCATCCACAAAAGGATGTTAAACTTTCTGATGCTTTCCGCTGCATGTTGCCGAAGTTGTTTTTGAAGAAAGCAATATCGGTGCAGGGAATATTTCAAAAACAGAAGAGATGATAATGTACGAGGGTTGTTATATATATTTCTGGCCTAGGCAACACTTAGTGGCGCCATCTGACATTTCCATTGGTAAGTTTGACATTTTTTAGCATAAACGAACTCAGAACGTTTGACGTACGACCATCATTTGTGTTGTTTACAGTGACTTGAAAAAATCAATTTGGCAAAAAGATGGAATTAACTCGTGAACATTTTCGTGTGATCATTTTTCACAACTTTCGACGTGGATTATCACGACAAGAGTGCATCGATTAACTTAAATCTATGTATGGCGATGAAGCACCATCCTAAAAACTGGTTTAATGAATTCAATCGTGGCCGACGCTCGCTCAAAGACGAAGGTCGTCCAAAAACGGCGGTTGTGCCAGAGAACATTGATGCCATGCGTGAACTCATAATGCAAGATCGTCATGTGATATGCCGTGAGATGTAGGCATCCTTGGGCATTTCTTGCACCAGCATACATTCGATATTGCATCAACACCTGGCGTAAAAAAGGTTTGTTCTCGTTGGATCCCGCACAATTTGACAATCGCTCAAAAAAAGGCTCATGTCGATTGGTGCAAAGAAATTTTGAAAAAATACGATCGCCGTGCTTCAAAAGACGTTTATAAGATCGTCACAGGTGACGAATCATGGATCTATGCGTATGAGCCCGTAACAAAACAGCAATCAACCGTGTGGGTCTTCGAAGGTGAGCCAAATCCAACGAAAGATGTTCGTGCAAGAAGCACTTCGAAACAAATGGTCGCCTGTTTCTTCGGCAAAACTGGTCATGTGGCGACTGTTAGAGTATTCATATGCTAATATTAGCCCGCTAATTAATATAATGATCCACGATTTGACCATTAGATTCGTTGAGTTCAAATGTCCAACACCCATGCCTTTTTTTCTGATGTAATAAGTCCCAACTATCAGTACCCATTTAAGCATAGTTCTTTAACAAAAAATTGTGAGTACACAAAAAATTTATATTTTTCAGAGGTATTTTTCACAGGGTGGCCCAAATAAGACTGCTTATTATTTGTTTTTTTTTGCAGGTTATGTAGTGATGTACAGCAACGCGTTAAATTGAAGAATTTTTATAATTTTTCATTCAAGTCTATTATCTCAACTTAACGAAATTTAGGCGAATTCGTCATCTTAACGCGACCCAGCAACCAGTGACATCAGTTTTAGGAAATTGGTCGTTTCGACGAACAGGGATCAGTGTCAGAATCCTAGGGTATTACATCAGCGTCTATTACAAGCGTGTTTGGTGCGGTGTTATGGTTATGGTGTTATGGTTATATTTTTTGGAAAATGGAGAGGTTCAACAAGAAGCCACTATCCGTCTGTGTATTAGACTATGATTAAAGTTGTTTGCATCCGCAAGTAACGAATAATCCTAACATATGCTTCTAGCAAGATGGAATCACTGCGCATACAGCAAGAGCCACAATGGAACGTATTCGTTCCTATTTTGGTGAATCCTTTAGTCGTATTTGGGCCACGCTGTATCTGCGAGCCCTTAAAGGAAAACATTTTTCCGCCCGGGCCGAATTCGCAAATTTTTTTTATTCTTTTATTTTGTCTAATTTAGTTATACATAAGAGGTACCATAAATAAACTAAAATGAATTCATTATATCGAGCCATAAGCGCTAACCTATCGTAAGTCAAATTTTTGGAAAAAAAATTTTATTGCTGAAAAATAATCGTTAGGACAAGCCTCATCGTTTTGTATTTTTAAAATGACAAAATTGTTAGTAAAACATCAAAAAAAAGCTTTTGCATTTTATCGTAAATGATTGTTTAAATTTTATTGTGTAGCAATTTTATCGTAAGTCACACATCAAATTGCTGCAGCAATCGCAAATGTGTTCAGATTTTTTTTTTGTTTTTTGATACAGTTATATGAGTAGGTAGAAATCTTAAATTTTTGCATTAAAACATTTGCATTTTTAATAAAGTTGTTTGAAATAAATAATAAAAACCGTCTCCTGTAAAATTTGCATTTTTTCACTTACGATAGGTTAGCGCTTATGGCTCGATATAGGTTGATCTATCTAGAGGTATTTCTTCAGAACAAAAATATATAAAAATTCAAATCTAGTGTGTAATCTCTATTGTTAATTTGAAAGGACATTTTATAGCATTTATTTCTTGAATACAACTTCCTTCAAATGTTGGGCGCAACTACGCCTCAGGGTGTCCATTCTGAGGGTCCAATTTTGGATGGCTTGTTCGAGCATTTCAACCAGTATGGCTTTAATGACACGCGTAATGTTGGCTTCCAAAACCTGAATCGCAGCCGGTTTGTCAGCATAGACTTTGGACTTTACGTAACCCTAAAGAAAAATGTCTAAAAGTGTGATATCACACAATCTAGACGGCCAAATCACCGGTCCAAAACGTGAAATTAGCTGCTCTTCGAAATGACCTCTCAATAGATCCATTGTTTGAGCAGCTGTATGGCAAGTGGCAACGTCCTGTTGAAACCAAATTTCGCCATGATTACGGGCTTTAATTTCAGGTAACATAAAGATCGATACCATGGGGCGATAGCGAGCACCATTTACGGTTACGTTCCGGCCATCATCATTTTCGAAAAAAAAATATGCACCGATGATATAAACCAAAGCTTATAAACCAAACCGTGATTTTCTCTTGATATAATGGCACCTCTTGAACCTTTTCTTATTGCTCTTTAGCCCAAATGCGACAATGTTGCTTATTGACATTGCCGTTGAGACAGAAATGGGCCTCATCACTGAACAATATTTTGCTCGAAAAACTTTACTCACCGAACGCTTATTTACAGTTGCACAATTTGTAGAAGTTGTTGCGGTGTTAATCTCATCAGGATTAAATGGCAAACAATACTGAAGAGAAAAGAAATAAAGTTTAACACACGCGTAATTTGTGAAAAACCCCTACTGAAAAAAATACCTCTAGATTGATTACCCGTTAATACAAATATTCATGAGCACTAGTTTTTACTTATGACACGATTATACTTTTCGCTATTGAAATATTGTAAAGACAACTTTATTCAAGAAACGCTTATATAAGTATACACATATGTGACAGCGCATAGAGAAAGGGACCTAAGGGTAAAAAATCAATTTTCACTTTTTTTTTATGTGGACAACAACTGAGCGTCGAATGAGACCGATCCCATGCCCCAAAAGTGTTCCCTCCCAGAGATATGCGCGTTTTGTGAAAGTGATAGTACACCAAAGATACACGTATTAAAATCTTTAAAATGGCTCTCCTGAACAAAACTGGTTTTTACCCTTAAGTCCCTTTCTATTTTGCGCGTCACATATAACAAATAGTAGATACATTTTTTATAAGCTTTAAACTCAAATCTGTTGAATTTATTTTTATATACAGTCGAAACTCTCTATAACGAATTCCAAGGTACTGGATATTTACTTCGCTATAAAGAAAATTCGCTATATAGAAAAGAAAAAAAAAATTTGTTACTTTTAACATTTTTTATTTGTAGTAGTCAGTTATTTTGGTTTGAAGTACAATTTTCCACTTTTCTTCTTCAATATAATTTTCTAATACATTCAGAGAAGTAAACACAGTATTTGGTACGTTGGTTTTCATTTTCAAACAGGTACGGAAACCTTCAACTGATGAAGAAAGTTGTCCATATGTGGGTAACGGTTTCGCAATATCGGCAGATTCTTCTTCGTATTCATCTGAATCTGTTAAAAGAGAAATAATAATGTACATCAGAAAATTATTAGCCAACCTGAAATAGCTGGTGCTCCAAAATTTTCTTGAACACTTTCGAGGATATCTGCGTCGGAAGGGTTGTCTGTGGTAATGACATCATAGTCAACATTGATGTAGTCTTTAAATGTTGCATTAATATTAGCAACTGTTTTAAATGAAGACTCTAAAAAGGCGAAGTGGGATAGTGGTAGATAATCTTCTTCGTGCCAAGGAATTTATTATTTGAATAAATTCGTTATATGGAGATTGAAAACGCTTCAATCTTGAAGTTACGATCGCAAAAATGCTTCGTTATAAGGAAATATTCGCTATAGGGAAATTCGTTATATGGAGATTATAATACACTCAAAGTAGACCCAAAACACAGTGTTCTTATAATTGCTTCGCAATAAAGAAAATTTCGTTATATAGGAGTTCGTTATAGAGAGTTTTGACTGTATTCTCAAATATTTTTTGGAATCCACTTTAATCGAACAGGTAAAAAAATGACCTTCGTTACATTGACTTGGATAAGCTTCGGTCTTTTTCGAAGCAGTCCAATTATTTGCTGAAAACGATATAAAACGATAAATAACACATTTTGTAGCGTATGTAACAAATTCAATAGTTTCAATCCCTTTTAAGAGAAAGCAGCTCTTATCATTTGGTAGCCATTCTACCTTATCGAAGTACGTGCTGTACAGTAAGCGTCGTTTGTTAAAAAACTAGAAGGCGTAATAAGCATGAGCTAAAGTTCGAACATTTTCCAACTTCACGTTTTCTTTATAATTTATGTATTTTTTAAGTTTCTTTCATTCAAACGCAATGGAAAAGTAATCAAGCGTCTACGTTCGTTGTATACGTTGATTGTTAGATGATGTCTTATTTAATGCTTTTACAGTCTTCATGCAGGAGGACCGATTTAGATAGACATGTAAAGCAATATACATAAACACATATATTTAAAAGACAGGTTTCCTGGCAGATAAGGCGAACTTTAGCAATAAATTAAAATTTAAAACAAGAGGACTAATTAATTTCGATCCGGCTAAATTGTATACATTCTCCATTAGAATTTGTGTTATATAGTATTAATGTCGGCATAAATTCTAATCGCCTGTCAAAGAAGCATTGAAATAAAGGGTGTTTTTTATTGAGGTATAGAACTTCGAATTGAAATAAAACACAAGAAAATCGTTTGAATGTCCATCAATTTGGCTTTATTGGAAGGATAATTTTATGCCATTAATGTTTAAATATGATTTCGGGCATGTGGCCGCCGCGGCTGGCTCGAATAAAGCCAATTCTACAGGTCCAATTTTCAACCACTTTTTCGAGCATATGGGGCCGTATGTTGGCAATAACGCCATGAATGTTGGCTTCCAAGTCCCCTAACGTTTCTGGTTTGTTGGCGTAGACGAGCGACTTCACATATCCCCAAAGAAAATAATCCAATGGTGTGAAATCACACGATCTTGGTGGCCAATTGACAGGTCCATTCCGCGAAATTATGCGCTCATCGAATGTTTCCTTCAATAATTCGATTGTGACGTGCGCTGTGTGGCATGTAGCGCCGTCTTGTTGGAACCACAACTCATCCACATTCATGCCATCCAATTCGGGAACAAAATAGTCGGTTATCATGGCTCTATACCGGTCTCCATTAACGGTAACTGACTCTCCAGCATTATTTCGGAAGAAGTATGGCCCAATGACTCCACCAGCCCATAGAGCACACCAAACAGTCAGTTTTTGTGGATGTAATGGCGTCTCAAGGGTCTCATGTGGATTCTCTTCACTCCAAATGCGGCAATTTTGCTTGTTGACGTAGCCATTCAACCAAAAATGAGCCTCATCACTGAACAAAATTTTGTGATGAAAATCAGCATCGAGATGAATCTCATTTTCGGCCCATTTTGCAAGCGTTGTTCTTTTGTCAACCTGTTCATGATGAAATGGCAAACTAAACTAAATATTAATCACTTGACAGCTGACAAAATGGCCGCCAGTTAAAAAAGTGATGCCAACTTAAAGTTCAATACCCCAATAAAAAACACCCTTTACCTTCACCTAATCATGACCGTATGCAGTCTATGCAAAATATCGAAAAAAAAAACATAATTGCACCGTTACCAACCGTTCCAGTCCATCAACACATAGTATTCCTGCAAAACTGCAGTCACCTAGCCTCAATATTATGACCATTTCATGAACAGACCGATGGTTAAGGCGACGTCGTATTAGCTTTTTATCAAGATCAAGGTTACACATAGAGAAAAAGTCGCTTGGAAATCGTTTCGGTACAAAAAAATAATATTGGCTGAAAGACAAAAAAAAATTTGATTGGATGTACCGTTACAATTTGGTTACCACAACCGCCTGCTGTGGCAGCTTATAGTTTTGTATAGCATTATTTGTTGGTTACGCCAACAAATGATTTCGTTCAAATAACTATTTAAGAATTGGTAATACCAACATGAAATCCAGAAATATCGGTCGAGCTAAAGCTTATTACCGCCGCTCCAATATGAAGAATTTCTCAAGGGGGCGGGGCACGGACCACTTCTCTATCAGAGTGTATTTATTTCCATACCAACATCACATACTATACCAACTAATTACAATATTAGTTCACGTGATGTGGCTGTCAAAGTTCAGAGTTGAATGGATAGTGACACGCCCACTTTTCTATCAGGATGAATTTATTTCCACACTAATATTATGTGTTATACCATACAAACTGTCGTGATTTTGGTATATGCTCACGAGATGTCGCTGTCAAAGATCAGAGTTTAATGGGTGGTGTCACGCCCACTATTTTATTGAGGTATATTCATTTCCACACTAATAACATACGCTATACCAACACGAGACATGGCTGTCGCAGTTCAGAGTAGAATGGATGGAGCCACGCCCTTTTGGACCATTTTAACACAACATAGTCCATAATTATATGGTTATCCTTTATATTATTCTAGTAAACTGTATTGGCTATCGGACCATAACATTGGCCATAAATGCGATTTATTAAAGGGGCGTGTTATTGCTCTTTTTCAGCCTGTGTGTGTTTCGATCTATGATCATATGTTTCATATATCATCGTCATATTTCTAATTGTTCACGAGATAAGGCCTTTCAAAGTTCAGAGTTGAATGGGCGATGCCACGCCCTTTTGTCCGCAAAATAGTCAATAATAATTTGCTCCTCATAGATTTCATTCCGTTAAAATTTACTGACGATCGGTCCTTTACTTTGGCCATTAATGCGATTTGGGCATGACACAGTCAAATTAAGACTGTGTTTAATTCCATTCCACCTTCATGTATCCTAAAATCAACGTCACAACTCTAACAATTCATGAGATATAGCCTTTCTAAGTTCTAACTTAACTGGTGAACAAATTGGCGATGCCACGCCCTTAAGTCCACAACATAGTCAATAATAATTTGCTAATCATTGATTTCATTCTGTTTAAATTTCCATTTGACAGAACGAAATTTACTTTGGATATTAATGCGATTTTTCATTAATATGGCCATTAATGCAATTTTCTAAGGTATCGCCCATTTTTCTTGAAGGTTGTGTTATATTTCATGCCACTCATCATCACTCATCATCAAAATCATCGTCACATCTGTTACAGTTCCTGAGATATGACCTTTCTAAGTTTAGGGTTGTAGACGCTACCCCACGCCTACTTTTACAGCTTCACCCCAATAAAGTCTATAGTAATTTGTTTATTATAAATTTAATTCTGTTAACAGAATTGTAAGTATCGACCTATTGATATGGCCATTAATGCGATTTTTATAAGAGCCTGGCATCGCCCAACATTGAACAAATTGGCGATGCCCTGCCCTTTTGAACACAGCAAAGTCAATAATAATTTGCTAATCAATGATTTTATTCTGTTTACATAAATTGACGATCGGTGCATTACTTTGGCCATTAATGCGAATTGGGCGTGGCACCGTCCACTTTGCTATAAGGTTGTGTTTTATTAAATACCCCGTAATGTATTCCAAAAATCATCGTCACATCGTTAACAGTTCATGAGATATGGCCTTTTTTAAAAGTTGGTAACGATCAAATATTTCATGAGATATGGTCTTTCAGAGTTGTATAGGCGGTGCCACGCCCCCTTATCTAATCACAACAACAGCAACATAATGCGAAAATGTCGTAAGGATGTGAGTTGTTAGCAAAAAAACCAACAAAAATACTTTACTTATAAATATATTGATTTCCCCAGAGGTTGACTTAGTCCTTGTGACGGAAAAATGTTTACTCTTGCCCGATCAAGTTCTAAAAGCCCGGTTCTGATTTCTTTAAAATTTTAGCCATCAAGCTTCAATAATGCAACCTATTGTTTGCATTTCGCAGACAGGCAGACGGACAGACTGACATTGCTATCTCATATTTCAAGCTTTTGCAACGGAAAGGCAAAGTGAATACGAGGGTTGCTGTTTATATTTCGGGTCCTGACAATACTAGTGTTCCCAGATGCAAACTGGAACTTCGATTGGAAACTTTGACATTTTTTAGCATATCTTCACTCAGAACGTATTGTCATTTGAGGGCGAATTATTTTGTTTACAGTGTGTTGAAAAAGTCATCTCAGTCAAAAAATGGAACTAGCCCGTGAACATTTTCGTGCGATGATTTTTTACGATTTTAAGTGACAGCTATCGAGACAAGAGTCAGAAACCACTGTTTATCGCTGGTACCAGAAGTTCAGTCTCGGACGCCGTTCGCACCAGGATAAATTTCGTGAAGGACGTCCAACTTCGGTCACTTTGTCAGAAACCATCGATGCTGTGCGTGAACTGATTAAGCAAGACCGACATGTGACATACCGTGAGATTGAGACATCCTTTAGAATTAGTATGACAAGCATCAAAAAGAAATTGCATGTTTATTTGGCTGTGAAAAAAAATTGTTCTCGTTGGATCCCACATAATTTAACGAAAGCTCAAAAAAAGGCTCGTATGGATTGGTGCGAAGAGATGTTGAAAAAGTATAAGTGCCCAAAGACAGTGTATAACATTGTCACAGGTGACGAATCATGGATCTATGCATATGAACCCAAAACAAAATAGCAATCGACCGTGTGGGTCTTTCAAGACGAGCCAAATCCAACAAAAGTTGTTCGTGGAAGAAGTACATCGAAGCAAATGATTGGATTTTTTTTAGGTATAATCGGCCACGGTGCAAAAGTGCCTTTAGTGGAACGTAGTACGGTCAATACTAAGTGGTATACAACCATCTGTTTGCCGACAGTGTTCGAAGAAATGAGGAAGTATAACAAGAGAAGACAGATCATTTTGAATCACGACAATGCGAGCTCTCACACATCAGCTGAAACGGAGAGCTATTTGACCACTCAAGATATCGAATTGATAGACCGTACAGCCCTGATTTGGCACCCAATGACTTCTTCTTATTCCCTAGCATCAACAAAAAAATGTGTGGCCAACGTTTTTCATCGCAAGAAGCAGCTGTCAGAGCGTTCAAAAATCATGTTTTGAAGGTGTCTCAATCGGAGTGCTTCGAAAATTGGTTTGTGCGCATGCAAAAGTGTATTGGTCTTAAAGAAGAATATTTTGAAAAACAATAAAATCATTTCCAATGATAAATAATTGTGATTTTATTGCCGGACCCGAAATATAAATAGCAACCCTCGTATACTATCTGGCACATGATGAAAGGAATAAAAAGCTTAATGAGCCACTTTGCCCATGCATCCGACACTAATCTCAGTTCAAACTTTTCAAATTAATCCATACACTCGTATGATTAATTGCAAAACTTTAAAACACATTTTGGTGCCGTCTGAAGAGACATTACCTAAAATCAATGGGACTTCGTCTGGAGGCTATATCAAATGATGGCCCGATATGATCGAACGAAGGGTTGATTTTAAGTTGGTCACAACATAATATAGGGTAATAAATTTTGAGATCCCCTACTTTTCTTTATGAAAAAAACGCAGAAAATTCGTATTGTACGCCGAAGTGTTCTCTCAATAAATGCATTGATTGATGCGATGTGTGGGAAGTGGCGTCGTCTTGTTGAAACCAACTGTTGCCGAGATAACGGGCTTTAATTCCAGGCATCAAATGGTCGGTTATCATGACACGTTAACGGTCGCCATTGACGGTTACGTTCTCACCGGCATCATTTTTGAAGAAATATGGACCAATGATTCCAACGGCCCACAAACCACACCAAACCGTTGTTTTTTCTGGATGAAGTGGCAGCTCTTCAACCTCTTCTGGTTGCTTTTCGTCCCAAATGCGGCAATTTTGCTTGTTTACATACCCATTGAGCCAGAAATGTTGGCCGCTAAGTTGAACGAAGTGCACCGAACACATTTCTCACAGAACGTGAATTTTCGTAAAAAAATTGAACGATTTGTAAACGTTGTTCAGGCATTTCCATGTTGAAATGCCAAACAATACTAAACAAAACATAACGTGACAGCGTGACACGACTCCCACGTGATCTGTAAAAAAAAAGCTATTGAAAAAAGTTTCTCTACTTGGATCACCTTATATAATAATTCTGGAAAACATGGGCCCATTAGGTCGAATTTCTCAAGAGTTAGTGTGTGGTCACTATACGCGGCTTCAATTTCAAAACGTTTGTCATCCTTGTCCAAAACGGAAAAATCGGATCATATTTGCTAACAATTCCTTTATTACAACGATAGGTAGACAGACGGACAGACTGACATCGCTCAATAGAATCAGATAGCGTTTCTGATTCGATCGGTGTATATAAAATTATTAACTTTTCAGACCCCATCTCCATTCCTTTAACGCGTTACAAACATCAGCACAAACTCGTAATATCCCCTTCTACCACAGTGTGGTAAGAATAAATCCTACATTGGCCATACTGAACAGAATTGACCACAATTCGAAGAAAACTAATTTCCGTAAATTTGAAAATTATTAAAAAATACATTGCAATTTGTTCTGGGAAATTTTGGCATTTAAATTTGGTACGCAACCTCAAAATGAACACACCAAAAACTCCCCCTCAACGAGTACATCCAAACCTCACTAGGACTCAATATTTAGATTTTTGATTAACATTAAATAAAGTTATAGCAGTTTTAGAGCTGCAGACTTTAAGGTGGTGGTTTTCTATCATTCTCCCCCATTCGAACGAACCTTCTTTCCTGCCTACCTTTCCTAGACCAAATTCATCATTAGCAAACAGCAACACACACACACACATACCAAAACACGTGCACCACAAATAACGCACACATACACCATGTACATGTGAAATTTGTGGTACGCAATAATGACCGGAAGGCACATAAAGTAAATGAAAAACATGCCGATGATCATTATCTAACGAAAAGACAGACAAATAGATGGATATGGCCGGCAGATGGACCTGAAACAGTCCATGTGTTGATGTGTGAGTCGGTGCGTTTTTCGAACTGGATGAGGCTTGTATGTTGGCAATTTCCATTAGCAACATCATTTTAAATTTGAAGCAAAAATTACGCTATAGAAACGTTCCATCATTCGTGTTGGGGGGACGGTGGATGCTTTCTTCCGCAGGTTAGCTTATAGAGGCACGATAACACACATTGCAAGGTTAGTGTGGACACGTAGAGTCGTAATACATGATAGCTGCCGTCGAAATTTATTTCAATAAAAACAGATATTGTATAAAATAGACGTGATCTGGTGCAAATGATTTCCATTAAACCAAATTGTACCGAAGTAAAACGCTGTTAATGCATATTCGGGTAATATGGTCTTCATTAGATGGCTGACCAGCTAGTTTAATGTGGTAAGTTCAATGGGGCCATTGAGTGGTTTGCATGCCTACTAAGACTGTTTTTAAACCCTGGCCCTGTATATGTTTTGTCAAAATCCGTTAAAAAATCCTGACTTAAGTACAGGGTGGGCAAAATATTTTTTTCAGAATTTAAAATATACCAAATGGATTTTTTTTTACACAGAAGCCCAAATCCTACAGTTCTTCTTATTAACAAAGCCATTCAAATGAGCTTCATCACTCATGTGTTTGCATTAAAATAATTGATCGCTGATTTAAATAATAAAATTCTATTATTCTGGTTCTTTGTTCAGTTGTGAATCTCTTCATTATTTATTCTCCAAGAAAAAAAAATATATAAACGAAAAAGTTATTACATTTGTAAAAACCATGGTAACTTTTGGCCCAGCCTTTATTATTTCGTTTGAGCCCGTTACTAATTGTTTTAAAATTTAGCATTACGTAATAATTTTCAAAATAGTCTATGGGATTAAAAATGTGCCACACCCTATCTGACAAAAGTGTGGAAATGTTTTATTGTTTTTTAAAGTATTCTCCAGCATGATTTATACACTTTTGCATGCGCTCAAACCAATTGTCGAAGCACTTTTTCCACTCCGATTGAGACATCTCCAAAACATGGTTTTTGAACGCTTCAACAGCATCTTCTGGCGACGAAATCGTTGACCACGCATTTTTTTATTGATGTGCGGGAATAAAAATAAGTCATTGGGTGCCAAGTCAGGGCTGTACGGCGGATGACCCATCAATTTGACGTTTTGGCCGGTCAAAAAGGCGCTGGTATCAGCCGATGTGTAAGAACTCGCATTGTCATGGTGCATAATGATTCGTCTTCTCTTGTTCTTTGTTGGAATTTCTCCAAAGACTTCAGGCAAACAAATTAGAATTGACCGTCCTACGTTGCTCAAGCGGAACAGTAGCCACATGACCAGTTTTTCCGAAGAAACAGGCGACCATTTGCTTCGATTTGGCTCGTCTTCGAAGAGCCAGACGGTCGATTGCTCTTTTGTTTTGGGCTCATACGCATAGATCTATGATTCGTCACCTGTGACGATCTTATAAACGTCTTTTAAAGTACCACGATCGTATTTTTTCAAAAATTCTTAGCACCAATCGACTCGAGCCTCTTTTTGAACGATTGTCAAATTGTGCGGGATCCAACGAGAACAAACCTTTTTTACGGCCAGGTGTTCATGCTATATCGAATGTATGCTGGTGGAAGAAATGCCCCCAGGATGCATCTATCTCACGGTATGTCACATGTCGATCTTACATTATCAGTTCACTCACGGCATCAATGTTCTCTCGCACACCGGCCGTTTTTGGACGACCTTAACGACTTTCTTCTTTGAGCGAGCGTCGGCCACGATTGAATTCACTCAAGTTGTGAAAAATGATCGCACGAAAATGTTCACGAGTTTATTCAACTTTTTTGTAAAATTGATTTTTTCAAGTCACTGTAAACAACACAAGTAATGGTCGTACGTCAAAACGTTCTGCGTACGTTTATGCTAAAAAATGTCAAACTTTTCAATGGAAATGTCAGATGGTGCCTAGGCCAGAAATATATATAGCAACCATCGTATAAGAAAAAAGATTTTTTTTTACAACTTACTCGTATAAACTGCAAGTGCGCTATATGCATATGTATATCCAGAAAACCCAATTCAGATTCTTTTTCACTCATCAACCTGGCCGTTACCTTCAGTTCCATTTGCTGAAAATTGCAGTACACCAACCAAAATTCGGTTGTACTGATGGAAACTTTATATTCCATGCAAGCACAAGCATTCGTTTACGAATCTGTTTTCTGCGTGTACGATGGCTGAGATATTCACTTCCACAACGTGTGTTTGCTAAATTCAATAAAAAGAGCTCTGTATACAATTTAATAAAACCCTAGGTTTGTTATATCTAAAAATAACCTGCCGTGTACTGAAACATAAAGCAGCAAGTAACCCTTTTTCAAAATGTTCAGTAACTCAATTGAAATATGGAGAATATTTTTTGGAGGCATTACGCCTGCCTCAAATCGTTCATTAAACCATTTCTGACAGCTTTAGTGCGCCTTTATGTGGCATCTTTCAAGGGAATGCGTTAAACTGCTACGGCATGAAAATTCTAAAAGTGCAAAAAAGAACAATTACAGAAAGAATAAGAAAAGGATGAAAGCGTTAAAAAGAGAGTACAAAACCAATCGTTTCGTGAGCCACAAAAACTCAAACGGAAACGGAAGGAAATGAAAACTCTAGCTGTACTTGGCATTCTTCTTATTAACATTGTTTGCCCGTTCGAAATCCGCTAAAGACATTTGTATGCTCCCGTAATCGTTTGTTCACATTGTACCAGGATGGCCGTGGACTGGGTGGGTGTGCATGGGTGTGGTGGAACACCACAAATCTAATATGCAGTATGACAGACGGCCGTAAGACGCTAGTGAAAACCTAAAATACACAATTCGCCGAGCAACGAAAGGAAGCATCAATAAAAAGGAAACAATGCAGACGGAAGAGTATAAAAGGTTGAAGTAATGTTGTGACCCCGCCACCAGTTGGTTGGCACCATTTGTGGTTTCTGCCAGCTGCCTGTGGCGATGTTGCTCCAAAGCCGCCAGCAGGCCCAAAAAGGGGATGAATGTCAGCAACAGCACAGAAAGGGTCTGTTCACAGCAGCCCATGGCAGAGGCGGGCTGCTGTGAGGCAGTGTCCTTGCTTTTTTGTTTTCGATGTTCGGAGTACTGGTACTTTTATTGGTTGGGTTTTTGGCATTCTGTGTGGCACGCATTTAGATTTCTTGTTAATGATAAAATTCCAAAATGAACCGGATTTGTTGTGGCATTTAAATGTTTCTCCTTCATTTGCTCTGGTTGATTTCATGGCCCCCTCCTTAGTCGAAGCTTGTGCTGCGTGCGTGCCTGACGTTTTGGATTTTCCTTTAAATGCTGTTGTTAATGAGGGGTCTGAAAGCGAGTATCATCTCAGTGCTTTATGTTTTTGCTTGATTCTGATTTTGGTTTGTTCCTTCTTTTTTTGGAAATTTCACAGTGGAATTACTCGTACTTTGGAATGATGGCAGCAAAAACATTATTTTTCATCCAAGGATTACATTTTTATTGTTTGTGTGACAGACGACAGCGGGTTTCTGTCGCTCCTTCTTGTGGGTACAAAACAGGCATGATTGGCATGACGACGACAGGTCTGGGGCGGGGGAGCTGTTGGGAGGAGGGTGCGCGAGACATATGCTGTGGTTATTATTGGCATTTGAGCGTGATTTTTGTAGCTTAATAATGTGTGTTTAAGGTTTCAATGAATCATTTTATCACTTCCAACTATGATGGCGGTAATGACTTGGACGATTGGAAGATTTAATGAAATGGTTAAATTGCTTAAGAAAGATACAATTTGATACATGTGTGTGTGTGTGAATGAGTATTTAAGTATTTGGATGAAATGCTGAAATACACCAGCGGGAAAATATGGAAGACCTCCAAGAAGGCTTTCTTTTAAGATCCAATACACATTTGGCAATGTCTTCCTAAACGAGGATTGAAGAAGGCTTCCCTTGAACTTTTTTATCACTCAGGTCATGTTTCCTATGTATGCGGTGCATTGTGTCGACTATGAAAAGATATCATGCCCTAACCTTGAAAAAAATAGTAAGAGCCAAGAAGAAAATTTTACAGGAGAAGGTTTTTTGATTTGTTGTCTAATTCATCTGGATGATCTGGATGATCTTTTAAAAACTCTGCACACGTAGAAAAAAAGTATGGTTGGGATAACAATATTCGCAGAGCTTCTCACTTTTGTTGGGTATATGGTTGTAGTACAACAATATTATAATCCTCACAACAATAGTATGATTCACACATAACCATACTATGATACCCACAACCATAGTACGATTCACACACAATTATACTATGATCCCCAAAATTATTTATTAGAATTGGGTTAAGTTGCGAACAATAGATTTGAATTATTACAAACTATTTAGAAATACATTTAGTTCAAAATAATAGGGGTGATTTATTTAACAGTAGAAAAAATCTGTTTAAAAACGTAAGCATTTTTATTAAAATATTTCAGTTAAAGAAACCCAAAGCAGTTTGATTGAAACATTTTAAGAGTACCGTGACTTTTTTATTTATTTATTTATTAATTTTATATCTATTACAATATTAAATTACAATAAACTTATAAGGAGATAAGCACTAGCAACTAAGGCTATCGGCCTACATATTATCTACACACAAGTACATAGCAAGTATTTTAAGTAAAAAAGTAAAAAATTTTCCAATTTATATTTTATCATGTAGCTTCAAAATTTTAAGAAAGGTAAAGATATTTGTAATATCGTGCGTCTGGTGAGTTGAATGATTTTTGGCGAGTAAGTAGCAGTGCTGGACAATCCGAAAGTAGATGGACGATTGATATGTTACTAGCCATTGGCTAGGAGGTTCCTTGGTCAGTAAATGATCATGCGTAAGCCTAGAATGATTTAGGCGTTATCGCACAAAGCATTTATTTTGATGGCAAGTAGTAGTTAGTGATAGATCCAATGGTATTCTATCAGGATTTATAATTTTATACGGATGGTTATAATTCATCCATATATGTGCTGCTTTTAAGTTGGCCTGATTGAGTGCTAGTTTAATTGTAGTGCGTTTAGACTGGGGAATAAATGCGAATGTTGGAAAACTTAGTGGAAAATTTTTGGCTACCATATCAGCTCTCTCATTGCCGGAGATACCAACGTGACTAGGTATCCACATAAGTTTAATTTTATTACGCATGTCTAGCAATTGTTGCTGAATTGATATTATTATTATTTCGTTTTTATTTCCGCTGTTTGCACATGCTACAAATACAGAGTAGCTATCGGAGCAAATCAGGTTCTTAATACGACTCTTCTTACATATTTCCAAGGACTTTAGTATGACTAGGGCCTCGGCTTCGAATATGGATGAAACTGCTGGTAGAATGCCTGTAGCTTGAATTGTGTCATTGTCGGATACTACTGCGAACGATGTGTTGAAAACTGTTTTGAAACCATCAGTAAAAAGCATGTCGAGTCCTACCGTTTTCGCGGTAGGATTCGACATGCTAGGAGGAAGTTGTTGTTAGACCCAGAAGATCATTGAGAGGGGGGAAAAGAAAACAGAGCACTGCGGTACACCCGGAACGTGCGGTACCTACGTATGCTAGAGCGTTCTCTGAGAAAACTCGAAAAAAATCAGTACTGACACCATAAGCTACAAGCATTAATATAAGTGCGCAGTAATGCACTCTATTGAACGCTTTGGACATTTCCAGAGACACTGCATTGCTTTCACTTTGCCGTTCATTTAATCGACTTCATAGCTCTGAAAGAAACGCCATCAGGTCTCCCATAGATCCGATTCTACGGAAGCTGCATTGTGGACCGTTGAGATGGCCATTCGACTTAAAATAATTTACATACACCAAACACTCCATACTCTTTGATAGAGCAGAGCCAACAGCAATTGGGCGGCAGTTGTCAGAGTTACTTGCCTTACCCCTTTTTGGGATTGGAATAACATTGGCCATCACTCATATTAAGGGAAGTTTATTGCCAAGTAAAACGAATAGCCAAAGCGCACTTATTTCAAAAATGTGCTAAATGACATTCGAGCCATGTAAAAACATTCCACAAAATGCATTAGCCATTCGAAGTCTAAGAATTATATCGTGCACAGCTCAATGATTTGAGAGAAGTTTCCAGCTCAAGGCCAATATTATTTAAGCTTTTGACGGAACAACGCAAAACCGAGTTATGGAAAGCACTGCAAACAAGGTGTTCATTTCGTCGATTTTAAATTTCATACATATTGGCGTAAAAAACAAGTAAACTATGAGATACCCTACACCACTCTGCTATTTAGAGGATTAAGCATCTCTTTCTGGAGCTGAAGCAGGGTTAGACTCAATATGTCAGTTAATAATTTGTCGCTCATAACGTACTAAAAAAAATTGGAGCGTGATAGGGCACAATTTGTGGCTTCTTCTAACTGCAGGAAAGAAAATCGGAGGGACATATACGTGGGGGATATTGAAAAACATGAACCTATATAGTCCAATATTATAGGATATGGTTGTTGTTCGCTGGTACCGTGCCATGCGAAATTTGGTAGGAAGTCGATTTAAATGTGGCTTCTAAAACTGCAGGTTCTAAAACCGGGATGGACCTTTGTGTGTGGGCTACAGTAAAGTATGGACCTATGTGGTCCCGTTTCACAGTTAATTAATGGTCGTACCGTGCAAAATTTGGGTGTGGTCGGGTATAATTTGTGGCTTCTAAACTTGCAGAACCTCAAATCTGGCCTTCGTCTGGGACCCTTTTTGAAAACATGGACCTATGAAGTCTAGTTTCACCAGAGATATGCGTTGATCACTTGTAACACTCTGAGCGAAATTTAGTCGGATGCGGGTGTTATATGTGGCGTAAAGAGCTGTAAGTTCTGAATTCGTGAAGGCCCTTTCAATTGGGGCCACGCAAAAATATGGACCTATGTGGTCCACTTCTACCACAATTAATTAATGGCCGCTCATAACGTATCATGCAAAATTAATGATGGCGTAATCGGGTTTAATTTGTGGCTTCTAGTGCTGCAGGAGCTCAAATCGGAAGGACATTTGTGTGGGAGGTATGGTAGGTGTGGATCACTCTATATGCTCTGTGCGAAATTTGGTTAAAATCTGATGGAAGATGTGGCTTTTAGAGCTGTGAGATCTAAAATCGTGTTATCGAAATATGTTTTTGGTGTTGTGGCACACATAGTGTCGGGGTGACAGCCCTTGGTCGAAGATTTGCTGCTTGGGTATTTGGACTAAAAATGAAAATGCGAATATTTACTATCAAATTTTTTTATTGTTTTTAAACGTATTATCCAGCAAGATTTCTACATTTTGCATGCGCTCAAAGCAATTGTCGAAGCACCTTTTCCACTCCCATTGAGACACCTTCAAAGCATGGTTTTTGAACGCTTTAAAAGCATCTCCTGGCGACAAAAGTCGTTGACAACGCATTTTATCTTGATGTGCGGGAATAAAAAAAAGTCACTGGGTGCCAAGTCAGTCAGGGTTATACGGCGGATGACGCATCAATTCGACGTTTTGGCAGGCCAAAAAGGCGCTGGTTTGATCCGAAGTGTAAGAGCTCGCATTGTCATGGTGCACAATGATTCGTCTTCTCTTGTTCGTTTCTTGAATTTCTCCGAAGACTTCAGGCAAACAAATTGTGGCGTACCACTCAGAAGTGACCGTCCTACGTTGCTCAAGCGGAACAGTCGCCACATGACCAGTTTTGCCGAAGAACCAGGCGACCATTTACTTCGAAGTGCTTCTTCCACGAAAAACTTCCGTTGGATTTGGCTCGTCTTCGACAAGGTCGTTGCTGTTTTGTTTCGGGCTCATACGCATAGATCCATGATTCGTCCCCTGTGACGATCTTATAAACGTCTTTTGAAGCACCACGATCGTATTTTTTCAAAATTTCTTAGCACCAATCGACACAAGCCTTTTTTAACGATTATCAAATTGAGTGGGATCCAACGAAAACAAACCTTTTTACGGCCAGGTGTTCATGCAATATCGAATGTATCGTATGCTGGTGGAAGAAATGCCCAAGGATGCCTCTATCTCACGATATGTCACTTGACGATCTTGCATTATCAGTTCACGCACGGCATCAATGTTCTCTGGCACAGCGGTCGTTTTTGGACGACCTCCGTTTTTGAGCGAGCGTCGGCCACGATTGAATAAATTAAACCAGTTTTTCACAGTGCTATAGGATGGTGCTTCATCGCCATAAAATGATTTAAGTTCATCGATGCACTCTTGTCGTTGTGAAAAATAATCGCACGAAAATGTTCACGAGTTAATTAAATTTTTTGCCAAATTCAATTTTTCAAGTCACTGTAAACAACACAAATGATGGTCGTACGTCAAAACGTTCTGAGTACGTTTATGCTAAAAAATGTCAAACTTCCCAATGGAAATGTCAGATGGCGTCAGGCAACACTTAGTGCCTAGGCCAGAAATATATATAGCAACCCTCGTCGAACCGGCTGTCGTGGGGTAGAACCAAATGTTGTTTCCTATGCTGTTGTTTAAATTATAATTATTTTCCAATCGTTCTTAAGTGGTCATCCTGTATATAACTTAACTTTTAAGAAATTCTCTAAATGCCAAAATTTTTAGTTTTTGAAATTGATTTCTCTAGAGATTTTTACAAAGGATTGAAAATAAATGAACAAATAAAGTATACACTCCAACCTATGGTAAAGGCTACAAAGCTGCCTACCTACATCCCCCCACCCCTAAAATGTTCAACACCTTAGGATTAGGCATGTCCTTTTATTCCTTTAGCAGAGAAACACTTTCGTAAAAATGTATGCACGGACACTGGGATCGGGTGTGCTGGGATGGCTTCACAAACTGCCATACATCTAATTTATTGATTGATTGATCACTTTGATTTCAATTTGATGTGACGTCCAATTACAAATAACAAACAAGTAGCAAGTCCCAAAATCACCCCTAGTTTTTTTCGGATGGCTGCCGTTGTTGAATAGAAAGCCTGTGCTCGCTCCGTGCGTTAGAGGAAACATAAAAAATGTATGAGAAAGAATAAAAGCCCACCCCCTCACCCACAAGCCCAAAAAAAGTTTATTTTTTAAGAGGATAACGATGTTTTGTACATTTGTAAATTTCTCCCAGTTTGTGTGTGTGAGTGCATATATGTGTGCTGCCGCTAGAATGATATATGAATGTGTTGACTGACACATACACATATGTATGAGTATATGTGGACGTACATCCACTTCAATGTCAACTTCAATTTGTAATATTTCCGTTTGCCGAAAATTGGTCTTCCTCTACCCTCCCACCAGACCAGACCAGTCAGACATGAAAGACGACACGTTTTCCGAGCGAATTTGATGTGCGATGCTTCTGTTTGGCATAGAAAGTCAACAGGATTCTTCTATGTCTGCGACGAAGTAAATATTATTTATCATGTCATGTCTGGGCTGAGTTGAGTAGTGAAATAAGATTATTATTAGTTTATCCCGATACACACACTCAAGTTCACATGTGCGAGGACTGTTCCGGAGCTACGCGACCTGGCAATGAAACGCACAGAATGTTTGTACTCTCTTTATTTTGAAAAATAATCATGTTTTAGCTTGAGACATTAAACAATAGGTCCCGGTGAATGAGTGAAATAATTATGTTTCCTTGTTTTTTAACAGGATGTTGTGGAAATTAAGTAATGAATTACTTTTGGTAACTTTTGTCAATAGCCTTAACACTATTTTTATAGTAAAATTGTTATAATAAGTTCTGACCACAGATTTCCACCTTTTAAATTGATTAACGCAATCCTTTTATACGAGTATACAGGGTGCGGGGTATGAAGTGTTACCAATTAAAAGCGTTATAATTTTTTGTTGTTGGTTAATTTTATAAAATGTTTTTCTGTTATTTACAACATACTAGTGTATACAATTTTTTTTTCAAATTTTCACTACTATTCTCCAGCATGATTTATACATTTTGCATGCGCTCAAAGCTATTTTCGAAGCATTTTTTCCACTCCGATTGAGACACCTCCAAAACATAGTTTTTGAACGCTTCAACAGCTTCTTCTGGCGACGAAAATCGTTGACCACGCATTCTTTTCTTGATGTGGTGGAATAAAAACAAGTTATTGGGTGCCAAGTCAAGGCTGTACGGCGGATGACCCATCAATTCGACGTTTTGGCCGGTCAAAAAGGCGCTGGATGTGTGAGAGCTCGCATTGTCATGTTGCACAATGATTCGCCTTCTCTTGTTCGTTTTTCGAATTACTCCGAAGACTTTAGACAAACAAATTGTGGTGTACTACTCAGAATTGACCGTCCTACGTTGCTCAAGCGGAACAGTCGCCACATGACCAGTTTGCGAAGAAACAGGTGACCATTTGCTTCGAAGTGCCTCTTCCACGAACAACTTTCATTGGATTTGGATCGTCTTCGAAGACCCACATGGTCGACTGCAGTTTTGTTTCGTGCTCATACGCATAGATCCATGATTCGTCACCTGTGAAGAACTTATAAACGTCTTTTGAAGCACCGCGATCGTATTTTTTCAAAATTTCTTTGTACCAATCGACACGAGCCTTTTTAGGAGCGACTGTCAAATTGTGCGGGATCCAACGAGAACAAACCTTTTTTTACGGCCAGGTGTTCATGCAATATCGATTCATGCAATATATGCTGGTGGAAGAAATGCCCAAGGATGCCTCTATCTCACGGTATGTCACATGACGATCTTGCATTATCAGTTTACACACGGCATCAATGTTCTCTGGCACAACGGCCGTTTTTGAACGACCTTCACGAACAACTTCGTCTTTGAGCGAGCGTCGGCCACTATTGAATTCATTAAACCAGTTTTTTACAGTGCTATAGGATGGTGCTTCCTCGCCATACAACGATTTAAGTTCATCGATGCACTCTTGTCGTGATAATCCACGTCGAAAGTTGTGAAAAATAATCGTACGAAAATTTTCACGAGTTAATTCCATTTGTTTGCCAAATTGATTTTTTCAAGCCACTGTAAACAACACAAATGATTGCCGTACGTCAAAACGTTCTGAGTACGTTTATGCTAAAAAATGTGAAACTTTCCAATGGAAATGTCAGATGGCGCCAGGCAACACTAAGTGTTGCCTAGGCCAGAAATATATAAAGCAACCCTTGTAATCCAAGAAATATAATTAATCAAATAATCTCCACACTTTTGCTTTGTAGGAATGTGTGTAATTTTACTTTGAGAAACAATAAAACCAGTTTTGATGATAAATATTCGCAATTTTATTATTAGGCCAGAAATATAGGGTGATCGATCTAGAGGTATTTTTTTAGAACGACAAAAAATATAAAAATACAAATCAAGTGTGCTATCTTTATTGGTAATTTGTGTTCAAAGTGAACACGTTTTAGATTGTGTGTTGGGTATGTTGGTTTCCTAATGCATTTTCAAGTGCAGCGGGAAGACGCGTCGAATTATCTTTTATTGTTATCAGCCGAAATCATAATTCTTTTTATGCTCGCACAATGTAATAAAACGTACGAGTACAATGCAACGAACGATCGATGAAATGCACGCACAGGGCGATAACGGCCTGCGATGCGTGCATTGATTTCTGCCTTAGAAATTGTAAGACCAACGTGGTTCGCCTGATAAGAGTTTTTGTATATATAGTCCTAAGCGAACACATTTTAAATTAGTATGAAACCATTACTAGACCGAAGAAGACCTTACAAATCTTCTTTAATCTTAAGTATAAAATCATTACTCACCAGGAGAGGAAATTACAACTCTTCTCCAAAACTTGAGTCAGAATAAATCTACTCAACAGAACATTTATGTAAAAAACACTTTGTTTCATTTTACAATTTGAAAGGACATTTTATGGCATTTATTTTTTGAAAATATAAGTAATTACCTTCAAATGTTGGCAACTGTATTATGGAAATGAGCGTTGGGTGAGAAACGGGAAGATCCGCTGTTTTCGACCAAAATTTTGTTTAGTGATGAGGCCTATTTCTGGCTCAACGGCAAAGTCGATAAACAAAATTGCAGCATATGGGCTGAAGAGCAACAAGAAGAGGTTCAAGAGGTGCCAATATACCCAGAGAAAACCACGGTTTGGTGCGGTTTATAAGCTGGTGGAGTCATCGGCGCAAATTTTTTCAAAAATGATGATGGCCGGAACGTAACCGTGAATGGTGCTCGCCATCGCGCCTTGATATCGGACTTTTGCAACCTGAAATTGACGACACTTGGTTTCAACAGGACGGTGCCACTTGCCATGCAGCTGCTCAAACAATGGATCTATTGAGAGGTCATTTCGAAAAGCAGCTAATTTCATGTTTTGGCAGGTGAGTTGGCCGCCTAGATCGAGTAATATCACACCTTTAGACATTTTTCTTTGGGGTTATGCAAAGGCTGATAAACCAGCTACGGCTGATAAACCAGCTACGATTCATGTTTTGGAAGCCAACATTACGCGTGTTATTAAAGCCATACCGATCGAAATGCTCGAACGAGTCATCCAAAATTGGACCCTCAAAATGGAAACCCTGAGGCATAGTTGCAGCCAACATTTGAAGGAAATTATATTCAGAAATTAAATGCCATAAAATGTCCTTTCAAATTACCAATAAAGATTCCACACCAGATTTGAATTTTTATATTTTTTTTTTGTTCTAAAAATATACCTCTAGATGGATCACCCTATACATATATCAACCCTAGTACGTTTAGCCGGCTGTTCATCATAGAACATCGCCACCGATCTAAAAAAAACATCAATCTACAATTAGTTTAGAAATGCAATTGGTAAAGCGATAAGCCTTTCTTTAATATGATGCCATTATGGAATATACGTATAAGTACTGGAAAGTTCTAAAAGTATTTTTATTATTTCTAAACAAACAAACGTTCACCAACGTGATTTCTTTCTAGACTTTAACTTAATAATGTTGCTACTGTTTACAGCTTCCCATCCATGCCAAATGTATTGTTTCCGTGGCTAGTTAGAAAAATTTTGCAGCTACCCTCGTAAGTGTGTAAGGATATATGATTGCTATAGGATTTTATTGACTAGACCGTATGAAACCGGATCAATCCTACGAATGTTGGGTCATTCACACTGTAACGAAAATTCAGTATTTGTATTACCACCCATAAAAAGATTGTCATCCATTTTGTAACACTTAAAAATATTTAGCAGGTATCTTATAGCATAAAGGTTGTATATTTGTAATCAAGCCGTATCAGACTTAACGCAACATTGACCCTAAATGAGCAAAGCTGTCCCGGTAGCGTTCGCCAGTACCAGTGACTGCATTGCTGTTGAGGTCCTCAAAAAAATACGGCACAAACTTTCCTCCCGCGTACACGCAGAGAAAAAATATGGTTACACTATGGTCACCGCAACAATAGTATGTTCTCTACAATAAAAGCATGTTCGTCGCAACCATAGTATTGTTTTATGAATTTCATTTTGACAACAGTATGATTGTGACAGTATTACTATTGTTGAAATGTAACAATAGTATTATTGCCATATTAAGAAATAAAAATATGGTTGTAGCAACAATTTAAACATGGTTGGTGCAACAAAAGAATTGTTGTTTAAAATTTACGTTAACAATAATTTGATTACGGCAATCATACATTATGGTTGCGACTATAAACTTAACAAAACAGGTTTTATAGAGCACACATTTATGTGTGCGCGTATGTTTTTTTTTTTTGATATACAAAAAAACCACATACACACGATACAGTGAATGGTTGCTCTCCATTAAAAAAACAACAACAATCGGAAGGTAGTTCGAGGGATTTTTATTGTGTTTACTTTGTACGGTGAAATACTCTAATACCGACTGGTTCTCGTTTATTTAAAATCTGCCTGCACTTAAGTATATAGCCATTGATTAAGGTTTAATCACATTCGTTACTTGGTGTCTAAGGATGGTGAAGTAGCATTCACCCCTGCTGGCAACTAAAAGTATTTTTGACCGTTGGAATATATATATTTTTGTTTCTTGAATGATATGTTCAATAAAAACATGGCCTCAAATACTTAATAAAAATCTTTATTTTTGAATAACAACAATAACCAATCCTAATAAATAATTTTGGGGATCATAGTATGGTTGTGTGTGAATCAAGTGTGGATCACAGTGTGGTTGCGTGTGAATCATACTATGGTTGTGAGGATCATACTATGGTTGTATGAGAAACATACTATGGTTGTGAGGATAATAATATGGTTGTGGAGATAATAGTATGGTTGAGTGTGAATCATATTATTGTTGCGAGGATCATAGTATGGTTGTGAGTGAATCATACTATGGTTGTGGGGATTATAGTATGGTTATGTGTGAATCATACTATTGTTGTGAGTATCATAATATTGTTGTGTCACAACCATATACCCAACAATAGTATGATCCTCTTCGAATATTGTCACCCCAACCATACTTTTTTTCTGCGTGTAGATGCTGCACCACTCAGTATCTGTCAGAGTATGTACTAACTCTTCGTCCATCATACGCGGATTTGTAGTGCTCCAGAATCGAAGAAATTGCTTATTGATTTAACCGTTTATGTCGTTCACAAATGTCAGATATGATTGACGTACAACAGCATTTGCAAAATTTATAACAACTTCCGATAGGGTGATTAATTTTGCGCCACCTCGTCTATAACGCCGTGGCATTTGAAGGGAAAAGCTCAAATAATCAAATGGTTTGCTGTGCGACGAATAAAGCTTTTGCCTTCAAACTTAAAACATCAGAACTTTTTAATGGTACTTCTCTTTCAAAAAATCCAGGAATTTGAAAAAAATGATCTAAAAATGTTTTCTAAAACCGCAATCACAACCGCTCACTCTAATACATAGACATAAGCTTCACCTGTACAATGTAACATAAAAAGCTCTAGGTCATCAGTCCTAGAACAGAGACGTCGACACAACATTTCTGATCTTATGGCCCGACCTAATAAAGAGTTTTCTTATCATTTTGTGATGTGCCACTTTTTTACGACGCACGTTTGAGGTCAATGCTTTTATTGTGATTATTAAATGCACCCTATGAAATGTACAACCGAACGCCAAAGGAAAAACAGTAGACAACAATCCCAAATGATAAATCTTAATTACTTAATTATAATTAGTTTTAGTTTCCCCTCTTCTACCCCTCCTACGATAGTCTGGCCTATCTCAAACCATAATCATTTATTGTAATTTCTTACAAAGGCAGCCCCGGATTTTCTGTGGCGCTTCACTCAAAGCCTTCATTGTTTTTCCATTCCTGCCCCGCCATACCTGACATTGGCAACAAGGTGGTGGTTGCAACATTTTATGATGAAGCAAACAAAGTAAAAACTCTTTAATCGTGCCTTTAGGGCATAATTGGAAAGTACGAGCCGTACGAGGAGGAGGTGATGTTGCGCCGGTGGGTTGGTGGGTCGTGTGCCGCCGACAGACATTTGTGTCCGTGCTACGCACAACTCGACGGGCAGGGCAAACAAGTATTGGAATAAAATAAACCTTGTTAGCATTGTGGGGTTTACAACAATAATTTACTAGCAAAACAATGTAAGGCAATGGCAAGAGCAGACGACAGCGCCCGTCACAGCAAAGGCAACATCCGTCGCAGAGACCAGTAACCATATTACCTCAACTGGTAACTCTATTTTTTACGCCTTTGATGTCTTGACAAACACCCTACAGCGGAGAGTGTGGTGAAAAGATCAAATGGATCGTTTGCATCAATGACTTTTTTGCAAGCAGGTCTTGCGAATTAATGATCAATGAAAATTTGCTATAGAAAATTAACAAAGTTAGCTTAAGCTTCAAAAATCAAACTTTAAACAGATTAACCTCCCAACTAGACAGACGACAGCGTTTATGCACATTAGCAGACTTAATGCAAATTAACTCGTGCATTATCTCCTCCCAAACTGCATTAATTCTGACGTAAAGCGCAAAATCAAATTGAATTTATACTGCATTTTGGTATTGCAATCTGGCAGCACTGTCACATTGTATCACAAACAACCGCTGTTCTCACAATCAGCGGCTGTTGTCAATCACAAATTCTCCATACGAATTATATCCTCCAGAAAATTGTTATACTTGTATCTACAAATTTTCACAATTGCCTTGCTCTTATTTCTTCTGCGATCCCAACTTTAAGCATTTACACTTTTTACCTTATGGGTCAATTTCAGCAAAAGTTAATTTAGCTTTCTTTCAAATAAATTGTGATTTTTGGCCAACAACATACGAGGGCTGCATTATATGTTTCCTGCCTAATAATGAAAATGCGGATATTTATCATCAAAAATAGCTTTATTGTTATTTCCAGCATGCTTTATACACCTTTGCATGCGCTCAAACCAATTGTCGAAAATTTTTTTCCACTCCGATTAAGACACCTCCAAAACATGGTTTTTGAACGCTTCAACAGCATCTTCTGGCGACGAAAATCGTTAACCTCGCATTTTTTTATAAAATAAAATTTTTTCTTGATGTGCGGGAATAAAAAGAAGTCATTGCACGCAGAAAAAAGTATGGTTGGGGTAACAATATTCGAAGCGCATCATACTATTGTTGGTTATATGGTTGTGGCACAACAATATTATGATCATCACAACAATAGTATGGTTCACACACAACCATACTATGATCCCCATAACAATATTATGGTCCTCACAACAATAGAATTATTCACACACAACCATACTATGATCCCTACACCATATTATTATTCACATTCAACCATACTATGATCCCCACAACCATATTATGGTCCTTATTACCATAGTATGTTTAACGTACAACCATAGTATGATCCTCACAACCATAGTATGACTTACACACAATCATACTATGATCCCCAACATGTTTTGTAAAGATTGGGTAAAGTTGTTATTTAACAATAGAGAATTTTATTAAGTAAGTTATGTAGTAATAGGAGTGATTAATTGAACAGTAAATAAAATATTTATTAAAAATATTTCAGTTATACTAATTCGTAGTTTGTTTGGAAAAAATTTAATTATTTTTACTATTATTGCGTATGATTCGTAAAAATAACATTGTCAAATTAAAAAAAGTACAGTTTTGCCGGTATGAATGCCGTAATCATGTTATTGTTAACATAAAAGCCATGAGAACAATACTTTTCTTCCACCAACCATATTTATATTGTTGCTACAACCATAATTTCATTTTTAAATTTGGCAACAATCCTATTGTTATATTTCAACAATATTAATATTGCCGCAATCATACTATTGTCAAATTAAAATTCAAAAAACAATACTATGGTTGCGACGACCATACTTTTATTGCAGAGAACATACTATTGTTGCCGTAACCATATAGGAACCATATCTTTTCTCTGCGTGTGGGTGCCATTTCAGGGCTGTAAGGTGAATGACCCATCAACTCGACGTTTTAGCTGGTCAAAAATGCGCTGGTTTGAGCCGATGTGTAAGAACTCGCATTGTCATGGTGCACAATGATTCGTCTTCTCTTGTTCGTTTTTAGAATTTCTCCGAAGACTTTAGGCAAACAAATTGTGGTGTACCACTCAGAATTGACCGTCCTACGTTGCTAAAGCAGAACAGTCGCCACAAGACCACTTTTGCCAAAAAAAAAAAAAAACAGGCGACCATGTGCTTCGAAGTGCTTCTTCCACGAACAACTTTCGTTGGATTTGGCTCGTCTTCGAAGACCCACACGGTCGTTTGCTGTTTTGTTTCGGGCTCATACGCATAGATCCACGATTCGTCACCGAATGACGATCTTATAAACGTCTTTTGAAGCACCGCGATCGTATTTCTTCCAAATTTTTATGCCACCATTCGACTCGAGACTTTTTTTGAGCGATTGTCAAATTGTGCGAGATCCAACGAGAACAAACCTTTTTTACGGCCAGGTGTTCATGCAATATCGATAAATGCAATATATGCTGGTGGAAGAAATGCCCAAGGATTCGTCTATATCTCACGGTATGTCACATGACGATCCTGCATTATCAGTTCACGCACGGCATCAATATTCTCTGGCACAACGGCCGTTTTTGGACGACCTTCACGACCTTCGTCTTTGAGCGAGCGTCGGCCACGATTGAATTCATTAAACTAGTTTTTCACAGTGCTATAGGATGGTGCTTCATCAATTTAAGTTCATCGATGCACTCTTGTCTTGATAGTCCTCGTCGAAAGTTGTGAAAAATGATCGCACGAAAATTTTAACGAGTTAATTCCATTTTTTTGCCAAATTGTTTTTTTAAAAGTCACTGTAAACCATACAAATGATGGCCGTACGTCAAAACGTTCTGAGTACGTTTATGCTAAAAAAAATGTCAAACTTTCCAATGGAAATGTTAGATGGACAGAAATATGTATAGCAACGCTCGTACAATGCATGCATTTTATGAATTTTGAAGTTGTTTCCATTCATTAAATTTCTTTGGTATATCTGATAAATAGTTTAGCTTATTTACGAAATATCTAATTGAGTTGTGTACCTTTGTATGTGGTATATTTGAAAACATTTACCGATATGAACTAATTTTACCAGGAATGGAAGTAGTTTACCAACAGCGCACTATGATTAATATAAGCTAGATCGGATATAAAATGTGGTTTATATAGAAGCAAGGGGCTCAAAGAAAGCAAAAACCGATATTGTGCTATTTCAGCGAGTTAGTTTTAAGTCTCTCATTAAATACTATCCAAAATGTGAGCAATATCGGACTTTATATGTGCCTTTTAGATCGGCTGGGCTACAAATCTTTAAAGGACAAAGTTATATATAATCAACTCATGGATGTTAAATGAAACTGAGGCAGTATCTTAAATCGAGAGGAAAATTTATATATGTGCGAATTTTGAACACAAGCCGAGATTTTACGCTGCTCCGGAAGCTGCAATGTCTAAAAAGGGGAATGGGAATTTGTAAAGGGCCAAATTCCCCTGCCGGCATTTGGCTGTGAAGTAACAGAAAGGTAGATATTATATATTGCCGGAAATATTACCTTACCCTGGGGACACCCTGTTCAACAGTGTAGGGCTTCGAATTATAAGAATGACTGGCCTCCCAACATACAGTTGACGATACAACGTTTACGACCAGTGTCTCAAACTGTTTTGAAGCAGAATACGATATCGATGAAATGTGCAAAAAAACCCTGCAAATCGCTACAGAACTTGAAGAAAAATACAAAAAATCCGCTACGAAACAAATCAAAAAAAATAAAAAATTCTAATTATTGTAAAAATTATTTTGTTTCAAGTGATAATTAAAAAAATACAACAATTATTTCAGATTTCTGAAAAGCGAGTGCAAGTCCCCATTTACACGAGGCAACTTTACTTACATCAAGTTTTAAGATTCCCTTTTGAACCTGCCTCTTGTGTTCACACAAGGCAATTCTGTTACGGTAATTCCTTTTTTTTATATTGCCTTTTTTTAAATTAAGTTATTTATTCGTTCCGATTTTTGTGTGAAAAAAATACTGAAAAAATCTGCAGCCAACTTCACACTACGAAAACCCAAAAAGTATGGCAGTGCGGGCTAGTTTTTTCACTTTCAATTCCGCTTAGCTCAGACTTCTGCAAACTGAGAATTGCGGCAAGTAAAGTTGCCTCGTGTAAATGTGGACCAAGCGAATGCTAATAGTTTTTGCATTATCAATTTATTAAGTTATTTTTACCTAAAAATGCTAAGGACAATTTATGTCAAAAACGAAATTAATTTAAATCATTAAATCTTATACCAAATTTCAAAAAGGTTTTTGAAAATGTTTTCTTTCTTAACTATATTAAATAAAAATAATATTTTAAGAAAAATCCTGTGATATCTAAGCAGAAAACGGAAAATTTCTTAAACTCTTTAAATTGTCTGAACGAAAAAATAAACTGAAATTAAATTAAAACGAAATAATATTTTTGTAAATATACGAAGGCGACCGCAAAACTAACTGGTCTGGCACATTTTCTGTTTTACTAGCAACTTTTTTTTTGTTTTTTTTAAAAGCAATTATAAAAATAAGCCATCTGTCAAAATTTCCGAAATATTTTATGATTATTTTCTTTGTTACAGGTGATTGAATTAAACAAGTTTTATAATATTTGAAAAATGGAAAATAAAGAGTTTCGTGCGGTAATTAAACACTTTAATATGAAAGGTTTTACGCCACAATTAATCAAAGATGAATTGGATTCTGTTCATGGTAAAAATGCACCATCATACTCCACCGTGAAATCCTGGGTTCAACATTTTAAAATGGGTCGTTCAAGTACGGAAGATGGAAAACTGCTACTACTATTGAAAACATTAGAAAATTGTTAATGAAGTGACTAAAGATAGACGAATAAAGCTCAGAGAACTTGCTGATATTGTTAAAATACACGAAAAACAAGTTTGGAGTATTTCACATGATGAACTCCACATGAAAAAGCTATCCGAAAACTATCCGCCGCGTTTGTTGACTTTGCCCCAAAAAATCGTCCGTTGGACCAATTCCGAGGAGCTTTTAGCGATTTGTCAGCGTAATCCAATAGAGTTCTTGCGCCGATTCATAACTGTTGATGAAACATGGATCCATCACTACATCCCAGAATGCGAAGAACAGTCAAAACAATGCATAGAAGCTGGTAAAAGTGGTCCCAAGAAGGCGAAAACTGTTAAGTCAGCAGGAAAAGTAATGGCCACAGTATTTTGGGATGCAATGGGTATAATATTTATTGATTATCTTAAGAAAGGAAAAACTATAAATAGTGAATATTATTGTGCATTATTGGATCGGTTGATTGAAGAAATCAAGATAAAACGACCGCATTTAGAAAAAAAAAGTTCTTTTTCATCAAGATAATGCTTCTTCACACACTGCATTTTTAACTCAACAAAAACTGGCCGAATTATGATTTGAAATTGCTCCGCATCCACCATATAGTCCAGATTTAGCTCCTTCTGATTATTTCTTGTTTCCAAATTTAAAAAAAATGTCTCGGTGGCACAAAATTTTCGTCCAATAGCGAGGTTATTGCTGAAACAGAGGCATATTTTGAAGGTCTTGAAAAATCTTATTTTTCGGATGGAATTAAAAAACTTGAAAAACGTTTGATGAAGTGTATTGAGTTGGAAGGAGACTATGTTGAAAAATTAATAATAATAATTCCAAAAAAACGGTTCTTTTTATGTTAGGCCAGTTACTTTTGCGGTCGCCCTCGTAAGAATGTGATAATAATTACAGGAGTTAAACATTAGTAGCTTAAATCGCCAATTTATATTCGGTATTCGCATTTAAAAATCGCTACTTTTCTAAAACAGTATTTTTTTTTGGTGATAAGAAATCATTTGTGGAAAACCCACAAATTTGACATCGCCGTTATGAGCTGCCCTTGACTGCAGTATAGGGTAAACAACTATTCGACCCTTTCCCATAGTGAACACAAATCCAACTGTAATTCAACTCCGACCTATACTTGACAACGGCAATAGAGACATAAGGCGCGCCAGAGAACAACAACACAAACAAAAGAAAAGTTGAAATTGCAGCCACGTGACTCAGTGCTTTTGTCTCAGCTCCCCGTTCACCCAGTCTGCGCCGTGTGCGGCGTTCACGGATATTTTACGGCTACCCAAACAGTCAAGTGCACGTAGGTAGGAATGGATGAGTGTACCCATGGACATGTGTAAGTTGGTCTGGCAACACGGGATTTTTAAGTGGTTAATGCTACAAGAGATTTCACTTCACTTTTGTTCGGCATAGAGTTATCGCAGTGATAATGGAAAAAGATAATAAATTTTATTAAATTTGACATTCATGTTTTCGTTTATCACTACTCCTGCTCCTGTTGTGGAGTGCGTCTGTTCGAATTTTCAACATTTTGGGCTTTGTACTGGTCTGGCCTTATGAGTGAGGTCTGCTTAGCGCCAAAGCCAAATGTGCATTGAAATTGGCCTTTTTTCATAATCATGATGCTAATAAAAGAAAACATTTCATATTAATTTTATTAGTGCCATTGTGTTTGGAACAAAGAGCTCTGCAAAGGCTTTAGATGGTCCTTTTCGAGTTTGTGAAAAGTGAAGAGGGATACAAATATGATATGAACATATTCTCGTACGTATTCACAAACAAACATATTTAAAAAATATGGGTTTTTTGTATGTGATGGCCCAGGTAAGTTTTTTTTTAAGTTAAAATAAAGACTATGCCATTAACGACAGGCTCTGAGCTACATTCTACCATAATTTCATAAAACTGAACCGAAAAGTTCAGTTGATTAAAAAAACAAGTAAACAAATAAAAAAGGGCAGGCCTAGTGGACAAATTAAAAAGGCAGGGATTACCTTCCATCACACAGAAAACAGATTCGTTGCCATAACCGATTTTTTTGCCAACCGAACAATTGTTGTCGCATGAACCTCTAGTATTCCATGAGTACAACTAAATTCCAGTTATTGCTTTGTAATTTTCAGTAATTGCAGCTGAAGTATTGAAGCAACATAAGAAGTATTTGAACTATTCGCACTTGAAGTACTCTGAAACCTAGGAGGTTCATGTCGAGAAAAAAAAGTAGAAAAGATGATGGAAGATATTTACTAGAGTTTTTCCCCCGGTCTTTTTCGTTACCCGGGAAAGCGGAAAAATTTTCACATGTTTACAACAGTAGTTCTCATGACTCCCGGCAGGGAAATTGGAAAGGTAAATTTAGTTGACGTTGAACCAATTTTTTTTTAAAAAAGGTACAAAAAACGCTGTGCCAAACAAAATATCGGCCAAATGCTCGCCACACTGAGAAGAAAAATAACCTTATAAAGGATGATCCATCTTGTAGTATTTTTTCAGAACAAAAAGAATATAAAATTCAAATCAAGTGTGGAATTTTTATTGGTAATTTGAAAGGACATTTTATGGCATTTATTTTTTAAAAACACGTTGTAATAAAATCTATTGATGGTTCTCGATGTGGAGTCTCTTTAGAGGTGTCAAGAGTGAGTTGTATTTTCGTGGGCAATTGTGTGAAGAAATCTTGAAAACTAAGGTTTACAACAGTAGTTCTCATTCGTTTGGGGAGAGCCTGGCCTTATATACGAGTAAGTAGAGTTCGGTTTTACTTTCAACAATTGCAGCAAGGCTTTCTGAAGAGGATTGTCACGGACCCGAAATCATGATAAAAGTAGAACTGCAGCTACGAAAATCAATGCCACTTTGCCATTTTGTTAAAAAATTATCTTCTATTTAAATATAGAAGCAAGAGGTCTTGAGCCGGTTAATCCCTGTTCAATGGGAAAAATAATTACCTTCAAATGTTGGCAACTGTACTTATATTATGGAAATGAGCGTTCGGTGGGAAACGGGAACATACGCTGTTCGACCAAAATTTTGTTTAGTGATGAGGCCCATTTCTGGCTCAACGGCAAAGTCAATAAACAAAATTGCTGCATTTGGCCTGAAGAGCAACAAGAAGAGGTTCAAGAGGTGCCTTATACCCAGAGAAAAGCACGGTTTGGTGCGGATTATAAGCTGGTGGAATCATCGGTGCATGTTTTTTCAAAAATGATGATGGCCACAACGTAACCGTGAATGTTGCTCGCTATAGCGCCATGATATCGAAATTGAAGCCCGTAATCTTGACGACACTTGGTTTCAACAGGACAGTGCCACTTGCCATACAGCTGTCCCAACAATGGATCTATTGAGAGGTCATTTCGAAAAGCAGCTAATGTCACGTTTTGGACAGGTGAGTTGGCCGGCTAGATCGAGTGATATCACAACTTTAGACATTTTTCTTTGGGGTTAAGTAAAGACCAAAGTCTGTGCTCACAAACCACCTACGATTCAGGTTTTGGAAGCCAACATTTCGCTTGTCATTAAAGCCATACCGGTCGAAATTCTCGAACAAGTCATCTAAAATTGGACCCTCAGAATGGAAACCCTGAGGCGTAGTTGCGGCTAACATTTGAAGGAAAATATATTCAAAAAGTAAATGCCATAATATGTCCTTTAAACTACCAATAAACTATCTACACTTGATTTGAATTTTTATATTTTTTGTTCCGAAAAAATACCCCAATATAAGGTTAACTTAACCATAAATAAACATGATTTGGAGTTTACGTTAAAAAAAGGTCAATTTGAACATTTTGTCCTTGACTGGTATTTAACAATAATAATAGTTAATTTAACTATTCTATGGTCGAATTTTTTAACCATGAAATTTGTTAATTTTAAAATAATAATTGTTATTTAACAATGCATTGTTGAGTTTTTTAACCATGAAAATTATTAATATTAAATTTATAGTTAATTTATTGAAAGAATAACATGTATTCTTTAACAATGAAATTGTTAATATTATTAACTATGAAGATTGTTATAGAAATCTTTTTTATTGTTATGTTAACTTATTATTGGTTTAACCAGAAATACACATGTAACAATTTTTAATATTAAATTATCTTACTAATATTTGAATAAAGCAAGAAAAATTTAATTTTTCACAAGTTTATTTTTTACTTTATTTAATATTTGTATATATAAGTACTCGTACGAGGATTGCTATATATATTTCTAGGCAATACTAAGTACTGCCTAACGCCTCTGACATTTCCATTGAAAAGTTTGAAATTTTTAAGCATATATTTACGAGGGCGACCGCAAAAGTAACTGGCCTAACATAAAAAGAACCGTTTTTTTGGAATTATTATTATTTATTTTTCAACATAATCTCCTTCCAACTCAATACACTTCATCAAACGTTTTTCAAGTTTTTTAATGCAATCCGAAAAATAAGATTTTTCAAGACCTTCAAAATATGCCTCAGTTTCAGCAATAACCTCGCTATTGGACGAAAATTTTGTGCCACCGAGACATTTTTTTAAATTTGGAAACAAGAAATAATCAGAAGGAGCTAAATCTGGACTATATGGTGGATGCGGAGCAATTTCAAATCATAATTCGGCCAGTTTTTGTTGAGTTAAAAATGCAGTGTGCGAAGGAGCATTATCTTGATGAAAAATAACTTTTTTTCTCTAAATGCGGTCGTTTTATCTTGATTTCTTCAATCAACCGATCAAATAATGCACAATAATTCACTATTTATAGTTTTTTCTTTCTCAAGGTAATCAATAAATATTATAACCCTTGCATCCCAAAATACTGTGGCCATTACTTTTCCTGCTGACTTAATAGTTTTCGCCTTCTTGGGACCACTTTTACCAGCTTCTATGCATTGTTTTGACTGTTCTTTGCATTCTGGGATGTAGTGATGGATCCATGTTTCATCAACAGTTATGAATCGGCGCAAGAACTCTATTGGATTACGCTGATAAATCGCTAAAAGCTCCTCGGAATTGGTCCAACGGACGATTTTTTGGGGCAAAGTCAACAAACGCGGCACCCATCTTGCGGATAGCTTTTTCATGTAGAGTTCATCATGTAAAATACTCCAAACTTGTTTTTTGTGTATTTAAACAATATCAGCAAGTTCTCTGAGATTTATTCCTCTATCTTTAGTCACTTTATTAAATATTTTTTTAATGTTTTCAATAGTAGTAACAGTTTTTGGTCTTCAAGAGCGTTGTTCATCTTCGTTACTTGAACGACGCATTTTAAATTGTTGAACCCAGGATTTCACGGTGGAGTATGATGGTGCATTATCACCATGAACAGAATCCAATTCATCTTTGATTAATTGTGGCGTAAAAACTTTCATATAAAAGTGTTTAATTACCACACGAAGCTCTTTTTTCCATTTTTCAAAAATTGTAAAACTTGTTTACTTCAATCACCTGTAACAAAGAAAATAATCATTAAATATTTCTGAAATTTTGACAGATGGCTTATAAAAGATTGCTTTTAAAAAACAAAAAAAAAGTTGCTAGTAAAACAGAAAATGTGCCAGGCTCGTTAGTTTTGCGGTCGCCCTCGTACTCAGAACGTTTTGGCGTACGACTATCATTTGTGTTGTTTACAGTGACTTGAAAAAATCAATTTGGCAGAAAAATGGAACTAACTGGTGTACATTTTCGTGCGATAATTTTTCACAACTTTCGACGTGGATAATGACGACAAGAGTACATCGATGAACTTAAATATTTGTATGGCGATGAAGCACCATCCTATAGCACTTTGAAAAACTGGTTTAATGAATTCAATCGTGGCCGACGATAGCTCAAAGACGAAGATCGTGAAGGTCGTCCAAAAACGGCCGTTGTGCCAGAGAACATTGATGCCGTGCGTGAACTGATAATGCAGGATCGTCATGTGATATGCCGTGAGATAGATGCATTCTTGGGTATTTTATTCAACCAGCATACATTCGGTATTGCATGAACAACTGGACGTAAAAAAGCTTTGTTCTCGTTGGATCCCGCACAATTTGACCTTCGCTCAAAAAAAGGCTCGTGTCGATTGGTGATCAGAAATTTTAAATAAAATAGTGCCTTGACAATTGGTTGAGCGCATGCAAAAGTGTATAAATCATGCTGGAGAATACTTTGAAAAACAATTAAACCATTTGTGATGATAGATATTCGCATTTTCATTATTAGGCCAGATAAATACTTTATATAAGTATAGTCGCAACCATAGTATTGTTTTTTGAAATAATTATTGACAAAAGTATGATTGCCAAAATATTAATATTGTTGAAATGTAACAATAGTATTGTTGCCAAATTTAAAAATGAAAATACGATTGAAGCAACTATATAAATATGATTGGTGCGACACAAGTATTGTTTTTAGGGTTTTATAGTAACAATAATATGATTACGGCATTCAAACTGTATGATTGTAATTTTTCTTCATTTAAATATGCTTTTTAGAACAATGCAATAATAGTACTGTTTATATGGAAATTAAATTTTTTCAAACAAACTGCTTTGGTTTTGTTTAACTGAAAGTATGGTTGTATTTGCATCATACTATTGTTGTAAGGATCATAGGACAAGAGTATGACGTCTTCGAATATTGTTATCCCAACCGTACTTTATTTCTACGTGTAGCGTTTCTGAATGAAACGGATGACAAACATAGTATGCACTACATCCTTCTACCAAAAAAAATCCACATTTTTTAAAACTTGTAAAGGCGATGTCTGGGTTTATATCGCGAAAATCTCAGGCCATAATCGTCTTAAAAGTCTGGACCGTTTCTAGATTATAGGCATAGCATGAATACTTAACGATATACCACAAAACTCCGCTGCACCCAGGCGAATACTGCCAACGCGATGATAACTTTAGAAATATGTTAACGACTGCGACTGATGGCCATTATTTTGTCCGAACCAAGAAAAACATTCCCTTCACCGTTTCCAGACCACAATTCGCCTACGGTTAAACGCAACAAGGAAATAATTAAAAATGCCACAATCTCCACAAATAGCGGCACAAATGCATGCATGAATTCATCATTAAAATGTAAATAAATAAAACAACAACCTTTAGCATTTGCATAACATAAATTAAGGACAAACCTCAGGAAACATTTGCCATCATGAACCTTTCATAAGCACACCTATAGGTGGGGATGTGTTCTGTAATGCATTGCTCTGCCTCAGACTCATGCCAAGCAGCAGAGACTCATAGTAGGCCGGAGCAGTACTGAAGCCTAAGCACAAAAGTAATACCCCTGGAACACTTGACGGCAGAGTGGGAGTGCAACAAAGGCTTCGCAAGTCAGATACACATATTATGTATGTCCTCGAAGACTTTATGGTCTTCCATTATACGGCAAATATGTTGGCTTAGTGTTTTCAATAAGTATTAACGACTTTAAAAAAAGGACACTTTTCATTTCTTTTCTTCGAGCACTTCCTCTTCCTTTCGGTTCATACGAGTACAAAACGCTCATGTCCGGCTATGGTACAGACACACACAAAAACACTTCCTTATTCGATTTGAAATCATACAAAGGCAAGAACTCAAATAACTGTCAAAGGAAACTACAGATATCGTAAATGTGAACTTTCTTTGGATAATTTTATTTGCCAGCTCTTCTCGAGAATGGCACTCAGGCAGGCGAAACAAAAGGTTGTCAAAGGAAATTGTGTGTAAAATTGGAAAAGATGTAGAAGGAGGATAACAGTCGGGCTATATCAGGGAAATAAATTTAATTGGAGATTTCAATAAAACGCATGCAGTACAAGTAATCCGATACGTCGATAATAGTTTCCTTTCTTTCTTAAGTGCTTCCTCGTATGCTCAGCAGAAGAACATCACTTGGATTGGATTTAGACTGATGGGCAAAGAAGTTTTATACGTGTACTTCAGACAATCGAATCATGGCAACAATGCATATTTTGTATTTGTCACATAAAATTTAGCCAAATCTTAAAGAAGTTTAAACGTTTGTCTGGGTCGAATCTTTTAAATTACCAGAATAACAAAATATTTTTAAAACTAAATACTCGTAGACAATTCTTTATCCAGGCCGAAGCTTTTAATATATACGAGGGTTGTTATATTTATTACTGGCCTAGGCAACACTGAGTGTTGCCTGGCGCCATCTGACATTTCCATTGGAAAGTTTGACATTTTTTAGCATAAACGTACTCAGAACGTTTTGACGTACGACCACCAGTGACTTGAAAAAATCAATTTGGCAAAAAAATGGAATTAACTCGGGAACATTTTCGTGTGATCATTTTTCACATCGAGTGCATCGATGAACTTAAATCTTTGTATGGCGATGAAGCACCATCCTATAGCACTGGGTAAAACTAGTTTAATGAATTCAATCGTAGCCGACGCTCGCTCAAAGACGAAGGTCGTGAGATCGTCCAAAAACAGCCGTTGTGCCAGAGGACATTGATGCCGTGCGTGAACTGATATTGCAAGATCGCCATGTGACATACCTTGTGACAGAGGCATCCTTGGACATTACTTCCACCAGCATACATTCGATATTGCATGAACAACTGGCCGTCAACTCGCTCAAAAGAAGGCTCGTGTCGGTTGGTGCAAAGAAATTTTGAAAAAATACGATCGCGGTGCTTCAAAAGACGTTTATAAGATCATCACAGGTGACGAATCATGGATCTATGCGTATGAGTCCTAAACAAAACAGCAATTGACCGTATGGGTCTTCGAAGACGAGCCAAATCCACCGAATGTTTTTCGTGGAAGAAACACTTCGAAGCAAATGGTCGTCTGTTTCTTCGGCAAAACTGGTCATGTAGCGACTGTACCGCTTGAGCAACGTAGGACGGTCAATTCAGAGTGGTCCACCACAATTTGTTGCCTGAAGTCTGCGGAGAAATTCGAAAAAGGAACAAGAAAATACGAATCATTGTGCACCATGGCAATGCAAACTCTCACACATCGGCTCAAACCAGCGCCTTTTTGACCGGCCAAAACGTCGAATTGGTGGTTCATTTGCCGAACAGCCCTGACTTGTCACCCAATGAATTCTTTTTATTCCCACACATGAAGAAAAATGCGTGGTCAACGATTTTCGTAGCCTTGAAGATGCTATTGAAGCGTTCAAAAAACATGTTTTGGAGGTGTCTCAATCGGAGTAGAAAAATTGCTTCGACAATTGGTTTGAGCGCATGCAAAAGTGTATAAATCATGCTGGAGAATACTTTGAAAAACAATAAAATCATTTTTGATGATAAAAATTAGCATTTTCATTATTGGGCCAGAAAAATATGTAGCAGCCCTCGTATTCCAATACAAACGGAAATTTCATTATGTAGGATTACATTGTTAAAGCTGAACAATTTGTGGGCCCCGGTAGATGCGGACTCGAAATTAAGACAAATCATAAATTTTAGTACTTATAAGATTTGTGGAGGAATTCTCACTGACCCATACGTCCTTGTTCGAAAGAACCTTTTTTTCGACACCCTCGGGCCAAAGGCCTATGGGTCAAGGCATTTTATATAATCGAATCGAAGAACTTCATTCAGATATGTCGAAGTTAGATATGTCCATGAAATTAGATATGTAAAGAGCCCGAAATTTGGGACTACATGTGCTGGACCGAGTCCCATATCTAAACTATAGGTACATACCCATACCCATATTAGGGGATGGTTTTTGATCCCCAGGGAACATTAACCACTCCCTTTTATTGTATGTTTAATGCGACTATGCCTACGACTTCCAAGACAGATTACTATTTAGATTAAATAAAAGGAAATGATCTACTAAAAAATGACCATGAATTTTTCCTTCAAAGGGAAAAAGAAGTTCTACTTTTGCCAGATTTTGTCCATTTTCAATACAATCCGATCACCAACTATAGGGTGGGAAGTTTGAATTGGCTGTAAAAAGTACTGATTACTTATTTAATTTGAAGTTGCCATTGAAGAGATTCGACCCAAAACAATCAAAAATGTACTGAAAATTGGGTTGATCGAATGAGGTACTGCAGAGCCAGTTGTGGTAGTCATATGAATGATATTGTGTTCCATAATTAAATAAAAAAATTCAGCCTTTCCAATAAAACCAGAAATTTGTAAAAATTATCAGGACTTTTTTCTACAGCCGACTCAAGTAAAAATTGTTAAATCGCCTACCCTGTGTAAGACATATACATATATTTAAAAGCCATTTTTTTGCTTAAACTAAATCGTGCTTTCAATATCGACCATTTTTATTCACACCAAGGGTCCATGAGACCAACATGAGTCGTAGTTATATCTTAAAAATTAATCCATATAAAGACGCGTAGTGCGATGGCTTTTTTTTGGGCCTCAAGGGTATATAAGACCGATATAAGTTACACGGAGAATACATTTGTTGCCACAACCGATTTTTTTGCCAAGCGAATGTTAGTGATTTCACGTATTCCATGCATTCAATAGGACCAACCGAATGTTCATTGTGTACACTGCAATTCATAGCAGAAGCAATTGAAGCAACCGGTTGAAGATACTAAGTGTCGGTTAAGAAAGATGATTTTCTCAACAATTTTATAAAAATAAATTTAAATTGCTTTAAATTTCTGAGATCGCCAAATCATTGGCGATACATTTTCTTTAATTGTCGACAAAAGACACAATTATCGTCGGCGATGTTCACCATACCATAATGGCTGTTTTATTCAGAGGTCCTTTCAGAACATTCAGAACGGGGTATTTTCGTTTAGTATTTTCTCTCCGATACACTTAAAAAAATGTCTGCATAATATCTATGAAATGTTGCAGTGATTTTCCCCATTAAGATAGTTTCATTAGACATGTGCTACATTTCATATAAGTTTTTAAAGCACCACATTATACATAGAAAGTTTCATATATATTATGTACGTTTTCATGTATTTAATGAAAACTTTTATTGGGAAAAAAACGATGTTTTCCTGTTTAGGAATAATGGTAAAAAAATGCCAACACTTACTTGCGTTTCGGAAAACGGTTCTATTGTCTGTCTGTAGTAGAGTCCTACCATTTTCTGAAAATAAAAAAGAAGAAAAAATTATCAATAAGTATTAGACAAAAAGAAGGTTTTGTAGAATTCATAATTTAACCAATATTAAACAAAAATAACACAATATTTAGCTCGTTTATTTTTGTCGGTCTTTTAAATATTTTATTAAACCCTAATATGTACATAATATGTAAAATTAAAAAACAGAAAAGTGTTTAATTTTTTAATAACCCATGAAATAGAGAGCTTTTTTGTATTTTTTAAAAATTTAATTATAATAACAAACTTTATTTATATAGATTTTTAATGTATTTCTTGATATTTCGTTATACCACGATTTCACAGATAAATACTCGTACATATAACGAATCAACGGCTGTAACGAAGTATTTTTGGATCCTCTTTTAGATTCGTTATATCGAAGTTTCACTGTATATGTATTTTTCTATGCTTTTTATATTTTGGGTCCTGACAATATTTCGGGTCCTGACAATACTAGTGCAAACTGGAACTTCCATTGGAAACTTTTTCAGCATTACTTCTCAAAAACGTTTTGTCATTTGAGGGCGAATTGTTTAGTTTACAATGTGTTGAAAAATTCATCTCAGTCAAAAAATTGAATTATCGTGCGATGATTTTTACGATTTCGAGACAAGAGTGGTTAAATCAACTTGTTTCGACTTTTGGCGATAAAGCAGCATCAAAAACCCCTGTTAATCGCTGGTACCTAGAGTTCAATCTCGGACGCCATTCGCTTCAGGATAAATTTCGTCGAGGACGTCCAACTTCGGTCACTTTGCTGGAAACAATTGATGCTGTGCGTTAACTGATTAAGCAAGACCGACATGAGACATACCGTGAGATTGAGGCATCATTGGGCATTATTATGACAAGGCATGTTCATTTGGCAAAATTTGTTCTCGTTGAATCCCACATAATTTGACGAAAGCTCAAACAAAGGCTCTTATGGTTTGGTGCAAAGAGATATTGAAAAAGTATAACTGCGATAGCTCAAAGGCGGTGTATAACATTGTCAAAGGTGACGAATCATGGATCTATGCATATGAACCCGAAACAAAACAAATCGACCACGAGTCAAATCCAATAAAATTTGTTCGTGGTAGAAGTACATCGAAGCAAATGATTGCGATTTTTTGGTATAACCGGCCATGTTGCCACAGTGCCTTTAGTGAAACGTAGGGCGGTCAATGCTGAGTAGTGTACAACCATCTGTTTGCCACCAATGTTCGAAGAAATGAGGAAAGATAATAATCTTCTTATTCCCTAGCATCAAGAAAAAAATGCGTGGTCAACGTTTTTCATCGCCCGAACCAGCTGTTGAAGCTTTTAAAAATCACGTTTTGGAGGTGTCTTAATCAGAGTGAAAAATGTGCTTCGAACATTGGTTTGTGCGCATGCAAAAGTGTATTGATGTTAAATTAGAATATATGAAAAACGTATGACTTGAACAGTTATATCAGTTATATATGAAAAACAATAAAACCATTTCCAATGATAAATTGTTGCGTTTTTATTGCCGGGCCCGAAATATAAATAGCAACACTCGTATTATGTGCTCCACCGAAGGGTTTGCAACTCCACAAAATATTTATCGAAGACCCTTTAAAGTACTTAGTAGGGACATAAATACTGTGACAACATTGAACCCACCCATTTCAATAGTAGAACTGAACATGCCCCGTTAATGTCATATGGGTTTTGAAAGCTAACCTCAATAGCGTTAGTCTGTAACGGGATTTTAAAATTGTTTCAACTTTTATCATGGAGTGGTCAGATAATGAGAACCGTATCGCTGTAATAGCGCTTTTCAAGTGTAAAATGAAAAAAGGCGATATTTTCAAAACGCTCTGGCCACTTGGGATTAGCCGCAAGTTCGTCTACCGATGCATACAACTGTTTGAGGAGACTTGAGATGTAAAAGACCGCCACCGGTCGGGCCGCCCACGCTCTGTTCGAACACCGCATGTCATCAAAGCCGTTAAATCAAGAATTTACAGAAATCCGCTCCGAAAACAGAAAATCATGGCCCGTGAGATGAATATCACACAAAAGTCCATGAGTCGAATCATTAAAAAAGACTTGGGAATTTTTTTTTAAATAACCAACACTCAGGGGACGCGCCCTATACATGCGGTGCATTGCGTTGGCGAGTGGAAAGTAAAGGATCGGAGGGGGGAAGGAGGGAGTAATGTTTATTGACACTTGCTTTGAACTTCTGGATGCCGTAATTAGTGGGAAATACATTCGCCGGAAGTCGATTCCACATACGGACTGTACGAGCGAAAAACAAATTTGATCTGTAGTGTATAGTGCGGTCAACTGGCCAATCGATAACAAACGGGTGTGAATTCCTAGAAAGTCGCGTATCCCTGCCGAACATCCTTACGTCAGGAATATGGCGACGGATATCTGATGAACACACACCATGAAAGTAACGATAGAACAGCGGCACGCAACCCACATTCCGACGATGCTCAAGGGAAACAATAGAGTTGGATACCCTGCTGTCACCAATCAGCACCATCGCTCTCATTTGGTCATGGTCAAGTAGCTCCAAGGATGATTTTGGAGCACCTGCCCATATATGGAAGTTGTATTCCATCTTCGACCTGATGAAAGTTGTATAGATATTGAAAAGATCAGTAGGAGTGAAGTATTTCTTGCACCGCTTTAAAAAGCCTATGCATTAAAATCTACTCTATTCACTCGACCCCATTCGGAAATGGCCAGTAGATCCCGGCCAAGTGTCTCATCCATAATTCGCCTTTTGTCTTCAATATCTTGAAGACTCGGCCTACGGTCGAATGAATATGAATGACAGAGGTTACTATCATCCGCAAAGGAGTATATTGGGTTCACGGTCTGACCCAACAGATCATCAATGAAAATTAGAAATAAAGAGGGAGAAAGGACAGAGCCCTGTAGTACTCCTGCAGTAAGCCTATGTTTGTTGTCACAAAAGATACCCCAACATTGGATCTCTTAAGACTGCTTTGGTTCGAGCTGTGGCCAATTTTCCAATGGAAAAGGTTCGTGCAGCTATTAACGATTGGCCAGTGCGACTTAAGGCGTGTGTAAAGGCAAAAGGCGGACATTTCGAATAAGTAGATTCTTTTTGGATACAATATACATCAATAAATATATTAAAAAATATTTGGTCCAAAAACATTCAGTACTTTTTATTTTACAGCATAAAACGTGCGTAACAGTATTTATGTCCCTACTAAGTATATATATATATATATATATATGTCCGTCCGTCCATCCGTGTGTCTGTTAAAGGACGATAGCGGTCAAACGAGTCAAGTTAGGATTGTAAATAGGCGTAGTCGGCCACGTTGGAAAAATGTACCTACCTCGGAAAAAATGCACTTTTTGTGCATCTGATTAAATATGTTAGGATGCAATTAATACCTAAAAAAAGTCATAGTGACTTAATAAAGCATAGTTGTTGAATTTTGTGGTCCATCTGGCCCAAAGCACGGACCGAAAGGCCCCAATAAACGGAAAACTGCATATTATTTCTGGGCTTTAGTGGCTTAGTGACGGTGGAGGGTACAAAAGGTTCGGCCGTGTGGAAATTAACGAAGTTTTTACATGTGTTAAAATTATTTTTCCAATTTTAATATCAGAAAATAGCATTTGGATCAAAATACCCTTATGTGATAGCGGCGATATGTAAGCGGACCATAATTTTAATTTTGCTGAAGGTCGAGGCTAATCTAACACCTCTACTGATGTATGGGTCTCAGCACCCGGTTGCAAGCCAACTCTACACTGAGACGAAACTTTGGGTTTAAACAACAGCAACCACGGTACTCCTCAAGGGTTAGCTTCTACTCAGGTCACTTAGGCAAGACCAGAACAAACAGATTAGTGGGTTACAAACTTCTTGTGGTATCAGACTTAAGACTCCGGCCAGACCACGTAACCAAGAGTAACTTCTAGTTTTGACTAAAAACTAATATTTGAAACTGTCTCATAATACAATAAATTTTAGACCCCGCTATCATTTGTCAATATTTGTTTTTTTTGCGTAGCAATTAATAAATAAATATTCTCATATTAAAATTGATTAAATAATGTTTTCCTCGTTCTACGAGGACACCCTGTAACTGCCCTTCCTGCTAAGTATTTCTATTTATAACCACAGCAGCCTCAACCCTTCAGTTTTGCTAAAATAACAATTAATGCAACATAAATTGCCGAGTGTAGCAACGACGTCATAGACGGAACCGATATCCATGTTACGAAAGAATTTAAATTAAAGTGTCACATGCACACAACCTGGAGAATGGATGTTGTTGCCAAGTGAACGTGCTCGACGCATGTAGGCCTTTGCTACTCCTATGGATGGTGTCCCGGGGAGGAATGGTGGATTTAATCAATTGATATCCGTTGGCTTTCTTTCATTAAATTCTACTCCATCTTCGTGTTAGGTAAAAGCAAAAGGTGTTCCCCTTTTTCCTATCTTGAGTTTGTATATTTAATTACGGCGCACACCACAATGTGGTATTGGTTATTTATCAATTAAATTATTAATTAAATATAATAATTAAATGAAATTTATAAATAAAACACGTGTTGTGTAAGTCAATGTTTGTTCGTTGGGACTTTTAACGAGAATCTAGACAAGGTAGATTGAACTTAATTTACCCCATCCATTGCACACAGAAAATAAGTTTCTTGTCACCAGCAGGGCTGTGGAGTCGGAGTTTGGCGAGTTTGACCGGATTCGGAGCTGCTTACGAAAAAATGAGATCAGCTCCTGAAAACAGATTTGGAGAAGAAGTTGGGTTTTTTAATTTAAATCTTAAACCCCCTTTCTGGCGCCTCTGATAAAAATTGAGCAAAAGCAGAAACTTGCTGCACGTACACAGAAAAAAAACCACAAAAAAAAATTTGAAAAAAATGGTATGTGAAAAATAAAACCATCTAATTAAATATTTCATAAATATTATTGTGTTTCATGGAGAACGACCACTTTCACTATCTTATGTGTATATGTGACAGCGCATAGAGAAAGGGACCTAAGGGTAAAAAAATCTATTTTCATTTTTTTTTTCTTTTTTTGATGTGGACAATATCTGAGCATCGAATGAGACCGATCCCATGCCCCAAAAGTGTTCTCTCACAGAGATATGCGCGTTTTATGAAAGTGAAGTCGACGATTCTAAGCGCAAATAGAAAGGAATCTAATCTTTAAAATGGCTCTCTTAAACAAAACTGGTTTTCAACCTTATTTTGCGCGTCACATATGTATTTTGGTATGTATGTAGTATATGGGATCTTTATTGTGTTTACTGTGTTTAGTAAAAAACTCAACAACCAGCAATTCTCGTTAAATGTGAAGCAGCAAGACCTTAAGTGTATAGCCGCTGATATGGTTAAAGCAAAAACCATTTATTACACAGATAGAGTAAGACTGTTTCCTGAGGTGTAGCTCGTCTGCAAATTCTAGATGTCAGTCATCATATTATCGTTCAATTTTCATTAAAATGACTTTGACGACATAATTTTTGTGCTCTTTGCACTAAAAGCAATAAACGAAACAATTTCTTTCATACAATTTACTAAACAAAAGCAAACCCGCCGTAATTAACGAAATAATAAGCAAACGTAGTATTTTTCCTAGAAAATATTGGTTATTTCGTGGAATAGCTCAGTGCTGACCCCTAGTGCATATTTTAAGCAATTTACATCGGTTGTATTCCCTTTAAATACTTATAGTTATTAGTTAAGGCGCGTTCGTTGCTCGGGGTCTGGTGAGGGTGACGCAACATTCACCAAAACTCTAGTCCCACACTTTCTTGCAATTTAACGCGTTTCCGACTGCTTTTTGAATGTTTTTTGGTTTTTATTGAATCAAATGTTCAGTAGAAACATGGTCGCGGATCTGACTTTGAACTTAGCATTATATGTTTTAATTGCCTTAAAACGAAAGTATTTTTTATAAACGGGTAACAATGTTTTGTGAAAATATGTGAAAGCTCATTACGATAATATTTTCGATAAACAGCATACAAATTTAATAATAAGTGCAATTTCTAATCATAGGATTCCTTAATAATTTATAGTTTGAATTTTTTGAATCGATTTTTTTGTGTGTATATTTAGGTTTTGTAAAAACTTAATGGAAAGGAGACGGACCGCATTTTTATATCGATCGATTCAGAATCACTTTCTAATTATGCGTCCCTTCGTCTGCCCATCTGTCTTTTAATCAAAGAACAGATCGCAAATACGAACCGACGAAACTTGATACATTTACTCAGGTTTAAGCCCAAGATGAGTTCAATTGAAATAGCTCCATATCGGTCCATGGTTTGATATAACACAAGCAACTTTCTCGAATCTAGAACCTGCTGCTCTGATAGCCACATATCGCATTCAATTTTAATTTCAAATTATCTATAAAGCATTAGGAGCGATCAATACTATACATTGGACAAATTGGACCTTATCGGTCCATGTTTCAGAACATTCCCCACACAAAGCAATATTTTGAAGAGCCCCCACACAAAGGTCCCTCTCGTTTAGAGATCATGTCACTAAAAAAGCCTGCCGGTCTAGACGAAAAACATCCGATCGTGCTCAATTTACGCAAGAAACATTTTAAATGACCTCTTAATTACTCAGGTGAAACTGAAATATATATGTTCACACAGCCATATTATATCCGATTATGCCTAAGTATGGCATAGTTCGTTGTACGAGTCCTGTAAATACACAATGAGGACAAAGTCGTTGCAACAAAATGAATAAGGTGGCATGAACTATTAAGTTTCCATCAAAACAACCGAATGTTAGTTGATGCTGAACTGAAATACTAGGTAGGAGTGCCAAAGTGTTGGAACCTCTGAAATTTTTTCTAGATATAAATATTGTAATTTATAGTTTAACAAAACGGTTAACTTTTATACTTCAAGTAAGCTTGGTTGGATACACCATACTTTGATCATATTTATCAGCTAGTAGTATGTCGAACCAAATATTTATTACGATTTAAAACATTCGGTGATGGCAACAGAAACTCTTCGTTTGCTACCGATTTTTGGCAGTTGCAACCGCTGCCAACTGATTTCAAATAGCCCCCATGTTCCTGGTTTCGTATAGCCCCACGCGAAGGTCCCTCACGAGTTGTGGTTCCGCAGCTCAAGAATTTACAAATTAAATCCGATTTAACACAGTGCATTATAACCATTACAGTGCGAGTAGCTCGACCATTTTAGCTTATCTTTTGAGTAGGTCCCATTTAAATGACATAAATGAAAAACTGTCCTTGCTCAAACTCAAAACAAGGGTTTCTCTTTTTCCATACTTTTTCATTTCCCGTGAAACCAGGGAAACTTTTACATTTCACGGGATTCCCGGTAATTTTCACATAACACAAAAATAATACAAATTATGTTATTTTGCAGTATGTATAAGTATATTAGAGTGGGCCATTTATATTTAAAAAAAAAACAAATTTATTTACCTTCTAAAAAAACTTAAAAAATGAAACCTGAGAAAAAGTCAAAAAATTGAAATTTGGAAACCTCAGAAATGGTTTATTTGATATGTCGTAGTGGAACTTTTTTTCCTCATGCCAAAAGCTATCGAAAACTCGATGGCACAATATCGATTACTAATTCGACCCACCCTAATGTTTATATTTATTTATTTTTTAATACTTGAGATGAAACATAGTACAAGCGGCAGTTGAAAGAAAAACATATAAAACATACGTTTCAAAGAATATTAAAAACTTTAGGTATTTAAAATAGTTTTTTTTTTATTTTGTACTTTTCGCTCTCTGAAAATGTTCTTTTTTGATCCCGATGGTACCAAGACCAAAATGGATGTTAATTTTTCAAAATCAATTTTATTGAAACAAAAAAAAAGTAAAACACGTAAGAAAAATGAAAATCTGATGGGGCAATTTTACCATTCTGTTATTCAGAAGATTTACACCTCCTTCTAGAGTTTTAGCAAGGTCGGACTTTATACTGTTGGAGCGGGAGACTCTCATTTCGTTGGGGCTATATGAAAACAACGATATGGTCCGATGTCACCAAAACTAGTTTAAGGTCGCACTAAACGCTCTAAGCTTCATTTAAGGTAGATCGAATTTTAAAATGTTTTCTGTTTAACGGCAGAAATTCCTATTGGAAAAGTTCATTAGAAGCTTCAGTAGAACTGTTTATAAGCCGCTCATAACACATTAGTTTAAGTGGCAGAACCTAAAATCGGTACAGACCTTTGTTTGGGGTAATAAGCATGGTCTATTTAAAAACATAGGCCGATAAGGTACACTTATAACGTACCATGCAATGCTTGAGCCTCAGTTTAATTTTTGGGTTTCAAATCAAAACAAAATGTGAGTTATATCAAAGCATGGACTTTAAAAGTCGTCCCTGGCTCATACCTGAACAATGTACCAATTTTTGCGCAAATCGGTTTATAATTTCGACCTGTTCTTAAATACCAATGAAAGATAGACAGACGGCCTTTAAAGCGGTACAAACATCAGCACTAAGTCATAATACCCTATACAACAGTTTGGTGTAGAATATTAAGATACAACAAATCGGAACATTTTTAAAATGTATCAAAAAACCCTAAATGAGCCCCGGTTATATAGAAAAAAAATACAAAAATTCAAATCAAGTGTGGAATCTTTTTTATTCATTCGAAGAAAATGTTATGCCATTTATTTTTTGAATATAATATCCTTCAAATGTTGGCCGCAATTACGCCTCAGGGTGTCCATTCTGAGGGTGCAATTTTAGATGACTCATTCGAGTATTTCGACCGGTATGGCGTGAACGACACGCGTAATGTTGGCTTCAAAAACCTGAATCATGGGTGGTTCGTCAACATAGACCTTGGACTTTCCGTAGCTTCAAAGAAAAAAGTCTAAAGATGTGATATCACACGATCTACGAGTAGGCGGCCAATTCACCGGTCCAAAATGTGAAATTAGCTGCTCTTCGAAATTACCTCTAACTAAATCCATTGTTTGACCAGCTGCATGGCAAGTGGCACCGTCCTGTTGAAACCAAATGTCGTCAGGATTACGGGCTTCAATTTCAGGTAGTAAAAAGTCTGATATGATAGAGCAATAGCGAGCACCATTGAAAGTTACGTTTCGACCATCATCATTTTTGAAAAAATATGGACCGATAATTGCACCAGCCCATAAACCGCACCAAACCATGGTTTTCTCTGGAGTTAATGGCGCCTCTTGAACTTTTCTAGTTCCTCTTCAGACCAAATGCGGCAATTTTGTTTATTGACGTTGCCGTTGCGCCAAAAATGGGCCTCATCACTGAGCACAATTTTAGTCGAAAACAGCGGATCTTCTAGTTTTTCTCGGAACGTACATTTCTATATGTGACGCGCAAAATAGAAAGGTAAAAACCAGTTTAGTTCAGGAGAGCCATTTTAAAGATTTAAATACGTGTATCTTTGGTGTACCATCACTTTCATAAAACGCGCATATCTCTGGGAGGGAACACTTTTGGGGCATGGGATCGGTCTCATTCGATGCTCAGATGTTGTCCATATCAAAAAAAAAGTGAAAATTGATTTTTTTACCCTTAGGTCACCTTCTCTATGCGCTGTCACATATTACAGTTGCCAACATTTCACGAAAATTATATTCAAAAAATAAATGGCATAAAATGTCCCTTCGTATGAACAATAATGATTCCACACTTGATTTGAACTTTAATATTTTTTTATTTTGAAAAAAAATACCTCTAGATGGATCACCCTATATTACAGTACTCTCGATGACAAAAAAGTATAAAAAGTAAAATTGTGCCAAGTTTTCAACCCTGAGTTGCATATTAACTTAAATTCATTTTGAAAAAAAGGGGGAACTCCCGCCCGGGAAATCCTGGAAACTCTACCCCGGACACTGAAGCGGAATCTTCTGGATAGGGTATTTCAAAGTCGGCGTCGCCCTACCTAACCATTTTTCATTTGATTAACTTTCGACTATTTTGAGTTGACCCACAATAACGCCACAAGTAATGCAATGCGCGACGATAACGATTAAAATAAATAAGAAATCTCGTCGATTAATTAGTTTTAGGGCATACCTTGAGCACGAGCCACAGTTAGTATATCAACCACAGAAAATCACTGAGGTCTTCTTAGTGGTATATTTCTAAAAGATTTCTCACACATGTTTTAATCAATTTTGTCATCAGAATTGTAATGCGTGTTTTTGGGGATTACACCACCCACACATGCAACTGTTCAAGGAACACGACATGAGTAATAGAAACAAAGTAAATCATTAATGAAAGCAAAATTGTAGATCTACCACAATAAGCAGTTAATCTCGACCACCACCATCCATATCAGAAACATTATCCTTCCGATTTCCCCCCAGCATACTACACGCACATTCGTACACACAAACTTACATCCTGTATTTGTGTGTGTGTGTATGTATTCCTTGTATGTGTGTGTGTATTTAACTACATTTAAGAAGACGACCGACCACCGCACAAGTTACCATAAATCTGTCTTACAGCGACACATGGAATAAATCTTCAAGGGCGCAGGTGACATTGAATCGAGTAATTAAGGCAGGTTGATGAAATTTATATAAGAAATGCTAAAACACTTTTGCATGTTCTCTACCTTTAAACTATTTACTTTTGCTTGGTTGTAGATGATAAATTTTCTCATATTTCCTCATTATGTTTTGTACTCTTTTCAGGATGGAAGGACTCGTTACTTTCATTACCCAAAAAATGGCTTTCAACTGCAGAATCAGTAGACGAATTTGGTTTTCCTGACGTAAGTATTTTAGTCTGTAACATCAACTATTTGTAAATCCCTTACCCTACCATTAGGAAGGCAGTTATATACAATGCAATAGGACGATAATGTCTAAGCATCGCAAAGGACATTTATGATTCTGTATACGTTTGTAAAGGATGGTCCAACTAAAGCGCACGATGTTAATTGCTAAAAAAAACAAAAAGTTTTCCAAGAATTATCTTAATATTATTAGTTATCATAGAAGGATCTTTGACAGTTATTTGTGAAACAAAAAATATTGGCCAAATGCTCGCCAAGGCTTCGGTGGCATACCTCTATCCGATGGTCAATATTTTCAATGACTCTGAGACATAATGGAGGTTCAATGTCGTAAATGTGCCAAATTAACTCATCCTTTAGCTTTTGAGTTGTTCTTGGCTTACTGACGTACCCTTTTTTCTTTTTATTATGCCCAAAGAAAGAAGTGCAACGGTAACGAATCACGTTCATGTGGTCACCAATTGACATCGCCACAATGTAAAATAACACAGCCATTGAATTTCTCCCGCAAAATAACCATTGTTTCGTTGGCTGTGTGGCAAGTGGCACCCTCCCGTTGGAATCGTCCAGGTCCATATCCGTAATTTCTGACCACAAAAAGTTCGTTTTCATCTGGCGATAGCGGACACCGAAGAAGTACGGCCCGATGATTCCGCCAGCCATTCTTGTGGATGCATCGGCTTCAAAAATCATTTAAGGATTCTCTCGTTAATGTGTGACTCACAATTAACAACATGGTTGCCAGCCTTTATTAAATCTGTTTTATTATCTTTTGCTACCATGTGTATGAGAATTGAATCGTGCACTGCTAACTGATTTGAGAGAACTTCCCTCTTGTACCCTCTTGTAATGGGATGTTGTGGGACTCAAGTAAGTAGTAAGTAAAGCAATACCGAATGAATAAAAAATAGCGCAGACATCTTCATTTTAGCGAATTTTAAAATGGAAAGGCACGAAAAGGACTATTTAATTTTGATAATGTCCTAATATTAATTTAAACGACCTACACAAAAGAGGTAATAGTATTTCTTTAGTAAAACATTTTATCTCAAAAACGAAAGTTTTTACCAACATTTACGCAATTTCTTTAACAAAAGGACCAAAAAGGTGATATCACTCGATCTAGGCGGCCAACTCACCTTTCCAAAACGTGAAATTAGCTGCTTTTCGAAATGACCTCTCAATAGATCCATTGTTTGAGCAGCTGCATGGCAAGTGGCACCGTCCAGTTGAAATCAAGTGTCGTCAAGATTACGGGTTTCAATTCCAGGTAGCATAAAGATCGATATCATGGCGCGATAGCGAGCCCCATTCACAGTTACATTCCGGCCATCATCATTTTTGAAAAAATATGCACCGATGATTCCACCAGAGTATAAACCGCACCAAACCGTGATTTTCTCTGGGTATAATGGCACCTCTTGAACCTCTTCTTGTTGCTCTTCAGCCCAAATGCGGCAATTTTGTTTATTGACTTTGCCGTTGAGCCAGAAATAGGTCTCATCACTGATCAAAATATTGGTCGACAACAGCGGTCTTCCCTTTCTCACCAAGCGCTCATTTCCATAATACAGGTAAATTATTTTGATGTCCCTAGTGAACAGGACGACGATAGAGCGATATCATAAGTCTAATAAAGCTTGACCTTTGTAGGTACTATTTTCAGACATCGGGCACCCTATAAAGCATATATGTGACAGCGCATAGAGAAAGGGACCTAAGGGTAAAAAAATCAATTTTCATTTTTTTATTTTTTAGATGTGGACAACATCTGAGCATCGAATGAGACCGATCCCATGCCCCAAAAGTGTTCCCTCCCAGAGATATGCGCGTTTTATGAAAGTGAAGTCGATGATTCTAAGCGCAAATAGAAAGAGACCTTATCTTTAAAATGGCTCTCCTGAACAAAACTGGTTTTTAACCTTAGATCCCTTTCTATTTTGCGCGTCACATATAAGTATATTGTTAATCGTCGTCAAAATTCTAAGACGATCGAGCCATGTCCGTGCGTTGAAAGCACTACAGTGGTCAAACGAATCAAGATAGAATCCTGAATTTAAATAGTGATGGCTTATTGTCATAAGTTGTTTCGTATTGTAAATAGGCTATATCGACAGAGTAGGAAAAAAGTTGCCATAAAAGGGACTAAAGTTACCTCGGTAAAAAGTATACTTTTTTGTTTGGCTAACAAATCATAAATTATTGTGGATGGAAAATGCTTAAAACTGTCAACAAGGACACACCTAATACCTCAAAAAATAGTTGCAAGTCCTTTTGGCTCATATGGCCCAAAAAACTGCCCGCATGGTCAAAACAGGCTTCAAGTAGTCAATATTAATTATTCAAGTTATATAAAATTTTGCTACGATTTCAAATTTTAAGGGTGTTTTTTTCAGATGTGTGGTTTTCAAGAAGAAATCAAACGCCAAGAATTTAGCTTTATTATAAAGTTAAGGATTTGACATTATGTTTTAAAAATGATTTCGGGCAAGTGACTAACGCGACTGGCTCAAATAAATTCCAGCCGAGAGGCCCAATTTTTGACCACTTTTTGCAGCATTTGAGGCCGTCAGCAATTACGCGACGAATATTCTCTTCGAAGGCTTCAATCGTTTCGGGCTTATCTGCGTAGACAAGCGACTTCACATAACCCCTCCAAAAATTGTCCAGCGGTGTTTAATCGCACGATCTTGGAGGCCACGCCACAGGCCCACGACTTGAGATAAAGCGCTCACCAAAAGTTTACTTCAATAAATTGATTGTTTTGTTGTCTGTATGGCATGTAGCGCCGTCGTGTTGGAACCCAAGGTCCACATCAACATCCTTTAATTCAGGCACGAAAAAGTCATTAATCATGGCTCTGTAGCGTTCCCCATTGACTGTTAATTTTTTAATAAATATGGACCAATAATTCCTTTTGCCCATAGAGCACACCAAACAGTGACGTTTTGAATATGTGACGCGCAAAATAGAAAGGGACCTAAGGTTAAAAGCCAGTTTTGTTCAAGAGAGCCATTTTAAAGATTAGGTCCCTTTCTATTTGCGCTTAGAATCGTCGACTTCACTTTCATAAAACGCACATATCTCTGGCAGGGAACACTTTTGGGGCATGAGATCGGTCTCATTCGATGCTTAGATGTTGTCCACATCAAAAAAAGAAAAAAAATTAAAATTGATTTTTTGCCCTTAGGTCCCTTTCTCTATGCGCTGTCACATATGTAACGGCGTCTCAACAATGGCTTGTGGATTTTCATTGCGACAAATGCTACAATTTTCTTTATTTACGTACCCATTCAACCGAAAGTGAGCTTCATCGCTGAACAAAATGTTCTTGTAAAAATCAGGATCGGTGGCTATCTCGTTTTGGGCCCATTCCCCACTATTTGCAAACGTTGTTCCGGATTAAGTCTATTCATTATGAAATGGCAAACCAAACTCAGCATTAATCAAGTGACAGCTGCCAAAAAGACCAACTCCGAAAAAAGTGTGGCCAGATTAAAAACAACATGTCTAAAACTAAAGCTATAGATCAATTATAAATTTTCATCTGAGATTAGTGATATACACATGGGCCGAAAGGGACCAAAACTCGGACTATTGTTTTCTTTATATTAGCGTAGGGACGTTGGATGGTATATAAGGTTCGGTCCTGCCGAGCTTTACACTTTATTTCATATGGTATTGCATTGCGAACAAAAATTTCCCTGGCCCTTAAAAGTAACTGAGACCCACTAGGACCTACTAATATTTAATAACTCCCCTTGGAGGTTGTACTCGTAGTGCATATCAATCAAGCCGATGATATGGATTTAACTCAAACGACATGAAAGCCCGATTTAAAAGTGTTAGTAAAGAAAAACCTTTGTCACGATTGGATCCAAACATTTTACAAATTCAAAATAAAAGGGAATTTTAAATAACTTAAGTAATCATTTCCAAAATTGCACAAATTCTCAACTTATAAAATTTTAATTTTCAAACATTTCAATATTCTATTTCATTCTCTTATTGCTATGGACATACATCCTCCCCCTACCTCAGCTTAGCTTGTCAATTTGTATGTTTGTCAATTAGTTTTGGTAAATTCTAAAAGCAAACTCCCGTTTACTTTCCCCTACTTTCGTCTGCGTACGAGAATATCTCATTTTCAGCTTTATTTGCTTGTTTTCCTACATTTATTTGTTCTTTTAGTGCCGGCTACTTCCTTTGCCCTGCAGAAGGGACTCGCACAACTGATGCCCATACAAACAGAGACAGTGAGAGAGAGATAGAGAGAGATGACACAATAGAATTGTCATAGTGACAGTTTGAGCTTAAACAAAAAGTCAACAGTGACAGTACTGAATACACGAACGAAATGTCTCTGTTAATGTGTCTTCCTGTTTGTCTGCCTGTCTTTTGGTCTCTCCGTCTGTCTGTCTGTCAGCCGGTGTGTACCTTTCAGCGTGTTCGAATGGATGCTACCGGAAACTGGTAAGCAAACATTCGTCCACTGTACCACGCAGCAGCACCACCAGTCCTGTGTACACTTTGCTGGGGTCGCATGCCAGAAAGTGAATAGGTTGGGGGGAATCGAACAAATGGGGTTGCCTTGAAGTATTCGACAGGTTTGAAAATATTTGCATTACTAATTATAACAAACAGGATTTCTTGTAATGTTTGTCCTGTGTTCTCTCCAGCTAAGAATAAATGTACACATATCATGTAAGTACAGGGTGGTACACAAAATTTGGATACTTTGCGAGTATATGTTTTAGTTCAGTGCGTTTTCATGTTTGAACGGCATAAATGTAGATATCAACTGTAAAGTTCGACATAGAAGAAGAAGTGATGCATTTTTACATTCACACAGAGAACTGATTCGTTGCCACAACCGAATTTTTTGTAGTTGGTTGAGGTTACATCATATAGAGTCTTCCATCAGTACAACCGAATGATAGTTCTCTTCTTTATTTGCGCTTAACTCCCTGTGGTGCAAAGGGCCTCAAAGGTTTCTAAAATACCGTCTAAACATGACCTGCTCTCTCCCAGACACTTGGAGCTTGCCGTCGAAACGGGAGGATTTAACGAATGTCCTTGACCTCCTATGAGATGTATATTCTGCCCTTGTGTTATATTCATGTTAATTTTGACGAGTTTCCCAGGATATCTCCAGTGTAAAGACAAAGGAGAGCTTAGAGTGGAGTCTGACACTCCTGCTTCGTCTAAGCACGGGCGTAGGCTTTTTGGAAGCTTATGTGCTTTACCGTTGACTTTTAAAGGCTCATCGGCTACCATCTCTATTACATAATCCTGAAATAATTATGCATTAATCTGGTTGACCCTATTTCTCCAATATGTTGGCCCAGAAACAGATAAGACGAATGTAGGCTAGATGCTTAGTTGAGAGGGCGGCGTGGACTTGCCCCCACGGTGATGTGTTTCGGATCTATGGGATTTAATTTCAGTTCCTGTAGTGTCTACTACGTACATAACCTTTCATATCCATCACCGGCTGCTTGTTCGGGGCTGCTTATTCAGTTTATTTACAGCAGACCCCAACTTGGGGTTGTGCACTATCCACAACCTGTGACCCGTCCAGTAGCTTGCAGCTCAGCTCCCTCTGGTGTCTCACTAACGCGGAATGGACAATGAGTGTTGGTGCAAAATTTTTGGATCTAAAAATCTAAATGCCCCACCTTTTTTTACGAAAAAAAATTAAAATTTTCGTCAGAAGCAAAAAACTGTTTGCTAAAACAACTAAAGAACTTGAAGTACTCGTAGGGAGGGTCATGAAAAAGAAAAAGTGAAAAAGATGAAGGATGATTTTTACTGAAAAAATAATTGTTTAATCAAAATATTTTATTGTTGTTGGTTATGTATTGTTGACCAATATTATACGAGTATGTCCCTTCTAAGTATATAGCAGTCCTCGTAGTAGAACTTTTTTCCCCATGCCAAAAGCTATCGAAAAATTAATGGCATATTATCGGCTAAACCGGCCCACCCTTCTGTACATATTTTAGACATGGCGTGGCATGGTGGAAAACCTCCAAAAAATAGCTCAAAAGCAGCGTTTGTTTAGCTATTCTTTAGCTATTCTGGTATTTCAGAGCATTAACTAACATACACCTGAAATGGTATTACCTCGAAATTTTAAATTTTTTATTTTCCGTACAAATACAATTCAAAATTCGTCCCAATCCCTACCCCCCATCCCTACCCTTAGTAGAAATTTAACTGGGGTCCTTTCTGACCCCATAATGTTTTAATCAAAGTGCAGCATGCAAATACGAGTATGAACCGATTTCGACGAAACTTTGAACATTGTTCAGGTTTGGGTCAAAGATAAACTCTATGTGTTCATTCCGGAGTAATCACTAGAAGCCATATAATTAATTTCAACTTGCTCAAATATAGCTTAGAATATTGAGAGCAGTATTTATTATAATCAAGAGAAAATGTAGCATATTACGCCATATTTTTTATAACCCTCATATAGGTCACCACGATTTGAGTCCTTGGCATTTAAGATACCTCCTCACAATAAATCCGGTCTTGCTCAAATTTAGTTTAATGCGATATTAACGACATTTAAGCAACCCTTTTCAAATACGACCGTTTGTGTAGTTGTTTTCATATACTCGTATCCCTACTAAAGACTTTTTTACGTGTTTTTATTTACACTTTTCGTGCCAACAAGTAACAGCTCGAAACTCTCGATAAAGTCAATGTCCATGAATGAATGAAATTCTTTTCGTTGTATCGAAAAGGTGTCAGGAAACATTATTGAATCGTTGGCTTTTTTCAACTTGATTTTCTATTTTTATGCGGAAGTATTCATTTTCGTTCTATGTACATTTTCATCTACAAAAACCAACCACCTCCTTCCACACAACCCCCCACACCCTTGGAATACGAGTACATTCCACCCTAAGTTCTACGACGAAAGACTGATGACGAACAAACAAAAAGGTAATTTCACATTTTATATGCACAGCATCACCAGAAAGCGACAACAAAAACACAAAACAACATTTAAATGCGTTCTGCCAGGATTAAACAGGATTCCATGTACACGTATCGTGAATACCCGTAAAACACCAGACACACATGCACGCATAACATGAATAAACTGTCATTGTGGTAGTGAATATGCCTCTGTGTGTGTGTGTTTAAATGGTACGTGATGTGATATCGCCGCCGCCTCCCCCTCTGGTTGTAGACAACCTAATAAAACTCATTTCGAACAAACGACAAAACTAACGTCTTTATCCTCTGGGGAGTTCCCCGCAAATAGAAAAGTTTACAATGGGGAGCAAAAAAAAATTACAAGAACCAAAATCGTTTCGTAGTTGTCAGTAGATACTTTTCCTTCGGTTTAGATTTAGTTTCGGAGGGTTTCTTTCTTTTTTGTGTCGAATAAAAACAACAGCATAAGAAATATAAAATCGAAAATAAAATGTTAGGATGAAGGTTTGAAAATTTTGTTAAAAACTTGTTTTCTATTTTAATATAGAAGCAAGAGGCCTTGAGCCGGTTTAATCCCTGTTCAATGGCTTGAAAAACCCTAAACCGGCATCGACGCTTTTTATACCCTCCACCGAAAAATAGATGATATACAAAATTTATCATTTCGTTTGCAACAATACGAAATGTTGATAGGAGACCCTATAAAGTATATATATATATAGGGTGATCCTTGAGGTATTTTTTTTCAGAACAAAGAACAATATAAAAATTTAAATCAAGTGTGGAATCTTTATTGATAACTGGAAAGGACATTTTATGGCAGTTATTTTTTTGAATATAATTTGCTTCAAAAGTTGGCCGCAACTACGCCTCAGGGTTTCCCTTCTGAGCATCCAATTTTGGATTGCTCGTTCGAGCATTTCGACCGGTATGGCTTTAATGACACGCGTAATATTGGCTTTCAAAACCTGAATCGTAGCTGGTTTGTCAGCATAGACTTTGGACTTTACGTAACCCCAAAGAAAAATGACTAAAGATGTGATATCACTCGATCTAGGCGGCCAACTCACCTGTCCAAATCGCGAAATTAGCTGCTTTTCGAAATGGCCTCTCAATAGATTTATCGTTTGAGCAGCTGTATGGCAAGTGGCACCGTCCTGTTGAAACCAAGTGTCGTCAAGATTACGGGCTATAATTCCAGGTAGCATAAAGATCGATATCATGGCGCGATAGTGAGCACCATTCACGGTTATGTTCCGGCCATCATCAATTTTGAAAAACTATTTACCGTTGATTCCACCAGCTTATAAACCCCACCAAACCGTGGTTTTCTCTGGGTATAATGACACCTCTTCTTGTTGCTCTTCAGCCCATATGAGGCAATTTTGTTTATTGACTTTGCCGTTGAGCCAGTAATGGGCCTCATCACTGAAAAAAATTTTGATCGAAAACAGCGAACTTCCCGTTTCTCACCGAACGCTGATTTCCATAATACAGTTGCCAACATTTGAAGGTTCTTATTTTCAAAAAATAAATGCCATAAAATGTCTTTTCAAATTGCCAATAAAGATTCCACACTTGATTCGATTTTTTTTTTTGTTCTATTGATCGATGTGAAACTCTATCTATCGTGTGACCGTCCGTCCGCCCACACGATAGCGATCAAACGAATCTACCTAGGATCCTGAAATGTTACATGATGATGGTTTGTGGTCATAAGCTGTGTGTGTTTGTGAATGGACGATATTGACTCAGGGGAGAAAAAGTTTTCCTTTAAGAGACTAAATGCATCTCGATAAATAGAGCACTTAATTCAGTACTTGCTTAACAAATTATAATTTTTGAGGAAGAACAATGGTTAAAATAGGTACTGGTAGTTGAGATCTTAATACCTTAAAAGAGGGCATAGTTGCTAGACTTTTTGGTCCGTGTGGCCCAAAACACGTCCTGCATGGACAAAACGTAGATTGCTAGTTTATGTGGACGTATGAGTACTCAAATTAATGCAAAATTTGAACCAATCCAAATATAGAGTCATTTTAAAGTTTTGGCAGAGATTATAGCCGGAAGCATGGACCAAAAGGCCCGAAAAACAGAAAAATTATTTTTGCCCATTAGTAGCGTGGGGATGAAGAAGGATATAAAGAATGTTTTTTTAGACGTGTGGTGTTTAATCTGGCCACACTTTTTTCGGAGTTGGTCTTTTTGACAGCCGTCACTTGATTTATGTTCAGTTTGGTTTGCCTTTTCATAATGAATAGACTTACTCCGGAAAAACGCTTGGAAACCGTGGTGAATGGGCCCAAAACGAGATGGCCACCGATCCTGACTGAATTTTGTTCAGCGATGAAGCTCACTTTTGGTTGAATGTTTGGGTATATTAATAACCAAAATATTTGCATTTGGAGTAATGAAAATCTACAAGCCATTGTTGAGACTTTGTAACATCCTCAAAAAGTCACTGTTTGGTGTGCTCTATGGACAGAGCGAATCGTTGGTCCATATTTCTTCAAAAATGAAACCAGCCTTTATGTAAAAGTCAATGGGGAACGCTATAGAGCCATGATTAATGACTTATTCGTGCCTGAATTGGTGGATGTTAATGTAGACGACCTTTGGTTTCAACAAGACGGCGCTACATGCCATGCAGCCAACGAAACAATAAATTTATTAAAGGAAACTTTTGGTGAGCGCATTCGATTTAATACCGCTGGACTATTTTTTGTGGGATTATGTGAAGTCGCTTGTCTACGCAGATAAGCCCGACATGATTGACGCCTTGGAAGATAATATTCGTCGACTTTTTGCTGACATACGGCCCCAAATGCTGCAAAAAGTGGTCGAAAATTGGTCCTCTCGGCTGGAATTTATTGGAGCCAGCCGCGACGGCCGAAATTATTTTTAAAACATAACGGCAAACCCTTATCTTTATAATACACCAATACCCCGATTTGCGTAGCTAATTGGGACCGGGCAAACGCGACTCAAACTGAATCACGTTTTTCCATACGTTTGTATGGATATTCATTTAATTGGTTCCGAGATTCATAATTTGGGCTGAAAAAATTGATTTTTCAGTAAAAAAAACATATTTTTTTCGAAAAATAGCTTTTATTAAAATAAAAATATAACAGTTTATGAGAAAGACGTAAAAAAAACATAACAAAAATAGATTAAAATTTAAAATATGGAATTCATAGTATAAAAGCAAAGTCTACATCGATGTGTTAATTTTTTAATTTGAGCTTGAGTCATCTGAATCGATTATCATTTCTACGGTTGGATCTGTCGATTTTGCTGATCTTTTTATGAAATTATCTAAAGTTTGTTGGATTTTAATAGCCTTTTTTCCAAATAGATTTCCTTATAACAATTGATAGCATCGGTCACAACTCTAGAAACTTTTAAACAGCGATCTTCGACCGGCTCATTTTTTTCAAAAATATCCATTGCTTGCGATATCAACTGCATCGCTTCAGAAATTTTAGCTGAGTGATTCTTTTTTCATATGATTCGACCTCAAGTGGAAGTGTTTCGTCGTCCAGCGCATTGTTACTCTGAGTTGCAATCAAACTTTCGTTATTTAGCTCTTCGTCGTATAATATGAGATCATTAACATCTTCTTCATCCATTCCAACAAAATTAGCAATTCTAGCTGATTCTGCAAGTTCTTCACATATGTGTGGAACTTCATTAATATCTTCCGTATCTTTGAGAATGCATTCTGGCCACAATTGACGCCAAGTTCCGTTCATGCACGATTATTTTACTTCTTTCCAAGATAGATTTATATTTTCAATAGCCATCTTGATATTATAATTCATCCAAAAATCTTTCATGGAAGGCAAATCATCTCCGTCAGTTGCTTTTAGAAGTTGACTTAAAGTCGCAGATAGTACGACTTGAAGTTGGATATAACACCTTGATCCATTGATTGTATCACAGATGTGGTATTTGGGGCCATAGAAATAACTTGAATATTTTCCGAAAAATCGTCTCAAAAAATGGGGTGACCTGGTGCATTGTCAAGTAACAACAGCACTTTAAACTCAATGTTTTTTGAAAAACAGAGTCGCCGAGTTTTACGTGATTTTCGCCACGATGGCCTGAACCACGGTGTGCCATCACACTGGGGCCGTAACAATGCGACGGCCAACGCCCCATTGGATTGATTCCGCCGGTACCAATTCGAAGCATAACAGCTATGGGTCATGGCTTCCCTCTTGGTTAGGGGTCGAGGACTATCTAAACCTCTGCTGTTGTAAGGGTCACAGCACCCGGTCGCAATGCAACTCCACATCGAACCGAAGTTCTCCCCGCGATTTGGGTCCAAACCACAGCCACCACGATACTCCCCGAAGGGCCGCACCATATAGTCAGGCCAGAACAAGTTCTGGGGGCTCCTGACTACCCGTGGTACCAGATTCAAGTCTCCGGTCAGACCTCGTAACCAAAAGGCTACTTCCAGTTTCTGTTCCATATAACATGGGACTGGTCACCCGCACCAACTATTCGACCAAAACACAAACAATACACAAACAATTAACAGCCGCACTCACGGGCGATTCGATGGTCAGGGACTGACACCAGCATAAACACCACAAACAACAACAAAGGACATTGCCTCCCTCACGGGAAACAACACGGCAGAGGAACAACAACGACGAGCAACACTCCAACGACGACAGCAATCCAACGACGATTGTGTGAGGCAACGACAATGCCACGCCTTATCTCCGAATGGTCGTAGCAGAAAACCCCCGTTAGGCTCCTGCGAGTCTTCTCCTATTGAAGGCTACACGAGCAAACTCCCCCAACCTTCTAAAAGCCCGATCATCCTCCAAGCAGCGACTGAAGTCGGACCTGTCGACGGTCTGGACAATGCCCATTCCATCCAAGTCCCTTATGTCGCTGTACAACGGACATACCAACAGGACGTGCTTCCAGTCCTCCGGACCACCCCCACATCGACAATCAGGAGTCTCGGAGAGACCCCTCCGATGAAGGAAGTTTTTTGAAGAACAATAAGATTTTAGCTCAGGAGCAGCACAATTTTCCATCCAATCCTTAAATAAAGATGCGTTCATTCATGCTTTTTTATTTGCTCGCCAATAAACAGAAAGTTCGCTCTTTTTAACATTTTTAAAAGCTCTCGGGTTTTCAGAGTGATAAATTAAAAATGGTTTAAATTTGAAATCTCCCGCTGCATTTCCTCACAAAAGAAGTGTAAGTCTATCTTTACTAGATTTATAACCAGGCGAAGATTTTTCGGATTTAGAAATGTTCGTTCTTCCTGGTAAACGCTTCCAAAAAAGTCCTGTTTCACAGCGTTTAAAACTTGTTGTGCAGAATACCCACCTTTTTCAATAATTGCTTTTAATTCAAGTTTGAATTTTTCTGCAGCTGAAGTATCAGCTTCTCCTTTTAATGCATCGCTATGCAAATTTCCACGGGTTTTAAAACGGACAAACCAACCTCTGCTTGCATTAAATTCTTCGGACCTTTCGGCACTTGATACTGGATAACTGTCTTTCAGATATGCAAATAAACTTAAAGCTTTCTTTTGAATTACCATTTGACTTAACGACATTCTCCTCTGATTTTGATCTTCGATCCAAATGCTAAGAAGCGACTGCATTTTTTCCATTAAAGGACTTCTCCTTTTTGTAACCTGTTTATGTTGTGACGATGTTGCGTTTTCAGCAAATTTTTTAACTTTATCAGCATCTCTGGAACAAATGGAGTTTATTGTAGACGGGGCTAGTCCAAAGCTTCTTCCAATATCAGCAGTTTTTTCCCCAGATTTAAAACGTTTTAAAATGTCCAGTTTTTGTTCTAAGCCAATTAGCTTTTTTTTGACTCATCGTTGCAAAATGTTTAGATTAAACTTCACTTCAGCAAATGTAATTTGAAACTAATAACTACTCTCACTTTCAACCAGCAGACAACCTTCACATACATATTTGCATTAGAAATAAACGGGAAATCCCCTTTTTCTGTTTTAGCTTTGTACAAATATTTTGATATTAACGACGTACATCAAAACACAAACGACGCAACTTCGAAGCCCTGCAACGCAAAATGAAATATAAACGGGAAATCCCAAAAAAAATAACAGTGTCCGAAAAAATCGACGCAAACCGAAACAACGCAAACCGGGGTATTGGTGTAAAGCTAAATTCGTGGCCATAATATTAAATTAAATGCGATTAATTTCTTCTTGAAAACCACACTCTGAAAAAAAAACACCTTTTCCAAGGTTCGGCATTTACTTGTGAAATTTAACGACATTTTACTTGTTAAATTTATTTTTTTTGTTTAAAGAGCATTTTAACAGTTTTTGTATGATTTGAGTGATATTATGAATCACACTTGCCATGTAGTAATCCCCACAACCATATTATGAACCTTACAACAATAGTATGATTCCACACAACCATACATTACTTCCAACAACAATAGTATGATTCCCACACAACCATACATTGATTCCAACAACAATAGTATGATTCACATACAACCATACTATGATCCCACCAAACATATTATGATCCTCACAACCATATCATAGTTCACATATTTTTTTTTGTTTATAGAGCATTATACCAGTTTTGGTATGATTTGAGTGATATTATGATTCACACTCGCCATATAGTAATCCCCACAACCATATATGAACCTTACAACAATAGTATGATTCCCACACAACCATACATTGATTCCAACAACAATAGTATGATTCACATACAACCATAATATGATCCCACCAACCATATTACGATCCTCACAACCATTTCACATACAACAACAGTATGATCCCACTTAACCATACTTTGAGCCCGAAAATAATTTATTAAGATTGGGTTGCTTCAAAACACATTAAATTCAAAATAATAGGAGTGATTTATTTAACAATAGAAAAAAGTGTTTAAATTTTTAAAAATATTTCAGTTATTCAAATCTAAAACAGGTTTTTAGTAAAAACTACTAATTTACTGATAAAAAGTAATATTCTTCACAATACCGTTGTTCAAAAACCATATTCAAATTTATGAAAATTCAATCATACGGTATGATTGCCGTAATTATATTATTGCGACATAAAGCCAAAAAAAATACTTTTGTAGCGCCATCCATATTTCTAAATTTGACAATCAGGGCTGTCATAGAAACGATGGCGGTTTTGCTAATTGTCGTTTTTGCAAACCAATGCTGGTTTCATTTGGTGTCTTGAAACCAAGTTGGTTTTGTCCATTTCGAATGTAAATAGAACCAATATTCAAATCAGCTGTTGCTGATAAAACCGATAACATTGGCTTTCATGACACCAAAGCATCGTTTTCAAAACCAATAGTGACAACATTTATGACAGCCCTGAATAACACAATTTTTACATTTCAACATCTTTAATGTTGCCTCAATCATAATAAAATTAAAAAAAAACGAACATATTTTTATAAAAGATAACACATTATTGTCGCCGTGACCTTATAGTTACCATATATTTTCCTGCGTGTGTCCGTTATTTTGTAATTTCTCATTAAGTCTTCCAAGAATCTTCTTTTCGACTACTTCGGACAGTATTTGTCATAGCCACAAGTTCTTCTAGCCACAATTTCGTCCAATACGAGTAACTCGATATTAACACTGAATGAATCTTTCTGACAGTAGGCTTTTTTTATACGTTTTACGAGTATATATGTGACAGCACATAGAGAAAGGGACCTAAGGGCAAAAAAAAACAATTTTCATTTTTTTCTTTTTTTGATGTGGACAACATCTGAGCATCGAATGAGACCGATCCCATGCCCCAAAAGTGTTCCCTCCCAGAGATATGCGCGTTTTATGAAAGTGATGGTACACCAAAGATACACGTATTTAAATCTTTCAAATGGTTCACCTGAACAAAACTGGTTTTTACCTTAGGACCCTTTCTATTTTGCGCGTCACATATTCATATGTGACGCGCAAAATAGAAACTTCAACATTCGATGCTCAGATGTTGTCCACATCAAAAAAAAAGTGAAAATTGATTTTTTTTACCCTTAGGTCCCTTTCTCTATGCGCTGTCACATACTCGTATATATAAATTTCGATTTTAAGTTTCATGTCAAATATCGATATCGGTTTGACAGCTGATAATGCAAACTGCATTGATATTTCTGTTCAGCAGAGTTTGCCAAGTCATTATGAATCGAAAAATCTTTCCAAATTGTAGAAATTTACTTTGAAAAAAATCAATCTGTTCGCGAAGCTCATAGAGCATGGAGAGTTGAGTGATGAGAGTTAAGTGATGAAGCTAATTTCTGATAAAATTGCTACTTTTTATTTGATACCGAGACTCTACGTGTAAACACATATGCTTTGAATAAATCACTGGTCCACCAGTTGTTTTCAATAAAACCGTTTAAAAACCTTTTTTTGTTTTGCTTTATTTTCAGACACTTCCGAAGGTACCTGTCCCACCGTTGGACCAAACTATGACCGACTATATACGGGCTTTGGAGCCCATAACAACACCTGCCCAACTCGAACGCACTAAGGCCATCATTAAGCAATTTAGCGCACCAAATGGTTTGGGTCCACGATTGCATCAATACTTAACTGACAAACGTGATGCCGAAGACAATTGGGTAAGTACTTCTCTTATACAGAAAATGCTGCAAATAGGTTTGAAAACTAAACTATTCGCTCTGAATCAACAAATCCATTCTCCCCGTTTTACCATGGGGCGCTACAACAGTAACCCAACTGAAGCTTTAAATATATCTTTTCGCCGAATTATTCGCAAGCTATGAAGTGTTTGCAGTCAAACGTTCGGTTGCTGATCAATCAATTCCTGTACAGTGACGAAAATCATCAAATTAGCACCAGATCTAAAAATTCAAAACTACCAATATAGGCATTAGGGTGGAGTGAAATTCAAAAAAAAAAAGTTAACCTCGGAAAGAGATGTAGTCTGGGGTCCTAATGAGGGGAAAAATAAAGAAAAAAATTTAAAAAAAATTTTAGGGGTCGCGCCACTCCCTAGAAATTTGGAAATTATCGCTATTTTGGCGTTGATTTTAGAAAAATCCTAAAAATTTTTATGTCAATAAATGTTTGCAATAGCGTAAACAATGAAATAAGGGCATGAAAAAATTTAAAAAAAATTTTCTCATTGTTCAAAAATTTCAAAAAGTAAAATAAGTCAAATCGTCCCTTCTTCAGAAAATTGACTGAACAATGAAATCGCCACCAAAGCTACAAATATTAGTCGATTATCCTCATATTTGCCTCAAATACTTTTGTTTGGGCACTGAACAAGCTCAAACTTTTAAATTTCGAATAAGTTAAGTCGTTAATTTTTAGGATTTTTCTAAAATCAACGCCAAAATAGCGATAATTTCCAAATTTCTAGGGAGTGGCGCGACCCCTAAAATTTTTTTTAAATTTTTTTCTTTATTTTTCCCCCTCTTTAGGACCCCAGACTACATCTCTTTCCGAGGTTAACTTTTTCAAATTATAAAAAAAGCATGTTTTCACTCCACCCTAATAGGCATACGTTAGATGGTAGATGTTACCACATTCTCAGTATTCAGGATTAACTTACTATCTCCATTTCCATATTCATAGAAAAATTAGCCTTATTTGATTGGCGCTCGGCTATTAAGTGAGTAACTGATACAGCTCGACCGATTAATTGGGTTCGGCCATAATTGGCTAAAATTCAACTAATGCAAATTTTTGGCCGAAGGCCAAAATTTGTTGTAGATGTTTCTATTCATGAATTTCCCATAGCGAAGGAAAGCTTTGTAAATGGCAAAACTGCATGAAAAGAAGAATGGATATTTAAGGGAGAAACATGACTCTTGCCTCATTAAGAAACGCAAGAAACAGACGAAAGCGTTAAATCTTTTTGTAAGCGGTATTAAATTGATAACTTACTGCAATGTATACGAGGGCTGCTATATATATTTCTGGCCTCACAATGAAAATTAGAATATTTATTAGCAAAAATGGTTTTATTGTTTTTCATAGTATTCTCCAGCATGATTTATACACTCTTGCATGCGCTCAAACCAATTGTCGAAGCACTTTTTTCACTCCGATTGAGATACCTCCAAAACATGGTTTTTGAACGCTTCAACAGCATCTTCTGGCGACGAAAATCGTTGACCATGCATTTTTTTCTTGATATGCGGGAAGAAAAAGAAGTCATTGGGTGCCAAGTCAAGGCTGTACGGCGGATGACCCATCAATTCGACGTTTGAGCCGATGTTTGAGAGATCGCATTGTCATGGCGTACAATGATTCATCTGCTCTTATTCGTTTTTCGAATTCCTCCGAAACAAATTGTGTTCTCCAGGCAAACAAATTGTAGTGTACCACTCAGAATTGACCATCCTACGTTGCTCAAGCGAGACAGTCGCCACATGACCAGTTTTGCCGAAGAAACAGGCGACCATTTCCATCGAAGTGTTTCTTCCACAAACAACTTTCGTTGGATTTGGCTCGTCTTTGCAGACCCACACGGTCGATTGCTGTTTTGTTTCGGGCTCATATGCATAGATCCATGATTCGTCACCTGTGACGATCTAAGAAACGTCTTTTGAAGCACCGCAATCGTACTTTTTCAAAATTTCTTTGCACCAATCGACAAGAGCCTTTTTTCTGAGCTATTGTCACATTGTGCGGGACTTAACGAGAACAAACCTTTTTTACGGCCAGGTGTTCATGAAATACCGAATGTATGCTGGTGGAAGAAATGCCCAAGGATGCCTTTATCTCCCGGTATGCCACATGACGACTTGCATTATCAGTTCACGCACGGCTTCAATGTTCTCTGGCACAACGGCCGTTTTTGGACGACCTTCATCTTTGAGCGAGCGTCGGCCACGAATTATTTCATTAAACCAGTTTTTCTAGTGCTTTATTGCCATACAAAGATTTTTGTTCAGCGATGCACTCTTGTCGTGATAATCCGAATTGTCAGATGGCGCCATGCAACACTTAGTGTTGCCTAGGCCAGAAATATATATCGTGTTATTGGCCTTTATGGATTTGTATTGCATACATTGTAATGGAAGTGTGCATATCAGTCGTGCCAGTAAACCCAGGTTTAACCCTGGGTAAGATAATCTAAGAATTTTTTGGGTAAAAACTTCGATGATTTTCACCTCGTAAATGCCGGCGACTTTAGGAGTAAAAGATTTATCTCTAAAGCGTGTAAAAACTTCTCTGTAAAATGCATTAGCCGGAGCCGGCGTAAAACCGTAGGTCCCATTCAGTTAGTATGAGATCTCAATCGAGCACAACTCACAGATTTGAGAGAAGTTTCCCGTTGTTCCTTAATAGGATGTTGCGAGAAAGTAAGTAAGTATTTAACACATGGATTAACTAAATTAAGTTATGTGTCAAGAGCCAAGCTAATATAATAGTGAGCACTTAAGTCCAAGATCAATTAACATATTAGAATATTAAAATTATCCGTTTAATAATCTGAAGGTGTTGGCAACTAAGTACTGGCCACCTCGAACAACAAAAAATGAAAAAATATGCAAAAAAAGAATTAAAATAGTAAAAAATATTGTGTCATATACGGCTATTGGAAAATTGGATGAAGTTCGGTTCGGCTTCGACCTCAAAAACCTACCTTCGATCGGGCACTAGCAATTGGTCGCAAAGACGATAACTGCAAAACTATGCAAAAGCGAGTGGAAAAATAAACTTCGCCCGGGTCGAAGCTAACGTACCCTCCATAAGTCATTCCAGTGCAAGATGAAAATTGTGTCAAGGGGGCGTGGCACCTTCAGGATGTGTTTCGATATATCATATGTTTCAAAAGTAATCAACAACTCTCTAATAGTTAGATAATGTCTCCTTAAGTTCGGGTTTCTGTAAGCAGTGCCACTCCCCCTTATCAAACTTTACCATAAAAAAGTATAGAATAATTGCCAGGTCATTGGTTTTATCAGCTTAAAATTGTATAACGATCGTTCCATTAGTTTGGCAATCAATGTGATTTTTTAAGGGGCGTAGCACCGCCCATTTTATTCCAGGATGTGTTTCGATCCATGTTAACATCATATGTTCCAACTATCATGGTCATATCCCAATTAGTTCATGAGTTATTGTGATATTAAGCTCAGGTTTGTGCGGGCGGAGCCACGCCCCCTAATCAAATTTTACCATAAAATAGTCTAGGATAATTGCCAGGTCATTGGATTTATCCAGTTAAAATTTTATAATGATCGGTCCATTAGTTTGGCCATACACACAAATTTTAAAAGAGGGCGTAGCACCGCCCAGTTTTCCTGCGGGATGTGTTTCTATCCATGTTAACATCATACGTTCCAAATATTATCTTCACTTTTGTATTAGTTCATAAGATGTTTTCTTTTAAAGTTCAGGGTTGTCTCGGCAGTGCCACGCCCCCTTATCAAATTTGGCCATTCAATAGCCTAGAATATTTACCAAGTCATTTGTTTAGTCCCAAAATTTCACAATGATCGGTGCATTATGTTGGCCATATATGCGATTTTTAAAGAAGGTGTGGCACTGACCATTTTTCCATGTCATTATCATATGTTCCGCATATCAGCCTAATATCTCTAACAGTTCATTAGAGATTGAGTATTTAAGTTCAGGATTGTTGATTTTTCCAGACATTTTTACCTCTTGACCGATCTGGCCCATTTTTAACACCAACCGTTTCAGTCCATCAACACATGTTTCTGCAAAATTTGAGCCATCTAGCTTCAAAAGGGCAACCTGTAGTTTGCTTTCCACAGACTAACGGACATGGCTAGATCATCCTAGAATTTTACGACGATTGAGAATTTGAGTATATATACTAGACCTGTTCATATTTCAAAATTGTTAAAATTCCTCGGTGCGCGTCCATTTTCTGAAAGTTCTAGCCCTAACGAGATGAAAAATATTTCAAGACCCCAAAAATTTTGATCCCTAGGTACTCCGCAAATCGTTTAAAGGTCATTTTAGGGCTGTTTACGACTTAAAACCTTTTGAATAATGTGTTGTCCAAACCAAATGACATATGGATAATATTTTGATGGGAGATCATTAATAATAATCCAGGCAAATTTTGAATTTTTAAATTTTTTAAAAAAAACTCTGTCCGTTATTTTTGGCGGAATTTTTAATCTGCAATTTAACTCACAAACGAACATTATCGTTTTTCCACATCAAATATTTTTCTTATTTTGTTCTAGCAAAAAAAAGTTAGTATTTTTGTATTTTTGCGCCAAGATTGCCCTTTCCAACGCTGTATAATGTTGTACATTCTTTGGACCATAAAATAAAACAACAACAAAAATAAATTGTAAGAAGTTTATTTTTTGAAAATTTTTTGAAATTTTTTCTGTGGTTATCTACAACCTGCAGCAAATATTGTTTTTGCTCTTCATTCGATGTTATTGATTTATTAAAATCAGTTATTAATGCCACACTTCTTTCTGCTGAATCGTTAATAACGTTAAGCTGTGTGACAATTTGAAGACCACTAACATAAGCGCTGTTATTAGGCCACTCAGCAGGGTCAAGCATTAATAAATCTGTAGATATTTTGAGTTTTTCAAAAAATAACTGCGTGTTGATGGTAACGAAATCATATAAATTGGCATTTAAATATGAAGCTTTGCAAGTAGCCTTTTTCAAGGTCTTTTCGGTTCCTGCATTGTTTTTAATTGACTCCACCATTTTTTTGTGAGTGTCAACACTTAGTGAGAGAACTAGAGTTGCCTTGGAGTTTGATATGTTCGCTCTATCCATAGAAGAACATATTGCTGAAGATAAAATATTTATTGGGGGACTTAAGTTTGGTTCCAAACGCTTTGGAATAAATGGGTGATAAGGCTCGTCGTCATCTACACTTATTTCGCTTTCATTATCAGATTCCATACATTCTTTCTTTTCGTCTTCGATAACTGTTTTTTTTTTAATTGACGTTCCGTTTTGTTTTTTAGATATGTCAAATATAAGACTTAGTTGTGAAATAAATAACGATTTCCTTTTTTCGTTTGGTTTCGATTTCAATCTTTTTTATCTTTGTTTAATATTTTCCAACTATTTAATAACCTTTTTAGTTTCGCAACAGAATTTTTTCTTAATGTAATGCTTTTGTCAAGATTTTTCCACGATTCTTCACATTTCTCTATCGCCTTATTTACACACATTTTTACACTCTTTTCCGATTTTTTTAAAAAAAAGTAAAAAGCTAATACGTCGCGATTTAATGGTAGTGAATCATATTTTAGTTTTTCGATCTCACTCCCAATTATATATATTTTTTTATTGCAAGCTCTTCTTTTGGACATTTTTTCAACACGTGTTTTAAATTACAAAATGACGAATGTCAGCAAAAAGGATAGAAACGAAAAACGTATTAAGCATACTCATAACGGGCCTGTTTTAAAATCAGCTGTTTTAGTGGTGTTTGAAATTAAAGTTGTGTTGTGCGAAAAATAACAATACAAATCTTATACCTTCTTATAAATAAAGAAAAGTGCAAAACAATTATTTTATGAATTTATTTTAAGTTCAAAACGAATGTCCACACAATACAATGTGCAGGTTGTAGATAACCACAGAAAAAATTTCAAAAAATTTTCAAAAAATAAACTTCTTACAATTTATTTTTGTTGTTGTTTTATTTTATGGTCCAAAGAATGTACAACATTATACAGCGTTGGAAAGGGCAATCTTGGCGCAAAAATACAAAAATGCTAACTTTTTTTTGCTAGAACAAAATAAGAAAAATATTTGATGTGGAAAAACGATAATGTTCGTTTGTGAGTTAAATTGCAGATTAAAAATTCCGCCAAAAATAACGGACAGAGTTTTTTTTAAAAAATTTAAAAATCCAAAATTTGCCTGGATTATTATTAATGATCTCCCATCAAAATATTATCCATATGTCATTTGGTTTGGACAACACATTATTCAAAAGGTTTTAAGTCGTAAACAGCCCTAAAATGACCTTTAAACGATTTGCGGAGTACCTAGGGATCAAAATTTTTGGGGTCTTGAAATATTTTTCATCTCGTTAGGGGTAGAACTTTCAGAAAATGGACGCGCACCGAAGAAAATAAGACACATAATTTTTCCCATACATTTTTGAACCGGTCTAATATATACTTAATGGGGTCTCCGCTTGTTTGAGCCGATGTGTGAGATCTCGCATTGTCATGGTGCACAATGATTCGTCTTCTCTGGTTCGTTTTTCGAATTTCTCCGAAGACTTCAGGCAGACAAATTGTGGTGTACCACTCAGAATTGACCTCCTACGTTGCTCAAGCGGAACCGTCGCCACATGACCAGTTTTGCCAAAGAAACAGGCTACCATTTCCTTCGAAGTGCTTCTTCCACAAACAACTTTCGTTGGATTTGGCTCGTCTTCGAAGACCCATACGGTCGATTGCTGTTTTGTTTCGGGCTCATACGCATAGATCCATGATTCGTCACCTGTGACGATCTTATAAACGTATTTTGAAGCACCGCGATCGTATTTTTTCAAACATTTTTTGCACCAATCGACACGAGCCTTTTTTTTGAGCGATTGTCGAGTGGTGTGGGAACCAAAGAGAACAAACCTTTTTTACAGCCAGGTGTTCATGCAATATCGAATGTATGCTGGTGGAAGAAATGCCCAAGGTCTTGCATTATCAGTTCACGCACGGCACCAAAGTTCTCTGGCACAACGGTCGTTTTTGGACGACCTTCGTTTTTGAACGAGCGTCGGCCACGATTAAATTCATTAAACCAGTTTTTCACAGTGCTATAGTATGGTGCTTCATCGCCATACAAAGATTTAGGTTCATCAATACACTCTTGTCGTGATAATCCACGTAGGAAGTTGTGAAAAATGATCGCACGAAAATGTTCACGAGTTAATTCCATTTTTTTGCCAAATTGATTTTTTCAAGTCACTGTAAACAACGCAAATGATGGTCGTATGTCAAAATGTACGTTTATGCTAAAAATGTCAACTTTTCAATGGAAATGTCAGATGGCGCCAGGCAACACTTATACTTAATGGGGTCTCCGATCGGTTCCGATATGTTGAAACAAAATGACAAATTGAATATGCCCTCAACATAAAAACGAGTAAAAAAAATCATTTAGTTCGACCAGGACAAGTCTAACATACCATACTTAGTTTCGCTATTGAAATACGAAAAATACAAAAAAAAACTATATTTAAAGTCCCTACAGTAGGTTATTTTGAGCAAGCTAAACGTAGTTTTGGGTTCCAAGGGTCAGTGGATATGAGCCACACTTTCCTACAAATCTTAATAATAATTCCATATTTGCATTTCAAATGCAAGATGGAAATTAGTCAGTGAAACAATTTTACATCATTTTGGAACAGGGCCTTGTCTTTTGATTCCATCGAGAAATTTTGTACTATTCATTAATTTGAGAGGTGCCTTTTGAGACTCTAACTATCAAAGTATGCAGGGTCAACACTGATTAACGGAATGTCATTATCAGTCTACCTTCCTTTCCAGAGGACATTGAAAGGCCATCATATTTTCTCCTGAGCAATTTATTTATTCGTATGATGATCAATCAAAAGCATTCATACATACATATATTTGATAGTCTAGGTACTGATTGGATTGTCAATGGAGGGAGGGGTATTCACAATGGTGGGTGGTGTGGGTGCTGCTGTTGGGGGAGTTGGAATATTGGGATCTTGAGTTGATGGAGACGGTGGAGGAGGAATATCGGAAGGAGTGGTGACTGTAGGAGCATTAGTAGGGGCAGTAGTAGGGGCTTTAGTAGGAGCTGTAGTTGGGGCAGTAGTAGGAGCTGTAGTGGGTGCTGTAGTTGGAGCTTTTGTGGTCGGTGTAGTAGAAGCAGCCGTGGGTGCAGCAGTAGGAGTTGTGCTAGGATAAATTGGTGTAGGTTCCGATGGTCCACTAGTTACACCGCCTCCATTCATTGCTACACATTTGGAATTCGGTCCGAATTTTAAGCTGCCACAAGGTTGCGAAGGTATTAAATTGGCACAGGTCCGGCATTCTTGCATAACATAACTGAAGTAGGGCGTACTCAAGGGGCAGGTAACCACAATGGGATTGCCTTGACCTTGGCACCTGTAGTACTGTGAGATGTTCGAGTATTTGGGCCATAAGAAGTAAATTTCTTCTCCTTCACAAGCGATTTTCAAATCAGTTGTATATTGTGGCACTATGGCGCAATCCGATGCAAAGGCAGCGGTACAGCTCAGGGCCATAAAGGCAAACAATCCAAATACTGAAATTATATTGAAGTTTTTGTTAGTTCCAAACATCCAGGGCAGTCCATTTTAAGTGGGAAAATATTTACCAGCTTTCATTTTAAGTATTCCTTTTTGTTTATGTTAAAAAGTCGCTTCCTCGCTGGTTCACTAGAGACGATGTGGAAAAGCACTGATTAAGACACACAAATCTCAACGTTTTTATACGATTTTTTGGAGGGCCTCCAATTCTATGGAACAAACAATCATTACACGTTAATGTCACCGATTCCATGTCTCAATAAGTTTGCTTCGCTTTTAATCAACAACAAAGGCAAAAATTATTTAAGATTAAATAGCGCAACCGAAAACAGCAACAGCAAACATTTTAAAACAAATAATAGATAAATAAATACCAATAGAACTTGAGGAGCACAGTCACGGAATGCCTAATTAAAGCACTTCGAACTTGTTCGCATATGTTGTAGAGCGGTCTAATCTCTGAACTTGGCAGATAGTATGAAGTTAAGTAACATCTGTAGCACTGAGTTATTTCCCCTTCTTCAGCAAAATGATCGATGATTTTGACTCATCCAGTGATTTTCTGTGTGGCGTTTGTAAGAAAATTTGTGCTATAAATAAATGTGACATCAAATAATACGCCAGATGGGACGTACAAAAGAGCAGTTTAAAAACATGAAACGCTAAGACGAATTAAAATTCTATGGACCATATAATAGGCCCTAAATCGACTTTGTAATATCCAGGAGCCCATCTGGGGCCACACCAACTTACAAGGAAGCGTGACTGGCTAGATTATATTCTGCTCTTCTACACTTAGAGACAAAATTATTTGGAAATCGCTTGGAACTATTAAAATTCCGTTGCAAAAAAGAATTTCGGTTGCAATCAACAAATGTTTATTATCGTAATGGATATTCGGTTCGACATACCACAAGATGATAAATATGATCATCGTATTGTAGACGCAACTAATTAATCGGGCATACTAATTAAACGTATGAAATGGATTTAGTTGGCATAACTGGTGGTTGTGGCAACTGATGGTTTTTCTAATATTTTGTTGTTGTAGCCAAATATTGGTGATATGATATTTAAAGTTTCATCATAGCCAAAAGCGAAAATAATTCTATTATTACTGATTTAAGCAAATCGTTTAATCTTATTAACTCGATAAATATCTTCCATCTTCCTGACCTCTTTTTCGGTTGCGTCAACGAATCTGTTCTCTGTGTGTATATATATACTCGTATGCTGAGAAGCCAATTAAAACGGCTTTTTGGACTCCTTGGACTGACTCTTAATTTACCCAGTTTTTAAAATAATGTCATATTTGTTTTATGTGACCATAGTATTATTTGTTGGCACCCATATGGCTATGTTGAAATTGGGGCGGAGACCCGTCATCCAAATTTACGCAAATAAAAAAAATATTTTTCGCTTCGTGATAAAATTTCACAGTTATCTGATACCCATATGTCCATGTACGAGTATACTGGCTGAAAGCCGTTTTTGGGACCCAAACGTTTTGTATAGGCGCTATATCAAAATTGGGCTTATATTGTCCAAATTCATCTAAAATTGCTTGTTAGTCCATCACCATATACTATAATAAATTTGATAGAAGTCGGAAATAGAATAGGTGTTCTATAGACATTGTATGTAAAATCGGGGAGGGACCTTTATACTGGCACTTTTTATCTGAGCTGATAACTGAACAATCATTATGAACTGTGCCAAATTTTGTCAAGATTGGATATTTTATGAGGTTTCTAGAGCTATAGACATAAAATCGGTTGAACGTATGTAAGCTATAATTTAATCTGAACCGATTTTCTTTCAATTACGTTCGTCAGTGGCACAAAAACTTACTTTAGCCAAACTTCATGAAATCGAACAACAATTGCGATCTGTAGTTAAATAACAAGTTTTAGATTGACGGACGTAGGCCGACAGAAATCGGTCAATGGAATCAACAGGTGATCGCAAGTCGATTGGCACACCTAAAAGAGAGCCTAGCTTAAATATTTTGGGTAGATAGTCCCCATTTACACTAGGCTACGTTAGTTCCCGCAATTGTAAGTTTGTTGGAGAGAGGGGTAAGAGGAATGGAAAGGAAAAAACTTGCCAGTACTGTCAACTCCTTTTGTGTTTTTTGTAGTGTGAAGTTGGCTGCAGATTATTTTAGTATTTTCCACACAAAATTCAGAACGAATTAAGCACAGAATTTCACACAAAAATCAGAACGAATAAATTACATAATGTCAGAAAAGGCAATAAAAAAACAAAAATTGCCGTAACCGAATTGGCTTGTGTAATCACAAGAGGCAAGTTCAAAAGGGAATCATAAAAATTGACGCAAGTAAAGTTGCCTCGTGTAATTGGGAACTAACAAACATTTTCCATGAAACTTACTGACAAAGTCCTGTTTCACAGAGTGGCGTATGGTATAATTAAGGTGGCCGGATCCCACGGGGCTCCAGGGCTTACAAAGTTTTCATTTGATAGACCAATTTCGGTACAAAGTATTTCTGCACTCTACCTCTAGGTCAAATACAACATTCTGTCCACTTTTGCTATTCTTGTCATGTCTTTAATGAAATTCATACGATCTTACTTAAAATTAAAACTTAAGAACAGAGTTTAAGGTTAACTTAATGATAAATAATAGGATTTATAACCACTGCCCAGCACGAAGAGAAAAATAATAGTTGGGTAACAATATTCGAAGAGCATCATACTATTGTTGGGTATATGATTGTGTCAGACCAATATTATGATCCTTACAACGATAGTTTGATCCACACGCAATCATACTATGATGCCCACAAACATATTATGCTTCACACTCAACTATACTATGATCCCAACAACCATATTATGATTCACATTTGACCATGCTATGATTCTCAAACCATATTATAATCCTTACAACCATAGTATGTTTCACATACAATCATTGTATGATTTCCACAACCATTGTATGATTCACACGCAATCATGCTACGAAGCACAAAATTAATTAGTAGAATTGGGTTATGTTGTTATTCAATAATAGATTTTTATTAAGTAAGTTATTTAAAAAAAGAAAGAAAACTTGAGAAGTAAGGTTTACAACAGTAGTTCTCATACGTTTGGGGAGAACCTGGCCTTATAGAGTTCGGTTTTACTTTCAACAATAGCAGCAAAGCTTTTTGAAGAGGGTTGTCACGGACCCGAAATCATGATAAAAGCGCAGCCACGAAAATCAAGGTCATTTTGCCATTTTGTTAAAAACTTGTTTTCTATTTGAATATAGATGCAAGAGGTCTTGAGCCGGTTAATCCCTGTTCAATGGGAAAAATATAAATTCAAAATATTAGGAGTGTTTTATTTAACAACATGAAAAAATTCGTTTTAAAAGGCGTAAGTGTTTCATTTATTTAACATATTTTAGTTCTGCAAATCCAAAGCTGTTTGTTTAAAAAAAATTTAATGTACAGATAAAAAGAACTTATTTGGCGTAAGTTATAAAAACCATACTCATTTTTTTTAAAAATTTCTATCATACGGTATGATTGCCATTGTCTTATTACTTAGTTCATCGAAAGAGACTGAAACGCCGGCGTTTCAGCTGAAATGCAGTAAATGTGAAAAGGCTATTACTGCGTTTCAGCTGAAACGCCAGCGTTTCAGTCTCTTTCGATGAATTCCGCGAAACACACTTAAATTTCCATACAAAACAAAACGCAGGCATTATGCTCTTTTTGCTGTAGTTAGTTTGAAACCACAGTAAAAATGAGAGAGAGCCCAGTGTTGTACTCCAATAGTAGTTAAAAAAAGCAGTAAAATGAAAAAATTTCCATTGCTGGTTCAAACAAATCGTCGTTCGCAAATTATTGTGTTCTATATGACAAAAATGTTTTTTTGGGAAATCCATGATCCATGTACGATGCTTGTCAGTAAAGTATTGTATAGCACAAAGTCGATGTATAATATTTCGGAAACTATAAAGAATAAAAGCAAACTGATTACACAGATCGACAGATCTCGATAAATTTACCCAAAAATCAGTCTTATCTCAATTTTTCCTATTTTGTCATATAGAACACAATAACTTGCGAACGACGAAATGTCAGAAAAATGAGGGAAAAAAACATCTGTTTGTTTACATTTCTAGTTTGCTCTGTGGTGGTAAGTACTTATTGCTTTGTTTACACTCTTTGTTTTGTTTACACTCAGTACAAAAAACACAACAGAGAAATGAGAAATGTCACATGAAACCTCAGTAGTTTAAAAAAGCATAATGTGAACACCATGGTTTCAAACGATTTCAAGAGAGCGAAACGCCGGCGTTTCAGCTGAAACACAGTAAATGTGAAAAGGCTTTTAGATGACCGCGCATACACTCTATCATTTTGCTTGTTAAATTTTTTCTGAACGGTACAAATGTTTTCATCGGTGAACAACATTTTTCTGTTATCAGCGTACTTTTTAAGCTGCTGTCAATAAATGTCCGGTACGTTGTTTGAAAGTCCCAAGTCTTTTTTAATGATTCGACTCATGGACTTTTGCGTGATATTCATCTCACGGGCCATAATTTTCTGTTTTCGTAGCGGATTTCTGTGAATTCTTGATTTAACGGCTTTGATGACGTGCGGTGTTCGAACTGGTGGTTGTCTTTTACATCTCCAGTCTCCTCAAACAGTTCTATTAGGTAGACGAACATGCGGCTAATCCCTAGTGGCCGGAGCATTTTGAAAATATCGCTTTTTTCATTTCACACTTGAAAAGCGCTATTACAGCGATACGGTTCTCATTATCTGACCACTCCATGATGAAAGTTGAAACAATTTTAAAATCCCGTTACAGACTAACGCTATTGAGGTTAGCTTTCCAAACCCATGACATTAACGGGGTATGTTCAGTTCTACTATTGAAATGGGTGTGTTCAATGTGCATACAGTATTTATGTCCCTACTAAGTATAGTCAACATTAAAACTAAAAGCACAATACATTTGTCACACTAACCTTATTTGTATTACTGCTACAACCATATTTTAATATTTAAATTTGGAATAAAATACTATTGCAACATTTCATTATTGCCGCAATCATACTATTGTCAAAATGAAATTTAAACACAATACAATGGTTTCGACTAACAGACTTCTATTGCAGAGAACATATTATTGTTGCCGTGACCATTAAGTAACCATATATTTTCTTTGCGTGGTACCAGCTGCACAAATGACCCAATTTCAGTGGAGATTAAGTCCCACATAATTTCGTGCATGAAAAATCCGCTTAACTTTTGAACTACATAATATGTTTATAATAGCTTTTATAGTATCGCGGACGAAAGGGATGAATGGCACGCCCCATTTTGCTATCGTACTGTGGTCGGTATACGACCCTATCAACAAGAGCCCAAATTTAGTCAAACTTTAAACACATGTGAAAGCGTGGATTTGCCATGAAAATGTATTACTTTTTGTGTGATGTCTAGTGTGCACGACTACCATCCATGTAAACCAACGTTCAGATCCGGTAAGGAGCATCTTACTTGTTCCGGGCGGGTTTTCCACATCGGATTATCTCTTCAAGTGCAAGAGATTTTTTTTGTTATGTAAAAACTACACTATAAATAAGCCGCTCGGAATCGGCAGTAAACAGTAGGTCCCGATTAGAAAGTGTATAAATTATAAGGAGTCAAATCTTAAAAATATGAGTCTATTTGGATTTCTGAAAAAATTTTCCGTTTTGGGTTCCAATATGTCTAGGAAAATTGGGTCTAATTATACAAGTTTTAATAAAATACTCAAAAATATAAAACTTAGTATCTAAAGGGGAAACTGTATCCGATAAGCTCTATTTTATTAATTATATTTTTACAACTATAGAATATATTTTTAGACGTGTGGTTTTCAATCTGGCCACAGTTTTTTCGGAGTTGGTCTTTTTGACAGATGTCACTTGGTTTATGCTCAGTTTGGTTTGCCATTTCATAATGAATCGACTTATTTCGGAACAACATTTGCAAATCATGATTTTTACAAGAAAATATTGTTCAACGATGAAGCGCACTTTTGGTTGAATGGGTACGTTCGTTAATGACCAAAATTGTCGCATTTGGAGTAAGGAAAATCCACAAGCCATTGTTGGGCGCCGTAACATCCTCAAGAAGTCACTGTTTGGTGTGTTCTATGGGCAGAGGTAATCATTGCTCCATTTTTTCTTTAAAAAAATGAAAAATGAAGTCGGCCATAATGTTGCAGTCAATGGGAAACGCTATAGAGCCATGATTAGTGACTTTTTGCCTGAATTGGAGGATGTTGATGTGGACGTCCTTTGGTTCCAACTATACGGCGCTACGGAAACCCACGGTCTAAACATCGTGAAATTCTAAAAGATTGGTCCAGATTGATATTGCAAATGGGCGAAATCGGCCCAGGGTGAAAAAAAATCCCCTTCAAGGTACTAAAGGTAAACTTTTTTGAATATTTGCTTTACAAATCATATTTCTATGTGGACGAACAATGGTAACAACGGGTACTGTTACTTGGGACAAACTTTATACCTCAAAGAAAGGGCATAGTTGGTGGACGTTTTGGTTCAAGTGGCAAAAAAATGCTCCACATGGTCAAAACGGGCGATATAAAAAAACGTGTAAATTTTTGCTACGAATCTAAATATAGAAGTTTTGGCTAAGACAACAGTCGGACGCGTGGGCCGAAGAGCCGCAAAAACGGACCTTTTTTCGCTTGAGTAGCATAGCGTCTGTGAAGCTTATGTAAGGTTCGACTTGCCGAACTTAAGGATTTTACTTGTTGTTCCTGCGTTCAACTGATAATGGACTTTGCAAAAATGCATAAAAGCGCAACTTATTAAATAGTTATTGTTTGTTGCGTATTAATAATTTACCCCACTACCCAAAGACACCCAAGAAGATGTTGTGTCAACTAATTACATCTATTGGTACAACCAAAAAATATATTTATTAAAAATATGTTTTTTTAACTTAAACTCCATAGTGGAGAACAAATAATTTGTAATCAGCATGGAAAAGTTAGAGTTAAGAAGACCACCAAAGTGCAGTGGGTGCTTAATTCGGTTGCCGCAACCAAAACGGATTTCTTAGTGCAGCAGTATTTATATTTTATTTGTATGACAATCAATGAAATGCTTACATGCATACCAACATTTGAGAGAGTTTATTTACTATTGGGATTATCAATGGAGGGTGGTGTATTCACAATTGTGGGTGGAGTTGGAGCTGCGGTTGGTGGAGTTGGAATATTGGGATCTTGAGTGCTTGGCGAAGGAGGCGGAGGAATATCACTGTTCGTAGTCGTAGTGGTGGTGGTGGCAGTCGTTGTAATGGTTTTGGCAGTAGTCGTTGTAGTGGGTGCCGCAGTTGTAGTGGTGGTCTTAGTGGGTGCCGCAGTTGTAGTGGTGGTGGTAGTGGGAGCTGCTGTTGTCGTTGTGGTCGTAGCCTCACCACTTCCATCGATCGGTATGCATTTGGAGTTCTTTCCAAATTTCAAGGTTTCGCAAGGTTGGGAAGGTATTAAGTTATTACAAGTTTGGCAAGTTTGCATAACATAACTGAAGTAAGTGTTAATGGGGCAGTCGAGTAGAACGGGATAGCCTTGACCATGGCATCTGTAGTATTGTGAGACATTCGAATATTTGGGCCATAAAACGTAAATTTCTTCGCCCGCACAGGCCACATTCAAGTCAGTTGTATATTGCGGTACTTTTTGGCATTGCGAAGCAAACGCAATCTTACAGCTCACGGCCAAAACTGCGAATAGGGCAAATACTGAAAAAAGTATATTATTCCATGTTATCCAGCTTAGTATTTAGGGTTGCGAAAATATTTACCAGCTTTCATTGTAAGATGTTCGTTTTGTTTTGCGCTCCAAAGATTCCTTCGTACTTTACTCGAGATGATTTAGAAAAACACTGACTAAGTCACATAAAATCTAGACGTAATTATACGCCTAATTTGGGCTGTAGAATTCCAGTGAAGAGGTGAGACTTGTCTACTTTAAATTAAATACTATTCATTACTAGTTGATGTCACTGAATTCATACAACCGCAATCATATTTTTAATCAGCAACCAACACAAAAATTAGTTGCGATTAAATAGCGCAAGCGAAAACGAAACGAAAAGAATAAGTGACAAGACAGGAATGCCTAATTAAGGCACTTCTACCTTGTTAACTAATATTGTAGCGCAGTCTAATCTTGGCACTCGGTAGATATGAACAAAAGTTTAGTCAAACAACTGAGATATTTCCGTTTTTCCGCGAAAATGAATGCTTCTGATACTAGCATTGTATACCATTAATAAATAATACGATTTCTGATAATTTATGACGTATTCAGTTTAAATTCATAATTTGTTTTTAAAGACCGTAAAAAAACATGACTGTGAACATTTCAGTAAAATTGTTATATCTATCCCTATTGTCTACTAGCCGTAAAAAAAACATGACTGTGAACATTTCAGTAAAATTGTTATATCTATCCCTATTGTCTACGGTGGGACCAGAGTTTCAGGCTGAGTCTGACAGCCTACGACGGAAATTTTTTTTTAGCGTAGTCGCTACCTGTTGAACAACGGACCAAACCGGTGGACTGAGGACCATCTGCATAAGGAGACAATGACACAAATGTTGTTGTCTACGCAGTATCTGCTTCGCAGTAGTCATGCCAACCACCATCTCATGGACAGGATGCCTCCGGCCAGACTGATCAGGTACGATCTCAATCCCACGACAGCCGTTTCTGTGGACTGGCTTGACCCGATGCTTGGACCAAGGGCTGTCACCCCTGCACACAGTTGCCGCTACAACAACAACTACAGGTACGATCTTTATGATCTGGAGAGAGACGCCCAGCGGTACCAGAGAGATCCTTTCGATCATTAAAACTAGCAGGCAGGTCTGAACGACATTCACGCTGATTAAGTCGCAATAGCAGTATCTAGCTATAGCGTGAATGAAGTGCTAGGGAAACATCCGCCAGAGATTTAACCAGAGAAAAAGACGATACCTTGGCCTTCTGACTCAGCTAAAATCTGGATGGTGCAGCCGCCTCAATTCGAATTGAGCACGAATTAATGCTAACGTCCCAGACGTTTGTCCCGCCTGCCATCAGGGAACACATGACGTTCTGCAATTCTTCAATTGTCCGACCACTCAGCTGTCCCCAAGACCACTCAGCGTCCCCAGGTCTCTTTGGACGCATCCAGTTCAAACGACGCATTTTCTTCTACTGTAGCAGATCCCCTGTAGACGAACAGGGCTAAAAGAACAAAATAAATTGTTGTTACGACAACGGAAATACAATGCAGTACGAGGCTATATAAATTTCTGGCCTGGCGCCATCTGACATTTCCATTGGAAAGTTTGGCATTTTTTAGCATAAACGTACTCAGAACGTTTTGACCATCATTTGGCATTTCTTCCACCAGCATACATTCGATATTGCATGAACACCTGGCCGTAAAAAAGGTTTGTGCTCGTTGGATCGCGCACAATTTGGCAATCGCTCAAAAATAGGCTTGTGTCGATTGGTGCCAAAGAAATTTTGAAAAAAATACGATCGCGGTGCTTCAAAAGACGTTTATAAGATCGTCACAGGTGACGAATCATTTATCTATGCGTATAAGCCCGAAAAAAACAGTAATCGACCGTGTGGGTCTTCGAAGACGAGCCAAATCCAAGTGAAGACGAATCATTGTGCACCATGACAATGTGAGCTCTCACGCCTTTTTGGCCGGCGCCTTTTTGACCGGCCACAACGTCGAATTGATGGGTCATCTGCCGTACAGCCCTGACTTGGCACCCAATGACTTCTTTTTATTCCCGCACATCAAGAAAAAAATGCGTGGTCAACGATTTTCGTCGCCAGAAGATGCTGTTGAAGCGTTCAAAAACCATGTTTTGAAGGTGTCTCAATCAGAGTGGAAAAGGTGCTTCGACAATTGGTTTGAGTGCATACAAAAGTGTATAAATCATGCTGGAGAATACCTTGAAAAACAATAAAACCATTTAATGATAAATAATCGCCTTTTCATTATTAGGCTAAAAATATATATAGCAGACCTCGTATGTACAATAGGGATACAACTTTTTAACAATTTTTTAAAATATCAAAATTGGCATAGCACAGTCCAATAGAGCATAAAAAACTATAAGGGAACGTATATTTATTTTTTCGCTAAGGTCAAAAAAGTTCACGCACCAACCGCGATGAAGTTTTGAAAAATTTTAATTTTCTTTTTGGTTAAGAAAACTTAATAATATGTTTATTTAAAATAAAAAAAAACTTAAGTATGAAATTGCATTAATATTTACAGATGGTAAGAGATTTTTCCAGCAAACCAAAACGCATCTTTAACCTTTTTTAACGAAAAAAAATAAAAATGTGTAACGAATAATCTCTCATAATGCTAATAAATTTTTATCTTTCAATAACTAACTCAAAATTTTTCATATTTTTATTATACGAGTACATATATATGTAACTTTCAGTAATTTAAAAAATAATAAAAATAAAAAAAAAAATTAAAAAAAATAAACAAAATCATAAATTTTTAAATAATTTTTTTTACAGCTGTTTAGAAAAACCAATTGGTGCGTGAACTTTTTCCAGAAAAATTACAAAAGATTATGATTTTCGTGGTTACTAGGACATGGTTGACCTCATGGTACTATGCCAAAAAATTGGTTGTATCCCTAATGTACAATAATTAATAAAGAGCTGCCACTCCATATCGGCTTAAAACTCTGGACGGGACATTTTAAAGAGAAAAATTGGAAGGTCTGGGCTTACAAAATGTTTACGTTGTGTTTTTCTTAGCTTCCGGCTGTCTGAAAATCAATAAAATACATATACGAGTATTTTTGCAAAAAACTAATGATGTCATACATTAAATGTATCCACATACGTATTTTAATATTTCAGCAAGTTTCAGTTGGTTGATCCGACTAACAGCTAGCTGGTTGATCCCACTAATAGATGGTTCTATCAAAATACAACCTTTAAGCCAACTTAATGCATTAGGGAACAAGTTATATGGGTGTCATATATGTGGTAGGAGCAAGAAAGGGCGTGTATAGGTATCGAATTTTTCGATAGCAAGAGTATTTTAGTACAATAGCATGAATAGTACAATAAATAGTATGGGACTACTAAAATTGGGCTACTAAAATTGGACTACTAAAATTGCTGCATTTTCATTGGAGCTATCAGAATAGGCCTGACGTTCAAACCGTATGATGCCGCTATGAAAATGTTCTGAAGTTTGCAATTTAAGTGAATAGGTGACAAATTATATGGGTTTTAATCTGCTACCAAATGCCAAGATGTCAATAGGGGCATGGCTAGGAGTCGAATTTTGTGTCACCAAGTTTATCTTATAACTCTACACCAATGTGTTGATTTTAAGTCAGGTTGATGCTCAAAATTGAAGTTATTACATACAATAGCACTAAGATGTTATAAATTTACTACGGAGTTCATAATTTAAGCCTATTTTGGTAACTAAGTGACAAGTTATGTCGGTTGTAATCTGCACTAGAGGTTCTAAAAGGTGAGTCGCTAGCAATCCAATTTTTTGTCACCAAGTTTATTTTTTACTCAAGTCATAATTGTGGATTTTTGGTCATGTCGTTTGAATAGTATTGAAGAATGATAAAAGTGTGAGAAATGGTACATTTGTATGTGGTAGGTACCAGAGGGTCTGTTGTAAACCCATAGGCAGTTTTCGAAAAATATGTCGACATGCAAAATTTAAAAACGATTTTGAAAATAGAAATTATTAGGCGAACCAGCCGGGCAGACGGACATCGCTCGAAAAACTAGAAAAAGTCATAAAACGGATTTGGTCAATATAAATGGAGGCTTCTAACTAGCTTTTTGGGTGCGCTGCACTTTTCGTCAGTACCAAATGATAGATTGCCTCTTTTCCAGTAGAGTGAGTGTATACAAATGGACATATTTATTATTTAAAGAGATATAACGCAAATAGTTTTTAGTTTGAATACTCTTCACCGTAGGATGGTGTGTATATTAGATTTGTCATTTCATTTGCAACACCGCGAAATAGTAATCGGAGACAAACAATGTTGTAAAGAGTGGTACAACTGAAAAGCTCGAAAATTATAGAATCAATTGTGTACCTCTCCATGGTTGAGTTTTTCAAATACTGAAACAAAGAAATGTCAAATTAAGGTGGACAAAAAACTTGACGTTAAGGTGTGACTCACAATTAACATCGTGCATTATGGTTGGAGCACCCTTTAGAATCCCGAACTTTTCCACCACGATGATCGCACGAGCTGAGTGATAAAAACTTCCCTATAAGGGACTAATGATACCTTCAAAAAGTAAATAATGTTGAGCATTTGCTTAACATATTCATTATCATTTGAGAACGAACCATGAACTTAATGACGGCTGTCAGTTGAAATATACGTACTTAATACCTCAAACAGGAATTCTGAAGCCCTACCAACGCCAAAATTACAGTAAAATCATATATTCCTATTAAAGGGAAACTTCTCTCAAATAATTAAGCTGTGCACGATATTATTATTATACTCACTCACCGGGAGCTACTTTTTTAACGCCGGCTCCGAACGGCTAATGCATTTCGAAGAGAAGTTTCTACTTGGCTTGGAGTTAATTCCCTTATTTTTTAAGTCATCTGCATTAACGAGGGGAACCCTCCGGTGAAAATTAATGTATGATCCGAAGACTTCAGGCAAACAAATTGTGGTGTATCACTCAGAAATGGCAGTCCTACGTTGCTCGAGCGCAACAGTCGCCACATGACCAGTTTTGCCGAAGAAACAGGCGACCATTTGCTTTGAAGTGCTTCTTCCACAAACAACTTTCGTTGGATTTGGCTAGTGTTCGAAGACCCACACGCTCGATTGCGCTTTTGTTTCGGGCTCATACGCATAGATCTATGATTCGTCACCTGTGACGGTCTTATAAACGTCTTTTGAAGCCCCGTGATCGTATTTCTTCAAAATTTCTTTGCACCAAACGACACGAGCCTTTTTTTGAGCGATCAACGAGAACAAACCTTTTTTACGGCCAGGTGTTTATGCAATGTCGAATGTATGCTGGGGGAAGAAATGTCTAAGGATGCCTCTATCTCGCACGTCATCAATGTTCTCTGGCACAACGGCCGTTTTTGGACAACCTGCACGACCTTCGTCTTTGAGCGAGTGTCGGCCACGATTGAATTCATTAAACCAGTTTTTCACAGTGCTATAGGATGGTGCTTCATCGCCATACAAAGATTTAAGTTCACCGATGCACTCTTGTCGTGATACTCCACGCCGAAAGTTGTGAAAAATGATCGCACGAAAATGTTCCCGAGTTAATTCCATTTTTTTGCCAAATAGATTTTTTCAAGTCACTGGTGGTCGTAAAAAATTTCAAACTTTCCAATGGAAATGTCAGATGGCGCCAGTGTTGCCTAGTCCAGATATATATATATATATATATATATATATATATATATATATATATATATATATATATATATATATATATATATATATATATATATATATATATATATATATATATATATATATATATATATATATATATATATATATATATATATATATATATATATAGAGGTATATATATATCGTATATAGAGGTATATATATATCGTATATCGTATATCTAAATATCTAACGTCCTTCCATGGTCCAAAAATCTAACGTTCCAAATCTCATTAAGGTTGGGTGTATTATGTGGCTTCTTGAGCTAATGACATAAAATCGGATGAACCTATACATATGTATGAGAGCTACTCGTAATCTTAATCTGAACGGATTTTCTTCAATTTCAGTAGCTTCCGTCCCTGGGTTAAAAAAACATACTTCTGCTGCTTTAAGCCCTGATATGGTACCAAAGGGCGCTTTTGGTCTTGATCATGAATCTATTGTGGATTCTCTACACCCTTAATGCGGCATTTGAGCTAAAAGCCAGCCTCACCACTGTACAGAATATTGAGATAAACGACGGAATTAACTTTCAGCTGGATCTTAGACATAGATATAAACTTAATCTCCAAAAATAGATACTTCTCAGAAAGTGGTTTGCCAAATCTGAGTACTAGTTTATTGCTGGTGGGGTTTATCATTGTATGGCCGACCAAAGTCGCATCACTAGTCACAATTGATACCGAAACCGGAGATCATTTGCTTGGAAGTGCTTCTTCCACGAACAACTTTCGTTGGATTTGGCTCATTTTCGAAGACCCACACGGTCGGTTGCGGCTTTGTTTCGGGCTCATACGCATAGATCTATGATTCGTCACCTGTGACGATCTTATAAACGTCCTTTGAAGCACCGCGACAGGGCTAGAAAGTTGTATTGCAGAATATTTTTGATTAAGAATCGGCATATATACGCTTGGTGCACATAATGTTCGGATCCTGTCAAATCTCCAAGTCCTTGATAACGGTTAAATAATTTCAAAGGTTCGTATGTATCTCCGCTTGTAGTTGGTTTATTAAGGGGGTTTTAGATGAAAATCACTTAATATATTGAATAAATTGTTTAGAGTATGATAGGATTTTATATTTAGTGGTGCGTGGAATTTTTAGGATAAAGGATGCTTAAGCCTTGGTGGGAGCTTTGGGCGCTTTCTTAACTGAAGTTGGGGGCTTCTTAGGCGAATTGCCAGGGGCCTTCTTCTCTGTTTTGGTATTGGTGGGCTTCTTGGGTGTCTTTTTAGGAGCCTTCTTATCGTCGCTAGTGCTTGGTTTGGCCGGAGCCTTCTTTTTCTCGGCTGTTGGTTTCTTAGGACTATTGGCTTGAGGTTTCTTTGTGGTTTCAACTGCCTCGACGCCCACAACTGGTGGCGTGGGAGCTGGAGTTGGTGGCATCGGTGGTCTGGCAGCCGGCTTGGGAGGTCTGGCGGGTTCTTGTGGCACTGGCTCTTCGATCGTATGTTCCTCTGGTTCGTTTTTGTGCTCAATGACCGAAAGTGCTGGGGGCCTTGGCAAATCGATTGTCACGACCGGTGGTGTCTGGGGCACCATTTGTGGATGTACATGGTGGTTTGATTCGCCATAAATTGGTGGATGAGCAACATTGTTGATTTCCAAGGGCTTAATGATGTCGTGCTGGTGGTGTGTATTATGTATAGCAATAGGCGAATCTGTGGGCAAAATTTCTATTGCTGGAGCAGGAATAAATCTGCTGGGACTGGTGCACATTTGCAAAACGAAGGTGAATACCTCGCCCGATGAGCAGGGCACAATCATTGGTCTGGCACCCAAACGATGGCAGACATAATATTCCGAATTGCTTTTGTAGCTGGGCCAGCGAATGCCCATCTCATTGGAGGTACATTGCAAAACATAATCTTGACGTGCAGCTTGAGCCAAGGCCACAACACTCAGGGTGGTTAAAAACAGTCCAGTAGCTAGAAGATCAAACGGAAGTAGAAATATTGCTCAGATCTTAAAACAAAAAAGCAAACGAATTAAAGAGAAGTGAAGTGCGTTGCAAATTTCTCATGGAAAAGATTTCAAAATACATTTCAGTTCTCGATATTTCTTATGCAGCTGATACTCGTACCTTTCATCCTTGTAGTTCAAGACGTAGTATCCTCTGTGGTAGTAGACAATTGATGAAAATAATGAACTGATTCCATTTACCTGATCGGTATCAGTATATATACTTTTCTCTGCAATTGTTGTGAAGATTTTTTCATCTCCAAAAATAAAGGGAATGGAGTCAATGAATATGCGATAAACACGATAAGAAATAACAACATCGTGTACATCTTGATGGGGAAATTTCGAAATAAAATATCTACAATTTGTATTTGAGCGATTTCTTATCGTCGACATTTTTCGGCAATCTTTTCTCTAAGTTAGAACAAATACTGAGAAATCAATTAAAATAAAATAGACGTTAATTGTTCAAACTTGTCTTACAGTTCAACGAAATTTCTGTAGCAACTGCCTAGAGTTCTGACACGCCTAGCAAACAATATCACTCAACATGAAACCTGGAAACAGAACGTATTTCCTAAGAATGCTACTACCCTTTTTGAATGGGGTTTGAACCGAAACACAATAAAAAACATAAATATTTTTAAAAACTTAAAACTCTACGTTTGAATGTAGTTGTGCTTTCTTGTCCATATCTGGAACACGAAGTTTCGAGTCATTTTGGGGCATCTGTGAATAGATACGAGTAATTAATATGCCACGCCATATTTTTGATTTTACTTCGCCGATATAAGTTTCATGGGCAAATTACTAATTAAACGCATACAAGGTAGGTTCCAGAAATAAGCGGCCTAGCAACGAAAAATCCCACAAAAATTGAGAAGTGGCAACATTTATACGCCAAAGTTTGAGGAAACCACGTTATTAAGCATTTGTTTGGAGTCTTGAAAGGTGTGACATGGCGACCAAAAAAGATGATTTGGTCACCATCTATCACAAAAGCTTGAAGCTATATTTTTTTCATTCTGTCTTGTCTTCACCAATTTTAAATGACTCGTACATTATATGAATTTTTATTAAAAAATAATCTACGTGTTTTAAGCGACATGATGACAACGCTTGCCTTCAGAGGACGCCAGATTCCTAAACTACAACTTCGAGCGTCACTCTGTCAATCTTCTGGATTCAGCGAAATGTTTTCGAAAACTTGTGGATTGTATTCGCGTTAATAGCGGCATTTTTTCTTGTTTACATAGCGGCAATTCTTGCAACACAATACTTAACGTCCATATCAGCGTATCGGCACCAAATCTACATTTCCTGGGTATTTACTTTACTGGTCAAGGTCGCTATGTTTTCTTCATTTTGCTCCAAATTCTATCTACTTAGTAGGGACATAAATACTGTTACCCACGTTTTATGCTGTAAAATAAAAAGTACTGAATGTTTTTGGACCAAATATTTTTTAATATTTTAAATATCAATAGCTACACGAACCTCATCCATTGGAAAATTGGCCACAGTTCGAACCAAAGCAGTCTTAAGAGATCCAATGTTGGGGTATCTTTTGTGACAAACCTTGTCCTCTAAAACCGTCCACAATTTGTAATCCAATGGGTTCAAATCTGGACTGCCTGAGGGCCATTCTTCAGAGGAAATTAACGCTGGCAAATTGTTTGGAAGTCAGGCCTGGGACGTTTTAGCATTATGGGCCGGCGCAGAATTCTGCCAGAAAGTCCATGGCTGGTTTTGGAACAGGGAATTGTTAAGAGGCTTCACAACAGCTTCCAACACGGTTTCTTGGTAAACTTTGGCCGATGTTTTGACTCCTTGTTTGCAGAAATGCAGGTCTGTGACCCCATCGTAAGAGACACCCCACCAAACCATGACTGAAGCTGGCTGATGACGCTTTTCCACCCTTGGGATCAGTTCAGATGCTTCCTAAGATGACCGCGCATACACTCTATCATTTTGCTTGTTAAATTTTTCATGAACGGTACAAATTTTTTCATCGGTGAACAAAATTTTTCTGTCCAAGTTATCAGCGTGCTTTTTAAGCTGCTGTCAATAAATGTCCGGTACATCGTTTGAAACCCCCAAGTCTTTTTTAATGATTCGACTCGTGAACTTTTGCGTGATATTCATCTCACGGGCCATGATTTTCTGTTTTAGGAGCGGATTTCTGTGAATTCTTGACTTAACGGCTTTGATGACATGCGCTGTTCGAACAGAGCGTGAGCGGTCCGACCGGTGGCGGTCTTTTACATCTTCAGTCTCCTCAAACAGTTTTATGCATCGGTAGACGAACATGCGGCTAATCCCTAGTGGCCGGAGCGTTTTGAAAATATCGCTTTTTTCATCTCACACTTGAAAAGCGCTATTACAGCGATACGGTTCTCATTATCTGACCACTCCATGATGAAAATCGAAACAATTTTAAAATCCCATTACAGACTAACGATTGAGGTTAGCTTTCAAAACCCATATGAGTTTAGCTTTCAAAACCCATATGTGTAGTTGTGAAAACTAATAGTTTTACTAAACCGACTTATTGGCTAGATAAATCGTAATATTATTGATTTTGATTGATTTTTTCTCTTTGTGCAGACAACTTTTTAAAATCTTTGTTTTGTTTTCCTTGCAGGCCTACTACTATTGGCTAAATGACATGTATATGGATGTCCGTTTATCGTTGCCAATCAACTCCAATCCGGGCATGGTATTTCCACCTAGACGCTTTGCCACGGTCCACGATGTAGCGCGCTTTGCGGCACGTATTCTTGATGGTATTTTGATGCACAAAGAAATGTTGGACGGTGATAAACTGCAACAGGAACGGGCGGCATCGCGTGAAAAGAATCAACCGCTGTGTATGGCTCAATATTATCGCTTGTTGGGTTCCTGCCGCAGACCTGGTCTGGAACGTGATTCCCAATACTTGCCACAGCGCCGATCGGCTAATGAGCATGTCATTCTCATGTGTCGCAATCAAATGTATTGTGTGGTGCTGAAAGCTCAAGATCGTGGCAAATTGTCGGATAGCGAAATTGCATCGCAAATATTGCACTGCATTAGCGATGCCCAGTGCTTGTCTGCGAAACCGCCCCCATTGGGTTTACTCACTGCCGAGCCGCGGTCGCGATGGGCTGAAGATCGTGCCACCCTTCAGCTGGAAGAGCGCAATCAGCGCAATATTGATCTGTTGGAGACGGCACTCATCATACTGGCATTGGATGAACCGCTGCCCTTGACGTTCAATGCTCGCGGCTTTACAGGGGCTACACCGTCACAGCATTTTGCTGGCCCCCGTGATGAGACAAATATGGCCCACGAGATGCTACATGGAGGTGGCAGTGAATACAATTCCGGCAATCGTTGGTTTGACAAGACCATGCAAATTATCATCTGTACCGATGGTTCGTGGGGTCTTTGCTATGAGCATTCCACCTCAGAGGGCATAGCCGTCGTCCAGCTATTGGAGAAGATCTATAAGAATATCGTAGACAACCCGACTGATGATAATGGAGTGCCACAACATCACCTTCCACCGCCAGAGCGTTTGGATTGGGATATAGCTCCTGAGATTCAAAGGCGTTTTGGACAAGCAGCCATAACATTTGATAGGTACAATTTGTCTTTCATCCTTTTTGTTGTTTTTTTTTTTAACGAGCATTTAATTTCTTTTATTGCAGAGCTATTGATAATTTGGACTTTTATGTTTACCGCTATAGAGGTTATGGTAAAAATTTCATCAAAGCCTGTCAAGTTAGTCCCGATGTCTATATACAATTATCTCTGCAGTTGGCCTACTACAAGTGAGTTCAGCAGCAGCAATCCATTATATATAACAGTGTAATACCAGATTCCTTATATAATTGTCCTTAGACTCTACGGTCATTTGGTGGCTACCTACGAGAGTGCTTCGACTAGACGTTTCCTTTTGGGCCGCGTGGATTGTATACGCAGTGCCAGTACCGAAGCCTTAGACTGGGCCAAGGCCATGTGCCAAGGTGAGGGGGCCAATGTTGCTTTAGAAAGCGATCGTGAGGAGGAAGAAGATTCGCGTAAAGTGAAATTTAGCATATACAGCGTAAGTAAAAATTCTAAAAATGTTTTTTTGAAAAAATTTCCAAAATTTGGTGTGTGCCTTTGCAGAAAGATCATTTGCGTGAGCTGTTTCGCTGTGCTGTAGCGCGTCAAACGGAAGTTATGGTCCAAAATATTTTAGGCAACGGCATTGATATACCATTGTTGGGTTTGAGGGAAGCTAGCCGTGAAGTAACCGGCGAACTGCATGAACTGTTCACGGATGAATCCTACAATATCTCACAATGCTTTCTGTTGTCAACCAGCCAGGTAAGGTTTTCGGAATTTCACCTTTTCGTAATTTTCCCTATCACAATTGCACCAACTATGAGCACTTGCCAATCATTTCATTAAAAAGCTAGAAAAGTTTTCTCTTTAGATTTGAAAAAAGACAATATTGCGTTGAATAACTTTGTGAGTCCTCTTTTAGAAATTAAATTTGCATAGAAGTTCAGATCAGATTCCCTAAGAAAAAAATTAAAAGGTGTGATAACTCACGATCTAGACGGCCTGTTGGCAGTTCTGGAACGCGAAATTAGCTGCTTTCCAAAACTATTTCTCAATAAAACTAAAGTAGCTCGCCGATTTTACGCAGGAAAAAAGAATAAGATTGGTGTATATGGTTATGTCACAACAATATTAGGATCCTTACAACAATAGTATGATTCGCACACAACCATACTATAAAATATATAAAAAGACCTTTGATTGCGTAAGATTCGTAACAATAACATTGTTCCAAAAACCAAATTCAAATTTTTGAAAATAACATTCATACGTAGCCGTTATCATGTTATTGTTAACATAAAACCTGATAACACAATACTATTGGCGCACTACTGACCATATTTATATTGTTGCTACAACCATATTTTAATTTTAAATTTGGCAATAATATTATTGTTACATTTCTACGTTATTATTGTTGCCGCAATCAAACTATTGTCAAAATGAAATTCAAAAAATAATACTAGGTTGCGACGAACATACTTTTATTGCAGAGAAAATATTATTGTTGCCGTGACTATATAGTAACTATAGTTTTATTTCTCTGCATGCGGTAGCGGTCGTTATAGGTTAGGTTGAAAGGGTTACCCGCCGGGACTAAAATTTCGAGTTTTCTTGAAGGCAAATGGCAAACATCAAAATAGGCCTTTAAGGGTCTATGAAAAAGAGAAAAGGAGTAGCGAAGAGTTGTAGAGGCAGGAGAGCATCAAAGAGATATATAGACAGAAAGTCCATTTTCTTCGACGGGTAGATCAACGCAAAACCAGCCTAAACTTTTGCACAAAGTTAACAAGGTATTAAAGAGGCACATCTGCTGGCTCATAAAAGAATCTACAGTATTGGTAGACATGTCCGTTTTGTTGAAGAGCCGTTCATGCACACAGCAAACTTCTAGAGTAGTCTCTTCATGCCATAGCGCCTGTTAACCAATCGACCGTCTTCCGAATGGTAACTGTTCCCTTGTCCTATTTTGGTCTATAACCGGCTAGAGAGACCGAGATACTTAGCAGTTATGATTTAAGCTCCACCTTAATTCAGGGTCCATGGCCGCCACATCGTCGATTGCCCTCATCAACAAGACGAACGAACCGAGCCTATTTTTGCACATTCGTCCGTGATTTAGTTGTGACCCGCGTAATATTTTTGCTTTTGATACGTTAAGTTATTTAATACATATTGAACTTACTGCCATCGCCCAGACGCTCGTCGGAGGTATGTTCAGATACAAAATCTTGTCTGCGGCTATATTGCTTGTAAAAATCTTCCCCTGGAAGACTGTGCTTTTGTCCATTTTCTCAGGTCGAGGCATTCTGAGTAGACCCCTGATCCCATACCTGACTCCATTTTTAAACCATTTATGAAGATCGTCTTTTGACCCTCTGATGCCCAAATATCTTCCTCGAAATTTTCGTCCCAGCATACTCAATGACAGATGGTCTGATTCTTCGTCTAGTCTTTCCGTCCAATCGGTTAATCTCAGTACCAAGCCTTGTCCGTACATACTGAGTTTTAATATACTAGTTTTGCTCGAACGTAGGGCGACTCTTGCTATATGGGTGATTCTGTGATTATGGGCCAATTTCAACATCATTTTTGGCATTCTATTTTTTTGCAGAATTTAATATTTAATTCAGGTAGATGTCTTTGTTCTAAGAAAGACTAGTCATTTTTAAAAGGTACACATCAAAATTTTTATTTTTAACGGAATCATGCAACAATTTAATGACAGGGTAATGACTCATTGATTAGAGAAATGACGAACACAATAAAATATATAGTATTTTTTCTTTAAATCAACAAATTCATATTAATTCAGTTCTTTTGTAAAAATAATAAGAGAAAAAATCTGTTAAACGTCATTCCCCTGTAAAAAATTTTGGCAGGAGAATGATGAATTTCTACAAAACCCCCTGAAATGTTTATTTAAGTTCTTACCCTTATAAAATTGACTTGAGCTGGAAGTTTATACTTGCAATAAACACAAAAAAAACACTTGCAAAATGACAAAAAGTATTAATTATCTTTTTAAAAAACAACACAGGAGAATGACCCACTTAACTTAATTTTTATAAGACTGTTGACGAAAAAACTATTAGATGTGCACCCACTTCAGGTAATGTTCAATCATATTTGAGTTGCTTGAAATCAGGATTGGTTTGGAATTTGAATTTAAGCGAATATTAGAATTTACAGGGGAATACTGTGTATTTTCAGGGACGGAAAATAAACATCCATAAAAATATAAATTGAATGAAAAATTATAATCGTTAATAGCAACAAAATTAATTGAATATTATTTTTTACTATGAACTGGTTTTATTAAATAAATAATTAATATTTTTGTAAAAAATTGAGAAAATTTCAATTGAAAGTAGTGCAAGGGACAACCAGGGTAATGATATCTGAACACTTTGGTAGGAAATTTTTTGAAGAGCAAATAATTTTTTTAAAAAACATTTTATAGACTTTAAAGGTTCTATAAAGATTTATTGTATAGTAAATAATAAAGTATAATATATTTTATTTTTCCCGCTCGAAACAACCGAGGAAAACTAAGTGACCCATAATCTCAGAATCAACCATATACGGCTATCAGTCACTTGCCAGTCTTTAGATTTTGGTGAGGTTATTCTTCTTTAAAAACCCTGTTGACCGTCACAACTACTTGCTTGAATACACCAGTTTTTGACGAACATCCTTTTGCTAAAATGCCCAATGAGACTTCATTCCTCGTTCCTCCACATTTTGCTTCCAGAAAAGTTTAGAACTGTTGACTACATCCTTTTTTGCCTTTTTAGATAGTTACAACATTTTTCTGTCTAGTATAGGAATTTAAAGTTCGGGATCTTATATTTCTTTGTGAATAGAACTAGATCCGTTTTGCTTGGATTGCGTCTTCATCCATTTCCTTTGTCTACCAAAAGAGAGTTTCCTCAGAGATCGTTCCATATTCTCAGCTCTCCTTGGCAGACATTTGCCTCGGACAAGCGCACGTAGATACGAGCACAACATTTTTCGCCAGAACTCAAAATTTGTTTTTGTTAATACGAAATAACCTAAAATCAGCGTAATAGTATTAATATTTTAGTACATTTGGAATCATAAGCACTTGCCGTGTTCTAGTCAACATTTTCTTTCTTTTCAATTAAAATAAAAATATTTACCAACAAATTCGATATGGAAATAAATGATGATTGCCTTTATTTTTATTATAACTCGTAAATGTAAAGCATTGTATAATGTGTATGGCGTTGTGATAAAATAGGAACTTTTACATAGTCTCATAATTGCTTATTGGTAAAGGGTGTTTTTTATTGGGGTATAGAACTTTAAGTTGGCATCACTTTTTTAACTGGCGGCCATATTGTCAGCTGTCAAGTGATTAATATTTAGTTTGGTTTGCCATTTCATCATGAACAGGTTGACAAAAGAACAACGCTTGCAAAATGGGCCGAAAATGAGATTCATCTCGATGCTGATTTTCATCACAAAATTTTGTTCAGTGATGAGGCTCATTTTTGGTTGAATGGCTACGTCAACAAGCAAAATTGCCGCATTTGGAGTGAAGAGAATCCACATGAGACCCTTGAGACGCCATTACATCCACAAAAACTGACTGTTTGGTGTGCTCTATGGGCTGGTGGAGTCATTGGGCCATACTTCTTCCGAAATAATGCTGGAGAGTCAGTTACCGTTAATGGAGACCGGTATAGAGCCATGATAACCGACTATTTTGTTCCCGAATTGGATGGCATGAATGTGGATGAGTTGTGGTTCCAACAAGACGGCGCTACATGCCACACAGCGCACGTCACAATCGAATTATTGAAGGAAACATTCGATGAGCGCATAATTTCGCGGAATGGACCTGTCAATTGGCCACCAAGATCGTGTGATTTGACACCATTGGATTATTTTCTTTGGGGATATGTGAAGTCGCTCGTCTACGCCAACAAACCAGAAATGTTAGGGGACTTGGAAGCCAACATTCGTGGCGTTATTGCCAACATACGGCCCCATATGCTCGAAAAAGTGGTTGAAAATTGGACCTGTAGAATTGGCTTTATTCGAGCCAGCCGCGGCGGCCACATGCCCGAAATCATATTTAAACATTAATGGCATAAAATTATCCTTCCAATAAAGCCAAATTGATGGACATTAAAACGATTTTCTTGTGTTTTATTTCAATTCGAAGTTCTATACCTCAATAAAAAACACCCTTTAGTTTCAATAACTATTCTTTATTTAATATTTGGAAGAAAAATCACTTTTGACACTTTTTGCCCTTTTTTTGTTAAATATTTTCTTCTGGCAGTCTCTGCTTCAAAAATTGCGACCTTTAACAAATTTTAAAGAAAGGACGTGGGAAAGAATATACATTTTTTTCAGCTCAGTTTTTAACTTGCAGCTGCAAACAATGAAAAATGTCCTTTAGCATCTTTATAATGAGAAGTTTCAAGATTTTAAAAACCGGTTTCACATTAAAGTCAAATCGCATTGGTTTCATGAACCTTCTTACCATTCTATGATATTTTTTCGACTTTCGTGTCCATAAGCGTATTTTTCTGTTAAATATGTTTCCTATATTTTTTTAATATCTACGAGGGCTACTAAATATATTTCTGGCTTATAAAACGATTATAATGATAATGCGAATATTTATCATCAAAAATGGTTTTATTGTTTTTCAAAGTATTCTCCAGCATGATTTATACACGTTTGCATGCGCTCAAACCAACTGTCGAAGCACTTTTTCCACTCCGATTGAGCCACCTCCAAAACATGGTTTTTGAACGCTTCAACAGCATCTTCTGGCGACGATAATCGTTGAACATGCATTTTTTTTCTTGATGAGCGAGAATAAAAATAAGTCATTGGGCGCCTAGTCAGGGCTGTACGGCGGATGACCCATCAATTCGACGTTTTGGCCGGTCATAAAGGCGCTGGTTTGAGCCGATGTGTGAGAGCTCGCATTGCCTCGGTGCACAATAATTCGTCTTCTCTTGGTTGTTTTTTAAATTTCTCCGAAGACTTCAGGTAAAAAAATTAGGCTGTACCACTTATAATTGACCTCCTACGTTGCTCAACCGCAACAGTCGCCACATGACCAGTTTTGCCGAAGAAACAGGCGACCATTTGCTTTGAAGTGCTTCTTCCACGAACAACTTTCGTTGGATTTGGCTCATCTTCGAAGACCCACAAGGTCGATTGCTGTTTTGTTTCGGGCTCATACGCATAGACCCATGATTCGTCACCTGTGACGATCTTATAAACGTCTTTTGAAGCACCGCGATCGTATTTTTTCAAAATGTCTTTGCACCAGCGATTGTCAAATTGTTCGGGATCCAACGAGAACAAACCTTTTTTACGGCCAGGTGTTCATGCAATATCGAATGTATGCTGGTGGCAGAAATGCCCAAGGATGCCTCAATCTCACGGTATGTCACATGAAGATCTTGCATTATCAGTTCACGCACGGCATTAATGTTCTCTGGCTAAACGGCCTTCACGATCTTCGTCTTTGAGCGAAGTTTTTCACAGTGCTATAGGATGGTGCTTCATCGCCATACAAAGATTTAAGTTTATCGATGCAATCTTGTCGTAATAATCCACGTCGAAAGTTGTGAAAAATGATCGCGCGAAAATGTTCAAGAGTTAATTTCATTTTTTTGCCAAATCGATTTTTTCAAGTCACTGTAAACAACACAGATGATGGTCGTACGTCAAAACGTTCTGAGTACGGTTATGCTAAAAAATGTGAAACTTTCCAATGTAAATGTCAGATGGCGCCAACACTAAGGGCCCCCGCAGACTGCAGACTTTTTATCGGCCGATAGTTTAGTCGGGTTGGGCTGAAAGTGCGCACACCGAGCCAACTAAACAGTTTGTTTGGTGAACAGGGCGCAGACTATCCAACAGTCGGCCAACTATTCTCGAAATAGTTTGTAACTGATTGTAACCATACTGATTAAGAAGCCGACCAAACTATCGGCCGATAAAAAGTCTGCAGTCTGCGGGGGCCCTAAGTGTTGCCTAGCCCGAAATATAAACAGCAATTTCTTCGAATTTCAAAAAACATAAATGTTACCAAAAATGGGTAAATTGAAGAAAAAGTTTTTTAAAATATTACGCATTTCATATCAGAGTAATTTTGTTTTTACATATTTTACAATATATCAGATTTGCTTATTGTCCTTTAAGGTAGATTGCAAATAAAGAAACACAAAAAAAATATTTTACAATATAACATTAATTATTATATTATTATTTTGTATTATATTGTACTACAAATCAGACTTTTTGAGGTTATGTAAAAGTTTCTGTTTTGATCTCAACATCATACATTTTATACTTATATAGTACTCGTATATAGGTTTTTATAGGTTTAGTATTAGTTATTCAAAAATTTACCATCATCTTAAATTTCCATATCGAATTTGTTAGTAAACTTATTTCAATCCGAAACTATTGCTAGAAAATATTAAAAGATTAAGGATCGTGTTTATATTTTCAACTGTAAAAATAAAATATCTATTCGCGTCGCTGACTTTCTGTTATTTCATGTTTACAAAGCCAAATTGCATTTTTTGACATTTTGAAGTGCTAACCATTATTGCAAAAATTGTTGAGTTTTAGCCGAAATATGTTGTGCTTGGGACCTACAAATGTGCAGAGACAAGACTTCGTCTGCAAACGTCCTCAGTTCAGTTTCGATCTCACGACAACCGATTCTATGCACCGAATCGACCCGAAGGAGGAATTCTTTGTCCAATGGCTTTCACCACGGCCCTATGTGCTGCTACAACAACAATTATTTAATGCCCTCTGTTGAGATTCTTTAGGGTTTTGTTTATCACTAGTTTTATAGTAATGGCGATGTGACTCCTCCTTGCAGAATTCTATACAATTCCTTCTCCTGGGACCGTGTATATATTTCTGACCTACAGCCATGCCTTTTTAGAGCTTCAAAAATTAAAGTTATTTCCACTTTTTTGAAAGCGTCCATGACGTCCAGAAAGGTTGCCGTATTGTTTTACTTTTAGAGAGAGGTTTAGATAAACTTTGACAAAACGTGTTACTTCGTGAAATACTGTTTCCACCGATCTACCTTAAAGATAGTCGTGTTGTGTTCACTGAAGCTGTTGGGGGTCAGCAGTTGTCCAGAGGCTTTTCAGGATTTTCAAAGAAACCAGGATTTCGTTTATCGCTAGAATCCACAGGCATGGTGATATAACTCCACCTTGCGTTGTTTCATACCACTTCTTCTCCCAGGGACTAGTTTATAATTCTGCCCTATAGTCGGTTGCCCGTCCAGAGGTTCATGCCGGGTTGTACTCAAATGCGATTTAAAGCAAGAATCGACGTATTTTTCGCATTATTGTTAAATATGAAGGTTAAAGGTTTTCAGAAAAAACGATGAGAGACTTATTGACCTGAAATCCTTGGCATGTTATGGTTTATTTTATCCCGCTTTATTGATAAAGACCACTTTAACATATTGCCATGCCTTCAGAATATACAGGGTGGGCGACTTAAAATTTAAAATTTGAATCGGTTGTAAAACAAGGTTGAACTTTGTCATTTAATAATGGAACACAATATCATTCATATGATAACCTCAACTGGCTTGGCAGTACCTTATCAGATCAACCCAATTTTTCAGTACATTTTTGATTGTTTCAGGTTGGATCTCTTCAGGTTGGATCTCTTTAATGGCAACTTCGATTTCATGTTTTAACGCTTCAATTGTTAGTGGATGCTTTGCGTAACATTTATCCTTAATGGCTTCCCACAGAAAACAATCCAAAGGGCTCAAGTCACAGCACCGAGGCCGCCATTAACGATCAAAATTTCGTAAATACCGAAGGTTGTGCTGGTGTGACATATGGCCCCGTCTTGTTGAAACCAAATGTTGTTCATGCCAGTCTCTTAAACTTTTTTAATACAAAAATTTGTTGAGCATGGCGCAGTTACGCTCGTCGTTAACGGCGGTTCCTTTCTCATTTTTGAATAAAAATGGCCCAATGATGCCCCCAGCCCAAAATCCACACCAAACAATGACTAGCTGTGGATGGATGCATTGGCTTCACAATAGTCACGTGTGGGTTCTCTGAACTCCATATGCGACAATTTTGCTTATTGACATAGCCACCGAGATGAAAATGAGCTTCATCTAAAAACACGATTTTTCGGCAAAATTCTTTATCTCCTGCCAAACAATCTTCAGCCTATTGGGCTGAATTAATTGAATTAAATGACAAAGTAGTTCAAACTTTCCAATAAAACTAGAAATTTGAAAAAAAATATCAAACGGAATGGTAAACATACATATATGTATACTTAGAAGGGACATAAATACTGTTACAACATTGAACACACCCATTTCAATGGTTGATCTCAACATACACCGTAAATGTCATATAGGATTTGAAAGCTAACCTCAATAGCGTTAGTCTGTAACGGGATTTTAAAATTGTTTCAAATTTCATCATGGTTGGTCAGATAATGAGAACCGTATCGCTGTAATAGCGCTTTTTAAGTGTGAAATGAAAAAAGCGATATTTTCAAAACGCTCCGGCCACTAGGGATTGGCCGCATGTTCGTCTACCGATGCATAAAACTGTTTGAGGGGACTGGAGATGTAAAAGACCGCCACCACGCTCTGTTCGAACACGGCATGTCATCAAACCCGTTAAATCAAGAATTCACAGAAATCCGCTCCGAAAACAGAAAATCATGGCCCGTGAGTTGAATATCACGCAAAAGTTCATGAGTCGAATCATTAAAAAAGACTTGGGACTTGGGGCTTTTAAACGACGTACCGGACATTGATTGACTGCAGCTTTAACAAAATTTGGATTGAACAATGCAAACGTCTTTTGGTGAAGCACGCTGATAACTTGCACAGAAAATTGTTGTTCACCGATGAAAACATTTTTACCGTTCAGGAAAAATTGGACAGGGATTAAACCGGCTCAAGACCTCTTGCTTCTATATTTAAATAGAAGACAAGTTTTTAACAAAATGGCAAAGTAACATTGATTTTCGTGGCTGCACACTACTTTTCGGGTCCGTGACAACCCTCTTCAGAAAGCCTTGCTGGAATTGTTGAAAGTAAAACCGAACTCTATAAGTCCAGGCTCTCCACAAACGAATGAGAACTACTGTTGTATAATAGAGTAGATGCGCGGTCATCTAAGGAAGCATCTGAACTGATCCCAAGGGTGGAAAAGCGTCATCAGCCAGCTTCAGTCATGGTTTGGTGGGGTGTCTCTTACGATGGGGTCACTGACCTGTATTTCTGCGAACAAGGAGTCAAAACATCGGCCAAAGTTTACCAAGGAACTGTTTTGGAAGCTGCTGTAAAGCCTCTTAACAATTCCCTGTTTCAAAACCAGCCATGGACTTTCCAGCAGGATTCTCCGCCGGCCCATAAGGCTAAAACGTCTCAGGCATGGCTTCGAAACAATTTGCCAGCGTTCATTTCCTCTGAAGAATGGCCCTCAGGCAGTCCAAATTTGAACCCATTGGATTTCAAATTGTGGACGGTCTTAGAGGACATGATTTGTCACAAAAGATACCCGAACATTGGATCTCTAAATACTGCTTTGGTTCGAGCTGTGGCCAATTTTCCAATGGACGAGGTTCGTGCAGCTTTTGACGATTGGCCAGTGCGACTAAAGGCGTGTGTAAAGGCAAAAGGCGGACATTTCGAATAAGTAGATTCTTTTTGGATACAATATACATCAATAAATATATTAAAAAACAGTTGGTCCAAAAACATTCAGTACTTTTTATTTTACAGCATAAAACGTGTCTAACATTATTTATGTCCCTACTAGGATAATATCTACACTAGGGTTGGTCGATTTAGCAATCGATGTTGTGCCATCGATTTTTCGATAGTTTTTGGCATGAGGACAAAAAAGTTCAACTACGACATATCAAAATAAATTATTTTCGAGACGGCAACTTCGCACTTTTTCCACTACTTGGGTATAGACTTGTTTGCTGGGTAAAATGGCAATACCGTCGCACTTGTTGTGCTTAAATTTTAAAAAGAAAAACTCTTTGGACTCAAACTTCGGACCCCAATATGTTATTATTTTCATTTGTATTTTAAGCACCTAATAAATAATGCACATCGTCTATATATTTTAAATGTTTTATTTTCAATAATTTTCAGTTTTATTGCACTCAACATTTACTGTAAAAGCACAAATACTGCACCAATATTTAAGGTAAAGAATCAAACGCAAAAGCACTGCAAAACCACTTAACTGCACTTCGAACAAAATCAATTCAAATGTTTTTTGCTAATTATTTAAAAACAATAAAATCGTATTGAATCAATCAACACCGCCCTCTGTCTAGGTGGCATCTACCACGGATAGTTTTATGGGCTATGGACCGGTTACCCCCAAGGGTTACGGTTGTTCGTACAACCCCCATCCGGAAGAAATAATATTCTGCGTTTCAGCGTTCTATGCCTGTGGAGATACAAGTGCTTCACGTTACGCCAAATCATTACAAGACTCTTTGGATATAATGAGAGATCTATTGCAGAATTAAATGCAACCGTGATAAAACTTCGAAGCAAGTGGCATTTAAAGTGCCATCACACATACTCAATATATAAAATGGAAACATATCATAAAATGTACCTTAACCAAAAAAAAAAGCAAACAAAGAAAACTTAATATTTAACCAAGAATTATTGAAAATTTTTGAAAAATTATACAACAAATTAGAAACAGAGATACAAGAATATATACATACAGACAAACGTATAAATATGAGAAATACAATTATATTGAATGTTATTATTGCATACTTAAATAGTAGGTAAATATGTATTTATATTGAAGTTAGTGAAACGAAGAAGAAGAAGAAGAAGAATGTTTTAGAACAAGTGTTTCGAAAATCCAATACGATACGAAGTAATAAAACTCACACACATACCCACAGAAAGACTAGAGATGAATTTTAATTAAATACGTATAAACCAAACAATTTACATATCACAAACCTGTGGTGTATATACATATATAAATATACATACATACAATACATATACGAGTATTTACAGTTATGTTGTACAGGTTAATTTCGAAAATTCGCAATATGACCCCAGTTTCAGGTTTCCAATCTGCTCTAACCGTCATTGTGAAGCGTATGTGAGAAGCCGTTATCTGACGATTTTATTGTAAAGGAAATTGTTTTAATAAAAAAAAACAAATTTCGACATCATATCTTGTCCTCCTGACATTAAAATCAACACCCAGTGTATGGCCCTATACATGCTGTACATTGCGTTGATGAGTGGAAAGTAAAAGATCAAAGTTGGTTTATATTTTTGACACTTGCCTTAAACTTCTGGATGTCGTAATTATTGGAAAATACATTTAGCGGCAAAAAACTGAACTGGCAAAAAATTCGAATTCGATCTGTAGTGTTTAGAGTATTCAAACGGCTACGTAATCCTTCCAAGCATCCTTGTGCCAGAAATATGACGAGGGCTGTCTGATTAACACACGATCTTCATGATCAAGAAAGAGAGGGCCAGCGGTACAAGAGAGAGCCTTTAGATCTTCGAAACTATCAGGCAGGTCTGAACGACATTCACGCTGATGATGTCACAGCAGCAGTATCCAGCTATAGCGTGAATGTAGTGCTAGGGGAACATCCCCCAGAGATTTCACCAGAGCAGGAGATGCTACCTCGCCAAAAGCGCGTGGTTCTGGCTCAGCTAAGATCTGGATGGTGCAGCCGCCTCAATTCGTATTGGGCGCGAATTGATGCTAACGTTCCGGACGTTTATACCGCCTACCATTAGGGCCCACATGACGTGCTGCACCTTTTCAATTGTCCAGCTGACCCACAGGTCTCTTTGTACGCATCCAGATTACACCAGAGCAGGAGATGCGTCCTCACCAGAAGCGAGTGTTTCTGGCTCAGCTAAGATCTGGATGGTGCAGCCGCCTTAATTCGTATTGGGCGCAAATTGATGCTAACGTTCCGGACGTTTATCCCGCCTGCCATTAGGGCCCACATGACGTGCTGCACCTTTTCAATTGTCCAGCTGACCCACAGGTCTCTTTGTACGCATCCAGTTCAAATGACGCTTTTCCTTCACCAGGATGTCGAAGTAAGTCCTCTTATAGACAATTGTTGATACAACAACAATATATTGTTGATACAACAACAACACGCACCATAAATGTAACGATAAAACAGCGACACTAAACCACCATCAGACAGTGCTCGAGGGAGAGAGTAAAGTTGGCTATCCTACAGGCACCAATCAGCACCATTGCTCCTCTTTGAACACCGTCATGTAGCTCCAAGTATAATTTTGGAGCATCTGCCGATATTTGAAAGTTGTATTCAATATTCGGCTTAATTTAAGTTGTTTTCAAACTAAAAACATCTTCCTGCACCGCTTTAGAAAGCCTAAACACTTGAGTGCATCTTTCAACAATTCGAAGACATATCTCGCCCAACGAGTGTCATATTGTATTTTCGAGTCCAGAACATGAGGAGCATCTGATTGTTCAATATTTATACCATCGATAGAAATTTACGCACATTTAAACTAACTCTATTCACTCGACACCAATCGGAAATGGCCAGTAAGTCCCAGCCACGTGTCTCAAACATAGTTCGCCGTTTGGTCTTAATATCTGAAAGACCCGACCTACGATCGACTGAACATGAATAACAGCCTTGAACCGTCATCCGCGATGGAGTATATTGGATTTACGGTCTGAACACAAAAGATCGTCAAGAAAAATAAAAAAAGAAATGGAGAAAGGACAGAACCCTGAATGAGATATCTATGACATTTCATACAGCGTCCGCGTTTTTTAAATGATTCTCACTGCGATAGCTTTAACCGTAGTGCGCCATTGCAACAGGAGCCATTGTCAAGCGACAGCCAGCGCCCCTTACGTACAATTCCGCAGGTACCAATTCGAAGCTTGCTATATGGGGACAACTTTCCCCTTGGTAATGGCCTATAAAAAATGGCCTAAATAAAACCTCTGCTGTTCTAAAGGTCAGAGCACCCGGTTGCAATGCAACCTCACACCGATCCGAAGCTCTCCCCGCTACATGGGTTTAAACCTCAGCCACCACGATACTCCTCAAATAGCCGATCCTACTAGTTAGGAAAGAACAACAGTTCTGAAGGCTCCTGACTACTCGTACTACCTTTAGTCTCCAGTTTGCGAATCATGCATCGCGGGACTGGTCACCCAAATTTGAAGGCATCAGACGTTAATAGTAAAGTATATATGTGACGCGCAAAATAGAAAGGGACCTAAGGGTAAAAACTTGTTTCGTTCAGGAGAGCCATTTTAAAGATTTAAATACGTGTATCTTTGGTGTACCATCACTTTCATAAAACGCGCATATCTCTGGGAGAGAACACTTTTGGGGCATGGGATCGGTCTCATTCGATGCTCAGATGTTGTCCACATCAAAAAAACGTGAAAGGGTCCCTTTCTGTATGCGCTGTCACATATGCAGATACAAGTACCTACATATGTTACGGTCTTAAACTATGCTGTACATGAACATGGCTTTTTCACCGCTCAGAGCGAGGTCTATATCTACCTCTTTCGTTTGACGACGGTCGACCACCCAACAAGGCCCAAGGGCATATAATGACTGGGTGAAGTCTTGAGAAAACCCCATTATTCCCAGTCACACGTGGTACCGGATAACATCTGGTCAGGTTCCGGAACCAATGTTACTCCTAGTTTCATTCCGCCTTAGCAACAAGTGTCATTCTCTTAGAAAGCTCGGTATAAATTGAGCAAATGTATTACCGACACTAAAAGCTTTAAAATGAGTGCACCGTACCAGAAGCTATCAAAGGCCCTAGACATATCCAGAGTCGTGGCCTAACTCTCACCAAACTGGTGGATAGAACTCCAACGCTTTGACAAGAACGTATTCAAGTGTCCAGTAGAACGGTTTCTATAGAAGCAATATTGTCCATCACCCAGTATGTCGTTTTACAGGATTATGTTTTAGCACACTTCCTATACCTTAGAGAGTGCAGAGCAATTCGCAATTGACCGAAATTGCACAAGATTATCGGTTTTCCCTTTTTTTGAGGAAGGCTGGTCTTTCAATATGCAGGGAAGACTCATGTACGTTAAGCTAGATTGCATAGTGGACAGCTAGCGTCGAACAGCACTTACATAGGACAAATGCCGAAATACCATCCGGGGACTTACCATGGCCGAGATTCGCAAGAACCCTTGTTACCTTGATCAAATAAATTTCTGAGATACGTTTTCGATCTTGGAAAGTTGTTGACTGCTTTCCGGCAACGAAATATTCCCAGCAAATATTTCAGCGAATAGGCTAGCTCCTTTCAACAATTGCAGCCAAACTTTTTGATAAAGGTCGCCACGGACCCGAAAAATGTCACTTTCCCAATTTGTAAAAAGCATTGTCTTCTATTAAAATGTACGATAGTTGCAAGAGGTCTCGAGCCGGTTAATTCCTGGTCAAGTGCTGGGATAGATGCTATCTTATTCTCTTATTTTTCCTAAGGAAGAAGTAGAAAGTTTTGTACTAAGACGTTGTCGTTAAGAAATCTTTCACGCCTGGCACACGACCTTCTTGGTTGTTTGCGCAACATTTCAGTATTAGCATTTTGGTTCTAACGCCAATTTCTGTACGTCTACTTCTCTATGGATCTGGCATCATTCCTTTAGGTCTTATTAAACCAACTGGAATGCATTTATTTATTCAAAATAAAATTATACTTTCGATCATTTCGGCCGTAACATTAACTTTATTATCGAGAAAGCAAAGTTTCCAATCAAAATTCTAGAGCTCGGCCCAATGTTCCTTTTTGTACAAAAAAATTGTTCGCATTGGGGCTAAAATTAAAGCAGCACGAAGAGCGGAAGACGAAAAAAAACGGATTAAATTCCAAATATTATGCAATACCTTGACAGATTTTATTTTTTTGTTTATCTTATTTTGATAACTTCTCTTAGGAAAATGTTTGGAAAGGGTCGTATTATCCCTAATACGTCAATGAATTAAACTATAGGGTTTTAAAGTCACAATTTAATATATAAAGTGGCTACTAAGACCACCAACCAGATGGAGATTGTAGAAACTATGGTAGCTGTTGCAGCAGAAAAGTAAACTCGGCGCCAATTAGAGCTATTGGGCTTCGACAGAGATTTATAGCAGCCTTTTTTGCGGTTATATTTTGACCTTCATCTGTATCTTGTACGTACGTAAGATCTTAAAACGGACGACCTTAGGCAACGCTGCGGTTTGGCTTATTTGACGCTGAATGTGTTGGACAGATATTCTGACATTTTCGCATCAAAGTTGGACCATAAGTCGCATCAAAGTTGGATGCGATTTATGGTATAGCGGCAGCATTTATGATATTTTACAAAATGGCGAAGGAGACCTGTTTATCGTCAATGGACCTATCGATGTAAATCGATTTTCTGTTGTTCATAGTTCCGCAACAACGCTTGAAATTGTAAAAGAAAAACTTGGCGAAAAGTTCTTCGCGTATAATTTATGCAACAAAAACTTATGTTTTGTTTTAAATATTTAAAAAAATAAACACATTTCTATAGCTCTCTCAGTGTATGAGCCCAAATAATCCCAGGTGGGTACATGAAATTCCTGTTTTGACAATAAGTGTTCTGAGTAACAAACTTGCGACCAGAAGTCATGCAATTGTATTGCGAATTTTCCTTTTTAAAACCTGCACAACAAAAACACTGAAATACGTATATTTAGAATTAAATAACATCCTTGAAACCTGTTTTAAGTCGTTACGAATTAGAGGGTCAATTTACATTAAAGCAAAACATTAGCAAATGTTGGAATTAGAAAAAATTATATGTAAATTGCATTACCATTATTGCTTCAATTAAAATGTTATAATTTAATAATATCAGTAACTATACAGTTCCTATAGTCATTTGTGCTGTTACCTATTTAGTTTCAAAATAATTTTATTATAAATATTTTGAGAAAAAAAACAAACGAAAATCACACTCGTTAAGCACAAACAAAAACGTTTATTGATAAACAATTACAAGTTTCTTGGAGGGCATGTCATAAAGTTATTAAATTAATGCAAGCGGAAATTTTAAGTGGAGGGAAGCACCAACCAACACCCGTAAATAAAAGAATATATGTGACCCGGTCTACGAAAAGGGACCTTCGGTGTGAAAATATCATTTTTCACTTTTTTGGCGATTCGGATAGACTAAAGTGTGCTCTTTCTAATGGCGCAAAGCAGAAGTTTCCAACTCGTAAAGAAGTTTGTCAAAGAACGAAACTAACCTCTTCATCTACACTCATTTCACATGACTTGTTTATCTTTAACAGCTGTTTTCTCGAAAACTTGTTTTTACACCGAAGGTCCCTTTTCGTAGACCGGGTCACATATGATAAGAAACAAAAAAATACAACGAACACAAAAAGTACAACTGTTGACACTTTTCGAATATTCTGTCATCGTCGTTTAATTGTTGATAAAGGTCACTGATTTGAAACTACATGCTTCAAACCGATATTCATTAATAATATAAAAACAGTAACAAAACGTCTTGAGAACTATACTGAAATATTTGTCGAATCGTAGTCAGAATTTTTAAGTTTTTAACTGTACAGAAAATCATTGTCGGCATAAAAATTGTCTTCAGTTTAAAAATTTCAAGCAGTAAGAATACATGCATTCCATCCAGCACAGAAATACCTACATTTGTTGTTTTCTATTAGTTTGATTTCCTACAAATTTGATCCGATTTAATTTCTATTAATTAATTTAACATGACGAAGTTTTCTTTGGGATATCGACACTTTTAGTTCGAGTATTATACAGTATCCGCCATTCCAAAGATTATCGAATAGAGCTATTCACTAACAAGTGTTATACATATTGTGTGTTAAGTGTTATACGATTGCGTTATACAAAATATTGTTATAATTTAAACATGAAGGTTTATGGCATGGCTAAGCGATATTTTCCATTAATGATTATTAAATTCGATTTATTTGCAAAAGTAAAACTATCGGTCAATTATGAATAAAATTAAAATTCATTCCATGTACAATGTAGAGAAAAACTATAATTAGTATATTATTTGTATTGTAGTTGTAAGATGACGAATTTATCGAGAAAACGTTTATATCCTTATTTTTCTTATAGGCTGTTTCCACTACGGTCGCGTCCACGTCCGCGTCCATGATTTATCGATAAATTTGTAATGGTGTTTCCATTGTGTTTTGCGTCCACGTTTGCGTTCAAACAGCTGTTTGTGTTTATTTGTTTTTTTAGGGGTGCGAAAAATTTTAATATTTTTGTGGCCCAACTAGCGCCTGCTCCTTTCTGCAATAAAGACAATCGATTTAACTCCAAAAAATATTGGTATATAATTTATATTTAAATAATTACCTGTATTTTTTCGTTAAATTGTCCAGTTTATTTTTTACTTCGGCGCCAGTCACTCCCAACTTCTCGCCCATCTCTTTGTGTATGTGGGTGTTTTTCCGAGCACCCCTCAGGCCATCAATGTTTTCCTCCCAGAGGTCCAACAGATGTAGTGTTGTTACTGCTGTCCATTCCGTCTTTTTAAATTCTAAAATAATTGGAAAAATTAATATTATTTAAACAAAAGCAAAAATATTAACTTACCTCCTGTTTTTTGCATTTGGGATTTTTTTTATTTATACTGATTGACAGCTGTTTTCATAGGGATGTGCAATTTGCGATTTTGCCATTGATAGGTATGGATGGGTTTCGATTGCAAAAATAATCGATTTTATAGTAAACGCGACTTATCGATAAACGCGTCCAATATGAACGCGACTTTTTCCCATACCTAACTGCCTATGTTTTTTGTATGGGCCTTAACGCGCGTTCATTGATTTTTGGATGCGGACGTGGACGCGACCGTAGTGGAAACAGCCTATTACTCGAATAACTTTTTATTTAAAGTTAAAAAAAAAAGTTTTTTCACTTGTTGTTTTAAGAGATCCCAACGGTTAAAAATATTCGGTCTCGAAAAAAATATGCTTCTAAAGGTCTCTCACAAACATAATTTGTGGCTGAAAGAAGTACACTTTTAATTCCAGACCCAACTCGATAAATTGAAAATAATTTTTGGAAGTTGAAGTAATTTTTTTTCCATATTTTTTAAGTTATAAAGTCGCTAACACGATATCTTAACACTTGTAAAAGAATAGAGAAATGATTTTGTTTGCAGAAAGCTGCTACAGACAATTCGCCTTTAAACCCATTTGTTTAAAATAATTAACATTTTTGAGAAGAAAAATAATTTTAAGCAATTTTAAGCGAGCTCGCTTATAATATTTATTTAATAACCCTTTTCTACAAATTTTAATAAGTATCGGATATAGGAACATCTTCTATAACAAAAACCCGCATATTAGAAAATTTTGGAAAACACCGTGTTATTAATTATAGTTCTTAATAATTATTTATTTAAGATGAATGTAACTTGTGGAATTTCTTAACTTTCTTATATCCATTATACGAGTATACTATACAAATTTTCAAATCAAACGGTTAAGGTAGCATAAAGTGAATCATTTCTTGTATATAAGGAAACTTGAAAAATTTGACGGTAAAGTTTTGAAGTTATCGCCCTAGTGACCACTTACTAGTTTAGTAAGCGAGTACCAATAGAGCACGCCTATTATAGCCTTGTTTTCAATACCAATTTATCCGGATTTTGTTCGGAAATCTATAAAAAGATAGTCAAATGAAACCCACTGAATTTGGATAACAAAAACGGAGATTTTATCACATCTCGTTAAATGATTTCATGATTTGATTCATTTCAAACGTAATAATAATTTCGGGATATGATATTTTACAGAGTACACTTAAAATCGTGTAAAGCCAAAAATGGTTAAAAATGTAAGAGTGTTGAAACGAAAATTGATGTTAATTTAATTTCATACTTTTGACTTTATTTTGGATGTTGCGTAAAAATACTGTTCAAATTTGTTTTTAAGCCTAAAATATTAGTTTTCTCCATTTTTTTTAAATTTATTTACAAATTTTTTTAAACTCGCATTTTATTTGCGATATCAGAATATGATTAGAAAGTTCCATTCAAAGTTATTTGTTTACCTTTTTACGCAAATATTTATTAATCATCAAGTAGACTTCAGTTTAAAGGACGGTAGCCACAAAACGGAAATAAAATTAAAACCAGTAAGGAACGTCGCAAGTCTGGCGGAACCAACTATGTACATGTCCATACCACAAGATTTTTACACCATAGTCCAAAAATATGTTTTTCCGTGTGATGAAACCGCCTAAATTTCTTTGAAATCTATTGAAAATTGTGGCTGTTGGTCAGTTAGACCACATATTGGGTGATTCATATACGTGTTTAGGGGCCAGATCAATATTGGAACGAGCAATGTTTGTTGCCTGCAAAATAACGCCGATGAGGTCGTACACCTCATCGGAAGGAACATTTGTATTAGAGCTATATCGAGATTTAGCAGATCAAGTCTATTTTAAGCAATGTTTATCCTGTATGCAAAATAACGCCACAAATTTCGTTAAAATCTGATGAACTCGAACACATATCAATTCTCATTTCTAGAGTGATACATATCCTATTTTTTTCGGAAGCACTCTAATGTATGTATATCAAACGAAGAACAGAAACATTAACGATTAATCCGACAAAAATGAAGAAATAAATCAGAACTTTACATTTACGCTTTGAATAAGTAAATAAAACTGAATTTTTCGTACAATATTGTCGTGATAAAAAAAATCCAAGATCAACAGCGATAAAAAAAATCGAAAGTGCATTTTTCCATATTTTTTAAATATGTTTGATGTTCAAAACTTAATGTATCACTGCTCTTTAATGAATGCAATACTGATCTTTGCAAAAAGTAATTTTAATGATCAACAGCGATAAAAAAAAATCCAATGTGCATAAAATTGTTTTTCATATTTTTTTAAATATGTTTGATGTTCAAGAATTAGTGTATTACTGCTCTACTACTGATCTATATACTGATCATTGCTTTTGTGACTAAAAACTTGGCTTCAGCATCGAATTATGCTAGAACATGTAAATTTTGATGTGTTATATTCTACTTATATGTCGCCCTCAATATCAAACGAAACAATTTTTGTTTTAATGTTCCTTATATGCAAACAAAAAGAAAACAATCTTAATGACCCGTGCGCAAAAGTTACAAATGTTTTTAATAACTTACAATTGAAAGCATTTAAAAAAAATAACTTTTAAATATTTCGGACTTGTAAGACAAATTTTACTTTTTTAAATATTTTTTAATTTTTCCAGATACTGGCAAAAACTTCCATTTTTTGTCCCGTTCGCGATTTCCTTTTTAGGAAAAGTATTTGGAGAATGTAGAAGTTATACAATTTGCATTTTTCACTAAAAAATAGTGCTACTGATATGCCATTAAGCGTTTATAAAAATGAAAATATTTTTATACTTTTATTTTAATCAGTTCGCGATCCTGGAAATACACATGTTTAAAATATCTCTTATTTGATGTATTAAACACATTAATTATAAGTATGAAAATTGTTTTATGTCACGGCCAAATTATAAAATAAATAGTTGGTGCACAACAAATATTAGTAAATCTTTGATAAGTTGTTTTTGGAAAACCAGCTTATTATTTCCGATAAAGAAGAGTGTTCGCATTTTGTAATTGACGCGAATACTTCCAGATATTTTTATATATCGTATACGAGGATTACCATAGTTCAACACATAAATAATATCTAACGTCCGACATCGATTCACATGCTGCTTTTCTGTCGGTAATAAATCAATTTTTTTTTTAATAAAAACTTACCTGTATATTCGTTTATTTAACCATAGACCGTTGAAATTGCTACCATCCTTAATGGGATTCTGTCCGCAGCCGTTATCGAATTAATCGACATCAATTTGTTCTCATTTTGTCCATCACTAATTGTGCTCACCAAACAAACATAAATTAACAGGCAAAGTTTAACTTGTAAAAAACAAGTGTAGAAAGCATATGTACTGCCGATGTTTTATTAAAAACATAAATTCTACTACACAACGTTTAATTTAAAACATTAATTAACACTTTTCACTGGGTTTTTCACCGTCAAATTAGAGAATTAACACGAGCTCACTTGCAAAACGTGCACTTGTGTGCGAAATTGATCCTTAACTAACGAGTATAACAGTGCGTTAGAAAAATGTCAACTAGTATAACACTGAACGAGTAACTGTAAATTGTTCAGGAATTTTCTTTTACAAATGCAATTCAAGCTGCAAATGGAGCTGCCAGATGCACATTGGTAGGAAACACAAAGAATTTAAAAAACACAACAATTTTTTTAGGAGAACATTTTTTTGGCATTAAAAGTGTGGGAATTTGGTGTTTTCTGTGTTTATTGTTTTTTGCCTATTTGGTTCTTGAGATTGAGTTAAAAAAGAGAATTTGTGCGTTATTGATTGCAGTTTTTCTACATTAATGCAAAAAAGAAGCATATCGGCCATCTTTAACAATTTATCGCCATTGTTAGCAACAACAAAATTGTTGGAGTTTCTCATAGAATTAAGCAGCAGGGCTGGCAATATAGACGATATATCGACATTTTTACGATTTTATAAGTAAAATTTGACACAATGACGATTGAAGACATTTCTAAGTACATAAATTCTTCGAAATTGACGATTAAAGAATCTGCTGAAGAATTTGAGCAATAAAAAAAACACATAAGTGTAATTGGAATTTAGCACGGAAAATAAATTTTTATAAGTTTTTTTATTTCTAAATAAATTCTGCGAAGCTGACGATTTTTAAAAATCCAAGGAATCTGCTGAAGAATTTGTGCAAAAAAATAGAAACATACATAATTATAGGGTTATCCATCTAGAGGTATTTTTTAAAACAAAAAAATATATAAGTAAAAAAATTTAAATCAAGTGTGGAATCTTTATTGCTAATTTAATAGAACATTTTATGGCATTTATTTTGAATATAATTTCCTTCAAAAGTTGGCCGCGACTACGTCTCAGGGTTTTTATTCTGAGGGTCCAATTTTGGATGGCTCGTTCGAGCATTTCGATCGGTATGGCTTTAATGACACTCGTAATGTTGGCTTCCAAAACCTGAATAGTAGCTGGTTGTCAGCATAGACTTTGAACTTTACGTTACCCCAAAGAAAATATCTAAAGGTGTAATATCACTCAACCTAGGCGGCCAACTTACCTGTCCAAAACGTGAAATTTGCTGCTTTTTGAAATGACCTCTCAATAGATGTATTGTTTGAGCAGCTGTATGACAAGTGGCACCGTCCTGTTGACACCAAGTGTCGTCAGGATTACGGGCTTTAATTTCAGGTAGCATAAATATCGATATCATGGCGCGATAGCGAGCACCCTTCACGGATACGTTCCGGCCATCATCATTTTTGAAAAAATATGCACCGATAATTCCACCAGCTTATAAACCCCACCAAACCGTGGTTTTCTCTGGGTATAATGGCAACTCTTGAACCTCCTCTTGTTGCTCTTCAGCCCAAATGCCGCCATTTTGTTTATTGACTTTGCCGTTGATCTTCCCGTTTCTCACCGAACGCTCATTTCCATAATACAGTTGCCAACATTTGAAGGAAATTTTTTTCAAAAAATAAATGCCATAAAAAGTCCTTTCAAATTACCAATAAAGATTCCACACTTGATTTGAATTTTTTATTTTTTTTGTTCTGAAAAAATACCTCTGTTGATCTTCCCGTTTCTCACCGAACGCTCATTTCCATAATACAGTTGCCAACATTTGAAGGAAATTTTTTTCAAAAAATAAATGCCATAAAAAGTCCTTTCAAATTACCAATAAAGATTCCACACTTGATTTGAATTTTTTATTTTTTTTGTTCTGAAAAAATACCTCTGGATAGATAATTCTATATAATTGGAAGTAAGCACGGAAAAACAAATTCTTTAAGTATTATTTTTTTAATGTTTGCTTTTACTTAGACTCACATTAATTTGCCGTGAGAATTGGTAAATTGTTTAAGTTTTAGAATTAAATTAACACAAAAAACGAAGGTTCGTATCGAAAATTACGTAACCCCATTTGGGTTTTGCTAGTTCAGCTGATGTTTGGATTTTTTTATTTTATTTTTCAAATAACAATTCTCTCGCAATATCGCTTAACCCAATTGAAATATTGATTTCCTGTCTTCGGCCTATTTGTAGCTATAGACGAGGAGAAAAATGCTGTAAAGCAAACAAATCCAAAAAACTGCATTTTGCGTCTCAAAATTGTTAATATATAAAATTTGTTCAGTCTGTTTTCAACATTCTTGGCACATAGGACGTATGGTAAACCTCAGCAAGTATGCTTTCTTTTAGGTAACGTGTAAAACCTAAAACCACTCCTCTAAATATGGATCTAGCTATAAATATGAATAACCTTTTTTGAGGTATTTAGTGCGTTCCAAGTAACAGTACGAAACTTAACCTTGTCTGTCCACAAAATATTATGATTTGTTAAGCAAATACTCAAAAAACAATATTTTTACCGAGGTACTTTTGGTCTCTTAAAAGAAATCTAATCCCCCTCCCCCCCTGATTGAATTAGCTCATTTATGACTACAAACAGCTTACGACCATAAATAAGCCATCATCAACCACAGTTTCTGCATCCTAGATTGATTCGTTGGGCCACCATCCTTCATCCTGCTTTTTGAAACGGCTAGCTCATCTTAAGAGGGTCTTCAATCAACATTTCGTTGTGTTGCAAATATTTTACTTATATATCATCACTGTTCTGCGGAGAGTATGAAAACAAAGTAAATAAAAAACTAATTGCTTCGACCGTGACAGGACTCGAACCTGCAATCTTCGGATCCGAAGTCCGACGCCTTATCCATTAGGCCACACGGTCTTGTTGGTGTCTGCTTTCCACATTCTTGGCGCATAGGACGTACGGTAACCCTTAGCAAGTACCTTATGCTCTTTTTAGGTTTTAGTGGAAAACAAAATATTATAATTTGTAAAGCAAATACTCAAAAAGTATATTTTTACCGAGGTACCTTTAGTCTCTTGAAGGAAAACTAATTCCCCCTGACCGAGTTAGCTCATTTATAATTCCAAACAACTTATGACTATAAGACATCATCCAACCACAGTTTTTCTATGTTAGATTGATTAGTTGGGCCGCCATCGTGCTTTCTGAAATGGCTTAAGGGGGTCTCCAATCAACATTTCGCGGTGTTGTAAATATTCTATATCATCACTGTTCTGCGGAGAGTACAAAACAAAATAAATTATAAAAATTAATTTGCTTCGACCGTGACAGGACTCGAACCTGCAATCTTCGGATCCGAAGTCCGACGCCTTATCCATTAGGCCACACGGTCTTGTTGGTGTCTGTTGTCAAAGTGTGTATAAAACACTGTTATCGCTTTCGAACAGTTGTCATCGATGTAAACACATGAGTTCTATTTTTGTTATACACTCGTTCGTGATGTGCCACAAACAATCGTGCAAACAAGTGTATTGTACTAGTAGTGTTGCCAGATCACGTTAATTACGTTGCCGCTATTAAATTATAAAAAATTAATGATTAACGACTAATTTCAACTTTTTGTTTGTAGATTTATAGAAAACATGATGTTTCAAATACATACATACATAATAATATAGACTTGACTAGAAAACGTAACAAAATACATATCATATACATAAATATCGATAACAAACATGCAAATGTACTTAATTATATTTACATACTATATACATATGTATAAAAAACATACATATCAAATGAATGAGGAAAAATATATACATACATACATACATATACAAATATGTACATCTTATAAACAAATTGTTATTACTGATAATTTTAGAGAATATGTATTAACCAAAAATATACCAAAAACTGGCAATTGCAAAGAATACTGTTCTGTAGTCATACTCGTGTATCAAATTGAAAGTTATTATTTAAACGTATAAATTGTGTTAGACATGGATATTGTTAAAAAAAATATAAAAAAAACACAAAAAAGTATTAGTATTGAAATCATAATACCTACATACGCATACATATATAATAATGTTGCTGTGTTTAAAAACTTAACTATTGCTTTAATTGTTTATAAATTTAAACTGTGTTCATTGTTGTTGAGTAGTTTAATAATAATTAAGAATACAAAACACCTACTCTCAAACTTAACGAATATGATTTGAAATCTCTACAAGCTATAGCTAATATATAAGTATACTTAAACAATATACAACTTGGTTAAATGTTATCCGTTAATCTGTTTTGACTTGATGTTTAAAATTAACTCTATTAATCGATTTATCGATTCTGGGCAATATTTATGTTATACTGGAAATAAAATCTTGTTACATTTGTGTTAAATTATTATTGTATTGTATGTTGTATATTTTCAAATAAATGCGTTAAACTCACCAAATGGATGTTGTTCATATTCACTTCAATTTGCTCGGTAAGTATTTAAAACGAAAAATTATCGTTGCGGCTTAGTTAGCAATCGATTTTCATGTGTACTCAAATGCATAGAAATTTGAGAGTAAGTAAAGCTTCATAAAATTAATTAAATAATCCCATTGAAGCAAACCAAAAAAATAAGGACACTTCTACAGAAAGGTCCACCTAGACGAAAAAATCCAAATTTATTTTTCTTTGTTTTTTAGAATAATTATATGGCGTTTACACTACAGTAATTTTTCGTAATTCGCACTCTTATTCGTAATTCAAGCCCAAATTACAATGCAAATTCCGTTATTTACCATACGAATTACGTTGTTTGATTTTAATTTATTTTGAATTACTATCTGAATTACGAACAAATCGTTGCCTTCTCTAATTTTAATCGGAAAATATCCAAGCTGCCGTCAAAATAAAAATGTAAACATAAACAAAAAAAGCCGAGTTCTTTACAGGTAACTAGCTTAGTTACTTATTCAGTTAGCAATATGGTATTGTGGCAACATTTAACAAAATTTTGAATCAGATGGCAGTACAAGCTCAACAAAAGTTTGCCTATCAACCACTCATAATTGACGTTCTACGTTGCTCAAGCAGAACAGTCGCCACATGACCAGATTTGCGGAAAAAACAGGCGACCATTTGCTTCGAAGTGCTTCTTCCACAAACAACTTTCGTTGGATTTGGATCGTCTTCTAAGACCCACACGGTCGATTGCTGTTTTGTTTCGGGCTCATACACATAGATCCATGATTCGTCACCTGTGACGATCTTATAAACGTCTTTTGAAGCACCGCGATCGTATTTTTCAAAATTTCTTTGCACCAATCGTCACGAGCCTTGTTTTTGAGCGATTGTCAAAATGTGCGGGATCCAATGAGAACAAACCTTTTTTACGGCCAGGTGTTCATGCAATATCGAAAGTATGCTGGTGGAAGAAATACCCAAGCATGCCTCTATCTCACGGTATGCCACATGACGACAGTGATATAGGATGGTGCTTCATCGCAATACAAAGATTTAAGCTCATTGACTCACTCTTGTCGTGATAATCCACGTCGAAAGTTGTAAAAAATGATCGCACGAAAATGTTTACGAGTTAATTACATTTTTTTGCCAAATTGATTTTTTTCAAGTCACTGTAAACAACACAAATGATGGTCGTACGTCAAAACGTTCTGAGTACGTTTTTGCTAAAAATGTGAAACTTTCCAATGGAAATGTCAGATGGCGCCAGGCAACACTTAGAGTTGCCTAGGCCAGAAATATGTATACAGCAACCCTTATGTCTGTTGCAATATCAAACACCAACCTTCTTTAATGTTCTTTCTATGCAATGAGAAATAAAAAACACGTTTCTGGAATTTTTGTTCCGTTTGCGATAGTAAGACATGTTTTTTTTAAAACTAACAATTGAAGACATTTGAAAACTACGAAAACAGCAAAGCTTTACGAGTAGTTTTCCGATAAGGCTGATACTACGTTTTATGTTTAAGCCTAGTAACGAAGTTTTCGCTTGGGAGTTCTGCATTTATCTCTACAAGAACAAATTGTAGTGTAGAAGAAACAGCCTCAATTTTTTTTAAATATTTTTTTTTATCTAATTGCAAAAAATCCGTGTCCAAACAATTTTCAGAACATTAATTTTCGTTTGCAGATGGCAAAAATGTCTACACTAACAGTTGCAATTTTTGGTTCCACTGAGTTCCAAAAGAGACAAAAATTGCTGGCAAAATCAATTTTAGGAAACGTAAAAACTCAAATCCACCTTAAAAACAGCATGAAACAATACTCAAGTGTATTGCCATGTATCCGAAAATGTTTTTTATTTTGTTTTCATCAAGAATTACTAAAAATTGTGTTGAAAATGAAAAACACATCTTGAACGATATTTTTTGACTTTATCTAAAGTTAAAATAAAAAATGCAGTCTCGAAAAAACTATTAATAGATATGAAATCGATATTTATCAGAAGATAGAAAAATGATTTCATCTGATTGAAATAAAAACGGCTTCTTTTCAAAGGATGACAGAAAGAAATTTATTATTTGGAGAATTTATAAAAAAAATAGTTTTGTAATCTTTTGCCATAAGCATTAAATGTGCTCTTTGTAAAAACTCTTTGCATTTATGTACCTATTTTTTTCGACGTAGATGGAGGGAGAATCTTAAATTTATTTAAAAAAAAAACTTTTGTAAGTGAATAGTTGACCTTTGGTGCTATTATCTTTTAAAATTGTTTTTTGGCTTGAGGTGAGGTATTTTTAACCTCGATTTTATATGTTTATTTAAAGAAAGAAAGAATGTTAAGAAAATATATTTCCTTCTTAAAATTATTAAAACTTTTTTAAGGTAAAAAAAGAATAATTTTTTCAAAAAAAAAACATTTGTAAGTGAATAGTTGACCTTTGGTGTTATTAAATTATTTTTCGGCTAGAGGTGATGTATTTAAGGTCGATGTTATATTTAAAAATATTTTGAAAATAAAGTTTTCTGTTCCTTAACTTGAATGATAAATATTTTCAATGATATAATATTTTTAAATACATTTTCATCATGTTAAATTTAAATGAATAAAATAAATATTAATCAGCAAGAATATTTATAAAAAAAATTTAAATTTCTTTAAACTTTAATAATAAAAATCAAGTTTAAACCCAAACCCTTGATTGTAACAAATAGAGAATTAGTATATTAAAATTAAGCGTTGCGCCGATTACTCATCTCTGAAATTAGAAAGACCATGTCTCAAAAACTTTCGGAGTGGTAAAGATGATAGTTGGCACAGTATGTATATTACGAATATACGAAAGTCAAGGCTTTTAAAATAAAGATAATTTGAAGAAACAAAAAAATATATAAAAAAGTAAAACCGAGAATTTTTGAAGGAGTACATACAGCAACTCCTTACATCAAATTGAAAATGAAATACAAAGGAAATTAAGAGCTAACTTTATTGATACTCGTATGAATAAATTTAGAATCATTGATCTTGTATAAGTAAAATAGTTATAACTGCAGAAGATATTATTTGAAGTGTTATCCTTGAAAGAGGCAAATCAGTTTAAAATATGGTTGTAAATCTCCTAAATCGTAAGAAGATATTGCTAAGACAGTAAAACTAAGTAATGCTACTGTATCGACGATCATTAGAAATTATAATAATAAAAATCAAAGTCGCACGGAAAATCTGCTAATTTTAGCGAAAAATCTAATCTTTGCCTTGACTTTGCTTAATTACGCCTTGTCAAGGGTATGGAAGGGTAGGGTATGTATATACCGGCAAAAGTAAGTATAGCATTTTCGGAAGTGATGGCCGATCCAAAGATTGGAGAAAACCGAATACTATAAGTACAAGCGTTAAGACTGTTAAATCCTATTACGAAAATGAACGTTCAAATCAAAATGCTTTTGGTCACTTCGTGATTGTTTTGGTCAGCATAATCGACCAAAAGTGTCCACAATCAGGAGAAATGAGCGCAAATTTCAGCAAACTGGGTCTGTAGGAAATGTAAAAACTTCCCGATGCGAATTTTGATTAAAACTTTAAATTTAAAAGCTTACAAGATTCAATTGACTCTAAAGCTGAATCCTACTGTACATTTCTATCGTCGTCGATCCGCCGAATGGTTGGTTGAACAGACAAAAGAAAGTCGTGACTTGACATTGGATTTGGTAACAAGCAGAATTGTCGAATTTGGGCCATTGAGCATCCACGAGTGATTCTTGAAAAGCCTAGGCATCCACTGACTGGTTCGGGTTATGGGCCGTTCTTCTTCGAAAATGAGGTCGGCCAAGCAAATACCGTAAATGGTGTTCGCTATCGCGAGATGATTAAGGATACGGACCTAGACGATATGCGGTTCCAACAGGATAATCCCCTTTACGTGAGAAATTCCATTGCCGTGTTATCTCACGTCGTGGCGATGTTAATTGGCCACCTCTATCATGTGATTTGCCACAGTTGGACTTCTTTCTTCGGGGATATTTAAAAGAAAAAATGTACCTCAATAAGCCGAGAACAATTTATGAGCTACAGATTGAGATATTTCGGTACATTAAAGACATTGAACCTCTATTATGTCTTGGTGTCATTGAAAATATGGACCATCTGATAGAGGTATGCCACCGAAGCCGTGGAGAGCATTTGGCCGATATTTTGTTTCACACATAATTGTCATAAATCCTTCTATAAGTATATATAATAATTAAAAATATTAAGATGTTCTCTGAAAACTTTTTGTGTTATTTACATAATAAACACGTAAAGTTAATAATATTTGAAAAATCATAGTTCAAAGACGAATTTCAGAAGGTTAAGAGCCAACATTTATTTTAATTTTGCATGGAACTGTTCTTTCCTCAACGAAATACAAACACGTGTTGATTATGCGATATTTATGCAAAATATTACTTATTTTAAATTACAAAAAAAGAAGAATCAACCGGAATGTTAAAACTGTAAATGCGACCGAGACAGGACTCGAACCTGCAATCTTCGGATCCGAAGTCCGACGCCTTATCCATTAGGCCACACGGTCAGTTATATTCGGCCCGACTAATAATAGCATATATACCTACGACTCACATCAAGTCGGCATTTGTCATAATGAAAAGAATCCAAAATTAATATTAAAACTTCTATAAAAAGATTATCAGATTAACATTTTCTGTAGAACCATCATTAATCATTTCCATAAGTATACAATAAAGTTTTTAATTTTCAGTTTCAGATATTAAACGTTTATTGAATCGAATGTTTAAGCCTTAGTGATGTTCTTTATAAAAAGAAAGATAGATTATTTCTTTCAGGGTCAACACCCTTCAGGTTTAAAAAGTGAAATTAAAAAAAACATTCACAACAAAAAGCGATGACTGAAAAAAATCCAGATGTTCGACCGTGACAGGACTCGAACCTGCAATCTTCGGATCCGAAGTCCGACGCCTTATCCATTAGGCCACACGGTCTTGTTGTCGATGGTTGCCACATGAAGTATTTTAGTGCGTGCCGTGAATGATGAAATCATATTTGTATAACAGTTCTTAAAACAAATGGAGCTGCCATATCTGGCTCTAACCAACACGTTTTTATTGTAGCTCCGAACCGTAATGTGCACGGTAATTTATTTTCCCCTACAGGGTGTTTAATAAAATAGTAATCAAATGGTGGTAAAAGAGGTATTTTTTTTACAGGGCGGCCCAAATATTGGCGTCTTTTCGCCAGCCGTCACTAGCTTTCGCCAGCCAAATGTACTTAAATCGGCTTAAACCAGGGACGCGGCTCCGCCGACGATATCTTGCTTAGCATAGACGCCGATTAAAAATGATGAATTCGCCGAAAATATCGGTTGAGTCTTTGTTAAAAATAATAATACTGTGAGAAAATATGGCGTGATTCGGTAAATAATTAAATAAGAAATATAATCGCTTAATAATTTTACATCATATTTAACGAAGGGACTGAATGGTTAAAAATATTCAAAACTTTTTGTTTAAATTTTTTTTTTACTAATTCATATCAGAGGTTTTAAACAAATTTCTTATAACCCTACAATTATACTTAAATATTAAAAATTACCATATTCTAGATGAAAAGTCGAAGGAACTGAATGAAACTCTGCATATTTTAAACTCCCCATATTTTATTTATAAAATAAATATTTTTTTTATCATTTTCAGGTTGTATTTTTAAAGGGTGTTTTTTCAGTCGTGTGGAAAAAAAGAAATAAAACGTTTAAAATTTAAAATTATGGCCAAGAATGTAGCTTTATTATAAAGATAAGGGATTGTCATTATGTTTTAAAAATGTTTTCGGGCAAGTGGCGACAATGGCTGGCCCGAATAAATTCCAGCCGGGAGGCCAAATTTTCGACCAATTTTTGCAGTATTTAAGGCCGTATGTCAGCAAAAAAACGCCAAATATTCTCTTCCAATGCGTTAATCGAGTCGGGCATATTTGCGTAGACAAGCGTTTTCACATAAACTCACAAAAAATCTTGGATTTTACGCCACAGGCCCACGACGCGAAATAATGCTCTAACCAAAAGTTTCCTTCAATAAATTGATTGTTTCGTTGGCTTTATGGTACGTAGCGCCATCTTGTTGGAACTAAAGGTCGTCCACATCAACATCCTCCAATTAAGGGAAAAAGTCATTAATCATTAAGCCTTCCTATTGACTGTAATATTCAGGGCTGTCATAAAAACCATGTTGGCTTTGCTAATTGTCTTTTTTGCAAACCAATGTTGGTTTCATTTGGTGTCATGAAACTAAGCTGGATAAAACCAGTGTTCGAATCAGCTGTTGCTGATAAAACCGATAACATTGGTTTTCATGACACCAAAGCATTTTTTTTTCTTATCGTTTTCAAAACCAATAGTAACAAAATTGGTTTCTATGACAGCCCTAAGTATGACCCGCTTCATATTTTAGGAAATAGGGACCAATAATTCCCTCTGCCCATAGAGCCTTTTTGAGGATGTAACGGCGTCTCAACACTGGCTTGTGGATTTTCATTACTCCAAATGCGACAATTTTGATTATTAACATACCCATTCAACCAAAAGTGAGCTTCGTCGCTGAAGATTTATCAGAACCTGTGGCCATCTCATTTTGGGCCCATTCACCACGATTTGCAAAAGTTGTTCCGTTGTTCCGATGTAAGTTATTATGAAATTGCAAACCAAACTGAGCATAAATCAAGTGACAGCTGTCAAATAAACCAACTCAAAAAAAGTGTGGCCAGATTAAAAACCACTCGTCTAAAACAAACATCCTTTAGTTTTTTATGGAGATATGTATATTTTGGCTACATAAGATGTACATCAAGACGTCAATATTGTTGAATTTTACTATTTTTCCGTCAAGCCTATATCAACTTAACGCCCACGATAGCCTGTTCTATGTACCGGATTTCCCGAAGTAGCAATTCTTTGGCCAAAAGCTGTTGTTGTTGTGCTGCTACAACAACAACATCAACTCAACGACATTATTATTTCGCCAAGTAATGTCACAACAGCACCCAGTAACACTATGATTATGGACATACAGGCCTGTCACAGAAATCGATCGGAATGATTTTAATTCCGTACTTACCATTCCGCTCGGTTTGGTTTTACCTTCTTTATATTCCGAACGATTTAGGTAATTCTGAAAATTTTAAAAACCCTGGTTATTCTAAGTTGCTATGGCAACTCTATGCATATGAGAAAACAAAAACCATATGTTTTATGTTTTTAAGAAAAAATAGTTTTACAAAAATTGTTTAACAATAGTTCCTTTACATTTTGTTTTTGCATTTCATCGCGCTGTTCTTCCATAAGGTGGACAATATTTTTCACGTTGTTGTCGACACGTTGCTCTTCCAGCAACTTAGCAATTTTCTCCAAGTGTTTATTTTTTTCTATTAAAACGCTGCTTATTTCCAGGTTGGATACATGTGAAGTACGTGGAGCTTAGGAGTAGCAGATGGTGTGCGGGAAATACGCCTCTTTGAAACTGATGGTGTTACACTTCGCTTTCTTGCCAAATCATTTTCTTTTTTCCTGGCACTGTCAGATGTTGAGAGAGTAAAATCAAGATTTTAGTCGTTTTCTTTGTCAGATTCACAAATGTACGCGAGAGATCAGATTTTAGCGCCAGAAACGTCTTCTACACTTCTCTGCATTCCGGAGACTTTAACAACAGCTTCCTCAACCTCGGACAATACATATTTGTTATATGGGCCACCACCTGTTTTACAATTTTCGTTTTTGTTGTGGCACAGTTTCTTCTTCACGTATGTTTTCCAGTCGGTCCAGGTTTTTTTCCATCAATGACAATCTTTGCGTGGTGGTCCAGAAGAATTCAATTTTTCTGTTAATTCTATCCAAAGCGCTTCTACAACCACACGATCTCCCTTCACGAATTTTCTGGCCTTATCACTGTGGAACTCCATGAACTTGACAAAAATTTTATCTTGAGTACCGTTTCTATGCTTTTCCCTAAAATATTTATTTGTAAATGAAAATATTGGGAACAAACTTAAAAAATACTCACATTTCTTATTTGTTTTGTTTTCGTTAGCCAGAATATTACACGCTACAACAAAAGACGATCACAAACAATACATATTACAAATTAATTTTCCAACGTTTTTTTTTGATTTTAGTTTATTTCGTTCTAGGCAATTATTTGGCTTGTATTGTTGTCCTAGTACTGTTGAAAATATAAAAGATTTATTAAAATAAATGTTAACTAAGTAAAAATTTAACGTAATTAAAGATTACAATAATCTTTATCCAGAAAAAGTACTTTTATCAAAGTTGTTGTGTTTATGGAACTCAAAATATCAATTCCGATCACATAATCAAAAGTGGATTCATTTCGACCAAATCTTTCGGAATTAGTTTTTTGGAGAAGCAAAATACGGAATTGAAACCACTTTCGATTGGAATTGTGTTCTGTGACATGCCTGATAGTTTCGCATTTTAAGTAACAGGGATCAGTGTTATGGAACTAAAAATATCAATTCCGATCACATAATCAAAAGTGGATTCATTCCGACCAAATCTTTCGGAATTAATTTTCTGGAGAAGCAAAATACGGAATTGAAACCACTTTCGATCCGAATTGTGTTCTGTGACATGCCTGATAGTCTCGCATTTTAAGTAACAGGGATCAGTGTCAGCATCCTAGGGTATTTCATCAGCTTCGGTTACACCCCTCCAGATGTACTGTTTGGTGCGGTGATATGGTTGATAAAGTTTTCGGTCCATATATTTTTTTTCTTTGTAACCTTTGGTGAACCATTTAGTGTTATTTGGGCCACCTAGTATTTGTATTTGGTAACGAATCCTACCTTTGGATTTCTTCAGGAATTATTTTGCCGCCGCCGATGATTTTATATCGGCTTCAAACTCTGCTAAGCATTTGACATAATTCACAGTAATAAAATAAAATCAAACTGGTGCTTGTTTGTTTTCTTAGCCGGTTGCAAAATGATTAAATCTACAAGAAGTTCTGTTTTTGAGGTTCATGTGCACGAGATGTGAAAATGTCAATATTTAAATCAATTTCAACAGATAGTTGAAGACATTCTTCTAGTTTTTCAGTGCATAAGTGGAGCTATGTATTCATTTAATATATTCCGTTTATTAATTTATTTGCATTCGATGATTTTATATCTAGTAATGAGCAAAACTTCATATCATGCACCTAAGCTTGAATTCACCGATGACATCTCTTGTAGCGTGACTCTTTTTGGTCTATTATTATACCCAACACCAAACTGTGACATAAAATGAAAAAGTGCTGATGTTTTATACACATTAAACACGTTTGTCGGCACAGAATCACTATCTGATTTCCTTGAGCGATAGCCGTAAGTCCATCTATCATTGTAATCAAAATACAGACGACAAATATGAATGTATTTCGAAGAGTTTTGTTGTTTCGTTTCCTTTTGATATCAAGCTTAGGTGTGATTTTGATTCTGTTACAAATTTTGTATAGAACGTTATAAGCGACCTATGTATATACAACTTGGGCGAGATTGGATTTAATCGGTCCATGTTTTTAGACAATCCACTCACGAAGGTCCCTTGCAATTTGATTTTTGTCGCTCTAGAAGCTATGAATGAATTCCGACCATGCCACATTATAAGTGACTAATAATAAGCCTTGTGAAATTAGATCATATTGGTCCATGTCTTCCTCTAATTCCGTGAAAATATGTCTCGACCTGCATCTCCACAAACCACATTTTACTTCGATCGTGCTCAAATGTAGCATTGTACTTAGTAGGGACATAAATACTGTTACACACATTTTATGCTGTAAAATAAAAAGTACTGAATGTTTTTGGACCAAATATTTTTTAATATATTTATTGATGTATATTGTATCCAAAAACAATCTACTTTATCGAAATGTCTGCCTTTTGCTTTTACACACGCCTTAAGTCGCACTGGTCAATAGCTGCATGAACCTCGTCCATTGGAAAATTGGCCACAGCTCGAACCAAAGCAGTCTTAAGAGATCCAATGGTGGGGTATCTTTTCTGACAAACCTTGTCCTCTAAAACCGACCACAATTTGTGTTCCAATGGGTTCAAATCTGGACTGTCTGAGGGCCATTTTTCAGAGGAAATGAACGCTGGCAAATTGTATCGAAGCCAGGCCCGGGACGTTTTAGCCTTATGGGCCGGCGCAGAATCCTGCTGGAAAGTCCATGGCTGGTTTTGGAACAGGGAATTGTTAAGAGGCTTCACAACAGCTACCAAAACAGTTTCTTGGTAAACTTTGGCCGATGTTTTGACTCCTTGTTCGCAGAAATACAGGTCAGTGACCCCATCGTTAGAGACTCCCCACCAAACCATGACTGAAGCTGGCTGATGACCCTTTACCACCCTTGGAATCAGTTCAGATGCTTCCTTAGATTACCGCGCATACACTCTATCATTTTGCTTGTTAAATTTATCCTGAACGGTAAAAATTTTATCATCGGTGAAAAAAATTTTTCTGTGCAAGTTATCAGCGTGCTTCACCAAAAGACGTTTGCCTTTTTCAAACCTATTTTTTTTAAAGCTGCAGTCAATATCTGTCCGTTACGTCGTTTGAAAGTCCCAAGTCTTTTTTTAAGATTCGACTCATGGACTTTTGCGTAATATTCATCTCACGGGCCATGATTTTCTGTTTTCGGAGCGGAATTCTGTGAATTCTTGATTTAACGGCTTTGATGACATGCGGTGTTCTGCATCACTAGTCTTTTGCATCACTAGTCTCCTCACACAGTTTTATGCATCGGTAGACGAACATGCGGCTAATCCCTAGTGGCCGCCAGCCCATACATCGCATCAACAATCACTGTTGGATTCTCATTTGCCCAAATGCGGTAATTCTGCTTAATATCGAATCCACTGTGGACACATTTGGTCGATTATGCTGATCAAAAGAATTACGAAGTGCATTTTTATTTGAACGCCCATTTCCGTAAAAGGCTATAACAATCTAAGGCGCTGCTCAATTGTGTACGTAATTTGACTAAAGCTGAAACAAATAAATTTTAAATTAAGTTGGGCAAAAAACTTGACGTTAAGTGTGACTCACAATAAGCATCATGCATTATGGTTGGATCACCCTTTACAGCGCATAAATGACGAAAATACGAAACCTTTTTCAGGTATGGGCGATCAAAAGAGAAATGTATGTTGGCACAAGGCGGCACAAAACCTCAAATTTTCAAGAGAAACCGGTGGATGCTCCAATATGGAGCAGAAGTGACAGCGCATAGAGAAAGGGACCTAAGGGTAAAAAAAATAAATTTTCCCTTTTTTTTTTTGATGTGAACAACATCTGAGCATCGAATGAGACCGATCCCATGCCCCAAAAGTGTTCCCTCCCAGAGATATGCGCGTTTTATGAAAGTGATGGTACACCAAAGATACACGTATTTAAATCTTTAAAATGGCTCTCCTGAACAAAACTGGTTTTACCTCTAGGTCCCTTTCTATATTATACAGTCAAACTTCTCTATAGTGAACTTATATACAATGAAGTTCTTCCTATAATGAATTTATTTCAAAAACACAGTTTTTTCCTTCCCATTTTCTTGTACTTTGATCTCCTTATAATGAATTTCTATACAGTGAAGTTTTCTATACAATGAAACAATTTTGCAGGTGTAAATTAAACTTATATGCGTTTTTGTCTCCTTGTAATGAATTTTTCAAAAAATTTTCTGTTACGCACACTAACAGCTCTGTGCACCGAGAATCAAGTTACATACAATGAGGGGATTCCCAAATGAGAAAAAATCAAAACAAATAAAAAGAAGAAAGTCACATCAATAACCATTGTGGCATCAGTTGCCGGTGTTCAGTGAATCGATAATGACGCAGCGCAGTAGCATTTCTCTTAAAAAAATATTAATTATGTAGAAGGTTTTGTTGAGGAAGAAAAATGAAAAAGTGTAACCCAAACTAATATGCCTTATTTTTTTAAATAAAAAGTTGTGAAAAATATAATTTCTATATAATGAAGTTTCTGTATAATGAAGTAATTTTCTGGTCCCGTTAAGATTCATTATAGGGAAGTTCGACTGTATTTACTTTATTCACTTTGTACGTTTGCCACCTTATACAAATAATTTGCAAGACAAAACAGCTGACTTCAAAAAATCAAAATTCTTTTTCCATGTTTGTTTAGAATAGGATTTTATTCCCGGGAAAAATAAATTCCCCGGGAGTTTTCTCACGGCGAGTATTTAGAATCGGGCTGAATTAACCAGATCTTACTGAAATTTGAATTGTAAGAGATCTAATGGCTGATCCATGTAGTGCTTATTTTTTAATCATACGTTGTTTGTCTGTGGCAGATACAATGCACGCTCGAAATCTTGACAGATACTCACAATAGGATGTCCTTAACACGAAACGAATCACTTTACAATTGAAGGCGCACGATCCTACACTTCGTTATTTCTTTTTTGTTTGGCCCTTAGAGCAGCTAGAATTGGACAAAGGTTTTTCTTGAAAATCATATTTTCTTATGAAGCGCATTTAATATTCTCTGGGGATTCCAGATAAATTGTTTGAGAGCGACAGATTATTGCGAATTTTGAGGCGTTGGCATCTTCCGTTAAACCGCAGCAGGAAATGCCATAAGGGCCTACGATGCGCTCGCTACAAAGGCGGCAAACCAGGAATTAGCCCATGAATCATATCAGCAGAGTTTCGACAAAGACTTTAACTTGGGACTGACAGCCATACGTTGCCATGAGTCTGAGACACTAATTGTCTTTGTCTTGATTAACAGATGCTGAAATAATAGGCCACAGTTATTTTTAGACCAATAGCATTTGAATAGAACTTTCACGTAATACAGGGTGTCCGTCGGGAAGGTATACTACTTTGTTTTTAATTTTTGATTAAATGAAAAAGAATGAATCTTATATTGACAAATGTTTTACGAGGGTTGCTATATATATTTCTGGCCTAGGCAACAGTAAGTGTTGCCTGGCGCCATCTGACATTTCCATTGGAAAGTTTGGCATTTTTTAGCATAAACGTACTTAGAACGTTTTGACGTACGACCATAATGTGTGTTGTTTACAGTGACTTGAAAAAATCAATTTGGCAAAAAATGGAATTAACTCGTGAACATTTTTGTGCGATCATTTTTCACAACTTTCGACGTGGATTATCACGACAAGAGTGCATCGATGAACTTAAATCATTGCATGGCGATGAAGCACCATCCTATAGCACTGTGAAAACTGGTTTAATGAGTTCAATTGTGGCCGACGCTCGCTCAAAGACGAAGGTCGTCCAAAAACGGCTGTTGTGCCAGAGAACATTGATGCCGTGCGTCAACTGATAACGCAAGATCGTCATGTAACATGCCGTGAGATAGAGGCATCCTTGTGCATTTCTTCCACCATTTTGCATGAACACCTGGCCATAATAAAGGTTTGTTCTCGTTGGATCCCGCACAATTTGACAATCGCTCAAAAAAAGGCTCGTGACGATTGGTGAAAAGAAATTTTGAAAAAAAATACGATCGCGGTGCTTCAAAAGACGTTTATTAGATCGTCACAGGAGACGAATCATGTATCTATGCGTATGAGCCCGAAACAAAACAGCAATCGACCGTGTGCGTCTTCGAAGACGAGCCAAATCCAACGAAAGTTGTTCGTGAAAGAAGCACTTTGACGTAAATGGTAGCCTGTTTCTTCGGCAAAACTGGTCTTGTTCCGCTTGAGCAACGTAGGACGTTAAATTCTGAGTGGTACACCACAATATATTTGTCAGAAGTCTTCGAAGAAATTCGAAAAACGAACAAGAGAAGACGAATCATTGTGCGCCATTGTGAAACCAGCGTCGCCAAAACGTCGAATTGATGGGTCATCCGCTGTACAGCCATGACTTGGCACCCAATGTTCTTTTTATTCCCGCACATCAAGAAATAAATGCGTGGTCAACCATTTCCGTCCGCCTCTGTAAGCCTCACAAATGCGAGCCCTTTTGAGCACATTTCTCACACATTTCACGCGGTATTTCATTAATTTCATGACGAAAATTTCGTTTGAGTTGTTCAACCATTTCTGGTTTGTTTGCATAAACCTCGCTTTTCAGATATTCCCACAAAAAGAATTCCAAAGCAGTCAAATTAGACAACCGTGAAGGCTTATCAACATCAACATATCTTGAAATAACTTGTTGTTGAAAGAGGTCTCGCAGTAATTTTATTGTAATCCTGGCTGTATGCGATGTGGCACCGAAACATGCAGTTCTGGCGTTAAAAAGTTTTTAATCACATCACGATATCGTTACCCATTGCCAGTTACCGTTGCGCCGTTTTCATTTTCATAGAAATAAGGTCCAAAGATTCTTCCTGACCAAATTGCACACCAGACTCTCACTTTTAATGGATGCAGAGGTGACTGATGAATATTTTGAGGGTTTTTCCATTGCCCAGACCCGACTACTCCGTTTATTCACATATCCATTTAAATGAAAATGTGCCTCGTCACCCATTATGATTTTTTCATAAAAACCCGGGTTCACATGGGGGAGCTGTAACATCCTATTGGCGTATGTACGGCAGCGTAAATGGTCTTGTGGAAGAAACTTTTGTATCAACTGAATCTTAAATGGAAGCAAATGCAAATCCTTGTGCAAAATTGTCGCCAAAGTTGTTCTTTAAAGAACAAGCTCCTGAGCTCGGCGTCGAAATAAGGTTGATAGATTGTTTTAACCACTTTCTTGAGTAGCGGTAATGTTTTCAGCCGATCTTGCAGTACGTTGTGGTCCATGCTTGGGCCTATCAGATACAGACCCTCTTTCTTCTAAATCATTCACTACACTATAAATAGTGCGCTTTGTTGTTACGTTGTTTCTCCCAAAAAATTCACGTAACTTCCTCATCGTCACAGTAATCGATGATTGATTTTGATAAAATGTTTTATCGATTAATACACGTTGGTTTATCGAATAGTTTTCCATAATAAATTTGCCACGTCTCTACTTCACGACTGCCAAATATGAACTGTCAAGACAAATGTTTACCAAACTGGCGGCAAAACAAAGTAGTATACCTTCCCGGTGGACACCCTGTATCTTGTCAATTGACAAATCCGTTGAGGACGATGTAAGACAATTTTGCTTCTCTGTTTAAAGCTGAAGCTCTGAACGGCGAACTCAGGGCTCAGCTGCTTTTGAAGATTTGCCACAGTTTCTTATAGCGGGTTTAGTGGAAAGTCTTTGCATCTTCCTTCCAGTGTCATTACAATTGGCTTTGTAGACGGTCATTTTTTTAAATTTTAATTAAAATAACTAAACACAGAGATAAAATAAGTCGGAAATCGGTTGAAACTACAGGGTGGAGCATGGTAATTTGCTTATTTGGAAATGAAATAAAAAAATTATGAACCTTAGAAAAATTAACTTTATATTTTAATTATATTGAACAGTAAGGGAATTTTTAAATTACATGGTTTTAAATAGTGTATCTGGCAAATGTCGATCTTCGACCTTCGCATACGTTTTCTGAAGATTTCATGAACTCTAACAAGCACGTCGACTGGTATTCTGCCAATTTCAGCCTCAATATTGTCAATTAGGTCTTCTCAGGTGTTGTGAATGTTGATATACAACTTCGACTTCAGGTTATCCCAAAGGAAAAAATCGTATGGGGCTAAGTCTGGGGAGCGTGCCGGCCAGTTCACATCATCCTTTAAAGAGATAAGCAGTCCAGGAAACATTTGCCTCAAGCAATTCATGGTAACCCTCGCTGTATGTGCAGTGGCACCATCCTGTTGGAACCATGTATCCTCAAATTGCATTGCCTCAAGAACCGGCTGAAACAAATCCTGTATCATAGTCAAGTACCGTTCGAAGTTCACAGTCAGGGCAAGACGGTGATCCTGGAAAAAGTAAGGGCCAATGATGCCTATTCGTGATATGGGGCACCACACAGTGGCGCGGCCCAAATGCAGAGTTCTCTGGGGTTTGTTTTACTCCAGTACCGCATATTTTGTTTGTTTACACATCCACTGAGGTGAAAATTTGCCTCATCAGAAAAGAACACAATTGCGTCACGGGGTATATAAGTAGTTGCAAGAATGTCTTCTGACAACTGTTGGACCAGGCACATTTTATAAGGATGAAAATTCAGTTCATCATGAAGAATCCGGTGGAGAGAACGTCTGGAAATGCCAAGAGCAAGTGATTGCTTCCGAGCAGAGCGTTTCGGAGATTGCAGTACTGCTGCTCTAACTCTCTCGATGTTTTCGTACACATGACACATTCCCTGCTGCTCTCAATGAAGTTACCCAATTTACCACTGATTGCCGTACAGGAACACGTCCGCGTAGGGGAACAGCGAATTGTTAACAAAAAGCACGCTGCGCTGCAATGATCGAGTGCGCATTTGAAAAATACGCTTCAACACAAAATGACCTCTCCTCACGTGTCCAATGCACGATAGCTATTGAAAGGCAGACGAATACAAATCTCCCGTCAGCCACTATAAGCCACGCAAACTCTTCGACCAACAGCCTGCTTTGCCAAAAAGCAAATTACAGCGCTCCACCCTGCACAAAAACTCCGTTGCATCACGAAATTTTTATAATCGTAATGAATATTCGGTTCGTGATGCAAGTTAGAATAAATTAAATTGCACAGAATTGGACCAAAACTAACGTGATTGAAACAAAAATATTTTTTTTAATTTGTACACTAGATCTTAAGCAAAATAGAATAAAATTATATGCATATTTTACCGGGGATCACAAGCGAACCTTATCAGCGCATATTGTTTGCTTAGCTAGACCAACCTTACAAGGTTAACGTCGTGTGTTCATACTAAACTGAGTATATACCTTTTGGATCGGACATATATTTACTGTGAAGGGAAATTCTGGTATTTTTCGGTTATTTCGAAAAATCATTAGCCTGTTCTTGCATAGCCGGTAAAACCGATCTAACCGATATTTGTTCGAAGGTTGCTATTTATATTTCGGGTCCTGACAATACTAGTGTTCCCAGATGCAAACTAGAACTTCTATTGAAAACTTTAACATTTTCTAGCTCAACTTCACTCAGAAAGTTTAGTCATTTGAGGGCGAATTGTTTCTTTTACAGTGTGTTGAAAAATTCATCTCAGTCAAAAAATGGAATTATTCCGTGAACATTTTCGTGCTATGATTTTTACGATTTTCGGCGTGGGTTATCGAGACAAGAGTGTTTAAATAAACTTGTTTCGACTTTTGGCGATGAAGCACATTTAAAAACCACAGTTAACCGCTGGTACCAAGAGTTAAGTCTCGGACGCCGTTCGCTCTAGGATAAACTTCGTGAAGGACGTCCAACTTCGGTCACTTTGCCAGAAACCATCGATGCTATGCGTGAATGGATTTAGCAAGACCGACATGTGACATACCGTGAGATTGAGGCATCTTTGGGCATTAGTATGACAAGCATCAATAAGATAATGTATGTTCATTGGGCCGTGAAAAAAATTGTATCTCGTTGGATCCTATATAATTTGACGAATGCTCAATAAAAGGCTCGTATGGATTTGTGCAAAGAGATGTTGAAAAAGTATAACTGCGGTAGCTCAAAGGCAGTGTATAACATTGTCACAGGTGACGAATCATAGATCTATGCATATGAAACCGAAACAAAACAGCAATCGACCGTATGTGTCTTTCAAGACGAGCCAAATCCTACAAAAGTTGTTCCTGAAAGAATTACATCGAATCAAGTGATTGCGTTTTTTGCGGTATAATCGACCATGTTGCCACAGTGCCTTTAGTGGAACGTAGGACGGCCAATTCAGAGTGGTATACAACCATCTGTTTGCCAACAGTGTTCGAAGAAATGAGGAAAGATAATAAGAGAAGAAGGATCATTTACTCGTAGCATCACGACAATGCGAGCTCTCACACATCAGCTGAAACGATGAGCTAGTATTTGACCACTCTAGGTGTCGAATTGATGGGCCATCCACCCTGATTTAGCAACCAATTCCTTCCTCTTATTCCCTAGCATCAAGAAAAAAATGCGTGGTCAACGTTTTTCAGCAGCTGTTGAAGCGTTCGAAAAAAATGTTTTGGAGGTGTCTAAAGCGGAGCGAAAAAAGTGCTTTAAAAATTGGTTTGTGCGGAAGCAAAAGTGTATTGGTCTTAAAGGAGAATATTTTGAAAAACAATAAAACCATTTTCAATGATAAATTATTGTGCTTTTATTATAGCAACCCTCGTAAACATGGTATGTAAACCTTGCAACAATCTGAAAATGAGGCTGCAAAAAAATGAGCGAGATCGCGTTTAATATGTGTCGTAACGTAAATTGGGGACGAACAAATTTATGGGGATTATGCACAACAGCTTCCTTGCCACACTATATTTTTTTATAAACCAAATGATTGAGGTTATATGAACTATTAAGTTTTCATCAGTACAACCGAATGTTGATTGGTGCACTTCAATTCAAAAATCAAAACAACTTATATGTGACGCGCAAAATAGAAAGGGACCTAAGGGTAAAAACCAGTTTTGATCAGGAGAGCCATTTTAAAGATTTAAATACGTGTATTTTTAGGTGTAGAATCGTCGACTTCACTTTCATAAAACGCGCATATCTCTGGGAGGGAACACTTTTGGAGCATGGAATCGGCCTCATTCGATGCTCAGATGTTGTCCACATCAAAAAAAAAGAAAAAAAATGAAAATTGATTTTTTTTTACCCTAAGGTCCCTTTCTCTATACGCTTTCACATATACTGAGGTACTTCATCAAAATGGTATTTCGTCAAAATCTCAAAAATTTTTATTTTCAATAGATCCAATTTTCTTTGTAAACTCTTGATAGTCTTGATGTTTAAGTAAATATATATTTTTTATGACTTGAACAGTTTTTATTCTGGTTCGAGACCTTTATGTTGTTTCTTTTTCAGAATCAACGTAAAGAATTGGTGAAATGTATCGGCTTGATTGTCTGGCAGACTGTACAGCTGTTTCAAAACCCGCCAAGATTTTTCTTAAGCAGTCTTTGGCAACGATAACTTCGGCAACAACTCAAATGACTTATACGGGAGACTCATTTGAATTACTGAGAATTACCCTTTGCGTATAGTCTTCGAACTGTGCGTAGAGCAATCTTCAATATCATTTCCACCAATTCCGTTTCAACAAAGCCAATACATTTTAACAATTTTTTACGTGGATTCTGAAAAGAAACAACAAAAAGGTGTAGAACCAGAATAAAAACTGTTCAAGTTATAAAAATGATTAAAGACCGAATAAATAACGCGTGATCCATTTCGAGGTTCCCTACTCTTTTAACGAAAATAACCGCAGAAAATTCAAATGATAAGGGAATGTTAATTATCATTTAAAAGAACATTCTTAGGCATTTATTTTTTGAAGATTATATCTATCAAATGTTGGCCGCGGCTACGTCGCAGATGGTCCAACCGTCGAGTCCAATGTTCGATGACTCGTTCGAACATTTCGACTGGTAACTGCCGAATGACATGTGTGATGTTTTGCTCCAAGGCCTGAATCGAAGCGACTTTGTCCGCATAAACTTTAGACTTTGCATATTTCCACAGGAAAAAGTCTAACGGTGTGATATCACACGATCTTGGTGGCCAATCGACCGGTCCAAAACGTGAAATTATCTTCTCACCGAAGTGTTCTCTCAATAAATCCATTGATTGATGTGATGTGTGATGGCGCCGTCTTGTTGAAACCAAATGTCGCCGAGATCACGAGCTTCAATTTCAGGCATCAAATAGTCGGTTATCATGGCACGATAACGGTCGCCATTGACGGTTACGTTCTCACCGGCATCATTTTTTGGGAAATATGGACCGATGATTCCACCGGCGCACAAACCACACCCAACCGTTGTTTTTTCTGGATGGAGTGGCAGCTCTTGAACCTCTTCTGGTTGCTCTTCGTCCCAAATGCGGCAATTTTGCTTGTTTACATACCCATTAAGCCAGAAATGGGCCTCATCGCTGAACAAATTTTGGCTCGAAAACTTCGGATCTTCTTGGAACTTTTCAAGAGCCCATAAAGCGAAGCGCTTGGAAACGTCGGGCAGTTTCAGTTCATGCACAAGCTGTATTTTGTACGATTTCAATTTAAGATCTCGACGTAAAATGCGCCACGTTGCTGCAAACGGCGCCGAATCGACTCTCCACGGTCTTGGTGTACACTCTCAGCTACGGCCGCTACATTTTCTTCTCCGCGTGCTGGACGTGGTCTATTCGGTCGAATATTATCCAATAATGAATGCTGAGTCTTAAGATGGGTAATGGTGTTGCGAATAGTACGCTCAGTAGGCCGATTATGTTGACCATAAGTTGAACGAAGTGCATGAAACACATTCCTCACAGAACGTGAATTTTCGTAATAAAGTTGAACGATTTGTAAACGTTGTTCAGGCGTTAGTCTTTTCATGATGAAATGCCAAACAATACTAAACAAAAATAACATGACAGCATGACAAGACTCAAACGTGATCTGTCAAAAAGAGGCTATTGAAAAAAGTATCTCTACTTGGAACACCCATTATAAACAAAAAAGAAAACAGAAAACTATTTTTTTTTAATTGGATAACGAATGGAAATTATCGTCATAGCGGGGGTGTAATTAAGCCTGTTCTTTAGCTTGTAAAATAAAGTACGACTATTGAATTGTAACTTCTATTTTTTTCAGTGGCATGTGTTCCCTTTTCACTGAAAACCAGTTAAACCAGTTTCTTAAGAATATTAAAAATGCAGATCAGAAATTGCCGGTTTTTGAAACAGGTTGATAAATTCTGTATATAAGATCTTTAGTCTGTTGTTCGAGATGTTGTGAAAAGAGTGGCGGAAATGGTACCGATAAATGCCTGAAATTTCCTTAAACATTTTTTTTTATTTCCTGAAATTTTCTCCTTTGGTCGGAGTCGTGCTAGGTATTTTGACCCCTGCTTCAACTCTTGTAAAAATTTCCAAAAGTAAGACTCCAATTCCATAGCCCTGATGAATACGAAATAAATGTCTAATGCAAACGTAGCCTAACGAAACTTCCTGAAAATCACAGTACGGCCATTTATTTTTCTACTATGACTAATATTAGGAAATTATTTTTAATTAAACGAATATTAATTAAAACAAGACTTTTGACCATGGATGTTGCCTGCGAAATAAAGAATTCCGATAAAAAAATATAATTATGTTTACTATTAATCAACAAAACATTGGAAATATTGGGAAAATTGTTTTTGTCATCCGCACTGATTAGAAGGCGGCTCTCTGCAATTCGCCACCAATGATAAACAATTTCAAGAAATTTTAATTAAAAATATTATCACACAAAATGTGCGCCACTGAGGCACATGAGCGGACTGACCAACGCAAATGTAAAAGACAAACTATAAAAGCTCGGCAAACCAAATTTGACTCTACACAAGTTTCTAAACCGTTCTATTTGGATTATCCTTATCAAAAATATCAAACATGAAATGTAAGTAAATACGCCCTATTTAAATTCCGAGTGGAAAGCAGAGTCCTATCAGCCTGAAAAGAGTTTGGTATGGGACAGTGGTATTTTGCTATAATAAATTTAGCTACACCTCATTTACGAATCCAAAAGAAAGTACAATTATTTATTTCAATATTCGGTGGACGACGAGGGAATTGAACATTTAAGGAGCATAGTAATTGCAAGTAGAGCGAAGGTTGTGTCCTAGCGCGTGCTTGGACACTTGGATTGAAAAAGCTGCTGGTGGTGCAGACCTCGTTGAAATTGTGTCATAAGCTGGTGACTGCACAATTCTGGCGTCAGGACCTAAAGCGGAGGACATATGCGAGAAAAATCAAGTGTTATCTCACTGACCTAGCACACTTCTTTACTGCGAAGAATATGAAAATCTTCAGCCACAGAGGTGCGGTTGTCACTTAATGTGAAAGCCGATGACGACAACATCCCGACTACCAACTACCCCATAATTGAGATCACATTGAAGAGCCTTTTTCGATCCTATGCACATGCTTAATATATCAAAGTCCTCAACTCACTAGCCGACAGTACGTGAGGAGCCAACATAGAACACTTGTTGACCTCTTACAAACCGATAGGTCAGTCTTTAGCGAACTATGCTGCGCCGGTGTGTTCAGCGAATGTGAGTACGACGCAGTGGAAAAAAATTCAGACTTACCAGAACGCCGCCCTGAGAACATCTCCTTATATCTTCTGAGGACCATCAATATGAGGAGACGAAGGTCTTTACCGGGTGCAAACACAACTTCTTGTTGTCTTAACAGTATCTGCTTGGTTGTCTGGCCAGCAGTCTTCTCAATCACCCCCTTATGGACATAAAGCCTCCGCCCAGGCAGATCAGGTACGAGCTTCATGATCTACAGATTGAGGTCAAGCGGTACAAGAGAGAACCTTTGGATCATCGCACTCGCTTGTCCAGAAGATCTCATCCAGATCGGAGTTTCTACCTGCATTCGCTTGTCCAGAAGTTCTTATCCATTCGCTGTGGATTAGTCCACTGATCTTAAAACTCATTTCAGAGAGAATTAAAGACTTGCTAAAATGTTAATTCTTGCCACAACCAATATTTGAACAGCTTCAAGTCAAATGTCCATAAACTCTAATTCCTCTACTCTACCTTACCAATCTTCCCGTAACCGACACGATGCAGTGCAAACACATTTTTTATTTCGACGTTCCGCTATCGACATCATTTTGATATAGAAGCTTCCACGAAAACTCTTTTTGCCATTAATGATCGTTTCTTGGTTTTGACTAGTCTAAACACTTTTTGTTTTATTTATTAAACATTTGCTTTTCCAATCAAATAATTTTGAATTCTATTTATATTTCAGTTTTGTACTTCATACTCAGCATATTCTTGCTTAGCGTGGTCGTAAACGCTGTACCGTATTTGCCTACAGCTCCTCCAACACCACCAACACAGTCCGGTGGAACTGGAAACAATGGAGGAGATACTGGCTACACTGGACCGCCCACCGATCCCCCAACACCGCCTACACCCACAGTCCACACTGTTGCACCAATTTATCCTACAACAGCATCGTCGAAGATGTTGCGACGCAACTAGGCCCAGTAACAAGATTTCTAAATGTACTATTCCAGATGTGTTTAATAAATATATAACGATCTGTTAGAAAAAGAAGCAGCAATCTAAGTGATCTGTTTAATTGTTTTATTACATTTCAGGTATCGAGTATAGATATTTTAAATAAATTTAAAATATCAAATTTGAATCGGATATAAAAAATTATTGATATATTTTTTTTCTTCCAAATTTTTGATTTTATTGGAAAAGTTGAACTTTGTCATTAAATAATGGAGCACAGTAACATTCATATGACTACCACAACTGGCTCGGCAGATTGTTTGGCAGGAGATGATGAGTTGTACCTAAAATTAGTGTTTTCAGATAAAGCTCCTGGCTATGTCAGTAAGCTAAATTTCCGCGTATGGGGTTCAGAGAACCCACAAGTGACTATTAAGTAGCCAAAGCAACCACAAAAAGTCACTGTTTGTTGTGGATTTTGGGCTGGCGGCACGCCTCGAAGCTGGAAGGGAGGCATTAAGAAAGAAGATATGATGAAGCGTTGAAATATGAATTTGAAGTTGCCCTTGAAGAGATTCGACCCTAAACAATCGAAAATGAACTGAAAAATTGGATTGATCGGAGAGACACTGCCTGTTATGGTAGTCAACCTTTCCAATAAACCCAGAAATTTTTAAAAGTTTTCAGTACTTTTTTTACAGCCGATTCAAATTTTAAAAGCCGACTCCGAATGGCTAATACATTTTATAAACAAGTTTTTATATGGCTAAGAGTTAAATCTCTTTCACGTAAAGTCGCCGGAATTTACGAGGCGGAAACTTACCGCTAAAAAATTGTTAGATGATCATTCCCGGTGTTGAAACAGTGTTTATTGATATGATGGTACTACACACTACCATTATACCGCGGCGGCCCACAAAAAATGTATACGACAAGAGATTTTTAATTGCGGTCTTCGATCGGAGTCTTTAACGTTCTAGAAACTACCAACAGAGATTCTTAAAAAAGTAGAAACACTGAAACCCTTAAGAATTCCTAAAAGTCTAGACCAATTGGACAAAATAAAGGGTGTTTTTTTTCGAACGTGTGGTTTTCAAGAAATAATAAAACGCATCTAATTTAATGTTATGGCCAAGAATTTTGCTTTATTGTAAAGATAAGTATTTGCCATTATGTTTTAAAATGATATAAGGCAAGTGGCCGAATAAATTCTAGCCGTGAGGCCCAATTTGTGCAGCATTTGGGGCCGTATGTCAGCAATAACGCGCCGAATATTCTCATCGAAGGCGTCAATCATGTCGGGCTTATCTGCGTAGACAAGCGACTTCAAATTACCTAACAAAAAATAGTCCAGCGGTGTTAAATCGTACGATCTTGGAGGCCATGCCACAGGCCTTCGACGCGAGATAATGCGGTTACGAAAAGATTACTTCAATATATTGATTATTTCGTTGGATGTATGTTGTTCTTGTTGTTGTAGCGGCAACTGTGTGCCGGGGTGACAGCCCTTGGCCGAAGATTTGCTGCTTCGGGTCATTCCGGTCCATAGAACCGGCTGTCGTTGGATGTATGGCATGTAGCGCCGTTTTGTTGGAACCAAAGGTCGTCCACATTAACATCCTCTAATTCCGGCATGAAAAAGTCATTCATCATTAAGCCTTTCCCCATTGACTGTAACATTATGGCCGGTTTCATTTTTGAGGATGTAACGGCGTCTCAACAAAGGCTGCTGGATTTCCATTACTCCAAATGCCAGAATTTTGGTTATTAACGTACCCATTCAACCAAAAGTGAGCTTCATCGCTGAACAACATTTTCTTGTACAAATCAGGATCAGTGGCAATCTTGTTTTGGGCCCATTTACCACGATTTGCAAACGTTGTTCCGGAGTAAGTCTTTTCCGTATGAAAAGGCAAACCGAACCAGTTCTGTGACAGGTTCTGGTTTCATCCATTCTCGATTCGCCAATTCAGGGTAATTGACTCTACATTTCCGATATTTGTTGAATAAAAAGATTGGAATATTATTTTATTTAATATATATGTTAATATTAAGTCTGTTCGTTTACTTTCCCAGTACAAATTTGCAAGTTTCTACTTTTTAGAGCGTAGGCCAATTTTACTCTCTTTATTAAAATTTGCAAGAAAAGTAAACGAACAGCTTCCAGTAAAAATTTGCAATAAAACAGCTGATTTTGTTTACTGTTTGCATTGCATTGCATTTCATTTTATTTTGAATTTTAAAGTGTTACGATTTGTAATAAAAAACGAGCAAAAGAAAAATTTTTTTCTTTCAAATTTCAGTGATTAACATATGTGACGCGCAAAATAGAAAGGGACCTAAGGGTAAAAATCCAGTTTTGTTCAGGAGAGCCATTTTAAAGATTTAAATATGTGTATCTTTGGTGTACCATCACTTTCACAAAACGCACATATCTCTGGGAGGGAACAATTTTGGGGCATGGGATCGGTCTCATTCGATGCTCAGATGTTGTCCCCTTCAAAAAAAAAAAGTAAAAATTGATTTTTTTACCCTTAGGTCCCTTTCTCCATGCGCTGTCACATATACTTAATATTAAATAAATAAAAATAATATTCCAATTTTTACTTACATGTTCTGTTGTAATTTTATTTTTACTTTTATTTGTTTACATAAAACAGCTGATTTCAAACATCTGTTCTATCTTGCAAATTTTGGTTGGCTAAAATTTCTCCAGCCAAAATTTGCAAACTCCCAAACATCGAACTGTCAAAATGTTCTCTCTCTGGCTCTCATTTACTGGACTTTTTCTGTAAACGAACACGAACCAGTAAAAATTTGCACAAATTTGCAGTAGAACACGCTTATATTCTGTTTTAATGTCCTGTCCGTCTATTAGGGGATTTGCTTTGATATACAGGTGAAAGAAACACGTCATATGAACTGGATGCCTCCAAAGAGACCTAGGGGTCAGCTGAGTGGCCTTGGCCGGACAGTTGAAGGGGTGCAGCATGTCATGTGGTCCCTAAAAACAGGCGGGACAATATCTTAGCAGAACCAGGTAGAAGAAAAAAACGCAATTTTAGCTAAAGAATCACCTTTGACTGTACTTCCGAAAACTTAGATCTTACCCGTATCCATAGGTGTGTTAGTGATAAGATTTTTGGTTTTTTCAATCTAAATAAAGTAAATAAAAGAATAGATGAGGAATGATTCCTCACCGCAGAATAATTCCCAGAAGTTTATATTTAGTTAAACCATTTTAAATTATTTGTGATTTTGAATTTGTGCATTGAATTAATTGTGATGACTAAGCGAATCCGTTTATTTTTGACCCGCTGTAGCAACATATTACATTTCCTTACCTTAAAATTACATCACGCCCCTAGCACTACATTTACACCATATATGGGCACTGCTGCTGTAAATTCATCAGCGTGAATGTTGTTTACTCCTGCCTGATAGTTTCGATTATCAAAAGGATCACTGAACCTTTCTCTCTAGATCATGAAGATCATACCTGATCTGCCTGGGCAGAGGCATCCTGTCTTTGAGATGGGGGTTGGAATGACTACTGCGAAGATATCTAAGCAGATACTGCTTAGACAAAATGAAATTGTTTCGGTAAGGACCTTCGTCTCATGTAGATGGTTCTCGGAAGACATGAGTAGATATCCTGTTGATGTTCTCAGGGACGCTTTCTGGCAATTCTGAATTTTTTCCACTGCGTCGTACTCACATTCGCCGACCACACCGGTTCTAAGTAGTTCGCTGCAGACCGAACCATCGCTTTGAGAGAGGTCAACAAGGTTTCTGTGTCGGCTCCCCACGTACGGCCCGCTAGTGACTTTAGGACCTTGTTCCTACTTTTAAGCCTTTTGTAGATAGCTGTAGCACGTGTAGAGGATGTAAAAAGGCACTTCAATGTGACCTCAACTCTGCGGTCCATGCAGTAAACAGTGTGGCTGATGATTTGGAGGCGGATATTTTTTTTGAGGCGTGCTAAGTCAGTGAGATAACACTTGATTTTTCTCGCATATGTCATCTTGACGCCAGAATTGTACAAACATCAGCGTATGACACAATTTCAACGCTGTCTGGTGGTGCAGCCGGAGATAACAACCCACCGTGCGGAACTCCTGTTTAACTCTACACACCTAGTTAAAGTAGCATGATTGGCCGCGTCGAAGACCCACGACTGCCGGTTCTTGTACCGGATTGACCCGAAACAAACAATCTTTGACCCGGTGCAGACACCTCAACAATATGTGTTTTTGTTTGGCTGTCCGTGTAGGGTCATCTGCTGGTATGCGTAGAGTGTGACCTAGCCAATTCCAATTGCGTCATAAAAATTCTGTTCCTAGTGGAGATTTATTTGTGGCTGTCCATGGGTCGACATTGGCTATTTAGGCATCAATTGGCAAACACTTGCAGTGCGTTTGCATCGTGGGTAGCTAAATTCCATGTTTTGCAATAGGGTTGACTAATCGCTGGGATATATGAAATGCTTTCCATTCTGGATTCAGAAGGCCAAAGGATCGCTGGGCACAATTGATGAGGTTTGCAGTACCTGCATTCGATCCTTCCCTATTGTCGATAATGCCTTCGAGATGGCAGAAGCAGCCAACGGCTTCAAGCACGGCACTGTTCATTTGCTAAGTTTGACTGTTGTCGGTATTTACGCGCATTGACTTATATTTTCCCAAGATTATTTTTAATACTGCTCTCTTTTTTGTGTAGCTGAACGTGTGCGACAGGAGGCCATTTTAGTCGGCATATTTAAGATCTGCTGACCGAGTTTATAGGCCCCATTGAATTCCGCTCTTGTTTTCTGTAGCGTTGTTCATCACAACATCAAGAACGAAGTTAAACAGTAGGAGTGACAAATTTATCCTGCTTAACCCCAGTTTGTTCTTCTATATTATCGCAGAGTTTGTTCTCATGAAGTATTCTAAGCGTAGGATTATTGTATATATTTCTGTTAAGCGAGATTTATTTTTTGTAAAGGTGCCTTCGCATTGAGGTGCTTTCTGGATTTGGCCATGAGCGAGCTTGTCCTTCCAAAGTCTATAAATATTTTCTGTAGAGGAATTCTCTACTCCGCTGATTGATCAACATTAACCCTCAGGGTTGGTCCATACTGAATTTTCTTGGCCGGAAGCCTGCCTGTTTTGGACAGAGTTCTGGCTTCAAGGCAGGCGTGAGTCGGCTTGCGGTGATGCAAGCTACTACAGGGAGGGCCATTTAAATTTGAATCGGCCGTAAAGAAAAAGTACTGATAATTTTATTAAATTTCTGGTTTCATGGGAAAGGTTGAACTTTGTCATTTAATAATGCCACACAATGTCATTCATATGACTACCACAACTGGCTCGGCAGTACCTCATGCTATTAACCCAAAGTTCGAGTGCATTTTCAATTGTTTAAGGTCAAATCTCTTCAATGGTAACTTCGATTTCATGTCTCAATGCTTCAATTGTCTCTGAATGGTTTGCGAAACATTTATCCTTAATGGCTCGCCACATAAAACAACCAAAGGTCCCAAATCACAGCTCCGAGGCGGCCAATTGACATCATAATTTCGGCTGATTGTTCGATTTACAGAAAAAATGTGTTAAATATTGATGGTTGCGTTGCCTATGTGACATGTGTTGTTAAAACCACATGTCATTCATTCTCTTGAATTTTTAGAAAAAAATTCGTTGAGCATTATGCGGGAACGATAACCGTGGCGGTTACGGCGGCTCCTTGCTCATATTCGAAGAAAAATGGCACAATGATGCCGCCAGCCTAAAATCCACACCCAACAGTGACACGTCGTGGGTGCATTGGCTTCTTAATAGTCACTTGTGGGTTCTCTGAAATCCATATGAGGCAATTTTGCTTATTGCCATAGCCACCGAGATGAAAATGAGCTTCATCTGAAAACTTGATTTTTCGGTAAAATTCTTCATCTCCTGCCAAACAATCTTCAGCCCATTGGGCGAAGCGAAAACGCATAGGATGGCCATGAGGCTTCTGTTCTTGGACCAATTGAACTTTGTTAACCTTCATACCGAAATCTATTTAAAATTCTTCTCAAAAAAATGCGAGAAAATTTCACTTCTTGAGAACGATGACGAGTTGATGGATGCTCAGCCACAGTAGCAATGTTTTCGATTGAACAAGAACATACTCGGTTTGGTTTTTCCAAAAACGATCAACTTTCATAAACTCGCTTCACAAATTGACGCACAAACTGAACTTAAGGCCGATCTCTGCTCGATAATTTTCCACGTAAATTTCTTACAGTTTGCGTTTGAAAGTCAGTTTTTAATATTACCCAATTTTGTTCGAGCGTATAGCGTCCCATTTTGCAAATGCTAAACAAAAAACCTAAAAATAAAAATGAGTGTTAGTCTATCTTTCATAGTCAAAGTAGTCGGTAGTACAAATTTAAAATTTTAATTGACCCATCCGTTAAAATATTTACCATACTTAAAAGTGTGATTTCCCTCCAGTTGGTGCAATCCGACAAGATTGTTTTGGTATTTCAACAATAAGCTCATCATGCAGACATTACGTTCTTCAAAATTTATGTGTTGGTGAAATCTTCAGTACGTTTCTTTAAAAATGAGGTCTAACACAGCATGACAGTCGATTGTGGACTAATTGTTGTTTGAAGTTCAAAGCCGTGATGTCCGCGCCATTTACTTTAGGCAAGTCGGCGCTTTGGCTCACACCGCGCGCCATACAATAGCTTAATTGAATAAAGACTACGGTGAACACCTAACAATGCCATTCGTACCTGTTAACTTGTCCCAATTATCGCGTCATATCATATCTGTGGATATTTTTCTTTGGGTTATGGGTAGTCGAAAGTTTCCGTCTAAAAGCCGCAATTTAAGACTTAGGAAGCCACATTACTAGCGCCAACAGACCACTCTCGGTTTGGTCGTGTCCAAGATTTGAATAAATTTATCTTATAAAAAGCAAATATCGGATAATTCTCTCTCAGCTTATACTAATGATTAGTGTTTTAATTAAAATTAAAAAAAAGTTATAAAAATTAGTGTTCAATTTTAAATTAAAAAAAGTTATAAAAATTAGTGTTCAATTTAAAATTAAAAAAAAGTTATAAATGAACCACCCTTTAACAGAAACCCAAAATGAGCACAATTTTTAATTTCGTTACCATTTTTTCTGACCCATTTGTAACCATTTAAACGATTTCGGGAAATGGATTCTGTAACGAATACCCTTACAACACCGATGATTTTAAATTTAATCAAATAAAGTATTATAGAAAACGGAAATCACAAATCCAGAAATAAAATAGTAAAAGATAAAACTTTTTTATTTTCTTAAAAAGGGTTTACTGATTTTCTTAAAAAACTTCTGAATATGCTCGATCACTTTCCATACAAATAAGTTATTGTTATTTATTTTGAATTCTTTTATTTTGCTCATCGGCTGATGAATTTATTGTCTTTTTTTTATTGAATTTAGAGTGTGCAATACACATAATTAAGATTAAATATTAGGTTTTGTTTTTAATTTTTATATCAAACACAAATAGCATAAACTACACATGTTCACACAGAGCATTGTTACAACATTAATACTAAAGCTATAGTTTATAAATTAAAACTTTTAAAATTTACTATACAAACAAGAAGTACATAGGATTACATATGTATATAAACAACTAAAATTAACAAAAGAAAAGCCTAAACGTCAAAAAGTACATTACCCGAATGTTATCCACATTCCAGAAATTAAAAGTAATACCGTAAACAGTTCTAAATAATTTTAAATATGTTGGTTTTCATAAAAACTTTTGATTAACAATCGTCAGTATTGACCACAAAATTTTGAATTTCGGGTTCTTTAACATATAAAAACATACTAGGAGACCTTCAAAACTGTGGCCATCAAGTTAAACAAAGTATTATTACTACTCGTACAAATAAACGCATTGAGGTAAATAAAAGAAGCATTTAAAAATGCTTTTAAATCATCATCAGTACAAGTTTTAAGAAACTACGTATTTAAGTTGCTATTTCGATCATTTCAGCTTAATGTTGCGTCTGAAAGAACGTCTTCCTTGTTCAGCCAATTGCTCCGCATTGAAATCCTCATCGCGACCGTACTGGAAAATAAAGAATATGTGATGTGATCATTTTAATCGATAAACACCGGCTGTAAAAGACTTATGTAGGCCAGGCCGACTTAATGGCATTTTACAACATACGAGGGTAGCTATTTATATTTCGGGTCCGGCAATAAAAATACAATAGTTTATCATTGGAAATGGTTTTAAAAATAGTATCCTTTAAGATCAATACACTTTTGCATGCGCACAAACCAATTTTCGAAGCACTTTTTCACTCCGATTGAAACACCTCCAAAACATTAATTTTGAAAGCTTCAACAGCTGCTTCGGGCGATGAAAAACGTTGACCACGCATATTTTTCTTAATGCTAGGGAATAAGAAGAAGTCATTGGGTGCCAAATCAAGGCTGTACGGTGGATGGCCCATCAATTCGACATCCTGAGTGTTCAAATAGCTTATCGTTACAGCTGATGTATGAGAGCTTGCATTGTCGTGATGCAAAATGATCCGTCTTCTCTTATTATCTTTCCTCATTTCTTCGAACACTGTTGGCAAACAGATGGTTGTATACCACTCAGAATTGACCGTCTTGAGAGACCCATTCGGCCGATTGCTGTTTTGTTTTGGATTCATATGCATAGATGATGCGTCACCTGTGACAATATTATACACTGGCTTTGAGCTACCGCAGTTATACTTTTTCAACATTTATTTGCAACAATCTATACGAGTCTTTTTTAAGCATTCGTCAAATTATGTGGGATCCAACGAGAACAATGTTTTTACGGCCAAATTAACATGCAATATATTATTGATGCTTGTCATACTAATGCCCAAGGATACCTCAATCTCACGGTATGTCTCACAGTTTTGCTTAATCAGTTCACGCACAGCATCGATGGTTTCTGGCAAAGTGACCGAAGTTGGACGTCCTTCACGAAATTCATGCTAGAGCGAACGGTGTCCGAGACTGAACTCTTGATACCAGCGATTAACAGTGTTTTTTAAACACTTTTGTCTCGATAACCCACGCCGAAAATCGTAACAAATCATGGCACGAAAATGTCCACGGGATAATTCCATTTTTTGACTGAGACGAATTTTTCAAAACACTGTATAACAAAACAATTCGCCCTCAAATGACAAAATATTCTGAGTGAAGTTCCAGTTTGCATCTGGGAACACTAGTATTGTCAGGATTCGAAATATAAATAGCAACTCTCGTAACGCAATTGATCCATAAAAGGGTGATATCTCTAATATTAAATATTATTAGTAAAGACAAAAATTTGCATAAAATCTGCTCTAAAGGAGAAAGACTTTAAAGACTCACAAAACAAAATAATATTTTCTTTTAAATTCAGTACCTTAAAAATCAAATATCGGTGTATATTCACTATGACATATTTCGTCGGTTCAAAAGAAGCATTTCATTATTATTAGAATCATATTTTTTCTGCAAAATAACGTAAACAATTTATTATTCGTAAGAATATAAAGAGTGGTCCAACTATAATGTGCGATGTTAATTGTAAGTCACACCTCAACGTCAGTTTTTTTGCCAAACTTAATTTGACATTTCTTTGTTTCAGAGTTTGACAAATTTAACCATGGAGAGGTACACAATTGAGCAGCGCGTTAAGATTGTTGAAGCCGTTTACAAAAATGGGCGTTCGAATCAAAATGCATTTCGAGATTTTATGGTCAGCATAATCGACCAAATGTGTCCACAAGCGGGAGCATGCTCTCCCAGTTGGATCTGCGGAAACATTGATTACGTTCGCGATAGTGTGGCAAAAAAGCCGCCAACCTTAACCCGTCATCTGGCAGGCGGGAAAGATTTCCGGAAAGTTAGCATCAATTCGTGCCCAGTAAGAATTGAGGCGGCTGCACCATCCAGATCTCAGCTGCGCCAGGACCATGCGCGTCTGCCGAGGTAGTACCTTCTTCTCAGGTAAAATCTCCGGGGGATGTTTCCCTAGCACTACATTAACACAATAGCTGGATACTGCTGCTGCTACTTCATCGGCGTGAATGTTGTTCAGACCTGCCAGATAGTTTCGATGATCTTAAGGTTCTCTCTTATACCGCTGGGCGGCCTGGGCGGAGGCATCCTGTTCAAGAGATGGTGGTAAGGATGACTGCTGCGAAAACACCCTAGCAGATATTGCTTAGACAACAGGAAATTGTGTCTTCGCACGGTAAGGACCTTCGTCTCCTCATGTAGATGGTCCTCAGAAGACATAAGAAGAGACCCTGTTGATGTTCTGAGGGCGGCATTCTGGCAAGTCTGAATTTCCTTTCACTGCGTCGTACTCACGTTCGCCGACCATACAGGTGCTGCGTAGTTTGCTACAGACCGACCTATCGCTTTGTAAGAGGTCAACAAGGTTTCTTTGTCGACTCCCTAAGTACTGCCAGCAAGCGACTTGAGGACCTTGTTCCTACTTTTGAGTTTATCGCAGATAGCTGTAGCATGTGCAGAGGATCTAAAAAGGCTGTCCAATGTGACCCCAAGGATTTTGGGTTAGTTGGCAGTCGGGATTTTGACGTCATCGACTTTCACATTGAGTGACAACCGCACATCTGCGGTCCATGCAGTAAATGTAGTGGTAAAGGAACATTCCCGGAGAATTCACCAGAGGAGAAGATGCTTCTCGGCAGACGCGCGTGATTCTTACTCAGCTGAGATCTGTTTGGTGCAGCCGCCTCACTTCGTATTGGGTGCGAATTGATGCTAACGTTCCGGACGTTTGTTCCGTCTGACACCAGGGACCACATGGTGTGCTGCACCTCTTCAATTATCCGTCCTATCCCACTTAGCTTCCCCCAGGTCTCTTTGGAAGCATCTAGTTCAAGTGGTGCCTTTCCTTGACCTGGATATCGAAGCAGATCCCCTAAAGACGAACAGGACTTACAAAACAAACTATATTGTTGTTAAAACATCAACAACAAAGTTTGACTCACATTACTCCCTGATATGACACAGGCCAAGCCATCTCCTAAAAATAACGCTATTTACATCAGACCGATGGTCAGTGTTGTATATATATGTGGAAGTAGTCTGATGTTGCTGTTGTAGCGGCTCATAGTGCCGTGGTGACAGTCCTTGGTCGAATAATTATTCCTTCGGATCGATCTGGTGAATAGAACCTGCTGTCGTGGGATCGGTTATCTGATGTCTTCTGTGTTATCGTTTCCAATACAGAAGACATCAGACCACCGATCCAACGACATCCGGCTATCGTTTCCATTATACCCACACAAAATTAATATGTGAGCACAAACAACGTCCCAATTGCTAGGTTGAGACTTTGTTTAGCGCGACCATCAGTACTTGCGATTGTAGACAGAAAAAATGTGTCATTTTGGCAGGATGTAGACAACATTTTTAAAGTCACCATAAATCTCGTAAGAACTTTATTTTTTCCATTTTTAATTTTGTATATGTATCTATTATGTCTTTCAGGCACAACACATGTACTTTTTTGTTGCCAACATAGTCACAAATATGGTTTTATAGTCAATATGTGACACGCAAAATAGAATGGGACCTTAGAGTAAAAACCAGTTTTGTTCAGGAGAGCCATTTTAAAGATTTTAATACGTGTATCTTTGGTGTACCATCACTTTCATAAAACGCGCATATCTCTGGGAGGGAACACTTTCCCTTTCTCTATGCGCTGTCACATATGCAGGGACTCCAAATAACTCATTCTATTTTGGCGATTACACAAAGGACTAAATAAATTATGTTCCCTATAGGTGTAACCAAAAAATACTAGAATCACCCGGATCGCAATAAACATGAGAGTATAGAAATGTTATTTAAATACTTACTTTACAAAAATTAAGCTGCAATAATTCCAAAGCCGTCATACGATCCTTAGGATCATGTTGCAGACATTGTTCAATAAAATCGTGACCTTCTTGCGACAATGTCTCTGGTGCTTCCGGTTTTTCACCCATACCAACTTTAAACATAATTTGGAAATTCGAATCAAATTGTGCCCAAGGTCGCTATAGAAAAAGAAAAATATAAGAACTCGTAATTTTACATTGTAAGAGTAAAGAAAAATCTACCTTTCCAGAAGCCATTTCAACCACAACACAGCCAACTGACCATATATCGGCGGCTCTACCATGGCCATCGCTATTCGTTTTTGTGAAAACTTCTGGAGCCATATAAGCTGTAAACAGTTTTTAAATTATAAATAAAATAACGAATGTTAACAGCAGCTTTCCTAGTTCTACTTACCCTGTGTACCAACGTAGCCTTGCAATTCACCAGGGACAGTTGTATGTGCTTGTATTTTCACCGCCGAACCGAAATCGCCCAATTTGAGACTATTACCACCAGCTACTAAGAATATATTTGCAGTCTTTATGTCCCTATGCACGATACCGTGCTTATGCAACTCTACAACGCCCGCCAGAAGTTGTGACGTAAAACGACGTGTCAGACCTTCAGGCAAGCCGCCCGTTAATTCGACTAGAGACTCTAGTGTGCCCTCTGAGCACAGTTCCATGAATATCAGCAACTCTTCGCGATGCACCTCAATGCCATAGTAACGAACCAAGTTTTCATGCTTGATACCTTCAAGAATTTTCAATTCTTCCGCAACATTTTTCAGAACTCTCGTCTCACCGGGGTGTATGGCAATTTCTTTCATGGCCATTAGCTCACCGCTATTGTTGTTAACCGCCGTATAGACTTTGCCAAATCGGCCCTGTCCAATTTTAATGCCACGATGCCAACGGAAATTAACACTTCGTGCTCGAATTTGTACCTTATCACAGGAATTCAATGCTTTGATGTGACCGATAAGATTACGTTCACGTAATCGTTCATCAAGGTCTAGATCCAAACGATTGACAGCATCGCGTATACGTATTTGTCGCAAAGCTAGGGAAGCATCTGTTGATGCACCTGCAATATTCTGATTTGGACTTGGAGGATTGGGTGGTGGTAAAGGAGCGACCGGCACAATCAAACGTAAATCACCCATTTTATTGGAAATGTCTACAGTTGAATCTGTGGAATCTAGGGATTCGGTACGGCTCAAGAGCTCTTCTTTGTGACTAAATTGTGGATGCAAGAATTTATTGTACTGTGGTGACTGTTGAGGTGTCGTATTATTCACAACTATACCAGCTGACATGGGTGATCTTGTGGGGGTACGTGATCTACTGGTGGCAGGAGATGATGTTTTGCGTGTTCTTGGCGAAGCCTTTTTCCTAGCTACCTTTTCTGGCTCCGATGTGATACCGATGACATGTGATATACAACGGTCCATTTTCTTTTTCAGTCCATCAAATTGTGTTTCATCCAGATGTCTAGTGATCTGAGGATCACATGCCAGTATTAGAAATTCTAGGCCCTGCGACGCCCATCGAGGGCGCATTCCACGACCACGTTCACAACGCTCGGTTACAAATTGCATCCACATCTTGGCAAATGTTATGATGCCCAAGGCAAGATCAACTTCGCAATCTTCATGTTTATTGGCCATTATGCGATGCTCGAAGAGGCGTATGACATCCTTGTGATACTCAAATCCGAATTTATAGCCTTGGTGCAAGATCTCACGGGTTCGTGATAAGACAGCTTGGCGATCTTGTTCCTGCAAAAGAGAGTTAAAGAAATTAGTTTACGGACAAGTCGAAATTGATAAAACATACGTCTAAATCCATCACATACACTGGCGAACATCTTTCCTGCACTCGCTCGATAATTTTCGTCAGTCTGTTTCGTACGTCTAAGACATCGCGTTGCAAAAGCTTAAAGGACTCCTTCACTTCTTCACACACAATATCACAGTGTACATCACCTTCGACGTCATGTTCGTAGTGTTCCCGATGAAAATCGGCCGATTCGACATCACGGCAAAATGTTTTGGCAAAAAATAACACTTTGACCGAACACTCACGTTCAACGGTGAATAGCGCCTGTGTCTCCCGACATATGGTCAGTACTTGCCATTTCAATTCCGATTCGAGATTCTGTGCTGTGCCCTCAATTTGTATGTCCAATTCTTCGGAGCGATTTACTAAACGCTCAGATATACCGTTGAGAAGATTGCGAATGATAGTACAGAACTTTTTGGCTGCCAATGTATGCATGCCCGATATCATGGGCGATATTAGTTTGGTGAACATCCATTCCTTTTCTAAGACGGATTTCTGATTATTCTCGGGACATGCAATCAATACCAGTTGGTCGATGTATTCCAAGTACAATTCAAATACTTTGCGTACAGTGGCATCATATTGATTTAAAATACTCATATAACGTTCCAACTCCTTTTCATTTTCCACTAGCGCAGTTGTTATGTGGCGTTGGTAACGTTCTCGGTGCGTCAGCGCAAGGGTAAGACCTTCCCTTAGCTCCTTCATGAGCTGTTCCAAACTTAACGGATTCGGTTTTGGTGGTCTAGTTTCTAAACGCATGCGTAAGAATTCATGCATGAACTGCAAAGGAACGCCACTTAGAAATACAAACGTTGGAATGTACGTGGGCAAATTAATGGACTTGTACTCCTCGCTCCAGTAGCCATAAAGACGTAGTTCCTCGATTTGTTCACGACTAATATCGGGTTCCAGACGAGGAAAATCTTCCTCGATTTTTTCAGTCTCAAAATCATAATCTTCACTGCCGGGTTTCTCTAACGAAATCTGAGCCTTACACATCACAACATTATGCAGCTTGTGTAGAAAAGCTAGCGATTTGGCTAAACCACGCGATTTAAGAACATTTTCGATAAACTTCCGATACAAAGCCGAAGACTGTTCGGGATTAGTACCACTGCCGTTGCGCAAAGGCTCAACACTGAAAATATTTATGTCATGTATGGAATTTTTTCGGAAGGTTGTGTGGCCTGGCATTGAAATGGTGGAGCATACGCTCTCCGATATCTGACTAATTTCCGTTAAGGAGGAACTGTAAAGGAAGATAAACATTTATCATTATTGAGTAATACAATTTTAAGAACGATAGTAGGAAAGTTGCTTTTATAGTCTCCTCGTTGGAAAACAATTTTGTCCAATTTAAACCATCCTGATTTTAACGACACAAGCCAAAACGTAAGTGGAGGACCGATGGGATCATACTTTGTGTATAAACAGAACAGGAAGAAAGTTTCGCTCCCATGAGAGCTTATTTTTAAAGTTTTTTTTTTAAAAGGAATATCTGAGAAAACTACAAAGAGATCAAGTGAACCATTTGTTTAATTGGTCTTACATCTATGCAAACTTGAATGGAGGACCGATGGGATCATACTGTGTGTATAAACAGTATGATTTTAAAACGAATATCTGGGAAACTACACAGAGATGAAGTGAACCATTTGTTTAATTGGTCAAACTTTTATGCAAACTTGAATCACTATCAACCCCAGCTAAAAATTCTTCAAACGAATTCGTTTCAAATCTATTTAATGCTTTGCATATTTTTTTAAACCAAATCAAATATTAGCTCCTACTCAGTGTTCCAAAGTTACTCAATATATGTATATAAATCAATTATTACTTAGGATCATCACTGAGTAGCCCTACATATATTTTGCGATCCCCACTATTCGTTCTTATTAACTTAGAATCGATATTTCAAATTAAATGTATATCTTACTCATTACTGCTCGTCGTATCTCCAGGAACATGAGCAACATCATTCAATAAGAATTGCACCTTTGGCATTGGTAAGCCGCTATTATTTGCTGACGATAGTTTTCGATGAGACGATCTCGTGGAATCTATCGAATTCATGCCAGAATCATCATTTTCCAAACCCGAAACAGATGAACTGCCACTGCTCGATTCGGGTGCTGTATATGAAGTTTGAACGGGCCATGAAAACTTCTCACCCTGGAGGCGAGCTAAAATTTTTCCCAGAATGGTTAATTTCAATCTTGCCTGCTGGGTAATATTATACCATAGACACATGGTCTTAATGCGCCCCACAAACGATTCACTCTTGTAGATGGGATGAAAAGCACCCATGGCCTGAGAGGAGGGATATAACGCTTCAGCTGTCTCAAGTCGCGTTAGTAACCCTTCGACTTCTTTCATAGCAATATCTTGCTGATCCGTGCAATCCTTACAATACAGCGATAGGCAGCCTTCACAGAATTTTTGCGGTTGAGGAGCTAAAGAATATGGAAATAATATTAACTATTGACATGAGATTAGGGTATGATTATATTTTGTAATTCATGTTCGATTGAAAGCAAAGTTGTATTCTTATTTAGCACAGTTTGTCGTATTTTAAGAGTTTCTAAATGATCTGAAACGGTTGTGGCAATAGAAAATTACACCATTCCCAATATCTGGATAATGAATGTACGCTTTAAGGAGATGGAAATTAATTTTTATAGTCTGCACTACTCTGTTGAATAGGGCATTATAATTGAGTTAAATGGTGAATGTTTGTAACTATTAAAAATATTTAAGCAAGTCCCTACTTAAAGTATACCGATGGACTTAGAATCATGAGATTATTCGATTTAATGATTAAAACTAACACAATTATTTTTTTGGACCAAGGTCGCAGATTTATATACTCGTATAGCTTCCACATATATGCTTCCCTGAGTTAAGGGTTTAGGCCTTGTAGGGTTTTTTTGGGCTACTGGAGCTCACAGGTTCGAAAAATACTCCTATTTTAAATGTGTGTTGTGTCGCTATACTATCCTCTGTTTAGCCATGGTTCGTCCAGATTTCGAAATGTTAAACAAATACTTTTTAGAGGAACATTAGGTCCCTTAACGGAAAAGTAAGTTTTCTGTTAAGGGAAAATAGAAATTACGCTCTAAATTCTGTTGAAAGATGCCCTTGAGCCACGACAAACCGTTTATAAAACTCAGCAGATCTTCCATCTTAAGGGGGATAACTCTTCCAGATTTTTAAGAAAGTATAGGGCCAGGCGGTTAAAGTGTTAACAACTTTGCGTTGGCAACACTGACAAACCGATAATGCCAGCTATGTCAAATTCCTACCAATGGCAGCTGTTTATATTGCTTTCAAGCTACCACAAGCATTTACATTTGAGTTTTGTAGAACAAAAGTTATTAAAAATGGCGTTCAATCTTAATAGCGCAATCAGCTATTGTTTGTGCACTGAGCCATCTCAAAGTGAAGACATTTTTTGTGTATCGCACCATAAATAGTTTTAATAAAACAGTCAGCATTGCCAAATGCTATCCTGGTGGTCAAAAAAAACCATGCAACATCATATAAAATGTTTTAGATAGTGAAGGCTCGACTTAACGAAGTCCACGTCGTAGTAGTAATCAAATGGCCAAATAACTAAAAATATCCCAGTGAAGCATTCCACGCATATTCCAAAAGAAATCGTGGTACTCAAAGCCTTACAAGTTTCAAAAGACACACGATCTTGCACTAAAGCAAATAAAGTTAGACTCGAAAGAGCAAAGGAGTCGTTACGTTTCCACGAAAGTTGCGAATTTCCAAACATTGTGTTCTCTCATAATAAAAATTATCCTATTGACCAGTTCATAAACTCTCAAAATGATCGTGATTACTTAACTACACGCTGTGGCGAAATATTGAGCATACGAACGGTCACTTAAAGTAATTTTCATCTCAAGTAATGGTATGGGCAGCTGTGACCACCAATTGACGTTGTCCAATCGTTTTCATCGAGACTGGTGTCGCAATGCTGTTGACTATCATGCCAGTAAACCGAGGTTTAACTCTGGGTAAGAACATCTAATAATGTCTCAGAGCGGGTTTCCTCGTAAATGTGGGCGACCTTACGAGTAGGAGGTTAAATGCACAAGCATTTAACCACGTAAAAACGTCTGTATAAAATGCATAAGCCGTTCGGAGCCGGCATTAAACAGTACTGCCGTCCTAAGACAGTAACAAGCGCCTCAATTCTAAAATTGAGTTAAGGACAGATTCGAAACCGTGAATGAGGTTTTTGATTTTTGTGTTTACCATAAAATGCCCATTTTTAACTGTAAATGACTGAAAAACTTTAAGCAAAATGGTCACATCTACCACTACCAGAGTGTTTCGTAGTCAAAAAAGCTAAATATCCCAAAACCACTTAAAGGGAGATGTGACTTTCTTTCTTAGGAGGGCAGAGTAAGTGGCAGTCAGTGAGTATCAGAATTGAATCATGCACAACTCACTGATATCCGGGAAGTTCTCCCATTTTCCCTTATCGGGAAATTTTTTTGGAAGCTGCTTTAGAGCCAAGAGCACGCAAACATTTCGGTCGAAGACCGTGGACGTTCAAACAAGACTCGGCACCGTCTCATGAAGTGTGTGTAAACCAATATTGATTAAAAATCCATGTACAGCTCCAGATACAAATCTGATGGACTATTCCATTTTGGGCCATTTTTTGAGAGCAGCATGCCAATAAAACCCATAGTCAAGGCACAAGGTGGCAACACCGAGCTAAAGTAAATTAATTCTAAAATTTTAATTATTTCAATACATTTGGTAATATGAATCAATAAAATATAACTTCACAACAACATATATGAAGAGGTACCACTTTAATTGACTTTCCCAGATAACTACGCCGTCTTCTCTGGAGGGCGGCATCACTTTTGTCATTTTCAAAAACTGTTTTGGTTTTGTTCTTGTCTAGTTTAGGCCACAGAGAAAGATGAACATTACATTTGATGGTCCTTGCCCTTGGTATGAATCAATGTTTCTAACAGCCCGTTAAGGGCATAGAAAAGGGCAGCATCCTTTAACGAGTCAAGACGTACGAGTTCATCTGCCATCTTGTTGTCTTCAACATTACTGTCTCGGGGAATCCAACAGAGTCTAACAGCCCAGCTTGCAAAGGAGCTAAGTGACATTTTGCAACTTTTAACCAAATTTTACCAGGGGGACTATACAGTCTTCAAGACATCCTGACTATCCACAAAGAAGTGAATATATTTGTAAGTCTACAGATTAATCTGCCGACGAAATTATGCGTCGGCTTTATCGGCTTGGAAAAAGACTACAACTGTCATTCTGTCGATAAGACTCACGTATATGAAAATGGTTTATATAAAAACCAGCTCTTGTCCCTACTTCCATCCTATAGTGGAGGATATAAACATTACAGCTTACTATTAACAAAGAGTTCTCCGTTTGCTCTTTATCGAGATGTTGCGGAAACTAAGTAATCCCGTTTACTATATTTTTATTTTGGGCCAATAAAGATCGTATGCATATCCACTTTCAATCTGCATGCATTGTGAAGCATTTTCAGTACTTACAACTTGCATTGCTGTCCGTACCCAGACCACTGTCCATACTGATTTCACTTTCTTGTCTCCGAAAACGTGGTTGAAATTTGTAGTTGATAATTTGCGTCAGCAATTCAGACACATCTTTTCGCGAAGCAAATAAATATTTATCCTGTTGTTCGGGTGTACGATCAGCCTGCCAAGCTTGTAACTCCAGCCATATAAGATCTTTAACCTCTGTTTGCCATGTGTGCTCCTCATGAGAAATCTATAAATCAAGAGTCAGAAGTGAATTTATGAGGTCTTAAGTTCTATAAAGCAATGAGCTACTTACTTTTGCATCCTGTCGATCGACACTGCCCAACTTTATGAGATTAGCAAAAGTTTCGTGAAATTCTTTACGTAGTTTAAAACCTGGTGTCGATTGAACCCCCAATTGTAGGTTATTGACAAATGCCAGAGGCGGAGCGGAGGACCGGCAACCTATGGGTCGTGATGAAACACTCATGTAACGATTGCAAGATTCCACAACTTTTGGCTGTTGATACCTCAGAGTGACTTCCGTATTTAGAGGTGTACATTTGTCTAAGGCCTCCAGATTGTTTGAGCTTTCGTGAAAGCTACTGATGCGAGGATTAAAACTACTAAGCACCGCCGACGTCGATGTTAAAGCTAGGGAATTTTTCAGTTCACGTTCCGACTCGCGCAAAAGGGCTTGCGCTCGTTTATCGATTCTTTTGCCAGCGCTACTGCTGTCCTCATTGACAAACATTTCATTGAGCAGAGCACAGTCCATTGTGTTGCGACGTAAGACACGTGAACGCGTCATTCGAGGCGTGCCCTTTTTAGGCACCACCGGTGACTCTGGTCCACTGTATAGAAAAATATTTTTACAATAGTTAAATTTTCAGAAAATTTTGTATTTGTGTTTGTTTCAAACTTACGATCCCAATGAGTTAACAGCCTGTGCTTTTTGTTTCCTGTCCCAGTCCCGGCTCTTGTTCTTCAATCGTGTCCTTGGCGGCGTTGTACCAAATGCTTCGAATTGTGCCGCCAAGAGATCATCGGGATGGGTAAAGGCCAATTCATCTTCGACGGTAACGTTGCGGTAATTAACCGGTTTTGAGGGCGTCGGTTTTACGCGAATTTCCACCCTGTTAAAAACAAAACAAATTTGTGTGAATATCAAAACTAAAATTTTAAATGCGAAAACGAATACATAAAGATAACAAAAATGAGATTGTGAATAACAAAATATGTATGAGGGTGGTTCGGAAAATCATAGAAATTATTTTGTCAAAATAGAAACCCGCAGCATTAATTATGATCAGTGGTTGGCTCATATTTCCCCACTAAGATACAGATTTCGGCAAAGAAAATATAAAGGTCCAATTGTCTATATACTTAGCTTAGGCTCCTTTACAATTGTCTTTAAGTATGCCGCACAAACGGTCGGTGCACGTTTTTGAGAGATAATACCTCAAGGTGGCAATATTCTTAAATAAATAAATAAATACTGAACAATATTCTTAAAATTAAATATTTTCTTTAACATCGCATTTAATGACCAACGGCGGAGCACTATCGTATCCGTGAACAATATAATTTTGTTGAGCACACAAAGTATGTCTATTAGGGTGGGTCGATAAAGCATTCGATATTGTGTCATCGATTTTTCGATAGATTTTGGCAGGAGAAAAAAGGGCATTCATTACAACAAAAATATATTTTCACGGCGCCAAAATTTGATTTTTTTACTTTTTCTCAACGTTTATTTTTAATGTTTTTTAGTAGGCAATGAAAAAAATATTTGGTTCGAAAAATCGATGGCACAATATAGAAATATTTTTTCTTTATATATCGGCCCACCCTAATGTTTATACTTGCAATGAATCCATGAAAAACTGTGTTATTTTCTTGTTCCAAAACAGAAAGCTTGTCTGAGAGTTACAATGACGTCTACAGCTGATGATTCAAACTCCGATAATTGTTTTGTGTCCCTCGTTAAATAAAACTCCCCCGATTTGCAAAAAAAAAGAGTTCTTTTGCTTTGTCATTCATTGTAAAAGATTGGAACACAATCTAAATTTGCATTACCATTTGCATCAGCTTTTAGATAAAGCTAGAAAGAAGAATAAATTTACTCGGTCAAGAACGTATTTGTAATCGAACACACATTCGATTAAATGCATGACTTCGTGCTAAATTTCTTATTTGCATTTGAAGCTTAAATGATTTCTGATTACCTCGGTACATCTAGGAATTTCGCTTAGAAATCTTTTTTTACACCATATAGTAAGTACATACGAGTACTTCTTTAATAGAGGGTGGAGTACAGGGTGGAACGATAAATGTTTAAAAACAACATCTAAAAGTTAACAAAGCTTACAATGAGCCAAGGTTACAAAAAAATGTTCAAAATTATTTCAATGCTTATTCCAAGTACTAGCGTCTTTTAATTCGACTAGAAGTTTAAATTTTTGTGTTCACTGATCAAGCTCACGAGACGAAATATTTTGAAAATCGCTAAAAATTTGACTATTTCGGGTCAATCTATTTGTCACGAGCAACGAATAAAACAATTTTTGATATCGGACATTATAATATAAGTTGTACTCTGTAAATAAAGGGTGGACTAATTAAAATTTTAAATTTGAACTTTTTCTTTGAAAGGTAGAATAACATTCATTTTATTTTCAGGTTTTATGTTTATCATTTGTAAAATGGGACGCTATACGCTCGAACAAAATTGGGAACTATTAAAAACTTACTTTCAAAGTAAAAAACGTGGAAAATTTTCAAGAAGAGATCGGCCTTCAGTTCGGTATGTGCGACAATTTGTGAAGCGAGTTCATGAAATGCATCATTATTGGACAAACTAACCCGAGTATGTTCTCGTCCAGTGCGTTCAATCGAAAACATACGAGGGCGACCGCAAAACTAACTGGCCTGGCACATTTTCTGTTTTACTAGCAACTTTTTTTTTGTTTTTTTAAAAGCAATCTTTTATAAGCCATCTGTCAAAATTTCCGAAATATTTAATGATTATTTTCTTTGTTACAGGTGATTGAAGTAAACAAGTTTTATAATTTTTGAAAAATGGAAAATAAAGAGTTTCGTGCGGTAATAAAACACTTTTATATGAAAGGTTATACGCCACAATTAATCAAAGATGAATTGGATTCTGTTCATGGTGATAATGCACCATCATACTCCACCGTGAAATCCTGGGTTCAACAATTTAAAATGGGTCGTTCAAGTACGGAAGATGAACAACGCTCTGGAAGACCGAAAACTGCTACTACTATTGAAAACTTTAGAAACATATTTAATGAAGTGACTAAAGATAGACGAATAAAGCTCAGAGAACTTGCTGATATTGTTAAAATACACGAAAAACAAGTTTGGAGTATTTTACATGATGAACTTCACATAAAAAAGCTATCCGCAAGAACGCTGCCGCGTTTGTTGACTTTGCCCCAAAAAATCGTCCGTTGGACCAATTCCGAGGAGCTTTTAGCGATTTATCAGCGTAATCCAATAGAGTTCTTGCGCCGATTCATAACTGTTGATGAAACATGGATCCATCACTACATCCCAGAATGCAAAGAACAGTCAAAACAATTGATAGAAGCTGGTAAAAGTGGGCCCAAGAAGGCGAAAACTGTTAAGTCAGCAGGAAAAGTAATGGCCACAGTATTTTGGGATTATCTTGAGAAAGGAAAAACTATAAATAGTGAATATTATTGTGCATTATTGGATCGGTTGAGTGAAGAAATCTAGATAAAACGACCGCATTTAGAAAAAAAAAAATTCTTTTTCATCACACTGCTTTTTTAACTCAACAAAAACTGGCCGAATTACGATTTAAAATTGCTCCGCATCCACCATATAGTCCAGATTTAGCTCCTTCTGATTATTTTTTGTTTCCAAATTTAAAAAAATTACTCGGTGGCAAAAATTTTTCGAGGTTATTGCTGAAACTGAGGCATATTTTGAAGGTCTTATCTTATCTTATTTTTCGGATGGAATTAAAAAACTTGAAAAACGTTTGATGAAGTGTATTGAGTTGGAAGGAGATTATGTTGAAAAATAAATAATAATAATTCCAAAAAACGGTTCTTTTAATGTTAGGCCAGTTACTTTTGCGGTCGCCCTCGTAGCTGCTGTGGATGAGAATTTCCAAGAGCATTCATCAACAACGTTCTCTGGAACGTCATCGTTCTCAGGAAGTGAACATTTCTCGGAACTTTTTTAAGAACAATTTTGCATAAAGACCTCGGTAGGAAGACTTACAAAGTTCAATTAGTCCAAGCCTCATGACCAATCGATGCGTTCTCGCTTCGCCCAATGGGCTAAAGATTGTTTGGCGAAGATAAAGAGTTTTACCGAAAAATCGTGTTTTCAGATAAAACTCATTTTCATCTCGGTGGCTATGTCAAAATTGCATATAGAGTTCAAAGAAAACACACGTGACTATTGAGACACCAATGCGTCTACAACGAATCACTGTTTGGTGTGGATTTTGGGCTGGCGGCATCATTGGGTAATTTTTCTTCGAAAATTAGCAATCAGCCGCCATTACCGTCAACGGTGAGCGTTCCCGGCCATGCTCATCGAAGTTTTGCTTCTAAACTCAAGAGAATGACATGAACGACATTTGGTTTCAACAAGACGGGGTCACATGTCACACAGCCAACGCAAACATCGATATTATACGCACTGTTTTTGAAAATCGAATAATTAGTCAAAATTGTGATAGGAATAGGCCGCTTTGGAGCTGTGATTTGAACCCTTTGGATTATTTTCTGTGTGGAGCTCTAAGGGTAAAAGTCACGCAAAGCCTCCAGAGACAATTCAACCGTCGCAATATGAAATCGAAGTTGCCATTGAAAAGATTCGACCCAAAACAATCGAAAATGTACTATGAAATTGGGCTGATCGGATAAGGTACTGCCGAGCCAGTTGTGATAGTAATATACGAGTACTTTAAATGATAATAATGAAACACAATTAAATGAACTTGAAATTGATTCTAGAATTAATTTAAAGGTAATTTTTTGATAACTCAGTCCAATAAGTCAGACGTTATTTCGACAATACTTATAGCTTCTCTAATGTTGGTCTCGAGCTCGTCCAAAGTGGTTTGGTGAGTTAGTGATGACTAAGGACTCGACGTAGCCCCAGAGAACGATAAGTGTGAATTGGTAAGAGGTTGTTGTAATTTTTTTGTTTTAAAATAATGCTTTTATATCCAATGACTGATCATTAAAACTGGCAGGGTTGTCATAGAAACCAGTGTTATCACTATTGGTTTTGAAAATGATAAGAAAAAATGATTTGGTGTCACGAAAACCAATTATATCGGTTTTATCAGCAACAGCTGATTCGAACATTGGTTTTATTTACATTCAAAATGGACAAAACCAACTTGGTTTCGTGACACCAAATGAAACCAACATTGGTTTACAAAAACGACAATTAGCAAAACCGACATGGTTTCTATGACAGCCCTGTGTATGCCCATGTGTATGTGAAATGCCTACTGTAGACGGCGCACCATGATCTAAAAAAAGGTTTGGACATTTCGGAAAAAACGAAAATATAGGAAGTTCCGAAGCCATATTTGCATTTAGCGAGTCAAAATATTTTATAATCGGGCCTAACATTTTCAACATTGTTGCTGACTTGACTTGTGGTACATTGTAGGCCAGTGTAATCAAACTCCAAAACTACTATAGTGCTTCCAAACTGCATGAACACTTTTTCTGTAGATTTTCTCCCTATAAATAAAATTTTTTTTAATGTTCATAGTTTTCTGAGCGCCAATTTTGGACCCTCACAGCTCAGCTTCTGAAATATCATGCAGACATGGGTTTGAAACTCATAAGCTAAGTCTGTGTTGAAATTTATTCAAATTAATCATCTTGTTCATAAATTTATACCATACTATTCCATTTCGTCTCCCACAGCAGTTTAGGTTAGAAGGACTTGTAATGGTGTCTAACCTTAAAATACGCCAAATGTTCTGTAGGAATCTGCCTTTATCTTCATATTTTTTATTTTGATAGAAGGATCTGTGGCAATTATGTGTGAAACAAAAAATCATCACGGCTTCGGTGGCATGCCTCTATCCGATGGTCCACGTAAAAAAACTCAGCATATCTCTACCACCTTGCAGTAGATAACTCTTCTAGATCTTGAGGAAAGTACTTTCCCTGGTAATTACGCCGTTTTTCTGGATGGAAGGCTTCTACACAAAATGTGATCCACTGTAACAATCTCCATCTCACTCTAACACAGCCGGCTGTATTCGACCACGCCCAACTGCCATTTTCTAATCATCTCTCTAACATCTGACTTTAATTTTATTTTTTTTGTTTCTGTTCTTGTTTAGTTAAGGCCAGAGAGCACTAGCATCATTACACTTGTCTGTCCTAATCCATGCTAGGTTAACCTTGGTATGAACTCATGCCTCTTACAGGCCGTTGAGAGCACAAAAAGGGGCTTTGTAGAATTGTCAGCATCTGCTGCATGCTTAGACGACTGCCACCTAGTTTTCTTTAAGATTACTGTGTCCGGGAACCCAACAGAGTCTAACAGTCCGGTTTGTAAAGGTACTTTGTGACATTTTGGAGCTCCTAACCAGTTTTGATTTAACCAGAGGCGACTGTACAGCCTTTAAAACTGCCAGGCTATCCACTTGGAAGTTAACATCTTAATTATTTTCGGTTCCATTCTTGTCTTGTTTAGGCCACAGATCTCTAGCATCATTACATTTGTCGGATCTAATCTATGCTAGGTTAACCTTGGTATGAATTAATTGTAAGAGACAGGCCATTGAGAGCACAAAAAGGGTTTTGTAGAATTGTGAGCATCTGCTGCATGCTTAGACGACTGCCACCTAGTTTTCTTCAAGATTACTGTGCCCGGGAAACCAACAGAGTCTAACAGTCCGGAACTCCTAACCAGTTTTGATTTAACAAGAGGCTATCCACTTTAACATCTAAATTTGTTAAAGAAATTGTGATGCTTTAGCTGCAGCGGCATTTACAAAAATTCTTTGATTTTTAAATCGTATTCACAGCTTGCATTTGTCGAAAATTAGTATCGATGCGATCATTTAAAAAAGTGAAACGCAAGAGATCATGAATTCAAAAATTCGTCAAAATCAGAGCCAAATTGAAAAAAATGGTCAAAAAAGGTCAGGGAACAAAAATGTCATTTTGATTATTAAAGAGTCAGTTAACAGTTAATTTTTGTTAATGAACTCACTGATGCTAAGTAGGAATTATGTGGATTTAGGTTAAACCTAAAACGACAATATTTCTTAATGACATAGCCGATCCGCCTAAATTGGGCATCGTCTAAACAGATGACTAAATTGGACATCGTCTAAACTGAAGACTTTTTGTTTTTCGATTTATGATTTTACATGTTTACAACTGAGCCAGAATTTTGAAAAGACTTTTTTTTATTAATTTTCAGCAGTCGGAAAACGATTTATCAAGAAATAGGCTACCGTACCGTATTTTGAGACATCAAGATTGTTAGCTTTGTAAATTTTAGCTTTTACAGTTTTTGAAATAATGCAATTGGTAAAACTATTATTACCAATCATCCCTGTACTAGGAATGACTAAGATGGCTATTGTCCAGCCTCATAAAAATTACAAGTTATAATTTCGAACTTTGCCCCACAGCCTCTTTTGAGCTAAAGAATCGTTATTTATCTCTTAAATTGCCAATGAAGAATTATGAAAGAAAACAACATCTGAGTCAGAATTTTATCGAAAACAAAAACATGTAAATGGAACTATGTCTACATTAATGTAATTAAAATATAAACGGACGAAAAAAAACAACTTGAATGGAATTCCCCTTAAAGTTATTTTTAGATTTTCGGCCAATTAAGTAAAAATGATTTACTAAGCCTACGATAAGTGTCACAAATAACATTACACGGAAGTTTAAACAGTTTTATAATTACGAAAATCAGCGTTCTAAAGGGTGGTTACATTTTAAGGGCAGATGTTGATTTCTTTTTATTATGATAAGATTGGTATGGTTCAATTATGTATGGAACAAAATATCGTCCAAATGGCCGCCGCGACCTTGGCGGCACACCTCCATCATCCGATGGTCCAAATTTTCGATGACGCTGAGGCATAATTGAGGTTCTATGGCGTTAATGTGCCGAAATATCTCATCCTTAAGCTCTTGAAATCTTGAAGTCCAACGGTGTCAAATCACATGATCTTGGCGGCCAATTAAAATCGCCACGGCGTGAGGTAACACGGCCATTGAATTTGTCGCGCAAAAGAGCCATTGTTTCGTTAGCTGTGTGGCAAGTGGCACCATCCTGTTGAAACCACACATCGTCCACATCCATATCTTCCAATTTTGGCCATAAAAAGTGGTTATGATCTCACGATAGCGAACATCATTGACAGTAACTGCCTGACCGGCCTCATTTTGAAAAAAAATACGGCCCGATGATGCCGCCAGCCCATAAACAGCACCAAACGGTCACTTTTTGTAGGTGCATTGTTTTTTCGACAATCACTCTTGGATTATCATTCGCCCAAATGCGGTAATTCTTCTTATTGACGATTCCACTGAGGTGAAAATATGCCTCGTCACTGAAGATGATTTTCTTCGATCAGTCATCAACTATTGCCTAACTTTAACGCGTTACTCGCTTGTGTTTCTTTCCATGGTTCAAATTGAGTTAGTCTGAAATTAAGAAATATCAAATGAAATGCAGAAAACAACTTGACATTTAGGTGTGGTTCACATTCAACATCGGGCCTTAAAATTTAACCACCCTTTATGTGAAATGATTTTCGAGCTTATGATCGACATTCTAAGCCAACTATTGCCAAACGATACAGACCGTAAAGATCACATCTAGCCCGCAGTAAAGGAAATATTCAAATCCGGGTAAGATATTTTTCTGCGTCTTGGGACGCCGCACAATGGTTCCTGCCAGTGTTTTTGGACGCCGCATAATGGTTCCTGCCAGTGTAAAAGCGTAGTAAAATTCAAATTTTAATTTATGCTTTTTCTATCCTAATAATAAAATTCAAATAAAATTTTAATAAAATTCAAATATTTTACTGTGCTAAGAAAAATGCTTTTTTTTTTAAGAAAAATGCCAAAGCTGTAGATGTATACGAAGGCGACCGCAAAAGTAACTGGCCTAACATAAAAAGAACCGTTTTTTTGGAATTATTATTATTTATTTTTCAACTAATCTCTTTCCAACTCAATACACTTCATGAAACGTTTTTCAAGTTTTTTAATTCCATCCGAAAATAAGATTTTTCAAGACCTTCAAAATATGCCTCAGTTTCAGCAATAACCTCGCTATTGGACGAAAATTTTTTGCCACCGAGAATTTTTTTTAAATGTGGAAACAAGAAATAATCAGAAGGAGCTAAATCTGGACTATATGGTGGATGCGGACCAATTTCAAATCGTAATTCGGCCAGTTTTTGTTGAGTTAAAAATGCAGTGAGTGAAGGAGCATTATCTTGATGAAAAATAACTTTTTTTTTTCTAAATGCGGTCGTTTTATCTTGATTTCTTCACTCAACCGATCCAATAATGCACAATAATATTCACTATTTATAGTTTTTCCTTTCTCAAGATAATCAATAAATATTATACCCCTTGCATCCCAAAATACTGCGGCCATTACTTTTCCTGCTGACTTAACAGTTTTCGCCTTCTTGGGACCACATTTACCAGCTTCTATCCATTGTTTTGACTGTTCTTTGCATTCTGGGATGTAGTGATGGATCCATGTTTCATCAACAGTTATGAATCGGCGCAAGAACTCTATTGTATTACGCTGATAAATTGCTAAAAGCTTCTTGGAATTGGTCCAACGGACGATTTTTGGGGCAAAGTCAACAAACGCGGCACATATCTTGCGGATAGCTTTTTCATGTGGAATTCATCATGTAAAATATTCCAAACTTGTTTTTCGTGTATTTTAACAATATCAGCAAGTTCTCGGAGCTTTATTCGCCTATCTTTAGTCACTTCATTAAATATTTTTCTAATGTTTTCAATAGTAGTAGTAGTTTTCGGTCTTCCAGAGCGTTGTTCATCTTCCGTACTTGAACGACCCATTTTAAATTGTTGAATCCAGGATTTCACGGTAGAGTATGATGGTGCATTGTCACCATGAACAGAATCCAATTCATCTTTGATTAATTGTGGCGTATAACCTTTCATATAAAAGTGTTTAATTGCCGCACGAAACTCTTTATTTTCCATTTTTAAAAAATTATAAAACTTGTTTACTTCAATCACCTGTAACAAAGAAAATAATCATTAAATATTTCGTAAATTTTGACAGATGGCTTATAAAAGATTGCTTTTAAAAAACAAAAAAAGTTGCTAGTAAAACAGAAAATGTGCCAGGCCAGTTAGTTTTGCGGTCGCCCTCGTATCTAATGAAAATCCCAAAGATGCTGTATATGTATAATGCCTTTACTCCTCTCCACTTAGATATTTGCACACATATAAAGCAACATGCCCCACTTCTAACTCTTATTAATTTTAGTTGCTTTGCTCATGCTGCTAACCAGCACCAGAAAAATTAATAGAATAGTATTAATATTGCCCACAATAATATGTAAAGATAGAAAATTATCCATCAAGTGAATAAAATAATGATTGATGAAAAAGTATCCCAAGTGCTGACTAATACGTCATCAGCAGAAAAATGTACTATATGTGGGGCTTCCCCGTACGATATGAACGACCTGGATAAAATAATTAATTAAAATAGCATGTAGTATAAGTGCATATCAGTATGGGCTGTAAAAACTCAATGCATGTACTTGTAAAATATACATTTATTAAAAAGGAGTTTAAAAAGTGGTCGGCAGTAAATGAAGAACACAAAAAAGTAAACCGAGAAAAGAAGAAAGAAAAGAAGAAGGCTGTTTAGAGAAGAGTTAGGTCCGATAATAGAACAACCTCGACCTGATAGTGAAACATCTTATAATGGCAGCACGGCAAGAAGATTCATTACTAACTGGGGAAAATCAGCAATAATTACGGGTGTAGGTGCAAGCCTCATAAAATTTTGCAATGTTTTACACTTTTTTAATAAATTTTTAGTTTTTTAGTTCAAAGGTTTTATGTAACAATAATAACTTGTCCGCAAAAAAGTGTTAATAAAATTGGACAATATGCATTGGATATAGTAAAGTTATTTATTAGTAAATTAAATTGGTACTATATTCCTACATCCAAACATTTACTCCATATTCATGAAAAGGAGATTATAGAACATTTTGGGACTATTCCAACTAGGGTTCTGTCAGAGGATGTGCAGCAAATGCTACAAGCAACACGACTCTTTACTCCTGAAAATATTTTAGGAATTCTACAAATGAAGATGCTATCAAGATACTAGAAAATTCGGAATTTTTGCATAGCTTAATGTAGACCTCAGACCGGATCGACAGGACAAAACTCTACAGCTGCAACAGTCGTGCCTTTAACGCGACAACCGCTTATACATTCGCACCAAAGATGTTTTGTCGCTGTCACTCTATGAAAATATTGTAAAACTTTTAAATTAATATTCATTTTCACAATTTATTGTTGGTTTGTTTGTGTTCACAATTAGTTAGAATTTAATAGAAAGAAATAAAGGGTGAGCCATTTAAAATTTTAAATTTAAACTTCCGATCTTTGACTTTGAATGGTAAATAACATTCATTATTAACAAAATTGGGGAATATTAAAAAACTGCTTCTAAAGTAGTGAGTCTATAGCGCAAACTGTAAGAAAATTACATGGGAAATTTTAGAGAAGAGATCGAATTTCAGTTCAGTTTGTGTGTCAATTTGTGAAGCGAGTTTATGAAAGTTGATCGTTACTTGAAAAACCAACCCGAGTATGTTGTCGTTAAATCGAAAACATTGCTGCTGTGGCTGAGAACGTCCAAGAGCATCCATCAACATTAACTTGTTATCATTCTCAGGAAGTAAACATATCTCGCACTTCTTAGAGACGATTTAGCATAAAGACCTCGCTATGAAATCTTACAAAGTTTAACTGGTCCAAGAACTAAAGCCTCCGATGCGTTTTCAATTTGCCCAATGGGGTGAAGATTGTTTAGCAGGAGATGAAGAATTTAACCGAAAAATCGTGTTTTCATATAAAGCTCATTTCTATCTCGGTGGCTTTGTCAATAAGCAAAATTGCCGCTTATGAGATTTAGAGAGCCCACACGTGACTATTGTGAGGATGTGGATTTTGGTCTGGCGGCATCAGTACGCCATTTTTCTTCGAAAATGAGGAAGCAACCGCCGTTACCGTCAATGGTGAGCGTTACAGCGCCCATGCTCATCGAATTTTTGTTTCCAAAAATCCAAGAGTGACATGGACGACTTTCGGTTTCAACAAGACGGGGCCACGTGTCACACAGACAACGCAACCAATTACTTATATATTTTACGCACTGTTTTTGAAAATCGAATAATCAGCCGAAACTGTGATATTAATTGGCCGTCTCGGAGCTGTGATAGGATTATTTCTATTGGCAGCCATTAAGGATAAATTTTACGCAAAGCATTCAGAGACAATTGAAGCGTTGAAATTAAAGTCGCCATTGAATAAATTCGACCCGAAACAATCGAAAATGTTTTGAAAAATTGGGTTGATCGGTATGAATGATATGGTGTTCCATTATTTAATGACAAAGTTTCAACCTTTCCAATGAAACCAGAAATTTGCAAAAACTATCAGGACTCTTTTTTATAGCCGATTCCAGTTTAAAATTTAAATGGCTCACCCTGTAAATCTTCTGTTGATTAACGAAACACCCTATGAGATATTGTTAAACAGTCTGTGAATTGGAGATTTCCTATATACCTCGTATTTATCGACTCTGGAAAGGTATTTGACACAATTTGTAAATCAAAGGCACCCCAACAAAATTAATCTCGCTTATTAGAAGTCTATACAATAGTCCTTTGTGTAGAATACTTCTTGAAAACTCACTTAGCAAAAGGATAGAGGTGAAAACAGGGATGTCACTCCCACTTCTGAACTTCGTTCTTGATGTTGCGATAAAGAACGCATGGAGACTTCACAAGCGACTAGGAGACCTGGACTATGCCAACGATATATGACTCTTGTCACACACGGTTAGCGACATGTCTTAAAAGCTACGACTCTTAGGCGTGATGACCGCGAAAGCAGCATTAAAATTAAACTTAGGAAAAACAAAATTCAAGCCTATGAATGCCGACAATTGTCACACTTTGCAGATGAACGGTGCCGTGCTTGAAAACGTTGACAGGTGTTGCGCTTTCGGCAGCATTATCGACTACATCCCGACTACCAACTACCCCAAAATCCATCGGGTCACATTGGACAGTCTTTTTCGATCCTCTGCACATGCTACAGCTATCTGCGATAAACTCAAAAGTAGGAACAATGTCCTCAAGTCACTTGCCAGCAGTACTTGGGGAGCCGACAAAGAAACATTGTTGACCTCTTACAAAGCGATAGGTCGGTCGGTCTGTAGCAAACTACGCAGCGCCTGCATGGTTGGCGAACGTGAGTACGTCGCAGTGGAAGAAAATTCAGACTTGCCAGAATGCCGCCCTCAAAACATTAACAGGGTGTCTTCTTATGTCTTCTGAGGACCTTCTACATGAGGAGACGAAGGTCCTTACCGCGCGCAGACACAATTTCCTGCTGTCTAAGCAATACCTGTTAGGGTCTTTTCGCAGCAGTCATCCTAACCAGCATCTCTTGGACAGGATGTCTCCACCCAGGCAGATCAGGTACGATCTTCATGATATAAAAAGAGAGGTCCAGCGGTGTAAGGGAGAACCTTTAGATCATCGAAACTATCAGGCAGGTCAGAACAACATTCACGCCGATGAGGTCGCAGCAGTATCCAGCTACCGTGTGAATGTAGTGTTAGGGAAGCATCCCACGGAGATTTCACCAGAGGAGCGCCAGAACCAGGCGCTGAGATCTGGATGGTACAGCCGCCTCAATTCTTACTGGGCACGAATTGATGCTAATGTTCCGGACATCTGTCCCGCCTACCACCAGGGACCACATGACGTGCTACACCCTTCAATTATACAAAAACATATATTTAACTCTAGCATCAAGTCAACCATATTGTATGTGTGCGATACAGGTTATTTAGCTGTCCGTGATACAATGTCTGAGGAGAATTTTAAAAATCTTTTGGCCATACGTGCTAGCCAATGCCAATGTGTGGCAATCCACAAATCAAGTTCCACTGAGAACAAAAATCTTAAGCCGCAAGTGGTCACCCACTTCGCAGACCAGTAGATGACCCTACACGTCGATCCCAGTAGTACTGGGACTGTCATCCCGGTATCATGTGCCGCTACAGCAACAAAAAAACAGACAGCCATTAAGTGGAATCCACAAGGCAGCAGAAGAAGTTAAATACCCGACCACACGTGGAGGATACACCTGAATTGCGAGGTGACAATGACGAGGAAGACCGGGAATGAAATTGGAACTGAATTGAAATATCTTTGTAATGGCCCTATGTTCCAAATCGGAACGACGGGAATACGTAAATTATATAAACTGTTCAAAATCGTATTATTTATTTTCCATTTTAACGTTATTATCTAAGCGAGTTCTACTACAATTGATAGATTTCCGAATACGGATAAAAGATATTGATATTATCGATATATAAAAATATGTTGGGTTTTTATTTTAAATCAAAATGGATGAACGTTTTTAGATACAAATATCATAAATTATAGTTTCGTCACATTGACTATATCGCAGTTCATTCTATTCTCCAAAAATATCTGATGCAATATGACATACTTCATTTCAAATACCATGGCGCTATTATTGGACAAAGGAACCAAAAGCTCATCCCCACAAGTAACGATTTTAATTCAATCAAATACATGTCAATCATCAAACGTATTAGACAGCAATTAATAATAATACACTCAAATTCTAAGGTGGAAAAGAAAGCATTTGACATTCGATAAATATTTTCTGCTTCAACAACTCATAATCCTAATCTAAAAAAGTACTGGGTGGTATATCGTCTGCTCAACTAATAATGGTATCAAATCACCACACCAAATACAAATACTTGTTGCTCATTGGCAATTCCTGAATTGGCGATAAGATTACATTGGATGAAATTCAAAGGATGTGCCTGTTTAGTCCATCCATCCAATGAAACGTGACCGGTTTTTGTCTTAATTAGAGCACACAGGAAAGATTTTTTTTACTTGCCGAACTATTTAGAGCCTATTTTAAATTTACAAAAAATATACCTGTACATAATACATATACTTGAAAGTCGTTAACGATTATATAAGTACAATAACCTGTAAATTCTATCATTTTGTATTATATGAAAGCACTTCGTATCGAACGTGGTATGTATTTATCTAGTGGTGGCGTTGAACGCTCTGTAATGAATGTTAATCGATAATGTCAATAAATCTAATTTTGGCTCGCACAATGTATTCACAACTTATCAGATTAATAAAGTAATGATTGATAACGAACGAACGGTGAGTTGGTGTGCGTCTTGATTTATGTAATATTAGATAATGTAATAAAAACAATATCATTGACAGTGTTTAGATGGATCCCCCACAGATAAAGTGGTCACATCTATTGAAACAGCAGAGCATTGTAGATTTCGGACTGAAAATGGTTGGATTCTTGAAAGCATAATCTATATGTATAGGTAGCCAATGAAAATGTGTATTTTTTTTTGAGTTTATAGAAGAATATCAATTATAATACCAGAATGTTATTCTGCACATGTTTTAAAAGTAACGGCGCGGTGAGGACCCCTGTCACACATTATTAAACGAAATACACGAAAGGAAAAGTCCAACAGTTTACATAAAGTTTAAAAGATAAAGTACGATTTTCCTTATGTTTGATTTTTATATAGAGAGCGAGAAAGTTCGTTATGCCAAACTGTTTTAACGTTTGATCTTCATACATCGAACGTATTTTGGTAGCATTGCCAAAAACTCATGCAACATTTTATTTAACACAGTTACGCTATTTGGTTAGATAGATCCGTAATTCAAAAATTCGATTCGAAACTCAAAAATTCGATTAGAAATTCAAAAACCCCACTTCAAATTCAGAAATTCCATTTGAAATTTAGAAAACGTCAATTCAATTCAAAAGACAAAAATTTAAATTTAATAGACATTAATTAAAATTCAGAAAATGCCATTTGAAATCCAGTACAAGGGCTGCTGCATATATTTCTGGCCTAATAATAAAAATGCGAATATCATTAAATCATCAAAAATGGTTTTTATTGTTTTTCCAAGTATTCTACAGCATAATTTATACAATTTTGCATGCACTCAAAAGCACTTTTTCCACTCCGATTGAGACACCTCCAAAACATGGTTTTTGAACGCTTTAACAGCATCTTCTGGCGACGAAAAATCAGTGACCACGCATTTTTTCTTAATGAACGGGAATAAAAAGAAGTCATTGGGTGCCAAGTCAAAGCTGTACGGCGAATTCGACGTTTTGGCCGGTCAAAAAGGCGCTGGATTCAGCCGATGTATGAGAGCTCGCATTGTAATGGTGCACAATGATTCGTCTATTCTTGTTCGTTTTTCGAATTTCACCGAAGACTTCAGACAAACAAATTGTTGTGTAACACTCAGAATTGACCGTCTACGTTGCTCAAGCGGAACTGTCGCCACATGATCAGTTTTGTCGAAGAAACAGGCGACCATTTGCTTCAAAGTTTCTTCCACGAACAACTTTCTTTGGATTTAGCTCGTCTTCGAAGACCCACACGGTCGATTGCTGTTTTGTTTCGCGCTCATGCGCATAGATCCATAATTCGTCAACTGTGACGATCTTATAAACGTATTTTAAAGCACCGCGATCGTATTTTTTTCAAAATTTCTTTGCACTAATCCTTTTTTTAAGGCGATTGTCAAATTGTGCGGGAACAAACGAGAACAAACCTTTTTTACGGCCACGTGTTCATGCAATATCGAATTTATGCTGGTGAAAGAAATGCCCAAGGATGCCTCTATCTCACGGTATGTCACAAGACGATCTTGCATTATCAGTTCACGCACGGCATCAATGTTCTCTGGCACAACGTCCGTTTTTGGACGACCTTCACGACATTCCTCTTTGAGCGAGCGACGGACACGAGTGAATTAAACCAGTTTTTCACAGTGCTATAGGATGGTGCTCCATCGCCATACAAAGATTTAAGTTCATCGATGCACTCTTGTCGTGATAATCCACGTCGAAAGTTGTGAAAAATGATTGCACGAAAATGTTCACTAGTTAATTCCACTTTTTTGCTAGGAGTTTGAAAAAACTTCAGATTTCTCAAAACTACAGTTTGTTGGATACCTTACTGGCAACATAACGAGTACGTGACAGATGGATGGAATTAAACTACATGCATTTTTTTGAGTGTCTAAATCATTTTGGAGAAAACCATGTTTAAAACGTTAACGACATAACTATCATTTTTTTCAAGTCCACGATCTCTTGTCAAGGACACCTTATTAAAAATTCGAGTCGATTTAAAAAAATTTTGCCTTCTATATCACCAAAGTGGTTTTTGTTTTTTTTTAGAAATGGGCGCATACTGAATCAAACGCAGCATAATAATAAGAATCATTTTCCAACCTGCTTGAGTTGGGCTATGAAAACGATTTCGAGTAGAGGGGCTCATATATATAAACAATTTTCTATTTAACTAATATAAACATACTTCGGCCGGAAATGCGAGATAACGCACATCCCTAAGACATAATAGTGAAGTATTTAATAAATAATAAAAAAAAACTTACTTTTTACGTCTCATTTTGTGTAAAGATGTTCCTTTTAGTAATCTGGTTACAGCAGAAATATCATAAATTTTAGGGAAATTTTATTTGTCATTTGTTAAAGTTTTTGAAATCACTTTTAATTTTTTGCCGCATTCACGAGTAGTATCTGTTAACACTAACGCATTTAACAAATTTTTTTTTTTCAAAAACAATGTCCAAAACATATGCCCCTTAAATAGAAAATAGCAACAACGACAATTTCACAACAAAGTTGAGCGTTCGTTCTTGTGTGTTTGGCATTCGAATATTTAGAGAAAAATGTAAGAAAAAAGATCAAAAGTAAAAAATATTCAAAAATTTCTATACGTATTTACATAAAAACAACAACAATGACGATCAGTAACAACAACAAGAAAAACATTGAAATTGCAAATAAAGACAAGGAACACAAAATAAGACTATATGAAAAGCATGGAGGTAAACGAACGAAGTGTTCCCTGCCGAAGATTCCAGTATATTTTTCGAAAAGGTCAAAATCGGTGTCTCTTGTTATAAACACATATACACGTAGAAAAGTATGGTTGGGCTGACAATATTGGAAAAGCATCATACTATTGTTGGGTATATGGTTGTGGCACAACAATAGTATGGTTCACATACAACCATACTATGATCCCCACAACAATATTATGGTCCTCACAACAATAGATTTATTAAAAATTATGTAAAATACATTAAACTCTTAATAATAGGAGTGACTTATTTAACAATAGAAAAAATTTAATTATTAAAAATATATCAGTTATGATAATCCAAAATATTTTGTTTTGAAAAAAAAATAATTTACGTATAAAATATAATATTATTGCTTAAAAATCGTAACAAAAACATTGTCAAATTAAAAAAAAAAATACAAAATATTTTTTTTGAAAAAAAAAATAATTGTCAAATTAAAAAAAATACGATTTTGACGGAATGATGGCCGTAATCATATTATTGTTAACGTAAAACCCAAAAAAGAATACATTTGTCGCACCAACCATATTTATATTACTGCTACAACCATATTTTCATTTTTAAATTTTGCAACAATACTACTGTTACAATTCAACAATATTAGTTTTGCCGCAATCATACTATTGTCAAAATAAAATTCAAAAAACAATACTATACGACGATACTTTTGTTGCAGAGAACATACTATTGTTGCCGTGACCATAAAATAACCATATCTATTCTCTGCATGTACGAATCTACTGGATATACATAAGCATGTATCTTTAAGATTTAGACTAGAACTGAAAATAAGGCGTTTAGCCTTACGCAAAAAGCATTTACGCTTGATTCTCCTACTCATGAATACTTATAGCTAGCTCTATTTGTTTTTTCAATATTCAATATGGATAATCTAAATTTTATCTTAGGATCTTTACTTAGTCCAACTTAAAGTTTATATTAACTAAAGTTGGTTTCTAATCCATATTCACGAATTGTAGTATTGGAGAATATCTTACAAGTAACTCAGGTTTAAAGCTCGATAGAAACAACAAACATTTTTTAAGGCGAGTTTTTCTAACGACTTTGGAAATAAGAGACCTAATATAGAAGCAATGTTCAAACTTCCCTGCAGAATGCATTGGAGTTTCAAAAGTGACTTTTAATATTAAATGGCGGTCATTAAGTTTTATAATAAATACATAGCTGACTGTTTTGAGTTATGCTCACCGTTTGCTTTCTAATATGTAGGAAATGCTTCTCGAGAAAATTAACAATAACGTTTAAGACTTTATTTGACTTTGTTAGCAGTCTAATTTTATTGGAGCATATCGTTGGTTTAACGCGACCATGAAAAACCTATTCCATAAAATCGCGGGATAGCGGGAATGGTAAATTACTGAAATTCCGTCCCGGGATTTCCCGGGAAACCCCTAATAGTGTGTCCTTTGGGTCTTGTAAGGCTTGAATTAAAGCTTTTACGAGTATTGGGAAATGCTTCATCGGGACATTTCATGCGATGTTGCTATATTTGTTCGTCCACCCACACAGCGTCGGGCAATAAATGTTACCTGTATCATTATAATAAGTTAAGGCCCATTTAGTCTCGACGGTTGACGGTTGATTCTGCAACCTGCAGAAGTCTACCGTCGTTAGCCGTCAAACTGTAGTTATCTCCCTCTAACACATGCAAAATGCAACCCCCAACTGAAATAGCTGATTGTCAACCGTCCACCGTCAACCGTCAAGACTAAATGGTTCTATGGACAGCCGGTTCTATGGACCGGATTGACCCGAAGCAGCAAATCTTCGGCCAAGGGCTGCCACCCCGGCACACAGTTGCCGCTACAACAACAACAACAACTAAATGGACCTTTATGGTGCGATACACAAATACTTTATTTACATTTAGATGGCTCAGCTCATGAACAATAGCTGGTTTGATTTTTCGGCCAAATATAAGGAAATCTCACTACGAGTATTATATATGAGAAGGTTTGGCATTTTATCATCGTTACAAGTTACCCAAAATTTACCAATAACACTCTGCGACAAATGGTAAGGGTCAGTGATCGGTTTGGAATGAAACCACCGGGGAAAGTTATATTGGTAAAAAAAAAGTCATACGTGTTCCAGCGTTTCGCTGGGTCTCATCTAGGAATCGAGATATATCGATTTGAAGTTAGTAAGTATCGTATAGGGGAATTTGTCACGTTTTAGGCTCTTTTGTTTGACATAACTCGAGAACCACTCGTCCGATTTAGCTGAAACAAATTTAGAAAAATTAAGAATTACAATTCCTCTAATCTGTTCTTAAACCGTTTTCCTACTTAAGCAACAGTTTCGCAATTATAAATAAATGTATGAAAAAAAAAAAATTATTTTTGCCTAAAAATTAAATTTTTTTTTTTTTAATTCATAAAAAATCCAAAACGGTAAAACGGAACAGATTAAGGGAATTGTAATTCTTGGTTTTTTAAAATTTATTTCAGCTAAATCGGACGAGTGGTTCTCAAGTTATGGCAAACAAAAGAGCCAATAACGTGACAAATTCCCCTATACGATACTTACTAACATCAAATCGATATATCTCGATTCCTAGATGAGACCCAACGAAACGCTGGGACACGTATGACCTTTTTTTGACCGATATAACTTTCCCCGGTGGTTTCATCCCAAACCGATTGTGGCTGTCGCACAGTGTAATTAAAAATATTTTTTCTGAAGTCCAGCTTAGTTGTAAATATTGAGAACTGGATATTAGACAAAAATCAACTTTTCGGACGAGGCACATTTGAACTTAGCAGCTATGTCAACAAGCAAATGGCCGTTAATGAAGCAAATATAATCTACAGGTGCGCGAATAATATCTTTTTCGAGATAAGAAAAGCGACACCTTTAATTGTCCTCACCAGCATACTTAAGTATAGGGGTATTAACCGACTTTCTGTGGCCAGAACTCAAAATCAGCGATGCTTCAGACCCGTAGTTACAACAGTACGGCGCTTTATGATATACAAGCGAAGCCACACTTAAAGTTGTGTAGGAAATATTTTTGTATAATTCACCTATCGGCGAGTATTTATCAATTGGCAGCCACGATCATGATCCTTGAACATGATCCTTGAACAAACAAAAATTAAGTTTTGAGAATTCCTTTAGACAAAACCAACTGATAAAATGATCTCCTTAATCCAAATTGAGTGTTCGTTCTGCGTCATCAAGTATAGTTTTTGAGATAAAGTGAACATGCAATTTATCTGATTTTTTTCATTAATTTGCCTAAAACTCCGGCCGTTTTATATAAATTTTTTAAATGTCGAATAAAAATTGTGGAAGTTACAGCTAAAAGAATTAATTTTTTTTTGTTAAAAAAATTAGTTTTTAACTGCCAATAATTCCCAAATTCAGGATCTCTCCCATTCGTTTTTGCACAAAATCATAAAGAAGGTAATGTAACGTTTGACGAAACCAGCCAAATGAGTGTCCGTTTTGCCCCATCACGTGCAGTTTTCGAGATATCGTGAATATGAAATTTTTCTGACTTTTTCATTAATTTTCCTAATTTATGGATAACGTTAATTGATAAGAAATATATTTTTCATATAAAAATTGTTGAAGTTACAGCTAAAAGAAGTCAAAATTTTTTTTTCTTAAAAATTGTGTTTGCATGAACGATTGTGCAAAAACGAGAGCTCCAGAATTTGGAACAATTGTAGATGAAAACAACATTTTTCAACAAAAAAAATCACTTCTTATGGCTGTAACTTCCGCAATATTTATTTTAATTTTATATTTTTATATATTTTATATTTATTTTATTTTATATTAATTTTATTTTAATTTTATTTATTTGAACTCGGATTCAAATCATATTACATAAGGATCGGTTGGTTTTGTCCAAAGGAGAATTTTGTTGCAGAACAGTGTAGCCCTGATTATAACCTCTGCTAACAAATCCACCACTTTAGACGAGCTTAAGGCCAAAGTTCGTGATGATATTGCCAGAGAAGCAAGGCACATATTGTACCAAAGCCGTTGCGGACATTTTAATAATGTGATATTCCACACATAATGGGTCCAATATGGCTTAAAACAAAGCCAAAATCTATTTGCTCAATCACAGCTTTGTTGTTTAATTTAAATTTCTTTTTCTTTCGCCCATCTAGTAACCTTGGATTCTTACTTTTTTTTGGATGGAAAATCGAAAAAAAGTTTAAATGTTTTACTCAATAAACATCATTTTACCTATGGTAGGGTGTTTGTTGTTTTTAGTATTTCAATATACTGCGAATTTGAATAAAGCACGAGTAAACCACTAGCTCGAAGACCAACACTCCGTCGTACAATGTTCACTGCATAATCACATGTTGCAAATGACTAAAAGAAAAAACGCAACATTTGCGAACTGATTTTTAGCAACCGCAATAACAATGACTTCAATTGTTCAATTTCACATCAATATCGTGACGAAACAAAAAAAGGTCAAAATACACACAGTAACAGTGTTAACGACCGTACGAATATACCGGTAAATGAATGTACTTACCAATATATCGTGCATTCAGTCACAACTCAAAATCGGCCAGTTTCGACCCCAGTACTGCACATGTTCTCTAGACTGAATTTTTCCGAATGAAGCCACACACCTAATCTATTATTTTTGCTATTGGAAACTTTTGAACAATGAGTTTTATAAAATAAAGCTTTTAAGTAGTTTTTTTTAAAAATATTTTTTATTTTGGGTTATAATGATCTTGCAGAAAATGAGAGAAATGTATATAATGCGTTCATAAATGTGCATGTTACCACAATAACCCTACGTTCTTAACATGCTACACTAATTAACTACTTAAAAAATGGAAGAAACGAACAGATGTGCTTAAATAAGAAACTAGTACTCAATTAAATTTATACATGATATTAAACATACACACCTGCTGAGGCATTTCCTAGGTTCTAGGTCAAAAAATAAAACTTGTCCTCGAAAATAGATTATAATTAGTACTCTTATAATATTAAACATATACCGAATGAATTGCAGCGAAACTCTTGATTTAATGTGCAATCGAGCTCGGGTAAGTTTTTTAAATATTTTTCCAATATTTCTTAATATTTTGAATAACATCCTCCTCAGGTATAATATGTAAAAATTGGTGGAAGCATTGGCAAAACTGTTCAATCCTAATCCTAATGCAACATAAAGGGTTTTCCAATAGGGACATAACAATTTCGAATCTTTATGTCAACGTATCCTCAAACCTTTTTAATGATCTTTCTGTGTGAAAACATAAGTCGTAGTCAACAACGAAATGGTAAAATTCACTTACGAGCAACGTTTGGAAATCGGTGGTCGGTGGTCGCAACTTTAAGAGCGCTTACTCCAATTTTCGACCAAAATAATCGTCATATATGACAGGATAAGCGATAAAGCTCATTTCTGGCCGAGTGGTTTTGTCAATAAACAAAATATGCTTTATTGGACAGCAACAAACCCACATGTGATTCAAGAGACACAATTGCATCCGTAAAAAATACTGTGTAGTTTTCATGCCGAGGGTGTGATTGGGTCGTTTTTTGTTGTTGTCTATAAAAACAATCGTCATGTTACCGTCAATGGAGAGCGCTATCATGCCATCTTAAAAAATTGTTTTTGCCCAGAACTGGATGAGCTTGAAATCGCCGATATGTGGTTTCAAAAAGACTGTGCCATTAGCCACGCGATTTACTGAAAAGCAAATTCGGTGAACGTGTTATCTCGAGATATGGTCCGGTCGAATGACCACCTCGTTTATGCGATTTAACGACATTGGATTTCTTTTTATGGGGCCACATTAAGTCAATGGTCTATGCCATCAACTATAGACGAGCTCAGATACAACATCTAACGGGAAATTGTCAACGTTCCGATCGAAATGTATGCAAGAGTGGTGGAAAATTGGGTCGTAATACACGGGTTCGTGGTGGTCATTTGACCGAAATCAAATTTCATTCTTAAAACTCTATATTTTAAATATTAAATATATTATATTAAATATATATATTCTTAAATATATGTTTTATTAATATATAAAGTTGTTATCTTTTTCCAGCAGAGTTCGTTTCAAAATGTATCCACTTCAGACTAGTTGTCCTTTTAAAGGCATCATAGTTCTCAGAAAGAAGCCTTTAAATGTCAGCCTGTGTCAGTCCAAGTTAAAGTCGTGTCTAACACACAACTGGTACGATGCTTGGGCTTAAAATTTCATTGTAGCGGTTAATTTGATTGTCTGTGAAAAGATTGCGATGTTCTTCCCGGCACAGGAGTAATTACTGCTCAAAAATTAACTTATCCGCCGATATAAGTAATGGTCAACGTTGAAGCGTCGTGCTTATGGAAAACCAAATTGGTGTTAACACAAGGTGTAAACTTAAAAACGACGGCAACGGGAATATGTCTGGTTAATTTTACAAATTGGCTAAATTGGAGTCTTGATTGGCCTTATAAATGGTCCCGCCACTAACAAAAAAAAGCTTTGGCCTGGCCGCTTGTTGTCCACTTGTTCTTTTTTTGTATTTTAATCCTTATAAAAATTTCAGAACATATCTAGTTAACGTACAATTACAATAAACAAAACTGTTATAATTAATTTAAAACGAGATAATAAAAATAACGGCGGAAAACTAAATTTTGCGAGTTACGGCGCCCCAAAGATTATTGAAATACCTAAATAATTATGTTATTTATAATATTTTCCATTAAGCCATTGCGAGGCAGTGGCTATATTTAATGTTTTTAATCCATTTTTTGAGTCAAATTTGAAAATGTCACTGATTTGGAGGTATGTATGCATATTGAATATAAAATTAAAGCCAGTACTTAAACCTTTTAATTTAGGCTGTTTGTGACGTTCTAAGCCATTAAATACCGGAGATATTAAATTTTTATGTTTGTTAAATTATTTGACATACATATCTTCGATTTTGTATCTAACGGAACAATTTAGGTGGAGTTTTTGGTAAAATGTGTCAAAACTAATAATAAGCCTGCCAAGAGGGTATGTATTTTTAAACTATTATCCATCTTAAATAAGTGTGATCGATATGTCCTAGGATGAGAATTGAGAAAGAAACAACAAGAACTCAGATATTTATTGTCCTGCGATGGGGGCTCGTAACTTTACATATATGGGTCTTTCCCAAAAATGTTTTAATGTTTTTTACCCCAAATTCGTTTTGAGAGTTGTCTTTAAACTAGATTTAAACCAATATTTCTAATTCGTAGTTTTCAGATTTTTTTATTGCTCGTCAAGCACATTTTTGCTAGAATAGAAAAAAGAAAATTATGCCACATCCGTGTATTTCGGGAAAAACTAAAGAACAAGAGCGCTCGGGCCTTGAAAATGTGTTTTTAATTGAAACTTCTTTCTGTGTGGCTGAACTTCGTCCGGGCATTAAGACTTTTAGCCATGGATAAGAGAATTTTAGGAACTCGGGACTTTACAGGCTTCTGGTATTAATCACTTCTTCAAATCGAGAAAAACAAATTTTTATTTTGTTTCATTTGGAAAGGAGCGGCTGAACGTACTTTTACAGTTGAATTTACCCACATACAATTTGCAAGCTTGTAGTTTTTGTATAATTCCATATTTTTTACGTATACTGTTGTTTTTAGCGATCATATTTTTTTCATTTATGGGCATAAATCGAGGAACTTCAAAGTTTTGGCATAAAATTACGAGTATCGTTGCTCGTGTATCGGACAGACGTAATCTAGGGTTTCGTGACTTTAAAGCCTTATGATATTTATCACTGTCTCCCAAACCTAAGTAAAATTCCTTTATTCCAGGAAAACAATTTTGTTTTAATTTCCTTTTAATTCAGAACATATTTAAAAATTTTCATTTTGAAGCTAAAATATCTCTGGTTTAGGAAAATATCTCTGGTATAAAATCAGTCACCGACCCGCAATGGGTTAATGCCTTTTATATCATTGGGCAGGTATTGCCAATAACTTTCCAACTACTCTGATTTTGCGGATAATATAAGTATACAGCAAATTTTATATTAAAAGATACAGCAAATTTTATATTAAAAGTTTGGAGGTCCGTAACTCGGAAAATATGGCCGTCCGAAAATGTGTTTTTTTCTTGTTTTCTTTTTTGATTGCGAACAGGGTCTTTTTTGTCCTGCCCCGTGTTCCCATTTCGGACATCCTTTAGCAATTTCCTTTCGCTTTAGTTGGCACACTATTATGAAAGATGACGATATGATTTTCAAGGCCTGAGCGACCTTATTCATTATTTTTTTCAAAATACTCGAGCCCTTCTGAAGACGGCATATTTGTTTCTTTTTAATTTTCATCACGCTCCGTAAACTGCATTTCAGCCAATAGTTTTAATCAGACTGAAAAATTAAAGTTTTCGGGGACGTTTAATCAAAAACCCAAAAAAGAGTTACTAATCATTTTTCGAATTTGTATTTTGAATTTGTATGGGAAAACGACCTGAAGTCGTTTTCCCAATCTTAATAGGCCCTAACTGGTTTAAACTTGTACGGTAGCAGAAAAAAGGAGTTTTGTCGTCCACTGTATGTATTCAGTTTTAGTATTCCTCAACCGCATCTCTGGCTAACTCACACATACATCTCTTTCTAATCATATGCAAACAATTTTTTTAGTTACGTTTTTCCGTTCGTTGTTTTTTCATTTATTGTTATTTTTCTTTTGTAAAAACTCTTTCTACCGTTAAATGAATATACACATCTACAAGGGTACATATGTATTTGTGTACATTGCACGATTGTTTTTGTTTGTTAGTTTATTTGCAAAATTTAGTTTTATTTACTTTACACTTTTGCGATATTTTCAGACAATTTCCCCCACAAATTTCATTCGAACGGAACGCTCTCACACACACACTCGGCTTTTTTTTTATTAATGAATTTGTTGTTGTTGCATCTGTTATAAACGACCGATCGGGTGAACCCCACGCCACCAACAAAGTGTTCGAATAAAATTAATTAAACTAAATAAGTGTTATTGTTTTATACATTTCCAAGTCTACTGATGTTAAGGTTTTTGTATTCACACATTTAATTATTATACATATTTTTTTTATTAGTTTTAATAACTAATTTGTTTTTAAATATTGTATCTTCTTTAACGCGTTTGTATATACATACATATTTCTATACATAAGCACTGACACATAAATATTTGTTGTTTTTTTATTTATGTATAGTATGTATATTTATGACATACGCGTGCACATATATAAACTACACTATGTAATTAACTTGAACACGAACGAAGAACGCCCGTCAAAACAATAAAAAAATATTTACTTTTTCCAACGCGTTTAGTTTTTTATGAACCGCATATTCCGAGTTTTCGCCGACAACTAACAGATAATTTGGAATTTGCTAAAGAATTTGTAGACGACGAAAACTTGTGAACGAGAGAGAGAGAGAGTTTAAATTGTCCACCACTGGCAGTGTTGCCATATTCTGGTTGCAAAAAGGCTAGATCGTCAGAAAAAGTTTCAGTCGGTTGATGCGCTTAAATAAATATACATAACAAAAACGTAATAACTCAAATTGTTAACATTTGCAGAAACTCTTTGCCTAATCCTTTGAAAAACTATAACACAGTGAGACAAATGATGACTTTTTGAAAAATGCAAGAACACTACAGTATAGGAACGATTCACTACCAAAGGGTACTATGTCGCTATACTTGGTTTGACTAGATTGGTGACCAATTGGCCCCTCGAAAAAAGGCGTCATCAGTTTTTGCCCAACAGCTTACATATACTTCGTGATAGCGCTAAACTATGTTCGGCAATAATGTAGCTGTGAGCTCTGTGCACAAATATTGTAAACACTATGCCAAAAAAGTAATTCATTCCAGACCTATTTTTAAAAAAAAAAATTTTAACTTTTTTCAGTATAACTTTGAAAGTGCCCGAACGTTTTAATAATAATGTTCCACAAAATTGTAGCCAAGGTAAAGCTTAACAACTTTTGTGAACATCTCAAAACAATCTGAACGTGTCTAGGCACCCTAAATAGCTCATAAATACCAGTATGTTACATAAAAATTGTCGTTAAGAGAAAAATAATATTATTTATCATCCTCTGAATCCTCGTACGTAGTCCTCCAAAAATGATAGATAGATTTTGGTACTGATTTCCTTTATACCGGGAATTTCAATTGCATAGAAAGCACATATACTTTGTGTAACCACCCCTTAAAAATAGGTCAGGAATGAATTACATACTTTTATGGCATAAAGTGTTTACAACATTTGTGAACAGAGCTCCCAGCTACATTTTTGCCGAACATAGTTTAGCGCTATCACGAAGTACTCGTATGTGTTAGAGTGGAGTTGTCGATTTACGATTTTTTTTCACTTTACAGATGACCATTGTGAGTTCTTTTCTATAAAAGTTGCAACTATTAACATTTTGAGTTAATAACTTTTAGTTGAACAAGTGCATTGGTATACCGCACCCAATAAATCTCGAGAAAATTGCTAAAAAGCAAAGTTAGTCGTCAGCATGGAAGGCAGGCCGAAATTGTGGATTTTGAAAAATCCAAAGATACTAAAAAAGAATTTGTGTTACTTAAAGAATTGTGACAAAAAAGGAAAGGGGAATATAAAAATTTGCATTCCTGCAGCATAGAAAAAATTCCTATATTTTGTAAATTATTCAAGTGTTTTGTATGAATTCAATAAAGCAAAAGTAATTAGAAAATTTATGCAAACGCATATGTGACGCGCAAAATAGAAAGGGAAAAAAGGGTAAAAACCAGTTTTGTTCAGAAGAATCATTTTAAAGATTTAAATACGTGTATCTTTGGTGTACCATCACTTTCATAAAACGCGCATATCTCTGGGAGGAAAAACTTTTGGGGCATGGGATCGGTCTCATTCGATGCTCAGATGTTGTCCACATCAAAAAAGTGAAAATTGATTTTTTTACCCTTAGGTCCCTTTCTCTATGCGCTGTCACATATACTTAGTAGGGACATAAATACTGTTACAACATTGAACACACCCATTTCAATAGTAGCACTGAACATACCCCGTTAATGTCATATGGGTTTTGAAAGCTAAATGAAAAAAGTGATATTTTCAAAACGCTCCGGCCACTAGGGATTAGCCGCATGTTCGTCTACGATGCGAAAAACTGTTTCAGGAACTGTTTTGGGCAGCCCACGCTCTGTTCGAACACCGCATGTCAATAAAGCCGTTAAATCAAGAACTCACAGAAATCCGCTCCGAAAACAGAAAATCATGGCCCGTGAGATTAATATCACGAAAAAGTCCATGAGTCGAATCATTAAAAAACACTTGGGGCTGGGGGCTTTCAAACGACCGACCGGACATTTATTGACTGCAGTTTAAAAAAAATAGGATTGAAAAATGCAAACGTCTTTTGGTGAAACACGCTGATAACTTGCACAGAAAAAGTTTGTTCACCGATGAAAAAAATTTTACCGTTCAGGAAAAATTTAACCAGCAAAATGATGAGTGTATGCGCGGTCATCTAAAGAAGCATCTGAACTGATCCCAAGGGTGGAAAAGGGTCATCACCCAGCTTCAGTCATGGTTTGGTGGGGTGTCCGTTACGATGGGGTCACTTACCACATTTCTGCGAACAAGGAGTCAAAACATCGGCCAAAGTTTACCAAGAAACCGTTTTGGAAAATGTTGTGAACCTCTTAACAATTCCCTGTTCCAAAACCAGCTATGGACTTTCCAGCAGTATTCTGCGCCGACCCATAAGGCTAAAACGTCCCAGACCTGGCTTCGAAACAATTTGCCAGCGTTCATTTGCTCTGAAGAATTGCCCTCAGGCAGTCCAGATTTGAACCCATTGGATTACAAATTGTGGATGGTTTTAGAGGACAAGGTTTGTCACAGAAGATACCCCAACATTGGATCTCATAAGACTGCTTTGGTGCGAACTGTGGCCATTTTTCCAATAGACGAGGTTCGTGCAGCTATTGACGATTGGCCAGTGTGACTTAAGGCGAGTGTAAAGGCAAAAGGCGGACATTTTGAATAAGTAGATTCTTTTTGGATACAACATACATCAATAAATATATTAAAAAACATTCAGTAATTTTTTTTACAGCATTAAACGTGTGTAACAGTATTTTCTAAGTATTCGGTGATCAATCTAAAGGTATTTTTTCAAAATAAAAAAAATAAAAAAATCAAATAAAATATGGAATATTTGTGGTTCTTTCGAATGGACATTTTATGCCATTTATTTTTTGAATATAATTTCTTTTAAATGTTGGACGCAACGACGCTTCATGGTGTCCATTCTGGGGTCTTATTTTAGATGACTTGTTCGAGCATTTCGACCGGTATGGCTTTAATGACACGCGTCATGTTGGCTTTCAAAACCTGAATCTTAGCTGGTTTGTCAGCATAGACTTTGGACTTTGCGTAGCCCCAAAGAAAAAGTCTATAGCTGTGATATCTAGGCGGCCAACACTTCGTAATGACCTCTTAATCGATCCATTGCTTGAACCGCTGTATGGCAAGTGGGGCCGTCCTGTTAAATCCAAATTTCGTCATGATTACGGGCACCTTTTCATAGGCCGGGTCACATATATTATTTTCAAATAAAACAAGGGCTTTCCTAAATTTTTAAAAAATTGAAGTCTTGCGAACTTTTGTTTGTCTGGTTTGAAACGGAACAAATTAAAACTTTCTTTATCAGTAGAAGGCGTCTATAATACTTAGTGCTAAAACTTACTGACTTTATACATGTACGCAACACAACCACTATATCCGGGAGTGTGTCATACCCAAGGAATGTTAAATTTAGTATATACACGTTACACTTTGGTAGAGTGCATAAAATTAAAGCCCATTTTTACTACGAATCTAAATATGAATTTATTTTATTCTTTATTTGAAGGGCTCATTTTTATGGCGAATCCATGGAGGGTATTGTTACTTGTTTCACAAAAAATCTCTAAAGGCGCCACTCGAAGGAACCTAAAATCATCGCCACCGTAGTGTTTCTTTCAAAAATCGCTACTTTTCCAAAAACGTGCATTTTAGATGAAAAAACCGCCACAAGGAGAGGGAAAACCAACAAGTTGGCATCGCTACTAAAGCTTGCTCTCTTATGGTTCGTTTGTTTTACGCTCTTCCGTAAAGAGCGTGAAACAAACGAACCGTATTTAAGAGATTTATGACAATAGTTGTGTTTTTCGTTAAGTCTCGATAACTAAGAATGGATAGCATAACCGCACTAGCTATGTTATTGGTTCACAAAGTGTTAATTTTTGCACGCCTTTTCAACTACTCAAAAAAAAACTTTTAAAAATATATTTTTATAGCCGTTCTAGTACTTAGCCTCGATAGCAATCAAGTGTAAGCCTCTATCCAGGCTAAGTTAAAAAGGTAACAACAAATCGATCAAAACGTTTCCTAAATGCATGAACAAATTTGGCACTTTTTTTGGCAAATGACTATTAAATGCCGTTTTGATCAAGAAAAGGCAGGGTTAACAAAAACAAGTAAAAAATGCTAAGTTTGGCTGTGCCGAACTTTGGATACCCTCCACCAGATTCCCAAATAAAACCAAATATGGTGCGGAAGTGTGTTCTATATAAAATTCTTTATGTAGAAAAGTTCATCTTGATAGGTCAAGTTTGTAGTGAGTTATTGTCATATTATTTCTCAAAGCCCATGAGACCGTTTGTGTGGGAGGTACCAGAAGGGCCTTTCCGATCTTAGCCAAATTTAGCGCAAAAGTCTGTTCTATATATTAATCTTTATGCCGAAAATTTCGTCTCGATAGGTCAAGTGTGTGGTGAGTTATTCTCATATTATTTTTCAAGGCCCATGAGACCGTTAGTGTGGGAGGTACCAGTAGGACTTTTCCGATCTCAACCGAATTCAGCGTAGAAGTGTGTTGTATATAGAAATATTAATGTGTAAAATTTCAAGTTTGTGGTGAGTTATAGTCATATTATTTCTCAAGGGCCATCAGGCCGTTTGTATGGGAGGTACAAGAAATGGTGGCCCAATCTAAACCATTTTTACATAGATGATTGCGCCTATATGGAGATTATTATTTGCAAAATTTCTGTGATTTTGCTCAAGAAACTGGACGGATATTCCCAAATAAAAAACTAATTTTTATGAGGTAGTGTCGGTTGAGGGTCTCCAACACCAACTTCCCGTAGAGCTATATAGCCCATTTTAAATACCAACCATGCTAGGTTAACTACACATGTCAGCTCCCCAGCTGTTTTCATGCAGGCTCTATCTTGTTTTCAACAGACGGACAGCCGGACAACATGGCTAGATCGTCATAGAATTTTACGAGAATCAAGAATATATATACTTTGTTGGGTCTCCGATGATTATTTCAAGGTGTTACAGACAGAATGACAAAACTAGTATACCCTCCATTGTATGGTGGAGGGTATAATATAACTAATATAAACAGCGTTGCCATTAAGACATTCGAAAAACAAGCTAAATTGGTGATTTTAAAAAAAGATGGCACCAAAGGATTTTTTAAAAAATCTCTCGCACTCTCTATGGCACTTAATAAGGGACATGGTACAATAAAGAAGGTTAACCCGTCACTGCCCGCCATTAGATCGGGTCATACGATTTTCTATAAAAAAAAATACCGCGATATCGCTAACCTGGACCACACTTAAGTTATTTATGTATCAACACTTTCTTGGGTATTTAAATACCCATTAGGCAGGAATGGGTTAAATTGTTAAGTTTGAAATTTGACAATGGCGTTTATTAAGTTTTTAAATGAAAAATTCTTTATCCAACATTCACAATTATCATTAAACATTCACAAAAATGTATTTTTGGCATTCTCCTTCAAATGGCTTTGACAATCTAGCGAACTATTTTTTGTTGTTGTTGGGCTAATGAGTATACCTTGTTTATTGTATCATTGTTAGGGATATAAACTTATCTAAATACGCTATTATTTTTAAGAAGTAGTGCAAATAATGGAATATTTAGATTTTTGAGTAAATTTAATTGCTTGAAATAACATTATGCCCATGGTTGAGGGACCACCCTAAATAGAAATTGATATATTAAACCAATGGAATCGTATGACACCGTAACATATCGTAACCAAGACGAGAATGCCAAAACTAGGACCTTCCTAAATACAAGGCCCCGTCTTGTTGAAAGCAAATGTCGTCCATGTTATTTTTTGAATTTTTGCAAACAAAATTTCGTAGGCTCCATGCTCATTTTCGAAAAAAGCCAAATAATGCCGCTAGCCAAAAATCCACACCAAAACGTGACTCTCGTTGTGGATGCATTGGGTTCTCTGAACCCCATATGCGCAATTTTACTTATCTCTGAACCCCATATGCGCAATTTTACTTATTAACATACCTCTGAACCCCATATGCGCAATTTTACTTATTAACATACCGAGATGAAAATGAGCTTCATCTGAAAACACGATTTTTCGTTGAAACTTTTCATTTCCAGCCAAACAATCTTCAGCCCATTGGGCAAAGCGGAAACGCATCGACGGTCATGAGGCTTCAGTTCTTGGACCAATTGAACTTTGTAAGCCTAAAACGATGACGAGTTAGTGCTGATGGATGCTCTTGGAAATTCTCAGCCACAGCAGCAATGTTTTCGATTGAACGCACTGGACAAGATCGTACTCTAGTTGATTTGTCCAATAACAATCCATTTTCATAAAGGCCAATTTCTTCTCGAAATTTTTCCACGTACATTTTTTACAGTTTGTGTTGAAGTCCTACTACTTTGAAAGTTAGTTTATAATATTTCTTAATTTTGTTCCAGGATATAGCGTTCCATTTTGCAAATGTCAAATGAAAAATGACATTTGCAAAAGTAATCAGTAGTTAAAATTTTAAATAAATGGCCCACCCTTTACATTAAATGTCCTATAAAATAGGTATATTAACCTGTTTTGGTTGCCTAGTGTTTTTTTTATTGTGATGAATTAAAAATAATTGATGAAGAAATCATTTCGACATCTATCAAATATTTTTGACTTCAGATTCGTGTTTTACATGACTTTCTTTTAATTTGAAAGGAAAGCTAAGCAATTTTAATCGAAAATTTCATTTATGTAGCAAGCCATTTTAAGAAATCGGATTAAAAACGTCAGAAAAGTCAAGAGATGTTTGATAAATGCTTGAATGGGTTTTCCTTTCCTGAATTTGTACTCGTACAACCCAAGAACTCGATATTGCGATAAAGGTAATATATTTAGGTCTATTTTTAAAGTAGTATTTATAAGGGTATTATGACTTTGTTCTGATGTCTGTATCACCCAGAAAAGAGTGTGTAAGACCTATTAAAATGTATATGGACGAACTCAGAAAAACTGTCAAAAATGACGCAGACATATCCGTGGGTCGATTCTGTAATTAGTGTGCGCCATTAATTAAAATCCGGTCCGGGACTTTCGCTATTTATTTAAATTTTAAAGTAAAAAATTACATGTAAATTGAGCTTGGCGTTGAACCAATTTCAGTTAGAAAATGTAAGACAATGCCAGCAAATAAATACTCACTTAGTTAATTTAGGAACATGGACTACACAGTTAAGCACCATAATCATCTCCCATGGACCCTTAAAAATCACATGTCATTAGCCCAAATTAATTTTGAGCTATTCGCATCATATATAAATGATTCAAATCCTAAAAAGTTTTAAACGTGCCCAGCAAATCTTGTACTGACGTTAGCGACTAAAGAGCGATTCCGGCTTAACAATGTAAGAGGTGTTGTAATATCACTGTTTTGAGTTTGATTTATAAGTATTAACGTTGTGTTTTTAGCTGTCGATACAATGATCGTTATACCAAATTTTGTCAAAATTGAATGGAAGAGTTAAAGAATAAAACGAAGTTTGTTATTTGTCGATTTGGTATGGAAGTACCCATAGGTGCAGTTGTTTTTTGCAGTTGCGTGAGCATTTCTTTATGGATATTTTTAAATTTAAACTTTGAAACAATTCACTTTTGCGGGTTTGTTTATAATACCTGCGAGTATGAAATAAAGTGTTCATAAAAAAGTTCATAAGCACGCAGCGGCAGGCAATAACAACAATTTTTAAACAAAACAACACCAACAACAAATAACATTTTATGGCGATGAATGAATTTCGTTGTTTTGATGTTTTTTTCCCCATCAAAATTATATACAGATGCACATGCTAAACATGCATATACAGATATAATCAGTACGTATGGCGAAGTATATAAATAAAATCAATAACCTTATGGTATTCATTAGTTCACACATGGTTTTTAATTCAATATAAAACAGGCAAAATTATGCTTTGCCTGTTGAAAAACCAACCGCAACCACCAACTGCTCTTATAAATTGACAAATGAAGTGTAAAATTTGGTTCGAATTGTGAAATATGGAGGGGGGAAATGAAATTAACGCACATGTCCAGAGAATAAATACCATCAGATTTCAAACCTATAGCAAAAACTGAAATCGGCTACGTGAGTAGTCGCACATACCTACTACACAGCACGGTTACAACAATGTAGTTTGGTGTTGTTCACACAATATGCATCGATTAGCATAATTAATTTAAACAAAAAATACCAAATAATTATGCAATAAAAAAGTTAATAAACCAACGATGCAACACACTGCCTAATTACAGGCGAATGCGTTTTAAGCGAACAGATCCTCGAAATGAATTGCACCGATTTTTCTCTGAATGACCACTTTTATAAGAAAAACGTTTCCACCATCTATTTTTATATCGAAATGGACTCTTTCTGAATAAACATTTCTGTGGAAATACTGGTTTTTATGACAATCAGCCCTATTCCCATTGTCACCGTCGTTTTTTGAGTCAATGTCACCTAGTGTCTACGTCGACGTCACATCACACCAATTTGGTATTCCGAGACGTCGACGATGCCTGTTTATCGAAAATATAGGGTGGTTCAATTTTAAGGGCCTTTAAAAGACCAGGAGGCTTTAGTTCTTGTGTCAATTCCGCCTTGTAAGCGTGTATACATAATGTTCATCAACGACGAGCGTGAGAGGTGCAATTGTTTGGCACGACGACGAGTGGAGGTGGACGAACTTCAGCCACACTATCGCGAACAGCAGCAATATTTTCTGCAGCAATATCTCTGCAGGTGTTTTCACATCTCCTACAGACCCGGTTTGCTAAAATTTTTGCACGATTTTTCCGATTGTACGCATATTTGGCCTATTAAATTGACCGAAAAAATCACTAAGTGCACGATATGCATTTTGATTTGAACGCCCATTTTCATAATAAGCCTGAATAACGTTGCTCACTTCAAATTGAGTTAGTCTGAAATTGAGAAATATCAAATGATATGCAAAAAAAAACTTGACGTTTAGGCGTGGTTCACCCTCAACATCGGCCCTTAAAATTTAACCACCCTTTATAAGGAAAAATGAAAACTCATCTCTAATACTGCATCAGCTGTTTCGTTAGTTGTGGTACTTTAGATGAGAAGGTATTTAATTTTTACTGCAAATTTGGCACAAGTGCTGAAAAAAAGAAAACTACGTGAATAATGTACAAGAAGATGAATGATGTTATTTCTTCAATAGGTGCATAAGTGATTTTCCACTTTATAAAATCGGAGTCTGATCAACAATCTTTTCCCAAGCAATCAAATTGGCAGCTACATTGAAATTTTAAGCCCTGCTAAGTTTGGGGTACGTTTTTATCTTGGGACTGACACAGACAGTCGATTTCAAGGTAATTTTTGAGACCTTTGAGTCCTAATTTGAAACAAAAGCTGAAGGAAATAATTGCAACCTTCATATTAACCCTGCATGCCCAAAGTTAGCCGTTTCGACTAACATCATTTGAGTTTACACTAACAACTTTTTTCTCTTGATCTATCGGTTTCTCTTTACATATTGTGGCAGTTGATTCAGTCGCAAAGCAGCTGTCGACGAAAAATCGGATTTATTACCATTTTTTTTACTGAAGAACATAGCAACATCCCGAAAAACGGATAATGAAATTGATAGGCTTCTATTGGCTTTGTCCGATGATGATGTCTAAGAAGATCAAGATTTTAGTGCCTCTGAGAGCGAGTACGCTCCAAGTTTGCCGGATAAAATGATACAAGCGAGTTCGACAGATGAGGAATTACGTAGACAGGGATAATATTGATAGCAGTGATGGTGATCTTGAAGACAGCGATAACGAATGCAGTGGTGGTCCCGCTGAACCGACCCATAAAATATAATACAGCCTTCCAAAAAAATTTCACGTTGTAAAAATCGACACAAATGGTCTGATTGAGTTTTATAACAAAAACCAAGGCGGCGTTGACACACTCGACCAGGTGTGTAGCGTTATGTCGTGCTTCCGACAGACAAAGAGATGGCCAATGTGTGTGTTCTTCGGCATTTAACATTGCATTCGCTAAAAGGTATGTGGTCTACACACACAACATGGTGAGCGAGAAGAAAAAACCTCTTTCGCGACGTGATTTTATGAAGCAACTGCGTTCGTCCCTTGTCACATCATATATGGAAGAGCGGTTAAAGGCAAGCACACTCAACTCAAGCCTACGAGAAAACATACAAAATATTGTATTGAAACCAGTTGAAGAGTCAAATAACGAGAGCTCCAAAAAAAAGGAAAAAAAGAGATTTGCTCCTTCTGCCCCTATAAGAAACACCATATGACAAAAGCAATATGCTCAGTATGCGAAAAAAGTATCTGTGGTGAGCACAAAGTTGAGGTCTGCGTCTCCTGCGCAAAACATTGCATTTTTATTATTTTTTTATTTTATTTCCTCGAAGCCTTTTTAGTTTTTATGTTTTCAAATATTTTTTTATTTATTTTTAAAAATAACATGCCATATAGCTGAGCCTGAATTAAAGAAGAAATTTAAAACATGCCAAAATAAATCAAAAACCAAAGTAATATTTTGTCTTTTGCATTTTTAGAAACAAAAAACTATGCTTTATTTAGTTTTAATAATCCATAAAATGTTGGAGTCATTACTAGTTCCCTAGAATAGATTTAACAGCATATAAGTCGATTCGACTAACAATGTTAATAACGTATAAAAAATATGGTTGGGTATGCAGGGTTACCAAATATAATATTCTTTGTATTTTAGCTCACATTCGTTGGTGTCTCAGTTTGTTTTTGCAAAGAGCAACTAATGAGCGTTGGGTGCTTGTAATTCCTAGGCACAAAATACATTTCAAAAATTACAAAACTATTCTGCGTTTACATACAGAGCAAGTTCTTTAAGGTTTAACTCCCCGACGGTGGATATTTTCTAAATCTAGCAGATTCGCCACAGCTTCATCCAGCTTGCTGAGTGAAAATTAATTGATACAACCATAGTCCCACAGAGTCACACCTTAACGCCCAACTTAATTTGACATTTCTTTTTTTTCAGTGTTAGACAAATTCGACCGTGGAGAGGTACCCAGCTGAACAGCGCGTAAGAGCATTTGGCCAAAATTTTGTTTCACATATAAAATTCCTATATCCTTCTTTCATATTTAAAAATATTAAGATAATTCTCTGAAAACATTTTGTTTTATTTACAATTACCAGTGTGCGTTTAAGAAGGACCACCCCTTAATTTCAATTAAACAGTTTAACTACACACCAACACTTACTAATTCATGACGGACCATGACCACTTTAAACTTTTCCTATTCCATTCCATTATTTTTTTTTACAATTACTGGTAAATGCTGTTTCTAGCGCAGAATTGTTACTAAATACAGGGTGTCCGCTGGGAAGGTATACTACTTTGTTTTGCCGCCAGTTTGGTAAACATTAGTCTTGGCAGTCGTGAAGTAGAGACGTAGCAAAGTTATTATGGAAAAATACTCGATAAACCACAGTGTTTTAATCGTCAAAACATTTTATCAAAATCAATCATCGATTACTGTGACGATGTAATTTTTTAAGAAACAACGTGCCAACAAAACGCACTATTTATCGTGTAGTGAATGACTTCGAAAAAAGAGGGTCTGTAGATAATAGGCCCAAGCATGAACCACAACGTACTGCAAGATCGGCTGAAAACATTACTGCTGCTCAAGAAAGTGTTCAAAACAATCCATCGACCTCAATTCGACGCCGTGCTCAGGAGCTTGGTCTTCAAAAAACCTCTTTCGCCACAATTTTGCACAAGGATTTGCATTTGTTTCCATTAAAGATTCAGTTGACACAATAGTTTCTTTCACAAGACCATTTACGCCGCCGTACATATGAGAATGTTACAGCTCGCCCATGACAACCCCGATTTTCATGAAAAAATAATAATGAGTGACGAGGCACATTTTCATTTAAATGGATATGTGAATAAACAGAGTGTCGGTTCTAGGCAATGGAAAACCCTCAAATTATTCATCAGTCACCTTTGCATCCATTAAAAGTGACAGTCTGGTGTGCAATTTAGTCAGGAGAAATCATTGGACCTTACTTCTATGAAAACGAAAACGGCGTAACGGTTACTGTCATTGGGGAGCGATATCGTGATATGATTGAAAAATTTTTAACGCCAGAACTACGTACATGCTTTGGGCTTGATTAACATGTGGTATCAACAAGACGGCGCTACATCGCATACAGTTAGGATTACAATGGAATTACTGCGAGACCTCTTTCCACAACAAGTTATTTTAAGAAATGGTTATGTTAATTGGCCTCCACTCTCGCCTGATTTGACAGCTCCGGACTTCTTTTTGTGGGGGATATCTGAAAAGCAAGGTTTATGCAAACAAACCAGAAACGCTTGAGCAACTCAAACAAAATATTCGTGATGAAATTAATGAAATACTGCATGAAATGTGTGAGAATGTAATGAAAAATGTGCTCAAAAGGGCTCGCATTTGTGAGGCTAACAGAGGCGGACATTTATCTGATATTGTATTCCATACATTAATGCCGACATTAAATAAAACATTTATCAACATAAGATGCATTCTCTTTCATTTAATCAAAAATTATAATAAACAAAGTAGTATACCTTCCCAAAGGACACCCTGTACTTTAAAAATTGGTTCGCAATATTTATTTTAATTTTTTTAAAGTTTTCTGGTTTTCTTTTTTAGACACTTAGAAATATTTTTAAGTCGTCGCCAAATAGAGTCTTACGGAATACCAAATATGTGACAGTAGTTATTGATAACTGACGACAGTGCCTTCTGGAATACCAAATTACAATATGCGATGCGTCATTTTTTTGGAAACTTTCTTTGTTGCGCTGCAATTTGATCAACTTTTAGATAAATTTTCACCGAAGTAAGTGCTGTATTGTAGAACGCTGCATAAAGCCCCATAATGCATTAACAGCTTTGAAATACTTCATATTTGTAATTACTTCATAATGAAATAATTTTCAAATTGAAAGTCATAAACAATATTATGCGAATACTGAAAGTGGACGGCATGGTGCAGGTAAATGGGATGAACCATAATGGGGCGTGTCAACCACTATTTTCCTAGGCGCGAACAAAGCCGTTATAAAAATATTACGAGGTTCACGTTATGTGTGTGTCCAATCTGCACCGGGTCAGTATTGTTTGCGTGTAAAGTACGAGGGTTGCTATATATATTTCTGTATAATATATTTTTTTAGCATAAACGTACTCAGAACGTTTTGACGTACGACCATCATTTGTGTTGTTCACAGTGACTTGAAAAAATCAATTTGGAAAAAATGCAATTAACTCGTGAACATTTTCGTGCGATCATTTTTCACAAATTTCGACGTGGATTATCACGACAAAAGTGGATTTTAACGACAAGAGTGCAACGATGGACTTAAATCTTTGTATGGCGATGTAGCACCATGCTATAGCGCTGTGAAAAACTAGTTTAATGAACTGGTTAAATGAAATAATGAATGAAGTCGTCAAAAAAGGTGTTGTGCCAGAGAACATTGATGCCGTGCGTGAACTGATAATGCAAAATCGTCATGTGACATACCGTGAGATAGAGGCATCCTTGGGTATTTCTTCCACCAGCATACATTCGATATTGCATGAACCTGGCCGTAAAAAAAGGTTTGTTCTCGTTGGATCTCGTACAAATTGACAATCGCTCAAAAAAAAAGGTTCATGTCGATTGATGCAGACATTTTGAAAAAATTCGATCGCGGTGCTTTAGAAGACGTTAATAAGATCACCACAGGTGACGAATCATGGATCTATGCGTATGAGCCCGTAACGCAACAGCAATCGACCGTGTGGGTCTTCGAAGACGAGCCAAATCCAACGAAAGTTGTTCTTGGAATAAGCACTTCGAAGCAAATGGTCGCCTGTTTCTTCGGCAAAACTGGTCATGTGTCGACTGTTCCGCTTGAGCAACGTAGGACGATTAATTCTGAGTGGTACACCACAATTTGTTAGCCTGAAGTCATCGGAGAATTTCGAAAAACGAACAAGAGAAGACGAATCATTGTGCACCATGACAATGCGAGCTCTCAGATATCGGCTCAAACTAGCGCCTTTTTGACCGGCCAAATCGTCGAATTGATGGGTCATCCGCCGTACAGCCCCGACTTAGCACGCACTGACTTCTTTTTATTCCCACACATCAAGAAAACAATGCGTGGTCAACGATTTTCGTCGCCAGAAGATGCTGTTGAAGAGTTCAAAAACCATGTTTTGGAGGTGTCTCAATGGAGTGGAAATAGAACTTCGACCATTGGTTTGAGCGCATGGAAAATTATATAAATCATGCTGGAGAATACTTTGAAAAACAATAAAACCATTTTTGATGACAAATATTCGCATTTTCATTATTAGGCCAGAAATATATATATAGCAGCCCTTGTTATCGGGGTTGAATTATGATTTTAACAAGGTTCCACATACCTTTAATTTGTCAAATTGCCCAACTTATTTGTTGTTCTAATGTTCTTTCACTGTAAAAATTTATATATTTTTTAAAAAAAATTAAAAAAAAAATAGAAAAAATGGTTGTATAATTGTCGTTTTTCTAAAAGACAGATTATTATTATAACCAGGATGCCGCAAAAAAGAAATTCCGCAAAGAATTATTTCTATCTATTGTATAATATAGAACATAAAGAGGCACAACTAATAAATGTTTCTAAGTATGCACAATAATCTGTAACTAAACAATTTTCACAACAAACGTATTGTTCATAATTTTCCCAAAATTATGTGTTTCAGACATGGCCCTATGATACACATTAGAACGATGGGAATATACATATATATCTACTTTATATTTTAACATTTGAATCATTTCCGAATCACTTTTAATTTCCCAAAGTATAAGAATTGTTTCTTTTCCTGGAAAATCTTTTAGATCTACTTCACATAAATTTACAAAATTTATAGGCAAAGCAAGGAATCCACAAAAAATCTCTCACTTGCCATCACTGTATTTAATGAATAATGAATGAGAATCATACTAACTAAGAAAACATTTTGAAAGTACACAGTTTTATACATATATGTTTGATATATATTTAGAAGATATATGCATAAGTATATTCTTGTTTAGGCCATCCGCAATGGTATAGATAGTATTCACTTTTTCCATTCCATTTTAAACATCACATAATATGGATTTTAAACCTACACTTTTATTTTGTTTCATTTTTATGTCGAATTGTCATCATTTGATTGATTTCGCATAACCGTATTTATTTTGAACAAAACTGTCTACTCGCCTAGAGTCATTTTTTACAATTCAATTTGTCTTTATTTAAATAACATAAATGTACAGTTTATATTAACCAGGTGGGCAAAGAGTTAAGGGATTTATATTTCCTTTTCTACCTTATAATCATGTATAATTGATAACAAAATGTATTAATGCACTTAAAACTTACATTGGAGGGAAAATGTACAAAAAGCTTTATAAATGTTTTTCTTTTGTTATAGATTTTTAATAAAAATAAGGGCCGCGTTAGTTTTTAAAATTACAATGAATTTAATTCATTAATGAGTAGTTATTAAGATTGTTCACATCTTCCCTTAAAGCTTTGTTCAAGTCGATCTATTTTTGCCTGCACTAATTCGATGTTGGAAAGTCGGTGTAGTCTTTGCGTGGAATAAAACCATTGGCAGTCTTTAAACCATTTTGTGTAGTTTATTTTGTGAAATGGTTTTATTGTTTTCCAAAGTATTCTCCAGCATGATTTATACACTTTTGCATGCGCGCAAACCAATTGTCGAAGCACATGGTTTTTGAATACTTCAACAGAATCTTCTGGCGACGAAAATCGTTGACCACGCATTTTTTCTTGATGTGCGGGAATAAAAAGAAGTTATTGGGTGCCAAGTCAGGGCTGTACGGCGAAGTACCCATCAATTCGACGTTTTGGCCGGTCGAAAAGGCTCTGGTTTGAACCGATGTGTGAGAGCTCGCATTGTCATGCTGCACAATGATTCGTCTTTTATTGTAAGTTTTTGGAATTTCTCCAAAGACTTCAGGCAAAACAAATTGTGGTGTACTACTCCGAATTGATCGTCCTACATTGCTCCAGCGGAACAGCCGCCACATAACCAGTTTTGCCGAAGAAACTGGCGACCATTTGCTTCGAAATGCTTCTTCCACAAACCACTTTCGTTGGATTTGGCTCGTCTTCGAAGACCCACACGGTCGATTTCTGTTATGTTTCGGGCTCATGCGCATAGATCCATAATTCGTTGCCTGTGACGATCTTAAAAACGTCTATTGAAGCACCGCGATGGTATTTTTTTAAAAATTTCTTTGCTCCAATCGACAGAGCCTTTTTTGAGCAATTATCAAATTGTGTGGGATCCCACGAGAACAAACATTTTTTACGGTCAGGTGCTCATGCAATATCGAATGTATGCTGGTGGAAGAAATGCCCAAGGATGCCTCTATCTCACGGTATGTCACATGACGATCTTCCATTATTAGTTCACGCACGGCATCAATGTTCTCTGGCACAACGGCCGTTTTTGGACGACCTTCACGACCTTTGTCTTTGAGCGAGCGTCGGCTATGATTGAATTCATGAAACCAGTTTATAACAGTGATATAGAATGGTGCTTCATCGCCATACAATGATTTAAGTTCATCGAAGCACTCTTGTCGTGATAATCCACGTCGAAAGTTGTGAAAAATGACCACACGAAAATGTTCACGAGTTAATTCCATTTTTTTTCCAAATTGATTTTTTCAAGTCGCTGTAAACAACACAAATGATGGTCGTACGTCAAAACGTTCTGGGTACGTTTATGCTAAAAATGTCAAATATTTAAATGGGCCAGGCAACATTTAGTTTTGCCCAGACCAGAAATATATATAGCAACCCTCGAAATGCCCATTAAATTCCATACATTGTCTTAATCAAATTATAAACAAAAGGCCATTAGACTTGTTTGTAAGTTACTGTGAAGAATCTTAAGGCTCATATCATTCAATCTAATTGTGAGTTTGACCCAGAACTTGACTAGAAGGTCTTAAAAAATTGGGTTAACAAGATGTGGTAGTCATTGTGTTGCGTAAACCAAAAGTATTTCGATAAAATGACAAAAAAATCAGCAAAAAGTAGACGCTGTCACTTAAGTAGACTAGATGGCAAATAAGATCAACTCATCATCTCTAAATCGTATGTTTTTGAAAATTGTCGACAAATTTAAAATCGAATACAACAAATTGTCAACACTCATCGCGAAAACCACTACCAAATACACTCGTGAATGCGTAATTCCTTTCAAATTGCCACTTTCATAGAAAACATTTCTTTCTTCCTACTATACGCGAATGAAGAACAAAAAATAAATCAAATGAAAACAAACAATAAACACCAACGCAAAAAATACAACTCATACGAGTACTACAATTCAAACACAATTCTCCTTATCAATCGGTTAAAAAACAGCATTCACACAGCCACATGTGCCAAGTTGAAACACCTTGTGGCTTGACTAAGAATACATTCCTTCTTATCAGTACTTAAAATTTATTAAAAACTTACATACAATTTTGATAAGTTTAAGCAAAATGACAAAAAAGAAATCGTAGATAAGATGAAGGAAGATAAAAAGTACGAAAATTACACATTTGTCAAAAACGAGTGCAGAACGACATGCATATATTCATATAATCCTATTTTAATGAAACTCCATGAAGTGTGTGTGTGTGATCTTAAAACTCCGACTTATCAGGAAAGGCGCATCGGCTCTTTAAGACTTTGAAAGATCTGCCACTTTGTATACGAGGCATTCTGGCTTAGGCAACACTAAGTGTTGCCTGGCGCCTTCTGACATTTATCACAACTTTCGACACGTAAAGAGTGCATCGATGAACCATCCTATAGCACTGTGAAAAACTGGTTTAATGAATTCAATCGTGGCCGACGCTCGCTCAAAGACGAAGGTCGTCCATGAACTGATGAGGCCGTGCGTGAACTGATGATGCAAGATCGTCATGTGGCATACCGTGAGATAGAGGTATCCTTGGGCATTTCTTCCGCCAGCATACATTCGATATTGCATGAACACCTGGCCGTAAAAAAGGTTTGTTCTCGTTGGATCCCGCAAAATTTGACAATCGTTCAAAAAATGCTCGTGTCGATTGGTGCAAAATAATTTTGAAAAAATACTATCGCGGTGCTTATAAGATCGTTTAAAAGATCGTCACAGGTCACGATTCATAGATCTATGCGTATGAGCCCGAAACAAAACAGCAAAAGACCGTGTGGGTCTTCGAAGAAGAGCCAAATCTAACGAAAGTTGTTCGTGGAAGAAGCACTTCGAAGCAAATGGTCGCCTGTTTCTTCGGCAAAACCGGTAATGTGGCGACAGTTCCGTGTGGACGGTCAATTCTGAGTGGTACACCACAATTTGTTTGCACGAAGTTTTCGGAGAAATTCGAAAAACGAACAAGAGAAGACGAATCATTGTGCATCATGCCCTCGTATCTTTTATGCAAAACAAATCGTAAGATAAATTTTAACTTTATGTTTTTTTTAATAATTACACCTTTTTCACTTTACATAAAAATATTTAAAATTTTTTTCTTAAAATGAATGTACTTTTTTTTGGATGTTTTATGAAATCGTTTTTGTGGGTGAGGTGACCAGAAACTTTTTAGTGTGCGCCATTTTGATAATAATTTCTATAATCATTTAATGTCAAGGGTGGTCCAACCATAATGCACGATGTTAATTGTAAAACATACCTTAACGTAAAGTTTTTTGCCCAACTTAATTTGACATTTCTTTGTTTCAGTGTTTGACAAATTCAACCATGCACGGTACACAATTGTGTAGCGCGCTAAGATTGTTAAAGTCCTTTACTAAAATGGGCATTCGAATCAAAATGCATTACGTTATGTTTTGGTCAGCATAATCGACCAAATGTGTCCACAGTGGATTCGATTAAAAGCAGAATTGCCGCAATTGATCAAATGAGAATCCACGAGTGTTTGTTGAAAAGCCGATGCATCCACAAAGAGTGACTGTCTGGTGCGGTTTATAGGCTGCGACTTTATCGGCCGTACTCCTTCACAAATCAGGTCGGCCAAGCAGTTACCGTGAATGGTGTTCGGTATCGCAAGATGAAAACGGGCTTTTTGTGGCCAGAAATTGAGGATACTGATCTGGCTGATATGTGGTTCTAACAGGATGGTGCCATTTGCCAAAAAAACAATGGTTCTTCTGCGCGAGAAATTCAATGGCCCTGTTTACTTACCGTCGGTCTTCTTTCTTCGAGGATTTTTTTAAAGAAGTGAACGTGAATAAACTAAGGTCTATTCAAGAGTTAAAGGATGATATAATTCGGCACATTACCGGCATTGAACCTTCATTATGTGTTAGAGTCAAAGAAAATATGAACCATCGGATAGAGGTATGCCACCGAATCAACCTATGACGATATTGGGTTTCACACATAATATTTTGATAAGTCTCTGAAAACTTGTTGTTTTATTTACCATTAACATATTGTGTTTTAGTTAGACTACCCATTAGAAGATATTCCATTAGAGTAGTACTTTTGTAGGTTTAAAAAAAAAACCCCAATACCTACGGTCGAATATCGAAATTATAAAATTTCGCTTTCTAAAAAATGCGTCTGTTGTCATTATTGCGACAATTCCGAGATTTCAAGATATTATTAAACCGAATGGTTGAAACAGTACTTGCTATGTAAAATATATATTCTAAAAAAATTGAGCAACAGAGACTTTCTCAACATAACAATGGAGTACCACGAAATTACTATTCTATTCAACCTATGACTTCAATTGTCCATTATGTACGCAGCATCAGTTGATAAAGTATCAGCGAAAAAACAAACAGGTCAGCAAAAACTAACAAAAGAAAAAGTCTACGCGGTGAATGATGAAAAGCTTTATCGAGAAACATTTCCGAAATGTGCAAGTCATTTCATTTAAATATCGCTTGTGGTTAGTCAAATCATATCATTCATATAGTGGGCCGCAGTGATGTGCGCGACTATCATACGAGGGTTGCTATATATATTTCTGGCCTAGGCAACACTAATTGTTACCTGGCACCATCGGAATTTTTGATTGGAAAGTTTGACATTTTTTAGCATAAACGTACTCGGAACGTTTTGACGTACGACCATCATTTGTGTTGTTTACAGTGACTTGAAAAAACAAATTTGGCAAAAAAAATGTAATTAACTCGTGAACATTTTCGTGTGATAATTTTTCACTACATTCAAATTGTATTATCACGACAAGAGTGCATCGGTGAACTTAAATCTTTGTATGGGATGAAGCACCATCCTATAGCACTGTGAAAAACTGGTTTAATGAATTCAATCGTGGCGGACGCTCGCTCAAAAACGAAGGTTGTCCAAAAAATACGATCACGGTGCTTCAAAAGACGTTTATAAGATCGTCATAGGTAACGAACCATGGATCTATGAGCCCGAAAAAAACAGCAATCGACCGTATGGGTCGAGGACGAGCCAAATCCAACAAAAGTCGTTCGTGGCAATGCGAGCTCTCACACATCAGCTAAAAACCAGCGCCGTTTTGACCGGCCAAAACGTCGAATTGATGGGTCATCCACCGTACAGCCCTGAAATGGCACCCAATGACTTTTATTTTATTCCGGCACATCATGAAAAAAATGCGTGGTCAACGATTTTTGTCCCCAGAAGATGCTATTGAAGCGTTCTGAAACCATGTTTTGGAGGTTTCTTAATCGGAGTGGAAAAAGTGCTTCGACAATTGGTTTGAGCGCATGCAATAGTGTATAAATCATGCTAGAGAATACTTTGAAAAACAATAAAACCATTATTGATGATAAATATTCGCATTCTCATTATTAGGCCAGAAATATATATAGCAGCGCTCGTATCACTTATATGCTTTCATCAATTTGTTTTTTCTCTACCTCTCTCTCTTTTGTTTCGGAAATTTAGGATTAATTTATATTTTTGATTCTATACTGCAATATTTCTAGTAGTTTATGATGTTCTATTTAACAATATAATGCAAATTATAATTTTTCTTTAATAGACCCCCAATGGGTTCGAATAACATGTCAATTAAGAAATGAAAATTTAATTTCACAAATAACGGGTGGATTCTATATTTCTTTTTGAATCATATGTTTTTGACAGTGGCAGCGCTCTTTATCTCGAAAACTAAAATAAAATTAAGTCACAGGCGTATCTCCGTGAAAAGAAAGTAATTGCTTTACCACTTTGAACATGGATTAACCAGCTCTAGACCTCTTGCATCTATATTTCAATAGAAAACAAGTTTTTAACAAAATAACAAGTTGACATTGAAAAAAACCATAATTAATAACATTCGGCAAATAATACAAAGTCAAGTGTCAATGAAAGTGTTTCCTTTATGTCCTTCATGGAGGCACTAAGATACACGCTAGAGCAGTTTTCGCAGAGAAAAATATTTTGTTTTTGCTTTTTTAAATTATGAAAATAAAATTGAATTTTTACCATCCTGTATCAAACATATCATATATTCAGTGTTTATCTTTACATTATATCGGGTTATCATTTTTCTGTAAGAGTTCTACATTTTGACGACAATAATAGCAAATCATGATAATTTTTATAAATTCCCGAGTATATCCATTTCTTTGAATTCGAATCAGACAAAAAAGCATTTACGAGTTATTGCGAATTTTGAAGCAAAAAAAAATTCAAAGTATTGATGTTAAAAATACAATCTTATGAAGTGAACAATATTGAACAAAATATTCTGAGAGTAAAAGTTGTCCGTTCTAGCAGTTAAGATGCTGCTTGTATGGGAACTCAAAAAAAGGTATTTTAAAATATGCCATAACTTAAATGCACGACCGACGAACGAAGACCAAACAAGTCAATAACCCAAAACCGTTTGTGAGCTCTAACCTACATATTATATACATATGAATATGTATATATAAATGCATACCAAAGTATTGAGGAAGATGCCAGAGAGAAAATAGATGTGTTATCAACCTGGTATACCTTCTACCAAATAAACAGGTAATGAATGAGTTAACTTTAAAATGATTGTATATAAAAACACATTTTATTAGTTTCGATTAAAATGAACTTAAAGACGCCTCCATTGGTTTTCTTCCTCTCGCCACCGTTACTAACTCCCTCTTCACATAATTAAATATCATGTTTGATGACAACGCTCAACTTTCCAATGTCACAAAAAGTAGCCATTAACTCGTATACGACAATGTATTTCATTCACATGTGTCTGTTGGTACGTTTGTATTTGAAAAGCACATATGATTGCCGACTGAGACGTTTTATAACAACACCAGTTTTAAATTTCTATATACAAACAAAACCGGCTTTATTTTAAAAAGAAATATTTTAAAAAATACCCCAAGAAAAGCAGCAAAATCAAAAGTCAACACACAGTGGTTTAAATATCGATTATTTTAGTAATACTCGTATAATTAGTATAGCTTTAGGTTGAGAAAAATTGCGATTGCTTTCTTTAGCGTTCTCTAGAGGTTTTTTTTTAATTTGCCATAACATAAAAAACCACTAACACTTACATATAAAAATGTCAAGTTAACAATAAATCTAAGTTTTTAGTTAAACAACACTTGATTTCAAATGTTTACTTAATTTTTAATCGAAAATAGTTGGAGAAAAACCCCTCCACTTAAAATTTAAAACATATAAAATATTATATTATTTTCTCTGCCAAAAACATGTTTAAAGTAGGGTTTTTAACGTATTTTCCCATTCGAATCATTAGAATCATATTAAACAGTCATTTGTTAAAACCATTTTTGAAATAATTGCATTCGCAAAGAATTTTTAATACGAGGGTTGCTATTTATACTTCGTGTCCTGACAATACTAGTGTTCCCAGATGCAAACTGGAACTTCAATTGGAAACTTTGACATTTTTAGCCTAACTTCACTTAGAACGTTTTGTCATTTGAAGCGAATTGTTTTGTTTACAGTATGTGAAAAAATTTATCTCTGTCAAAAAATGGAATCATTCCGTGGGTTATCGAGACAAGAGTGTTTAAATCAACTTGTTTCGAATTTTAGCGATGAAGCACCATCAAAAACCTCTGTTAATCGCTGGTACTAAGATTTCAGACTCGGACGCCGTTGGCTCCGGGATGAATTTCGTGAAGGACGTCCAACTTCGGTCACTTTGCCAGAAACCATAGATGCTGATTAACATGTGACAAACCGTGAGATTGAGGCATCCTTGGGCATTAGTATGATGCCAAGCATCAAAAGATATTGCATGTTCCTTTGGCCGTGAAAAAAAATTTGTTATCGTTGCATCCCACATAATTTGACGAGTGCTTATAAAAAGGCTCGTATGGGTTGGTGCAAAGATATGTTAAAAAAGTATAACTGCGGTAGCTCAAAGGCAGTGTATAACATTGTCACAGGTGACGAATCATGGATCTATGCATATGAACCCGAAACAAAACAGCAATCGACCGTATAGGTCTTTCAAGAAGAGCCTAATCCAACAAAAGTTGTTTGTGACAGAAGTACATCGAAGCAAATGATTGCGTTTGTTACTATACGATAGTGCCTTTAGTGGAACGTAGGACGGCCAATTCTGAGTGGTATACAACCATCTGTTTGCCAACAGTGTTCGAAGAAATGATCATTTTGCATCACGACAATGCGAGCTCTCACAGATCAGCTAAACCGATGAGCTATTTGACCACTCAAGACGTCGAATTGATGGGCCATCCACATCCCTGATTTGGCACCCAATGACTTCTTCATTTTCCCTAGCATCAAGAAAAAATGCGTGATCAAAGTTTTTTATCGCCCGAAGCAGCTGTTGAGGCGTTCAAAAACTCACCAATATCTCAAAATATCTCCGGTGTTAATTGGGTTAAAATTTTAAATTACTATTTAGTTTTGCCACATTTGACTAAAAAAATGTAAATACGTTACCTCCTCGCAATGTGTTAATTGATTAAAAATATTTAAATATCATTTTGAACGACTCTCATATTGTTTAGTGAGATACATATGCTAAATTGTTTATCCTAACATTAGGGTCCCGTAACTCCGGAAATATCGGTCGCCGCCATATTTTTTTTCTTCCTGTTTTAAAATATGTGCTGCACCAACTGATAGTTTTTTGATCGCATCGTGCTTTTAACAGACACATGGACGGACGTACACACAGACAGACATTGCTAGATAGGCTTTGAATTTTACGACAATTATATACATATGTATGTATATATATTTTATAGGGTCCCCTATCAGTATTTCGTGGTGTTGCCAACGGAAAAACAAATTGGTATAGCATTCACTCTTCGGTGTAGGGTTTTCAAAATCAAATCATTTTTAAATCATTGCTGCATTGAAGTCCAACAAGAACAAAAAGATTCGCTGAAGTTCAGTTCAGGGGACGCCCCTACAAAAATATATACATATCCTATGTACATATATACATATGTATATGCGGCTTGGGTATTATACTCTTGGTAAAAAAAGGTATTTGTATCGCGACTCCACGGATATAACATTATCCACTACATTAATCTTCTTATATACTATACCAAGTACAACTCAAGAAGATTGCGGACGGCACAGACAAACATGAAAATAATTAAATTCATATTATAAATACGCTATGTACCGTTATTTCTGTATAAACATCAACGTTCGTATTTTACTACACCCTTCACTTCTTGTGGTTTCTACTGTCTCTCCCACTTTCTCCCCTACGTTCACACTAGAACACATTTTGTTTACTTTTTTAACTAGATTTTCTGTCATCCATTGGTAGACTACAAAAACAAATGCATCGCCGCACATGAACGAACATGACGTGTCGACCACATTTGTTTTTGTTTTGTTATTTCGCTTTCATACCGAACACACCGAAGAAAAGTAACAATCAAATCAATTGTCATCTATCTTCCCTGGTAGTACGTGAGCTTACACTTACCTCGAAATATCGTCATCATAATCTTCAGCCACATTATCGCGAATAGCGGCGCTTAATTCTAGAGATTTGGTTTCTGTCAATTGCATTTTACTGACACCGACACTACTACTGCCGGTGCTGACCAAGTTATTGGCCGTCGTCTGGTTAACGTTTTCCACTGTCTCCATTCGGTTGTTGATATCATTGACTTCAATGTTTTCAGTGTCGTCTTGTCTCAAACGCAGCGACGAAACGTAATTATTTGGCTGTGGCATAGCACGTAATTTTCGGTTATTTGACATTTTTCTGTTACTGTTGTTTTGTTTCTATTATTCCAATTATTGGCGTTTTTCACTTTCCTTTTGAGTGCTCTTTTTTCAACAAATATTTAATTTTATCCCATTTGATTCTTGTTTTGGTTTACTTCGAAGAATTTCACTTTTTATTTTTATTAATTCAATTAATACAAATTGCTCATTTATCACATGCGTCGGCATGGGCTTCACCTTTGTTGTTGTTGATATTCAAAATTTGCTTATGGTGAAATTTTATCTTTAAAAAACATTTGGTTTCTTTTTTCCACAGCACAATCGCATCGCCGACCCGTCACTTCATCATTTCGTCTTAAAAGCACCGCAACTACTTACTACTTGGCCACGTTAAGATGTTATTTTTTCTTGTTTGTTGTTTGAAGAGACCAAGTGTGCAAAATCCAGTGTTACCGTCTCTTATTTTAAAGTAAGCACCAAAAGGATATTTTTTATTCCCAAATGGGAATGAAGAGGCCAAGTGTACAAAATCCAGTGTTACCGTCTCTTATTTTAAAGTAAGCACCACAAAGATATTTTTATCCCCAAATGGGAAGGGGTATTGACTACACAGACGGAAAGTTTATATCTGCTCAATTGTAAGCGCATTTTTTTGGCCTTGTAAAGAAATATCATATATTACAATATATTTATCGTGGTACATTCTGAATAAATGAATTTCTTGTTAAGATAGAGGAATTATTATGAATCAGTAAATAAATAATATATTTTTTATTTAATTCGCGAATCATTCATATACTAAATTTTGAATTAATTATTTTCATCAAAAAAAAATTAATTGAAATGTGGAACAATTCCAAGCAATTTGTCAAAAATAAATTAAAATTCATTTCAAATAAATTTGGCAGAATGAATTAACGCAATTCATTTCCAACTCATTTGAATTGATTCATTTGATTGACAAAATGAATTACAATTCATTTGAATTAAATTTATTTTTAAAAAAACAAGTGTAAGTAAAATTATAAAGGGCGTTTTTTAGAGGTGTGGTTTTCAGTCTGGCCACACTTTTTTCGAAGTTGGTCTTTTTGACAGCTGTCACTTGATTTATGCTCAGTTTGCATTTGCATTTCAGAATGAATAGACTTAGTCCGGAACAACGTTTGCAAATCGTGGTGAATGGGCCCAAAACAACATGGCCACCGACACTGATTTTTACAAGAAAATTTTTTTCAGCGATGAAGCTCACTTTTGGTTGAATGGGTACAATAAGAACCAAATTTGGAGTAATGAAAATCCACAAGCCATTGTAAAGGCGTAATTACATCGCCTAAAAGTAACAGTTTGGTGTGCTCTATGGGCAGAGGGAAGAGGAATGTTACAGTCAATGGGGAACGCTAAGAGCCATGATTAATGACTTTTTGTGACTGAATTGGAGGATATTGATCTGGACGAGCTTTGGTTCCAACAAGACGGAGCTATATGCCATACAACTAACGAAACAATCAATTTATTTAAAAAAAAAATTTGTTGAGGGCATTAGCTCGAGTCGTGGGCCTGTGCTGTGGCCTCCAAGATCGTGCGATGTTACACCGCTAGACTATTTTTTTGGGGTAATGTGAAGTCGCGTGTCTACGCAGATAAAGCTGACACGGTTGACGACTTGGAAGAGAATATTCGGCGCGTTATTGCTGACATACGGCCCCAAATACAGCAAAATGTGGTCGAAAATTGGGCTTCTCGGCTGGAATTTATTTGAGCTACCCGCGGCGGCCACTTGCCCGAAATTATTTTTAAAATATAAATACAATACCTTATCTTTACAATATAGCTAATTTCTTGGCCATAACATTAAATTCTATGCGTTTTATTTCTTCTTGAAAACCACTCGCCCGGAAAAAATCACCCTGGGTACGAGCAAAAATCTTTGCCAGAGAAAACTTAAGCACTGCAGTAAAATTTTTGAAAGAGTACAAATTTTTATAAGCATTTTTCAAGCGTTAATTCGTATCGTAGAAAAAAATTGTATAAGGCGAAAATGCAGGAAATATTTTTAATTTTTTGACCGACACGCCAAAACGCAACTAAATGCCAAAATATATACACAAGCTCTCATAAAAGCAGTCATACCAAAGCGACACGACAAAATAATCACACAAACTGTGCAGCAACAAAAAAAATGCGCGACCAGCTAAAATATTTTTAAATGCCTTTTTTGTATTTTGCTCAGCAAATCAAACGTTCAGAATTCTGTACGACAATCGGCAAAAAAATCCTCAGACAAACCGAACAGAATTCGTAACGATTTCGGTAACAATTCTCGATAGAGTTCAGATATTATTTAGAATTGTCTGATATCAGACATTGTCGGTAAATTTGGTTTACTGGGCTGTTTTCTTAAAAATTGTGTATCAGAAGAAAAAAAAAATCAAATTGTGGATTGTGAAAGTTATAAAGAATACTTAATTCAGATTTTTTTTTTAATAAACCAACTCCGGGGGCGTTGGGGGAAAATAGGGTTTAGTGTTTATTAAATGCAACTTTTCTGCTGTTTCTAAAGTTTTCACATCGGGTTTCCGTCGGTTGCACTGTCATATTCGGTTACCAGATAAGAAATATAGTTGATTTCAACAGAATTCAAATTTTGCCATAAACAAATGTATTTTATAGTTTTCACAATTGAAAAGTGCGATAGTACATGGGACTATATTCAGTAGATATTAAATTCGGTTGCTGCAGTGAAAAAGTTTTCTGAGAGAGTTGGTCCCCTACGTTATATTTCAAATCACAGAAGTTAAGGGACAATTATCTAAACAACCCAATGCTTAAAATGTATCCCATATTTTTAATTTATTTGTCGAGATGGCAACACCGGCGCTTTCTAGGAAAGAGAGAGAGAGAATTAAAAACATACAGGGTGCACACAATTATTTAAATTTTGATGTGAACAGAATGTGTCTGAAAATTGAGATATTCGCTGCAACCGTTTTTTTTATTAATTTAAAACATAATTTCTTGCTTCTCCCGCTGCTGATAAAATAAAGGTAAAGTCGTCAAAGCCTTCTTAAAAAACTTAAACAGTTAAGCTAACATGGGTGCGAACATCAATTCGATGTCAGATAAATCTTTAAAATCTTTTTGTGGCGCTTTGCTAGTATTATTTTGTTAGATAGATTTTAAGGAAAAAAGTTACTTAAGGAAAATTTTTTGCGATGAGTGTTTATAAAATGTGCTATCAACAGTTATTACTACTTTCTTATACTCCCACCAAAGGATAGAGTGTATACTAAATAAGTCATATCGTTTGCAACCACTCGAAATATTGATCAGAGACCCTATAAGGCATTTACTTATACTTAGTAAGGACATAAATAATGTTACAACATTGAACACACCCATTTCAATAGTAGAACTGAACATACCCCGTTAATGTCATATGGGTTTTGAAAGTTAACCTCAATAGCGTTAGTCTGTAACGGGATTTTAAAATTGTTTCAACTTTCATCATGGAGTGGTCAGATAATGAGAACCGTATCGCTGTAATAGCGCTTTCAAGTGTGAAATGAAAAAAGCGATATTTCAAAACGGTCCGGCCACTAGGGATTAGCCGCATGTTCGTCTACCGATGCATAAAATTGTTTGAGGAGACTGGAGATGTAAAAGACCGCCACCGGACACGAGTGTCATCAAAGCCGTTAAATCAAGAATTTACAGAAATCCGCTCCGAAAACAGAAAATCATGGACCGTGAGATGAATATCACGCAAAAGTCCATGAGTCGAATCATTAAAAAACACTTGGGACTTTCAAACGACGTACCGGATATTTATTGACTGCAGCTTTTAAAAAATAGGATTGAAAAATGCAAACGTCTTTTGGTGAAGCACGCTGATAATTTGCACAGAAAAATTTTGTTCACCGATGAAAAAATTTTTACCGTTCAGGAAAATTTAACAATCAAAATGATAGTGTATGCGCGGTCATCTAAGGAAGCATCTGAACTGATCCCAAGGGTGGAAAAGGGTCATCACCCAGCTTAGTCATGGTTGGGTGGGTGTCTCTTACGATGGGGTCACTGACCTGCATTTCTGCGAACAACTTTACCAAGAAACCGTTTTGGAAGCTGTTGTGAAGCCTCTTAGTAATTCCCTGTTCCAAAACCAGTCATGGACTCTCCAGCAAGATTCTGCGCCGGCCCATAAGGCTAAAACGTCCCAGGCCTGTCTTCGAAACAATTTGCCAGTGTTCATTTCCCCTGAAGAATGGCCCTCAGGCAGTCCAGATTTGAACCCATTGGATTACAAATTGTGGATGGTTTTAGAGGACAAGGTTTGTCACAAAAGATACGCCAACATTGGATCTCATAAGACTGCTTTGGTGCGAGCTATGGCCAATTTTCCAATGGACGAGGTTCGTGCAGCTATTGACGATTGGCCAGTGCGGCTTAAGGCGTGTGTTAAGGCAAAAGGCGGACATTTCGATTAAGTAGATTCTTTTTGGATACGATATACATCAATAAATATATTAAAAAATATTTGGTCGAAAAACATTCAGTACTTCTTATTTTACAGCATAAAACATGTGTAACAGTATTTATGTCCCTACTAAGTACAATGTGGAGCGCGGTATTTGCTTATTTGGAAATGAAAGAAAACAAAAAATATGAACCATTTATTTTATTTTTTAATCATATTGAACAGTAAGGGAATTTATGAATTACATGGTTTTAAATAGTGTATCTTGCAAATGTCGACCATTACACTGCTGCATACGTTTTCTGAAGTTTTCGACTGGTATTCTGTCAATTGCAGCCTCAATATTGTTAATTAGGTCTTCCAAGGTGTTGGAACGGTTGATATACACCTTCGACTTCAGATAACCCCAAAGGAAAAAATCGCATGGGGCTTAATCTGGGGAGCATGCCGTCACGTTCACATCACCCCTCAAAGAGATAAGTCGTCCAGGAAACATTTGCCTCAAACAATTCATGGTAGCCCTCGCTGTGTGTACTGTGGCACCATCCTGTTGGAACCATGTATCCTCTAATTGCATTGCCTCAAGAGCCGACTGAAAAAAAGTCAGGAAATGCCAAGAGCAAGTAATTGCTTCCGAGCAGAGCGTTTTGGAGATTGCAGTACTGCTGCCAAGTCACTCTTACTTGATTTTTGCAAATCTAAAGGTCAATAAACGAGTCCAAGCTTTAAATTAACGTATAAAAACGCGACAATCGCGATTTTGTGGCACGACTTGCTCACGATAAAGATAAACCAGATTGTAGATTTGATAAGTGTATTTGAATAATGAGAAGAAAACTAAATTTTCATTATTTTTTAACTGTCCAGGTAAAATAGAAAATGACTCTTTTTTTTATTCTGAGTGTCCAAAACATCTCAAAATTTAAAAAGTAACATATAAAACATAAAAAATTCTACACTACGCAACACAGGTGTGCAAATCAATCCCACGACGGCCGGTTCTATTAACCGGATTGACCCGAAGCTACAATTCTTCGGTCAAGGGCTGTCACCCCGACACTATATATGCCGCCAAAAGAACATGCAAATTGTATGCCAATTGAAATTAGTTTAATTGATGTTTGGGATAGAAGAACATTTATCTAATTCTCTTAAATGACTAGAAGTACTACCTGTTGACAGTTAACCTCCAGCTATTCAATTTGATACATTTATGAGATGTTTTAGGGGCATAACAGCGGCTAATGAACTCCGATTGGAATACGAGTACAATTTAGCATTAAGAGAAAGCCAAGTTGCAAGCTTGAACTAAGTCTTTTAATAATTGCACACATCCATATGACTACCATAACTGGCTCGGCAGTACCTCATCCGATCAACCCAAATTTTAAGTATATTTTCGATTGTTTCGGGTCAATCCTCTTCAATGGTCACTTCGATTTCATGTTTCAACGCTTCAATTGTCTCTGGATGCTTTGCGTAACATTTATCCTTAATGGCTCCCACCAGAAAATACTCGTAGTCCAAAGGACTCAAATCACATCTCCAAGACGACCAATTGATATCACAATTTCGGCTGATTATTCGGCCAACATTTGAAGGAAATTATGCAACAAATAGATGCCAAAAAATGTCCTTTCAAATTACCAATAAAGATTTCCACACATGATTTGAATTTTTATATTTTTTGTTCTGAAAAATACCTCTAGATGGATCCCCTATATTATCCAATTTAGTTCGCGCGTATAGCGTCCCATTTTGCAAATGTCAAACATAAACCTGAAAATGAAAATGAATGTTATTCTTCCTTTTAAAGTCAAAATAAGTTTAAATTTTATATACTAGTTAATATCCCACCCTTTATATGTCCATATTGACTTTTGATGCCCTGTTTTAACCATACTGGCCGTTTTTTGGCCCAGAAGCGCCTATGTTCGTTCGTCCACAAAAAAAAAATAATTTGTGAAGCAGTTTTATCAAAATAAAAAAAGTACAAAAATTCAAATCAAGTGTGGAATCATGGTACAATAAACAAGGTATAGTCACTAGCCCAGCAACAACAAAAATAGTTGGCTAGATTGTCAAAGTCACCTAAAGGAGAATGCCAAAAATACATTTTTGTGAATGTTTGATGCTAATTGTGAATGTTGGAAAACAATTTTTCATTTAAAAACTTTAACAGGCGTCATTGTCAAATTTCAAAATTGACAATTTAAATTACTACGAGAAACAAATTAAAATCAGCTGTTAGCATAACTCTATCTTCTTTATTGTACCATGCGTGTGATCTTTATTGTTTATTCGAAAGCACATTTGATGCCATTTATTTTTTGAATATAATTTTCTTCAAATGTTGGCCGCAACTACGCTTCAGGGTGTCAATTCTGAAGGTCCGTTAATGACACGCGTAATGTTGGCTTCCAAAACCTGAATCGTAGCTGCTTTGCCAGCATAGAATTTGGACTTTACGTAGCCCCAAAGAAAAGAGTATAAAGGTGTAATATCACACAATCTAGGCGACCAACTAACTCACCGGTCCAAAACGTGTAAAAGCTGATCTTTAAAAAGATCTCTCAATAGACCCAATGTTTGAGCAGCTGTATGGCAAGTGAAACCGTCCTGTTGAAACCAAATGTCGCCAAGATTACGGGCTCCAATTCCAGGTAGCAAAATAACAATATAACGGCGCGATATCGAGCACGATTCACGTTTACGTTCCGGCCGTCATTACGGTGGTTTTCGCGGTGTAAGTTTCTCCATAATGAAATGACAAACAATACTAAAAAAATATAAAGTTTAACACAACTCACGCGTAGTCTCTAAAAAAAACTCTATTGAAAATTACTTCTACAAATGCTGCTATATATATTTTTGGCCTAATAATGAAAATGCGAATATTTATCATCAAAAATGGTTTTAGTGTTCCAGCACTATACTTTTGCATGCGCTCAAACCAAATGTCGAAGCACTTTTTCCACTTCGATTGAGACAACTTCTTCTAGCGACGAAAATCGTTGACCACGCATTTTTTTCTTGATGTGCGGGAATAAAAAAGTCATTGGGTGCTAAGTCAGGGCTGTACGGCGGATGACCCATCAATTCGTCTTTTTGGCCGCTGGCTTGAGCCGATGTGTAAAAGCTCGCATTGTCATGGTGCACAATGATTCGTCTTCTCTTGTTCGTTTTTGTGGTGTACCACTCAGAATTGACCTCCAAAGTTGCTCAAGCGGAACAGTCGCCACATGACCTGTTTTGCCGAAAAAACAACTTTTATTGGATTTGGCTCGTCTTCGAAGACCCACACGGTCGATTGCTGTTTATTTCGGGCTCACACGCATAGATCCATGATTCGTCACCTGTGACGATCTTATAAACGTCGTTTGAAGCACCGTGATCGTATTTTTTCAAAATTTCTTTGTACCAATCGACACGAGCCTTTTTTTTTAGCGATTGTCTAATTGTGCGGGATCCTACGAGAACACACCTTTTTTACTGCCAGGTGTTCATGCAATATCGAATGTATGCTGGTGGAAGAAATGCCCAAAGAAGCCTCTATCTCACGGTATGCCACATGACGATCGTGCATTATCAGTTCACGCACGGCGTCAATGTTCTCTGGCACAACGGCCGTTTTTAGACGACCTTCGTCTTGAGCGAGCGTCGGCCACGATTAAATTCATTAAACCAGTTTGTCACAGTGCTAAGGATGGTGCTTCATCGCCATACAAAGATTTAAGTTCACCGAAGCACTCTTGACGTGATAATCCACGTAGAAAGTTGTGAAGAATGAGCACACAAACAAGTTCACGAGTTAATTCCATTTTTTGCCAAATTGATTTTTTCAAGCCACTGTAAACAGCACAAATGATGGTCGTACGTCAAAACGTTCGGAGTACGTTTATGCTAAAAAATGTCAAACATCCCAATGGAAATGTCAGATGGTGCCGGGCAACACTTGGTGTTGCCTAGGCCAGAAATATATATAGCAGCCCTCGTATTTTGATCACGCGTTACCTTTATTTCCTTTAAGGCTACTTATCCCCTTCTGGGCCGATTTCGCCGATTTACAATCCCTGACAGCTTATCACCATAAGCCCTCATTTAGCCAAATTTTACGGTCGTAGCTCAGTTCACCGCTCACGAGCTTTTAAGAGACCGTGTGCGGTCAAGAATTGTCTTAGACATTACGACACTCAATACATTATAGGGTCTCCAATCAATATATCGAGCTGCTGCAATCGCAATGACATCCTTCCTTCGGGGGAGGGTATTAAAAAAGAAAATTTGTAAATTTTAAACGAAAACCCTTTAGCTGAACAACTGCGGTACTCCCATCGTGTGGAAATCCATTATTTAAGAATATTTCTCTATAAGGTCCTTGAAAGAATTGAAACTGATTAATTTTTGATTTTCCAATTGAGATAGTCATACAATTTGTTTCAGATTAAAAGATAAATGATCAAAAGATAAAACAATTCTAATAATTATTGTTTTAACTCAATCTCAAAATTTTTATTATTATTATTATTACTCTTTTATTTATTCCTTTTAAACGAGCAAATGAGTGAATTGAATGAGCTCTTCTGCCAGTGTATGCGTGTGAGTGGGCGTGTGTGTGTTTCTATATTTTCTTTATTAATATATATAAGTGTATGTATGTTGTATGCGTCGTAGTATATGTATATGAATGTATGATTTACTTTATGCTTTATGTACTGTCATTTGACGGGCGGGGGGAGGCGCTGAGTGTGCTACCCTATCGATTCACTCATTCGATGTTTAAAACAAACAAACAAATTAAAAGTTCGAAGAAACATACATCATTATATATTATTATTATTATTTTATGTTCGATTAATGTATATAGTTAAAAACTACTTGAGAAATCTTCTATATGGTTGTTGTTGTTGTAAGCTGGAAAGTAATAGTGGTGGTCGCGGGAGTATGGTAAGAGTGGGAAGATTAGAGGGAGGTGGTGGTTTTAAACTATTAGGCCTTATCTAGTCATCCACAATCGAACACACGTATTTGGAAATTAATTCAAAATCATCACGGCCTCCAGAGGGACGTGCTTGAGAATTTAGGCTTTGTTGTTGCTGCTGCTGCTGTTGGGCTGACGAACGCCATGCCTGATTGGCATTGGAGTTGGCTGAATTGTTGGCTGAAACGTTGGTATTGTTTGTGGCAACATTTGCGGTATTTTGTGTATTTGAATTCGGATGCGAATTGTGATTCGATGGCTGATTGCCATTCTGCCCGGAATTGTTCACACCATTGTTGACCGAATTGGCGTTTGAGGAATTGTTTGACGAAGTATTTGATTGAGGATTAATTGCATTAACGTTACCACCCGCTGACGAGGGATTTTGAGAACCTGAGGCATTGTTAACGTTATTGACATTGTTGGCATTTGAATTTGAGCTGCCTCCTCCACCCGGGTTGTTCATACCACCACCACCCGCGTTGTTATGGCTTGAGTTATGTCCCTGTTGTGCTTGCTGTTGTGTGGCAGTAGCATTGGTATTTTGCTGTGGCAAATGGTGCAAGATCGAGTGGACTTCGTTTTCACTTGGCGATTCCGCAATAATCGTAGTGTTGCCCAAAAAGCAATTGTTCAGAGTCATTTGTGCTTTACTGGCTTCCTCACGTGTGGCATACTTGCATAGGGCTATACCTTGATTTAAATACAGATGAAAGTTTAGCAAAGGTCCGTGCTGCATGCACAAAGTACGTAATGTTGAGCTATCAATCTGCAAGAAAACATACACACCCACATACAAAGTTAGAGGCAATACCTATATTGTTGCGGCTTCAAATATGTTGGGACTAACCTGCGCAGTTAAATTTTTAAGTAATAACCAATTTGAGTTCCAATTCGAATTTGTTCCCGACCAACCACCTGTTGTTCGACAGCTGTTTCCGCCCGTTAACCAACCACCGGCATTGCCCGGATTTCCTACGTTTTGCATGCCGCCAGATTTGTTCGTACCCAAACCTGGTGGTGGGCCGCGTGATGCCTTGTTCATTGATGACCATATCTCTTGTTGTGTTGTGTCAGACCAACTACACGGCATGACGCATATAGACAAAGACAAAATATCAATAACCTCGGATTGAATCGAGCAACTTGTATTCGGAATACCTTTGGAAATTTTGATTATTGTTTGGGGGATTAAAACTCCATGTCGATGACGTCGTCAGACCTAACGTTGGTAAATCAGTCGGTGAATTTTTGCTAGTTGCATTTGCAAAAATATCAGCATCTTTTGGCGTTGGATTGATAGCCAATGGAGATCTAGCTACACTGCCGGGAGTTATACTTGGGTCATCTTCAATGCTTTTTATCTGCGAACCCTTAAATTAGATAACGTATACATACAAATTCTCTACAAACTAGAAAATGGAATCAATTTCGTGTCTTCGAGTCTCATTTAACAAATATGTAGGAGGACTGAATTTTGCTTTTCTTTTTGGGAATACGAGTACCACGACATGGATGGTATGAACTACAACGAATCGCATTTAACAACGAATTTTCTGATTGTGCATAATGATGTGGACGGATCTCAACAATCTATGGGGAATATTTGGAAAAAATAATTTAGATACCAATCGCAGTTGCAGTATGTTTGTGTATAAAGGATCATTAATAGAGTTTTGTTTCTTGATTTTGGATTTGGTTTGTGAAGTGAATGTGGTTTGACTTTTGAATTCCATTTCCCGGTTTTGATACAAAATGTTTACCTTCCAGGGCTTTCCAGGTTCGAACTCCTGTACTAAATCGGTGTACGCAGTTGCAGTTGAAGGCTGTCCAACTGACCAGTCTTTATTCTCACTATCATTTGTGTGGTCTGGCCAGCCATCGTTTATATTGCGCCCAGTTGACCATGTCCTAAATGCAAACGAGCAAATGCCAACTCCCAAGTAATAACCGGAACAAAAATTCGTTGAATATCAATGTAGCACTTACCCATCACCTTGTAGACCCAAAGGTCCCATATTAGTTGCATTAGTTGTCGTTAAACCACCACTACCTTGCTTGGTAGCGCCAGGTGCGCGAGAGAAATCTGTACTATCCGTTGTCATATCTTTATCTAATACTGGAAGCTTCCATTGGTTCAATCTAGACTGTTGATTCGGTGCGCCTTGATAGCCACCAGACTATGAATGAGGGAAAAAATTATATTATTTAAATAAATGATTACAAGGGGTGTGTGGAGATGTGTCGGTCCAAATGATATTTTTAACATCTGTTGGTTAAACCCATTACTGAAACCTAAAGTTACTATAACGAAAAAGTAATTTTAAATCCAAGCAAACGAATTTTAAGTTGAATCTTATACAAGAGCCATTTTCGTAAAACTCCAGACTCCAGCCAAAAAAAAAAACTCCGTCTAATTATTTTTTGAAAAAAAATGAAGAAATGAAAGACGTAGATCTATTTAAAAACTTGTTTTTGAAGTGAAACGTGTCGGAATCTTTTACCCTCTACCTTGGAGTGAGTCTGATTCAGTCTTCTGTGCTATATCTGTTGGAAATCTTTAAACTGATCACAAATTGTATGCCAATTAATAAGAAAATGTAAACCATTAACGTTTTTTTGCTCTAACGAACATTTGGTTAATATTTGTGCCAATCTTATTATGAAATCAACTAAATTCCTACCAAACAGTTCATCTTGCGGGTGCATCGATACTTGCGATGACTGTCGACCGACCATGGGCGGTATAACCCCAATATCAGCTTGGTCCAAATGTTTACTAGAAGCACTGACACCAGAATCGAACGCAGTGTACAAATCACTCGCCCGTCCTAAAACAAACGAGCCTAACAAAACCGAAACTTAATCAAGTTAGCGACAGAACAATTCGATAAAGACCTTCAGGTCCCATCCTGGATCACGAATTGAAACATGGAACACTAAATGTAACATTTAGGCTAATCCAATAATGTTAAGTTTTTATACGTATAAGTTACCACTGCTACCCATTGCAACATCGGTCTAAAGTTGAAAATTTCATGTGGAAAAGTTTGCTAACCCAGTTAGAAGGAACCAATTCCTAAACGCTGTTAGAAGCCACATTCACAAAGGTGGTAAATGCAATGATAAATGGTCGACTATAAAGGATACCAAAGATGCAGAAGAACACATCGGCTACGAGACGGCTTCGAGGAAATCGTGGATTTTAAGACAACGCATGGAATCTTATAGACCTAAGATCATCAGCAAAAAACAAGCTGAACACAGCATAAACTAGATACCCTAGAAGCTAGGCACAACCAGACTAAACCAGGATCATAAAGCTAAATACAAACGTGAAATTAAATGGGGAATAAACGGCAATCTTGCTGATCTCAGTTACCCTGGTGACAATAGTTTTTTGTTTATAGGCATTCTGCCGTAATTAGCATTTTAAACGCGCTAGCTGTATTGTCCATCAACAAAAGTTATGCGAAGTAACACCAACAACCTCTAACCAATAGGTGATACACCAATTAACACCCTAGAACCATTCTGTTAGCTTGGTGGCATTATAAAAAATGAAAACCTATGGGCACTCACGAAGCAAGATCCGAAGTCGCAAGTGGACATAGCCTTAGAAAGCCACAAGATAACATCTCGCACACAGTCCTCGAATGGAACCCACAAATAAGTGTAGATGCCTAGTGTAGACGCAGGAACTACAGAGAAGGGATACACATGCAGCCAATTAAAACACATAGCCTTAAATAGAATTAAATGGAAGGATTTTGTTGCCGTTGAGCTAAAAAGGGGTTTCTTTTTAAATGAAATTGGATATTTTGTATTTAATTTAAGTCGCTGGCATTAACGAGGGGGAACCCTGCCGCTGAAAAATCGTTAGATGTTCTTACCCGGGGTTGAACCCAGGTTACCTGGCATGAATGTTGTACACACTTCCATCACACCATTGTGTCCCACAGTGTTTCCCTCTTAGAACGTCGTTCTTTGATTTATAGGGTTTCCAGTAAATTATAAAAATGCAACTACAAAAATGGTAACGAAAAATGTTAATGATTCCTCACAGCTGAACTAGGAACCACGTTGAGTGCAGTGATGTCAGTGTGTCCACCCTGTTTCAACGCTCGAATTGTCTCTGGATGCTTTGCGAATCATTTATCCTTAATGGCTCTCCACAGAAAATAGTCCAGTCGGCTCAAATCACAGCTACAAGACGGCCAATTGACATTACAATTTCGGCTGATTTTTCGATTTACAGTGCGTAAAATATCGATGGTTGTGTTGGCTGTGTGACATGTGGTCCCGTCTTGTAGAAACCAAATGTCGTCCATGTTATTCTCTTGAATTTTCGAAAACAAGATTCGTTGAGCATGGCGCGTAACGCTCACCGTTGGTGGTAACGGAGGCTTCTTGTTCATGTTCGAAGAATATTGGCCCAATGATGCCAGCCTAAAATCCACAATAAACAGTGACTCGTTGTGGATGCATTGGATTCTCAAAAGTCATTTTATAACACGATTTTTCGATAAAACTCTTCATATCCTACCAAACAATCTTCAGCCCATTGTGCGAAGCGAAAATCGGATGCTATTCCATTATAAAATAATAAAACCAGAAATTTGAACAAATTACGAGTATCAGTACTTGTTCCTACAGCCGATTCGAATTTTAAATGTAAATAGCCCACCCTATATATTAATACGGTGGAAAAACAGTTTTATTGTAAACATGCAAGTGGGCAATACGAAAGCATCGAAATCAACAATGCTAAATAGGATTATCGTCTGGTAGAAGCCTCTTTAGTATATCAAATACTGCTAGATTCTAGATAGGTTTAAAATAAACGCTCATGTGTACATCGGGAGGGCGCTAAACACTTCACCTAAATATGCCTGAACATTTTATGTTGATAGACTGCTGGAGCTCCAGCAGTAAGCTTCAGGACAATTTTACAGCGGTCGAGAAGTGGTTAACTGGCCAGAGTGTAGTTCTTAGAACAATGTATTTTTTTGTGATAAACAGTGTCAATCTCTTACCGGCTTAATATTAAACAGTCCCTTAAGCTATGGATCTATGACAACGTCCAACGATTCAACATAGCACCGAGACTAACTAATAACCCGATATCTCGTTGATTGTGTCCTAAAATTCACGATCAAATACAACACCTATGATCATTCATCATCCTGTCAAGTCCAAACATCAAGACTTTCGTTTTAGTGTTTTGATTTTGGTAAATGCGCCAAAGGTTTGCAAGTTGTTTATGTCGAAATATATATGCCCATTGGCTGTATATGGAAATAAATCGTATTCCTTTATAACTAAAGACTATCGCGGGAAAAAATCACCTTCATTCACGATCAAATAGGATTCCAAGTTTAGTCAATGTTATTACTATTTCACTAATTATTTTTAACGCTAATTTCAGACAATTCCAACAAATAATTTAACTCAATTTTGGATCTTACTGAAAAGAACTAAGCATTTATCGAAATATTATTATTTTGTCCATACGAACAGTTGTTATTAAGGACAGTAGATCATGATGACAGATTTAAAAATTTGTACATACCATAACAATAGTAACGCCCATTTATACACTAGAATCTTCTAAAAACAACGAAGTTATCTTACCTTGTTTAAGTTCATTTCTGAGAAATTTCCCTGTAAAGCTGTCATGGAATCATGGCTCCTTAAATAGTCGTTATTTGTATTATTGATATGCGTTGCAGCCGGATGTGGGTTCGGTTGTAAAGCTTGCTGTTGTTTAATGTATATTGCTTGTTGTGCATTTATTTGGTTTTGTAGATTTTGTATTTGTTGCTTATATTTGGCAATGGCAAGCAGAGTATTACCATTATTACCACTACGTGCTAACGATTGCTGGGCCCCTTGAAGATGCTAGAAATACAGGTTCATTAATATTGGTATTTAATGGGCAATAGTTATTTGATGCAACCAACCTTAATATTGCTAAGTAATTGATTAAGGAGTAAAAGTGTGGTGGGAGCCAATGGCTGATTCAATATTTGGCTGGACAAGTAGCCACTATGTACGGCCAGTTGGATTTGTTGCACCAACATACGTAGCTGCTGAGTTGACGGTTGGTTCGTGCTGTTTGAAACTGCTGCCGCAGCAGCATTAACAGCGGCCACATTCGAGCCCTGGCCAAAAGCTACAGCAGGATTTACAGTTGGTGGCCCAGCGGCACCGACATTATGTGGACCTTGATTAAGGTACTTTTGCACTTGTAGGGGTTGCATTGCATTGAGGGCGTTTAGTTGGGGATTATTACCGCCGCCAGCGCCGACGGCACCACCACCCATTGAGTTTAAGAGATTGTTCTGAAAGTTAAAAAAACGTCATTAGTAATCTGTGTTGATAATTCATGCAAACTTTAATGATGGAAACATACCGGAGGGAATGACATCGCAGGTTGTGTAGCAGCTGTTGCATAACGACCAGGAAATGCGCCACCACCAGCATTTGCAGCCGCGTTATGGTCCGCGTAGGAACCGAGAGTATCATCGTGACGTCTCCAATTGTCCATGCCACCAGACATGCCACCAACCATTGACAGATTTGATCTTAACATTTCGGTTGCTTCTTCCAAATTCATATTGGCAGAGATGAGAGCCCGTTCCACGTCTTCTTTCTTGAAACCGGTTTCCACTAACAGCCGATAATGTTTACTTTGCTTAATTAAGTCTGTGTTAATACCGCCAAGGTTCACGCCAGCATTACCGCCCATTTTCTGTTGCTGCTGAGCTTTACTCATAATTGAATTGTGGGCAACAGCGGCCGCTGACCAGTCATTGGGATTCAAATCGTTGGCATCGTTCACACCTGAGCCTCCAGTTCCACCACTACCCCAACCGCCGCCCGAACCGGCGCTAGGTAATTTGGACTGATTTGGTTTGTTCCAAGCCGATGCATTTGGTGGTTCGTTCCAAGAGTTCCCTGTTTGTCCCATGCCGCCAGATTGATTGGACTTGTCATCACCCCAATTACCACCTCCTGTCCCACTAACAACACCAGATCCACCGCCACCAACGACATTGTGGTTCTCAACATCTCCCCATCCGCCGGTATTGCGGTTACCGCCAACACCAGCTGATGAAATATTCGGTGGGCCCGTCGGATGAGCCCACATACCGTTGTCGGGTTTGTGGGGACCACCTACACCTCCAGGGCCACCTATGGCCGAAACAAGTCGTGCGCCAGGTGGACCAACAGCTCCAACACCCATGGGATTATTGGGGTTTCCGGGTCCACCAACGCCGCCGCCACCTCCTCCTCCGCCACCCAGTCCGGATACTATACCAGCGTTAGGAGCATTTTGTACACCAAGTGCATTGCGCATTAAATGATTGCGTGGATTCAGCGGATCTGAAATGTCTTTCCAGTGCGAACCACCGCCACCAACTCCAACACCACCGGGTACTCGCGATTGTTGACCCCACAGTGAGGTGCCGTCATCATAATTGGGTATATTACGTCGTTGTGGAGGAGGCGAGGGTTCTTCCCAGCCCGATCCTCCGCCTGGTGGCTTCGGAGCCATTGAACCAACCATATCCTTGGCTCCTCCTACCACCGATTGAGGGGGACCACCCCATTGAGAGCCAACTACGTTACCACCTGCATTCATTCCGCCAACATTGTTAGGACCTGCCAGACTATTGGCATTTGGCACGCCTCCAACGGAGCCACCTCCGCCAACATTAGGTCCACCCACTCCCATTTTATTGAGACCAGGCATTTGGTGCTGAGCGATAGGATGATGCTGACCCCACATCTCGGATGTACCATTCAGACGTCCCGAAATACCACGAGGGTCTCCACGTATCGGGTCACGAGGATCGAGCATGCGTAAATCGCGCGGATCTCCAGCCGATGCAGCACGCATTGGATCACGAGGATCGACCGAGCGAATATCTAATGGTCCTCCACCACCCATGGGTCCACCACGAGGATCGCCCCAACCGTTGCCAGCTCCACCAGCACCTCCCGGTGTACCAGGCACATTGACGCCAACAGCATTCGAAGCACCTGCAAAAGAAAAGTTAACATCATTCGCAACAATAATTTATAAACGTAAGTCTAAGATAAATCAAGCTGGGTAGCCTTGTAAGAACAACAAATTTTTTTATCGAATTCCAAAGTTTAAAAATTCCCAAAATAGAAATGAACAATTATTATAAATTGTAATATCATCTACTATTCTTCGATATAATTATCTGACAATATCGCGCATTTTATTCCTAAGCTATTACAAACTCTACCAATGGGGGAATTATCCGCAATACAAATACAATTTTTGCCACTGATTACTGATTCGAAACTTTGTAAATTTTAATCACTCGGGCCGATGAAATTTGTTCTATTGAAATTTGTCCATATCTTGCATGTTTTTATATAGTTTTTATACTTTAAGTCCCTATTTGGGAGCCTACCACTTTAGAACCTCTTTATTAAATGTCGCAGAGTATGTATAACGTGATTAATAACAATCCCAGGTGAAAGTGGACCATGGTCAATATTTAAAAAAAAAAAACCTTCTACAAAAAACACTCCCGACTTAATGACCTACCGCACTAAAAGCCAAAAATTAAATCATATTCTGCTCAAATTTTGCATGGTATTTTGGGTGATCAATAAATTACTCTAATAGATTTTAAGGTGGATTTATATATCCCTGTGCAAATATACAAAAAATAAATGCCATAAAATGTCCTTTCAAATAACCAATACAGATTCCACACTTGATTTGAATTTTTATATTTTTTTTGTTCTGAAAAAATACCTTTAGATAGATCACCCTATATAAGCAAATAATCGTAGACATAAAATATCTTGAATCAAGAAAAACATTTTAAAAATGAATTTACAATTAAGGGCTCCGTCACACTGAAGCATATTTTTCTTACACATTCTAGAAACCATTGAAATAAACGACAAAACCCCACAAAAAAATGTTGGCAGGGCGGTTCTATGCCGACAATGCAAAATTATTAACTTTTGTACATTTTTTACATTAATTTCAGTGGTTTTCAGAGGAGAAAAACGGAGCGTAACAAAAAAGCTTCAGTCAGGGCCTTAAATCACTATATTAATTTTGAAGTCGATGTCGAAAAAATTCGTTTAAAAACTTTTTTGTTCCTCAGAGACTCCTTTCAAATCGACAATTGCAGAGAAATTGAGGTTAAACAAAAGTATTGCACCTGAATAATTTTTTTTAATAATGTCGAAACACAGCATTAAAAGTTTGTTATAAACTTACCTCCAGGTGTGACACCGGTGATAGCACCAGGAGCTGAAACATTTGATTGAACGCCAGCTCCGCCCACACCCACGCCACCTTGGCCCCATTGAGGGCCGTTGGTCGGACCGGCGCCACCCGAACCGGCCGTTACTCCGGTTACTCCAACTACAGCTCCAGATGATCCGGCCGGTCCACCCGTCCAAACATTACTGGCATCATTGCAATCATCATCCTCACCCCAGGTGCCACCCAAATTTGTTGATGGCGTATGACCCCAGGGCGTTTTCTGTACAGGTTGTTGCGACGGCTGTCCGCCATTGCGCAAATTGGATTCCCACAAATCGGTGCCATTATTTACAGTCGGTTTCCACATGGGCGATCCCGAGGGATCTTTGTTTGTGGGCTCCGGTGAGCTTGGCACTTCCCAGTTCGTATCCTGATTGACATGCTGGCAACCCCATCCATCCTGAGAAAATAGAGCCTCACGCATTGTGTGTAGTTGCTCTAATTGATTTTTTGCTGCTGCAGCCGAAGTACCGCCACCTACTAAGCCGGTAATGTGATCGGCATTAGCATGACCACTATTATTACTGATGATGATGTTATTACTGTGATTACTGAATTAATATTTATTCTATCGTTGTTGTTGGTTTTGTTGTTGCCGCTGCTTTCGCCGCTGCTGCTGCCGCTTTGTCGATGCTACCTATGATTTGTTCAAGTAGTTCAAACTCAGATATTGTGCTTACTGATGTCTTAATATTGTTCTTGAGATTTGCATTAGCTTCGTTAAGCTGTTGCTTTGATCGTCCTGAAATGAGAAGAATAAAAAACCAATGTTTAGTATTTGAAAGCTAGGGCTTCAGGTATTTTGTATGTAACCGATTAAAATCTTTTGAACAAAATGCTATTGCTTCTCGGAATTATTAAAGATATTCTGTTTAATATTATAACCGGTTGTACATTGATTTTAGGTTAAAATCGAGTTAAAGGGTATTCTAGTACAACTTTTTTCTATTTTTAAATAAAATACTATAATTGAATGTCGGCAGCTTTGTTATGAACTGAACAATAGCACTCTTTGACATATACTTTTAAAGATATTTATTTTCAAATTTGACCGCGGTTACACCGTCTCTCTATCTAGCATAGTCACTAGTATCTTGCGAAATGCGCGAGTAATATTATCTTAAAACGTAGTTGGCTTATATACTAATAAAGCCTTTAAACTTTACATATCCAAAAGTGCGATATCACGCGACCTGGAAATATGGCGGATCCGAAACGCGTTACAAGTTGCTCACAAAAAATGATTTTTCAAATAAGTCCTTGAGTAGGCCGCAGAGCCGCCTTGCTGAAACCAAATGTCATCGACATTAGTGGCTTTCAGTTCTGGCAACAAAAATTCCGTTATTATGGGAATTTAGAACTGATTGTCTCTGGATGCTTTGAGTTACATTTATCCTAAAAGGCTACCCACAGAAAATAAGATCTGTACCAGTGGTCGGAAGCCCAGAGGTCCTACCGTTCCAAAGTTATGACTATTTGACTTAAATGCCATTTTTTTGAAAGCGAAATAACCGCACATACTTGATTGTGTTTGTAAATTAACCCAAAAAAAAATTTGCATTTCAGTCAAATAGTCATAACTTTGGAACGGTAGGACCTCTGACTTCGTTTGGGTTATTTTGGAAAGGTAAGAGGTAGTACTATCTTTTGAAATCCGACCACTGGTTCAAACTAAGCAAAATTTTCTTTTTGCATTCTTGGGCATGGTCGTAGATGGACATTTTTTCATGAAACGAGCCAAGGAATACTCTGGTGAAATTTGTCCAGTCGTAAATGAATCACCCTGTATACAAATAATGTAGCTGACACGCAGTTATTATCGTCTTCCCAAAAAGTGTGTTGCTAAAAAAACCGAATGTATTTAAAACGCAATCATTGCAATATATCGATAAAGGCTTAATAATCCATTTATTTTTTTGCGATCCCTACGAGGGCGGTTCGGAAAGTTCTTAGCCTATCAATGAAAGAGAATAGTTTTTCAAAAATATTTTTATTTTTCAATATAATCTCCTGAAACTTCAATACACTTAGTCCAACGCTTATCTAGCAATTCTATCCCTTGATTAAAATAGTTTTCCTCAAGGTCTTCAAAATAGTGGTTTACAACTGTAATTGCATCTTCATTTGAGGTAAAACGTTTGCCAGCAAGGATTTTTTTTAGATTTGGGAACAGGTAAAAGTCACTGGGAGGTAAATCAGGAGAATAAGGTGGGTGGTCAAGCAACTCGTACTTTAATTCGTTGATTTTAGCCATTGTTAAAACACTCTTGTGCGCTGGTGCGTTGTCTTGCTGAAAAATTATTTTTTTGTGTTGTAAGCCAGGACGTTTTTCTCGAATTTGTACATTTAATTGATCTAAAAGGTTGCAATAGTACTCTGAATTTATTGTTTTACCCTTTTACAGATAGTCAATCAATAAAATACATTTGAAGTCCCAAAAACCCGTTGCCATAACCTTACCAGCCGATTAAATTGTTTTTGCCTTCTTTGGGGCACTTCCTCCAGCTTCAGTCCATTGTTTGGATTGTTCTTTTGTCTCTGGAGTATAGTGGTGGATCCATGTCTCATCAACAGTTATGAAACGACGCTTAAAATCCATTTTATTTCGCTGAAAACGATCCAAACAAGCTTGAGAAATGTTCATTCTTATGCGTTTTTGGTCGACTGTTAACAAGTCCGGCACCCATCTTGCAGAAAGCTTTTTCATCTGTAGTTCTTCATGGAAAATTAAATGGACTCGATCATTTGAGATGCCCATGATTTTAGCTATTTCACGCACTTTTATTCGTCGATCATTTAATACCATATCATGCACTTTGGCTACAATTTCTGTTGTTGTTGCTGTTTTTGGACGTCCACTACGTGGTTCATCTTCAATGCTTGTACGACCACGTTTAAATTCAGCAACCCAATTTTTTACTGTTGCATATGAAGGAGCACTTTCACCTAACACATTCACCATATCATTATGAATTTTTTGTCCCGATAAACCTTTTTTATGTAAATATTTAATGACACCACGCATTTCAAATTTTTCCATTGTAAAAAAATCGCGGATGCGTCTTTTGTGAATACCTGTTTCTATATGAAGAAGTTGTCAGATCGAAACAAAATTTAACATGTGTTCATAGCAGAGATGGAAGTTTCCAAAACACTTAACTTTTTTCTGTTTATACCGCGCTTTTTGTGCTAGGCTAAGAAGTTTCCGAGCTGCCCTCGTATTTTAACCTATATCGGTAAACTATACTCAATACATCTCGCACACAAATTTCAGAGTCCCGCGATTATCGACCTTTGTGAAAAGGGCCTAACTTAAATCATAAATACTTTAAAGAAACAATAAACCTAACTTGCTTGAAGTATAATTATTTCTGTGTTTGTTAGAAGGAAATAGTCTAAAGCCTGTAAGACTGCCTGGTTAGGGAATTGACAGAAACATAAATTGCACTTACAAAATGTCAACGATTCTTAGGAAAACAGTTTCAAAATTTGGGACCCATGTTTTATGAAATTTTGTTATGTTTGTTTTTTTTTGCAAGGGGCGCCAAGACAAAAATTCAATTTGAGACGGCCATGGATAACAAGACTTTCCGCTCATAACGTTTAAAGTTTTTTATAAAATATTATTTACCTGCACAAAAGTTTTTTATAATAGAAGTTTCAATAACATAAATAAAGATGATGTTCGACAGATCTGAATGAAAACCAATCCTAAACATAGTAAAAATAGAAGGTGAACCAGTACACCGGAATGTCAAAAAGTAAAATCTCTCTTGCGTGTGTATTACTTAAAACATTAAACATTCAAAAATCCCAAAATCGTTTTTTCTTTTTAAATTATAACCTTAGGAAGGGCGTATCTTACAAATTATTTTTACCAAAAGTAAAAAATATGCAAAGCACATTTCAGAATTGAATTTGTCGCTCGTTTTTATGAAATATTGCATTGAAAAAAGTTTAAAGCCTATATTTTTATGGTTTTTTTTAGGTTTATCATCTCCTGTGAAGCAGTAAAAAATGAAGTTACGCCCTTTCTAAAATAAGCAATCGATATTTTGAAAACGTATAAAATTTCAATGTTATCAATTATTGTTTGAATGTGAAAGCTTCAATCGTCTGGGGCCTAATCACCGCATTCGATATACATAGTTCACATTTATGTCGAAATCGAAATGATTTTGATTACAACACTAGTTATCGAGTTTCAACTATGCAGTTGATATTACCCCCGAGGCAACTTTACTTGCGTCAACTTTTATGATTCCCTTTTGAACTTGCCTCTTGTGTTTACACAAGGCAATTCGGTTACGGCAATTTTTGTTTTCACTATTGCCTTTTCTGACTTTCTGCGATTTATTCGTTTTGATTTTTTTTTGTGAAAAATACTAAAATAATCTGCAGCCAACTTCACACTACGAAGAACACAAAGGAATTGACAGTACGGGCAAGTTTTTCCCTTTCCCCTTAACTTGCTTTCCAACAAACTGAAAGTTTCGGTAGGCAAAGTTGCCTTGACTACTGAGTCACCACTCGCTTTTTACTGAAATTAATTTAAAAATTGTACAACGCTCTTACGCTGAAATATTAAAAATTAAATATTTATATTTACAAAGATATAGCAAATTTAATTATATCGGAATCCTCCGGATAAATTAGACAAAAAACCTAAAGAAAACCTCTTCTGTAAAGTTAGGGCTCGACGCAATAGTAATTGAAAAAAATATTCCATACTCTTTAGATTATTCTTGTAAAAATAATATCACTTTGGAGTTTAATTAAGTTTGTATTCAACTTCTGACATTTTTAACGATTTAGCATATTGTACTTTGAGTCCAAGCGGAAAGTCGTTTTCCACATTTTACTTATATTTATCGAGTTGCAACTATGCGGAGATGCATTTGATAATACGTGCTTATTAACACGAGGCAACTTTACTTGCGTCAATTTGTATGATTCCCACACAAGGCAATTCGGTTACATCATTCTGTTATTTATTCGTTCTGATTTTGTGTAAAAAAATACTAAAATAATCTGCAGCTAACTTCACACTACAAACAACACAAAAGGAATAGGAATTCGCTAAACCCAGCGGAAAGTCGTTTCCTACATGTGTTTAAAACCGCGACTGGTAAACAGATTCAATGTGGCGCCATGTGAATTATAGGTGTTACGGGCGTGGATATGTGCCCGTCAAGACACCTTTTAAATCTAAATATTTAATTGTTCATAAATTAACATTTTTAAATCATTTTATCGTAGAGACAAACTTATTGCACATCGTTTAAGCACAGAGGATTTTACCTCGAATTCTTCTTCTAAAATAATTAATATAACCGTCATCTTTCGATTCGTATGATGATGGGTACAAAAAATCATAGGATCCATTTTTGATTTATGAAGTTCTTTATTCTTGAAATTGTTTGGAAATATCTTAAAATATTCATCTCTGCATCCCATAGGTTGCAATGTTTTTAAAATTGTCGTATCTGATGAATTGGGTACTTATTGATCGATTCGAAATCTTCAAATACTCGGTGTTGCACTCGTTAACAGATGCGGGGATAAGGCCATTGGTTAGGAACATTCTTCAAATATGTATACTCCTTATGATTTAACCTTAGTTATCCTTCCAAACAGTAGTCTGCACATTGTCCCTATTAAAATGCTAGATTGTTTACCAGTACTATAATATTCATCGTGACGATCTTATATTAAAAAAAACAGTAGCTGTATACTTTTGAGTATACTAAACTAGCATTTGTACGAGGGTTCCTATATATATTTCTGGCCTAGGCAAGACTAAGTGTTGTCTGGCGCCGACATTTCCATTGGAAAGTTTGACATTTTAAGCATAAACGTACTCAGAACGTTTTGACGTACGCCCATCATTTGTGTTGTTCACAGTGACTTGAAAAAATCAATTTGGCAAAAAAATGCAATTAACTCGTGAACATTTTCGTGCGATCATTTTTCACAACCTTCGACGTGGATTATCACGACAAGAGTGCATCGATGGACTTAAATCTTTGTTTGGCGATGTAGCACCATCCTATTGCACTGTGAAAAACTGGTTTAATGAATTCAATCGTGGCCGACGCTCGCTCAAAGACGAAGGTCGTGAAGGTCGTCAAAAAACGGCCGTTGTGCCAGAGAACATTGATGCCTGCGTAAACTAATAATACAAGATCGTCATATGACATACCGTGAGATAGATGCATCCTTGGGCATTTCTTCCACCAGCATACATTCGATATTGCATGAACCTGGCCGTAAAAAAGGTTTGTTCTCGTTGGATCTCGTACAATTTGACAATCGCTCAAATAAAGGTTCCTGTCGATTGGTGCAAAGAAATTTTGAATAAATACGATCGCAGTGCTTCAAAAGACATTTATAAGATTGTCACAGGTGACGAATCATGGATCTATGCGTATGAGCCCGAAACAAAATAGCAATCGACCGTGTGGGTCTTCGAAGACGAGCCAAATCCAACGAAAGTGTTTCGTGGGAGAAGCACTTCGAAGCAAATGGTCGTCTGTTTCTTCGGCAAAACTGGTCATGTGTTTGCCAGAAGTCTTTGGAGAAATTTGAAAAACCAACAAAAGAAGACGAATCATTGTTATAAATCAAAGTGTTGTCCAGGATACTCGTGTATAAAGTTTTATAGGTATTATTATTTTCCGGGAAAGCGGGAAAAATTTTAAAATTTCTCGAGATTCCGGCTGAGAAAAATTTAATTTAAAATTGATTGACGTTGAATTACTTTTTTTTGGAAAATGTGATGAAATCTAGTCATTTTCATTGTGCACCATGACAAAGCGAGCTCTCACACATCGACTCAAACCAGCGCCTTTTTGACCGGCCAAAACGTCGAATTGATGGGTCATCCGCCGTACAGCCCTGGCTTGGCACCCAATGGCTTCTTTTTATTCCCGCACATCAAGAAAAAAATGCGTGGTCAACGATTTTCGTCGCCAGAAGATACTGTTGAAGCGTTCAAAAACCATGTTTTGGGGGTGTTTCAATCGGAGTGGAAAAAGGGCTTCGACAATTGGTTTGAGCGCATGCAAAAGTGTATAAATCATGCTGGAGAATTTTTGGAAAAACAATAAAACCATTGTTGATGATAAATATTCGCATTTTCATTATTAGGCCAGAAATATATATAGCAGCCCTCGTATGGAAGTTATTTGGTTAGGAAGCGAATAGGCTACACGACTTATTTTCAATTTTACATGACACACCCTGTTATATGAAAACATGTTTTATGTTATGTACACCGAAAAAAGAGCCAAAAACAAGAGGTCTTATCGGCAAAATTGTAGTAGTGAATAACTAAATCCACTTAAAACTATAGTTAAAAAGCATTTTCATTATTTGTAATATTTTGCTCGTTATTGTATTACAATTTTTAGTTCCTTATTTTCTATTTTTGACAAATTCCCCGATAAAACCTCTTGTTGGTAATTAAGTTGGTAAGCCATAAAGACTAAGGCGCAACAAGTTCAATTTGTTTCACTGAAAAATCTTCAACATTATATACACACGATGTGGCCCGTTTTTATTTTCCCAAATTGCTTATCATTTATAGAAAAAAGGCAAAATACTTTTACCGAAACTAATTTCCTTCGTTAATTTAAATTGATGGTTCTTTTGACTGATGGCAACGCGAATTTAGTTCTGTATCGGGCAAGGGTATATTAATATAATCATTATGGACTCTTTGTCAGTACTTAGATCACCATGTATGATGAAAGCGGTTTGCCATTTGTAATTTTCTGTTTACGCTGATAGATTGTTTTGAAATCTTTTCTATAACCCACTGATCACTTTATTGAGTTTCAGCTGGCAGTAAAAAGCAAAAACCATTTACATACAACAATGTTTTCCGGCTGTGTTGGAAATAATATTTCATTTCGGTAGTATTTACTTCAAAGAACACAACACTGGAGTGTTTACAAATAAATTTCCATATTTCATTTCGAATTGATTGCAGTCACAAAGAAAGTAAGCCAGTTAATTAATCCACCTTCCGCTGCATATTACAACAGAAGTATGAAAACCGATTTCATTAACTGAATATTAACCAAAGCAAAGGTCGTCTAATATTTTGAAGTGTTAGGAACTGATATTACAGTGAAGAAACACCGCCAAAATGCTCGTTACACTAGAAACACGTCGACCATACCATAAGGCACAAATGAACAGTACTGGAGTAATTCTCATGCAGACAAAATACATACGTTTCACTGTCGGTTTAAGCATTTTTTTGTCGATTTTATCGCCACTGAAAAGGAAACCCATCAACATTTTGTGCGCCGAATCATGTTAGAGAGAGAGCGTGCAAAGCGAACCTGTTTGATAATGTCAAAAGGGTAGGTATTGTAAAGTTTTATGTACGTTCGTCCGAGGAGTTTCATTCTTTTGTGGGTATGTTTAACGAGTCAACAGTATCTTCTAGGATGTTGTTGTTTCGAAAGCAAAGTTTAGGTATCTTCTCCTGACATGTAAACATTGAAATTGTGCACAATGTTTAGCATATCTAGATGTTAAACCTTAATATTGTCACAATAATAGTGATACTCCATTAATAACATAAGGAACAAGGTATACGATATGTTGAATAAGAACTGAATGTTGTTGTTAAGGTTTTTTTTTTGGATGCTAAAATCTGCACTTGGTATTTTTTATCAGCTCGACTTTTTGAGATATACCGTTGTGTCAAAAATTAAGGCACTTCCACTACATATATTGGAGTAATTTGAAAACAGTTCATCATATTTATTAAAAAAAAAACTCAAAAATCGCCAACTAAATCATCCTTAATTTTTTTTTTTGGAAAATTGTGTTTTATACATCAGCGATATCAGTAAATAATGAATATTCGAGCTTTTTATCTATAAGATTAACTAATTAGTTCATCTTACATCAACGAAACTACTGGGTCAAATTTAAAACCATTGTAAGAACGTCTTGAGATTTTTTTAAAATTAATTAATATGAACAGTTGTTCCAAAGTTCAATGGAACAGAATATTATTCATATGAATACTACACATGGCGCGGCAGTACCTCATCCAATCAACCGAATTTTTCAGTACATTTTCGATTGTTTTGGGTCGAATCTTTTCAATGGCAACTTCGATTTCATGTTTTGAGTAACAAGGGCTCAAATGACAGCTCTGAAACGGCAAATCGAGATCACAATTTCGGCTTATTAATCTATTTTAAAAATCTTTGGCTGTGTGACATGTGGCCCTGTCTTGTTGGAACCAAATGCCGTCCATGTCATTCTCTTGAATTTTTGGAAAGTAAAATTCGTTGAGCATGGCGCGGTAGCGCTCACCGTTGACAGTAAAGGCGGCTCCTTGATCATTTTCAAAGAAAAATTGCTCAATGATGCCGCCAGTCCAAAATCTACACCAAACAGTGACTTGTTGTGGATACATTGGCTTCTCAACCGTCACGCGTGTGTTCTCTGAATCCCTCATGCGGCAAATTTGCTTATTGACATAGCCGGAGATGAAAATGAGCTTCATATGAAAACACGAGTTTTCGGTATATTCTCTATCTCCTGCCAAACAATCCTCAGCCCATTGGGCGAATCGAAAACTCATCGGGTGTTCCATTATTAAATGACAAAGTTCAACCTTTCCAATAAAACCAGAAATTTGAAGAATGTATCAGTACATTTTTTTTACAGCCGATTTAAATTTTAAATGGCCCCCTATTCGAGTATCAAGCAGAAAGTCCAAGGTTCGTATTCCGGGGGAGGCAAAAGAAATAATAAAAATTGAGTAGAATATAATAAATAAAATTTCTTAGTTAGAATGTAATTTGTTATATTCATCCTAAAATCCATTGCAGGCCTTCCAATAGAAGGGAGCGTGCGTGGGAGGCCTTTCTCTACAATCTAAACCTGTTATTTTAAAATGAGAGTAGAATGCAGCAAGCATTCCATTCTAGCATCCTATGAAGGTCTTTTTTCCGCTGTCATTATATGCACTTCTTACATTTTGTTAACATAACAGATATGTTAATTAGGGAGAATAATAACAATAATTTATAGAATTTTTAATAAAAAAAATATTGAAAAAAACAACAATTTCTGAAAAAAAAACGTAAAGCTAAATATTCCGGCTAAACCAGTTCAAAAGTGGGAGTGGTAGTGGGAAAAGGCTAAATTGGCAACGCTGATAGTGTTATTTATATCTAAATGGGAGTTTGTTATTACTTAATTTGTCTAACATTGACTACTTTTCATAAAATCTTGCTTCATCATTCTGAGCCACAACGAACAACGTCTCTTAACAAAATAATAATAAAAAAAAAAATAGAAAAACTTTATTATTTTAACTTAGCATCCATTCTGATCTAAAATCTAAGACATTTTTGTACCCAGGATTTGTTTTTCCCTCGGGACGATATAAAAATTAATACTGCAAAACAGGTTTTCACTTCCCTACTGTAGTTGTTTAGCCACCCTAAATCAGGAATATAAAGAAAAAGTTCCACGAACTAACGATTCTCTAAGAAAGTATAGGATTAATTTCAAGACGAGGAAAAACATTCCAAGGGAATTTTAAACATGATAGATGCAAATATATTTTTGACGGCGACTTTGCGATCATGTTTTTTTAAAGCAATCAACAAAGGACTTTGCAAATATGATAGTAAAACTTAGTATCTTATTTAAACACTTCTTGTACCGCCACTTTTAAAACGGGAGATATAATATTAACCGAACTATTTCATTCCTAACTTAAACGTCCACTCAACAACTCACATACATTTTTGTCAGTGTTTCTATTTGTTGGATGACACGCGTTAGGGGTTGTTTACTCATTCCTTAAGTGTGCCATTAACCAATGAAAATGCGAGCCAACACAAGGACATAAAGAAAAGCAGCGCTCTCTCGTGGTAGTTGACAGGTGAAGGGATTCAACAACACCACTCAGCACAAGAAGTGACTGTAAGGCCAACAACATAAGCGTGATACTCGTACCACAACTAAGGCCAATCATGGCATTTCCTCCCTTACCCCATGCTATCCCTGTCTCTCCCACAAAAATCATTGGTCGCCGTGTTTTGTACCATACATACACTTGGCATGGAGGATGTTTTTTCGAACTGGCCATGAAATTGGATACGTACGTAGGAACATGCGTCTGTACTCACACGTATGTATGTATTGACATTAGAGAAGTTTGTCTCCTCTCCAAAGCCTCCTTTGCGAGTATTATTATTGATAATATAGCAGTTGGGTAAAGAGAAGCTAACCAATACATGTGAATTATGAACAATCAACGCATTCTGGTTGACCACGGCAGCCGCGGGGATATGGAGAAGGGATAACGTAAGCTATACTCGTCGCAACAGATCGCCTTTGTAAGTAGAGGGAGTCGTAGTTGTCGGTTAAACAAAAAAAAACAAGAAGAGTACTTAACGAGTCTTCGAAGTTCGTGTGGCGGAAGTAAAGGATTACGCATTCTTATGAAACAAAAGGGACACGATGTTTTAAAAATTAGCATTGCAAGCAACATCAAGCCCCCCTTAAGCAAATAATTGCTTGTTAATCAGTATCGTAATAAACCAGCAAATCATTTCGTGTCGTGCATTTAACCTAAACGGACGTGTGTCCGACCACCATCATCGTTTAAGCAAAACGTTTACAAAAAACTCTCCCAATATGTTACCGTTACAGAATTTGAATTCAAATTGTCTGCCTTCCGTTAACGGTAATATCACGTCGTCCTCGACTATAGTCGGTAAAACACAAATACGCCCTTCGTCGCCGCGTCATTTTTTCGCTCGTCTCTATGGTCATCTGGAAACAAATTGCAACGAAACTGTCAATCGGCGGACACCATCAGTTACAATCGACGAGTCGAACGAAAAATCGTCATGTACTGTAGAAACGTCCGCGCCCTTTGGATCGCCATCCATTTGTGATATAAATTATCAAAGTGATGGTGCTAGTACATCCTCACCAGATATTTCGATAAGTGATGAAAGGTGTGTAAATGTGATTTAGAGTGCGTGAATTGGTGCAAGTGTTTATAATTTAATTCTTTCATTTGTTTATAGAGTGGATACGAAATGTTCTGCAATCAATACATCACATGCAACGCTTACCGATTTCGATAAAAATGATATAAATAACGTTATACCCTCAACATTTGTGGGCGTGCCATTTGGATTTCGCAGTGAAACACCATTTTCAGTTGGATTAACAGCATTTCGTAAGTAACATTAAAAATAAATTTTGTTTCCGACCTTTTTTGTTTCCCGGGAAATATTTTTTAAATTTTTTTCAAAATCCCAGTCCGGGATATTCTAAATGTACATTTGGTTGACATTAAACCACTTTTTGCTAGCAAAAGTAAAAATACCAGGTTTACACTTTTAACACTACAAGTGATACGTATAAGTATAATCCGCTGAAAAATTTCGATCCTTTGAGATTTTACCTTGTTCTGTCCAAATCCGTTTAAAGAAATATTCGTATCAATTTTCTGTTGCAAAAATATAGGCTATAACGATAGTTATCGATTTGACAGCTGATAACATTAAACAGTGTTGACATTTTTGTTCCAAATACGGCAATTGCTTATTGATGTAGATATTTAAGCAAAAATCAAGTGGAACAAAATGTTTCTTCTTTGCACGATCGTAGAAAAACCACACTTCAGTATCATACAAATTCTAGTTTTATTTATCCACTTTTGTTTGTAATTTGTAATTACAAGAACGCAAAAAATTTAAAACAAAAAAACATAAGATTCACACTTTAAAAACAAAAAACAGCTGTCCCACAATATTTAATAGTGACAAGTCATCATGAATCGTTTTACGCCAAAACAACGCTTCCAAATTGTAGAAATGTACTTAAAAAAAGTAAATCTGTTCTCGAAGTTCATAGAGCATTTTTATCAAGGAATCGCTCATTTCCGCAAAAGATAATAATCTGTAGAAGATGGACGAAATAAGATGGACGAGAAGTGAAAAAATACACGATCAAACATTTTGGGAAAGCTGATTTTGTGTTTAAAGTGTGTGAATTTTATGCTTTCTGTGTTTTAATTTTTGCGTTCTTGTAGTTGTAATTGAAAGTGTATTAATAAACCGAGAATTTGTTCATTACTATAGTACTGATTTTCTACGATATTGTAAAGAATAAGCATGCCAATTACGTTTAAAATCTTGAATATCTCAGTCAAATTTGATCAGATTGTAAAGTTTGTTAGCTTGTTGGACGCGGATTTTTATACGCTATAATAGTTTTTATCAAAATACAACACTGATTAAGAATCAAAATTCAAAATTTCTGAAGAATTTTGCCTATATCTTCAACAATTCTTAACCGAAATAAAAAAATTTCGTTAAAAAGGTAAATTTCTCTCACAAATAAAGCAGTTAGGGTCATTTATTTAAAAAACCCGAAAATAACGGTTTATGTGAATATCTCCTAAACTAGAGCGAATCTATCAAATCGGATCGGAACAAGATTTGTACTGATGTTGCCTATCAAACCTTCTGTCGTGAATTTAGTGTTGACCAGATTAATCAAATGACGTATTTGGAGTGAAGACAATCCTCAAGCACATAACGAATCACCATTACATCCATTAAAATTGATACTTTGGTGCGATTTACACTATAGAGCCATATCGGTCCTTATTTATTATTAATGGAGAAAAGAGGTGCCGTTGCGAAAGTGGCGTGAAATATCGCCCATAGACATTTGGTTCCAACTAAACGGCACAACAATCGATTAATTGCAAAACAATTTGTTGACAACTTCCATTTCCAGAAGGGTCCTGTTCCCTGGCCCTCTTGATCGTGCGATTAAAGTCCTCCTGATTTATTCTTGATGTAAATAAAACCCCGGGCCCGGATGGTATTTCGGCACATGTCCTTTGCAAGTACTCTTCGACGCTAGCCCATCCATTTCGCAACCCTTTCAACCTTGCTTCCCGTACAAGTCTTCCTAGCTATTGGAAGGTTGCAAACGTCCAGCCGATTCCCAAAAAGGGTGAAGCCTGTAATTCTACGAGTTAATGACCAATTGATATTTGCTCAGCGCTCTCCAAGTTAATGGAAAACATGGTGAACCATCAAGCCATTGGCCTCTAATGGCTTGATAAGTAATCGACAGTATGGGTTCCGTAGAAATCGCTCTACCGTACCCCTGATGAAGTTCTTGTCGGTCTATCCACCAGTTTAGTGAGGCTTTTGATGGAGGTCTGGCACTCATATCAAAGCTGGTGGCTTTTGGCGTCGGTAATACCGTTGCTCGGTTCATTTCGAGCTTTCTTAGAGATCGCACTATACGAGTTGTTGTAGATGGGTTCTCATCCTGCTAACGTAGTCTGACCGCAGGTGGACCACAGGGTACTATCCTTTCTCCCTCAATTTTTCTTTTTTTTTTTGATTGACAATCTTTTGGATCGCACCATGAATCCAATCTACTCATTTTCAGATGACAGCAATCTCTGTCATTCATATTCTCACGACAGCCGGTTCTGTTTACCGGAATGACCCGAAGCAGCAATTCTTCGGCCAAGGGCTGTCACCCTGGCACACTGTTGCCGCTACAACAACATTCATATTCATTCGACCGTAGACCGAGTCTTCAAGAAATAAAAGACAGAAGGCGAATCATATATGAGACACTTGGCCCGGATTTGCTTTCCATTTCCGAATGGGGTCGAGTGAATAGGTTAGATTTTAATGCGTGTAAAACAGAGTGCAGCTTGTTGTCTTGTCTTACAAGCGATTCGCTGAACCAACAAACTCGTCAGTTTCTATCGTTGGTATGGCTATTGAACAATTAGATGCTCTTGATGTGGGTTTATCAGCAATCCGTCGTCTTATTCCTGACGTGAGAGTGACGGCAAGGGAAAACGACTTTCTAGGAATTCACACCCGTCTGTTATCGATTAGCCAGTTGATCGCACTATTCGCTACTGACCAAATTCTTTTTCCGCTCGTAGAGTCCGTAAGTGGAAATGTATTTCCCACTAATTGCGACTTCAAGAAGTTCTAGGCAATTGTCAGCAAACATTGCTCCCTCTTTACCCATCCGATCCTTTATTCGCCAACACAATGCATTGAATGAATAGGGGCATCCTCTTAGTGTTGGTTATTGTGTACCTCTTTATTTAGCTTGTCGTTGCCTCCTTTCGAGGGTATAAGAAATTTTGCCGCATCTTCATTTAGAAAATTTTACATTTGGACTATATTCTGTCAGTATATTCAAACAGTTACAATAAAAAACCAAAATAGATTGAAATCCAAAATAGTTAGTGTGAGAAATTTTAAAAAGAGATTTTTAGCTAAGATATCGGAGTGAACACTTTGAGGCACAGTGTTTTTTTTTGTATTTTCTAAATAGAGATTCTATTAGTTTCGTTTAATAAAGAACCCATATTTAATTTTAAAACAATTTTGTCATTCACATAATTTTTAGTTGCATTTGGTGTCGCTCTATTAAATGCATTTCTATAAGTACCTTGTGGAATATTTTAAGTAGTTTGTGTATTTAATTTAGAGCATACTTTTTTTGTTAAGAGTAGCATAATTTAAACGTTAGGCTCAACTAATTTGGTTTAAAATTTACCGTTATTTTCCCGAGATATGGAAAATATTTTTCATAAATCCCAGGATGACGGGACTGCAGAAATTTTGAGATTGTAATAAACGTTACTTAAATATACCTTTTGAAAAAAATATCTTCAAAAGAAACTCACAAATGAAGTGTTCTCAATTTAAAAACCAAACTTTATTAATGGATAGGCCATTTATTGAATGATTGGACATTTTTTTTTGAAAAAAAATGCTAGCTTTACTATGTTAAGCTCAATTAAAAAACCCATTTAAATTTTTAGATATTATTCCGTAGTTCTACAAAATGTTTTAGTCTTTCTTAAATGCAAGGATCTTAATTGCATTTCCCATATCAACATTTGAAATATGTTTAAGTGACTGATGCTCATTACAACACCAGATCCATTATTATTTCTATAGCCTTCGAATTGGATTGAGTACTTATCTTAAAAACACCTTACATAATCTTCAAGAGCTATAAGTTTTTCGTCGGCTAAGAATTGGTAGAAGATATTTGTTGGCACTGGATATTCAGAATACATCTGTCGTTTTCAGAGTTTTGATCCTGTGTCCAATGCTACGCCAGTTTGAAAGGACTGTATATTACCATGGTTAGGCGATTAAAGTGTTGCTATTTCATATTTTAGCCCATTTCAGTACAGTAGCTTATTGTTTAGTGCTTACCCTTCTTTCCCAAACAGTCCAGATGGATTATTCCATCGGATAAAAAACATCTGGGGGCTACAACTGAAATGTTTCGTGTAACCACGGCTCTAAAACAGCTTCCAAATCATTTTCCCGATAAAACAAAACCCTATTGACTTTTATACCAAGCCACCAAACAAATTTTAATTCCAATTTGAAATATACAAAATGTTCGTACAAACTGAATATTTGTATTACCTATCTCTGATGAATGTTATTGAAATTAATATTATTTTTCGAGTTGAATTTCGGAAAAAATTGTGGTAATTTAACCGATACTTTACTTGTATACTCCTTTAAGTATTTGCAGGGAATTAAAACCTAGAAAGCAATGTTTAAATTAAAATTTTTCGACATAATAAAGAGAAATTTGTTTGCAACAATTATTTTCCTTTGCTGATACTGACATTAATTGGTTAGTGTTGTTTTTAATGCCAATTTACAGAAAAGTATGCTACTGTTGGCATTATTGAAAACAAATTCATATTTTATCTTTTTTTCCTCTTTATGTTATTGTTTTTAGTTTCGATTTTTGTTTTTAAAAATTATTTTACTAAATTTATTTGAAAATCACCATTTATACTCTTTTGATTTTTTCATGCAAAACAATAGTAATGTGATATTATTCTGCATAAATTAGGCAATATTGACGGCTTTAAACTCAGTACAACTTTCTTCGCAGCTTTTCAGCATGAACCCCAACCCCTGCCAAAATCTGCAACGTAAATCCATCCGGTAACCATATGTCCGTATTTTACGATAGCCGTTCGAACTTTAATTTTAAGCAGATTTTAAAAGTACATGCATTAAATTATGGTTAGACAACAGGGAACGAATTCTACAGACGTACCATTCTATTGCAAATCTGATGATGAAAACAGTATGGCCTTTGTTTTAGAAGGATTAATACTAAGCTTGTTGGAGGACATCCATACGCTTAATAATTTTAAAACATAATTAGTTTTGGATTCTAAAACATCCAAATACTGGATTTCTCCGCAAAATAATAGCTGAACATCATCAGAAAAAGAGTATGGTGTACACCAATCGCCTAGAATTTTGAAAAAGGTCATTAATAAACAGCACAAACAAAATTGGACCAAGAACTGAGCCCTGAGGGACCCCACTCCTAACAGACAAAACAGACGATGAGCCTCCATTGACACGAACAAACTGCTTTATACCACCTAAATAAGATAGCATTAAACTACAGGCACTTTTCCCAAGTCCATATTCTTTATGCAATTTGTTTATCAAAATTCCATAATCTACCCTATCGAAAGCTTTTTCTAAATCCAAAGACAAAACCATACACATTTTTTGATCATGAGTATTCTTTGTTATTGAGTCAGTAAGGCCAATTAATAGAACAGAGGTACTCCTGTCGTTCCGGAAACCACATTGACAATCATTAAGCAGCGATTTACTCTCAATACGGTCTAACAACTGCCGCTTAAGAATATTTTCTACAACTTTTGACAGGATGGGAAGCAAAGAAATAGGTCTTAAGTTATCAGGAGAATTCGAGCTTGACTTCTTTTAAATTGGTGCCCATATACAATCCCTAAGTTTTGTGTATATTTTTTCTTGTCTGCATATAAACGTATGTATTTGTGTGACCAAAAACCGAATAAACATTTTTGATTTGAATATTTGTCAGTGCCCTGTAGGAAGCCTGGGGTCAAGTGTCTACATGTCAACACTTTTGTCTACTAGTTTGGTTGACTTTTTATTGACATTGACATTTTAACTTTGCCTTTGACAAACAGAAATGCTTGACAGCTGCATAGATGTGCTTCTTCTTGTTTTGTGTATTATTTCATTTGTTTTGTTAAAGGTACAATTAAAGATTTATTAATAGAAAAGTGAATAAGAAATGAAACTATGTATAAGTATTTAAAAAAGTAATTAAAGTAATCTAATTATTTTTTTACAACATGAATGGACCTGTTGGAAAGTACATACACACATAGTCAATAAGAACCATCTAATCAGTAGTTCCAAGGGTTCTCAACGACAAGCACATGTTCAATGTCTACAGCAGCGCTGGGGTATAATTGATCAGAAGTACTAGTAACAATACTAAATCAGTACACTCCTACGGGGATGGTCATCAGTTAAAATTTACAAAAAAAAATTGTTCCCATTAAATATATACCTCTTTGTGTGTAGGACAAGCGGACAATTGAAATACGAAGTAAAAATTTAACATTTGAAATGAAAATTTAACATTTGAAATGAAAATTTAACATATGAAATGAAAACTTATGAGAAACCTCTGTACTGAACTTTAACAAAATCTACAGGAGACCTCTGTATAAAAGGTTTTGAAAATCAGATCTAAAATGTGAAAACATTTCATAGGGCGTTTATAATATGAGCTATATAAAACAATAGGTCAATATGATCAACTTTACTCATAAGAGAGTTGATAATTCGTTGCCATGCTTAATTTAAGCGGCAGGATCTAAAAAGAATTTTACAAACATAAGTCGGTATGGATTTTAATAGAGTTCGTCCATGGCCCAGACCATCAATGTCCATAGATTCGGTGCGATCGCTTCTATTTGCAAACAGTACTATCATTGCTACGGTGGAGCAGGTGGACGGACATTTCTTAATTGAATCAGTGATTCTGGTAGTACAAAATACACGGAGTCGATCATTAAAACTAAGAAAAAAATCTATTGCTGTTTTTCTCTTAAAAAAATCAAACGACTTCCGGCAAATAACTTCTTTGCATTTGTTTTATTTTCATGTTAATAAGAACACGGAATTATAAACTGTTGTTAATAAAAGTAATTAAAACTATTATAAAGAAATTCTAATTACAACTTTAAACATAGAAAACTATTTATAATGCTACTGCTTGTTATATTTATATGTTTGTTATATTCTATTTTGGCCCATCATTATTATTAGTTTTTGAATTACTTAAATCCGTATTCTCCAAAGTCGATTTGTACTGAATGTTTTTCAATTCAATACTCAAAAACATTTTTAAATTTGGGTCCTGTATCTTGTTCAGTACCAATTCGCGGACCTTTTCCGTATTCCCATCCAATAATTTTGCAAGTGTCTCGGCATATGCAATCCACACACAATTCGCACAGCCGGACATACAGCATGTCGTGGGTTCCGGCGGAAGCTAAAACAAATAATCAACTTCTTGTCAGCATTAATTTAAACGTATTTGATTGAAATTCGAACTAACCTTAATATCATCTGATTTACTATCGTTGGCGTAACGTAACATAAGCAAAGAAACGCGTTTGCCAGATTGTAATAAAAAATTTCTATAGCCACTTTTTGTCAAAACAGGATACATTTCTTAAGGAAAAAAATTGGAAACATTTTTCAGTGAAGGCATATTTTAATTGATCGGTGAGGGAACATTCATAAATTCTCACACACACAGGTGTTAAACAGAGCTACAAAACTAACACAAGATTGGAAAAAAACAAAGTCAAGCTAAGAAATAATAGTTCCGGCTTTAAGTAGCATATATACATAGCACACGTATACTTATGTATCCCAAAAAAGATATCAAGCATAAAAGAAATCATTATAAAAACTCTACAAAACGTATTGAATTTCAAAACAAAATAGGGGTGTATGTGTAAAAAAAACAATCGGAAGAACGAGAACAGAAAAAATGTCTCAGTCAGGTGTAAGCATTTTTTTCTCTCAATGTGGTCATTTCACTTAACGATTTTTGTGGTAAAACCAGTTAATGGAGATTTTTTTTAAAAAAAAAAAAAGGATTTTTTTTTCTGTTGGCAAACATACGTTCATACAACAGGAGACATTACATATTAGGAAAAAATTAACATTGTAATTGATCTGAAAAGGAAACCTCAAAAAACTGCAAGTTCTTTAAGTACTTTGGTGTTGCAGAAAAAGACAACGAAAATCAGTAGTCTATCTATGGCAGTGTCATATTACTAATTGAACATTTTTTTAATAAACAAAATAACTTTAAAATTAATCAGGACACCTGAGGGTTAACAGTTGTTTAATTTTGTACTGATTAAAATAGTATTGACGATTTAAGAACCACTTGCATTTAAACATTGTAATTGCATTATTAAAGGTTAACGAGGATCCAAACAAAATAAATTGTCACAAATAAATGTGTTCCCCCAAAACGACAGAATCGTTTAGAATAACATTGCAGCTAGAAAATTCGGATTAAGTGACTCGCCGTTAGTGATTCGAACGAGTCAAATGACTCTTTTTTCGCGCCTTGGATCTTTTTGCAGCAGTGTTCTTTTTATAAAATGCAACACTAATTGACATAACCTCAAGTAAGCCAACTGTGACTCCCATATAGTGTAGTGCAAATCAAAGTTTCTTTAAAAACTTTAATCTTCCAATTTTGGTTTTGAATAACTTTGTTACTTAATAAATAAAATGATAGACACAATTATGAACAATAGCGTTATTTTCAAAATGCTCCGACCACTAGGGATTAGCCGCATGTTCGTCGTCCGATGCATAAAACTGTTTGAGAAGACTGGAGATGTAAAAGACCGCCACCGGTCGGGCCGCCCACGCTCTGTGCGAACACCGCATTTCATCAAAGCCGTTAAATCAAGAATTCACAGAAATCCGCTCCGAAAAAGAAAATCATGGCCCGTGAGATGAATCTTACGCATGAGTCGAATTATTAAAAAAGACTTGGGACTTGGGGCATCCAAACGACGTACCGGACATTTATTGACTGCAGCTTTAAACAAAAAATAGGATTGAAAAATGCAAACGTCTTTTGGTGAAGCACGCTGATAATTTGCACAGAATAATTTTGTTAACCGATGAAAAAATGTTTACCGTTCAGGAAAAATTTAACAAGTAAAATGATAGAGTGTATGCGCGGTCATCTAAGGAAGCATCTGAACTGATCCCAAGGGTGGAAAAGGCTCATCACCCAGCTTCAGTCATGTTTTGGTGAGGTGTCTCTTACGATGGGGTCACTGACCTGTATTTCTGCGAACAAGGAGTCAAAACATCGGCCAAAGATTACCAAGAAATCGTTTTGGGAGCTGTGTAACAGTATTTATGCCCCTTCTAAGTGCTTTTTCAGTGCTTTTTCTTTCCGCAGCACTCGTCTGGCAACACTGAAATAGTCAGGTGTTCTAAAATTTTTTTTAATAAAGTTTGGTCATATTATGTGGCGAGGCCTTAAATCGGAAAAGACTTATGCATTAGGACTATATGAAAAACATATACAGTGAGTCTCAAAAGTATTTTGCCTTTAAGAAATTTTATATCAATAAAAACAACAGTCCCAAAAATATTGGATTTTACCAAATAAAAAAATATATTTTATTTACTGTATGTATAGTACAGCTTCTAAGCGCCATTAATATTTTCGGATCCGATGGATTACGATTGTTGTGTGGTACGCTAAATGACCTTTGAAACTTTAAAGCGGCTGTTAAACGTGAAGATGGTTCTGCTATAGTATGGCGATTTTTGTCTGCCTCAGGAGTCGGCAATCTCGTGTTCATTGAAGGTATAATGGACAGACACGTATATATAAGAATGTTCATTTTAAAAGAAAACAACCATGTCAGTTCAGAAAAAATGGGTACTTCGAGCAATGAATTTTATTTCCAGCAAGATAACGACCCAAAAGTTTTAGCTGTTAACGTTAACTTGTAGATATTATATAATAGCAAACATTTGCCAACTCCCCCAAAAGTCTGAACTTATATCCGATGGCAAATTTGTAGTCCTTCTTGAAGGAAAATGTAAGAGGACACCATATTTCGTAAAAAGATGTGTCAAGAAGTGCTTTGAAAGAAGAATGTGGCCAACTAAAGGTCGTAACGTATCGTCATTAAATGGAATCTATGCCAAGACGCTTAGAAGCTGTTTTATCTAAAAGTGACTATTCTAAAAAATATTGAATCCAATAAATGTAAATATGTAAATAAAATTAGTTCTAAAAAACAATGCAAAATACTTATGTGACCTTAAAAATTTAAGTTTTACGTTAAGAATCACTAAAAATCTAGTAGATTAAAGTTTTTGAATTATTTTTCTTCATAAAGGTTACGTTTAAATCCAATATAGCCAGCCTATACAAAAAAATATGAATTATTAACTGCTAAAAAAGTATTTTACTTGAACTTTTGCTTTTAAAAATATTAAAATTCTTGAATGCCAAATATTGACTCACTGTACATAGAACGCTTTATTTGATCAAACTTTAAATGCGCCCTTTAGGACTGGGCTCCATAATCCGCATCAAACTGAGATTTTGAGGACGACTTTTCCGAACATCAGATGCCGCAGTTTCGCTTGTTTATATAGAGTTTATGAAAATCGACCGGAATTTTGGAGTCAAGAAAATGGGCACGTCTATGGCTTAATGATAAAATTTCAGAAAATGAAAAACTTTCAATAGGAATTTTGTGGAACATAATTATAAAAAGAAACATTTGTCGTGAAATTTTGATGCTCCAAGATCTTTTTGGAAGTTTCCGGGCCGACAGCATTGTAGGTCGCCAAGGCTTTTCGCATTGTAGGTAGCCAAGGCTTTTCGGATAAGCAGAATAGCCAAGTACTTTATCTTCCATTAGCATATAGTGTTGCGTAGTATTATTTCAAAGAAATGTGCTTCTCTGAGTTAAGTAACCTTATTTCCTAGGTCATATTGTATATTCTTTCATTGGCCCATTTTTTTTATTTCAGAAAAAGCCATAAAAAATTTCATTTCAAAAATGTATTCTTCAATACCCTTTAAGTGCACAGCAAAGTTATTCTTCGAATAAAAAATATATGTTAAAGGCCTAAACAAGAAATTACTCATGACAAAATTTCATTCATTTCGTTTTCCAGCGATATTATTTATGGAAAAACATGGGGTAGCCAATCGAAAATTAACCATAAGAGCTAAGCATTCTCTACTACGGAGAATGGGCATTGCCCTGATATTTCCCCCTTTACTTGTCGTCTCCAACGGCCCTGCATGTCCCAGTTCGCAAATTGCCGCATTCCTTAGCCGCTCCTCTTTATTATAAAGGACAAACAAATGTCCTTTAAAAATGTATCCTTCAATATCCTTTAGTGTATCGCAAAAATATCTTTCAAAAAAAGTTTCTTTTTAAAAAAAAAAGGCTCCTGCTTTGAAAACTGCAACACACTAATTTTTATGAGACCCGCACACACGCCTATGCTTTTAAATGCCAATGCGTATTTGGTTGCGCAGCGTTTTAAATAAAAAAAGCTGTTTTGACATTTTATAGTTTTATTCGATGCTTATTTTTTAACTTGTCTTGTTGCTTTTTATTTTCAAATTGATATTTATGTTCGAATTGCAAATACATATTCAACAATTTTTTTGAAATTTGGTGAATATTAATTTCTCCTCACATTTCCATATATAATGGAACACCATCCGAAGCGTTTTCGCTTCGTCCAATTCGCTTAAGAATGTTTGCAGATGAAGAATTTTACCAAAAAATCGAACTCATTTTGGTGGCTATGTCAATGAGTCACTGTTTGGTGTGAATTTTGGGCTGGCGGCATCATTGAGCCTTTTTTTCGAAAATGAGCAAGGAGCCGTGAAATTCTCAACTATTTTGTTTCCCAAAAATTCAAGCGAATGACATGAACAACATTTTGAAGCAACAAAACGGATGTTTTATTTAAACATCGATGTTTTATGCACTGTTTTTGAAAATCGAATAATCAGCCGAAATTGTGCTATCAATTGGTCGCCTCGGAGCTATGATTTAGCCCTTTGAACTATTTTCTGTAATGAGTGATTTAGGATAAATGTTACGCAAAACATCCAGAGACAATTGAAGTGCTGAAACATGAAATTGTGGTCGCCATTGAAAGATTCGACCCGAAACAATCAAGAATGTACTGAAAAATTTGTTAATCGGATGAGGTACTGCCGAGACAGTTATGGAAGTCATATTATGAAAGATATTGTGTTCCATTTTTAAATGAGAGTTTGAAAAAATTATCAGTACATTTTTTAACGCCGATTTAAATTTAAAGTTTTAAATGGACCATTTGTTAGAAAATATAACAAGATTGCATTGCCCTTACTTTTTCCGTCGCTCCTCATAAAAAAAGATGAAAATACGAATATTTATCATCAAAAATGATTTTATTGTTTTTCAAAGTATTCTACAGCATGATTTATACACTTTTGCATGCGCTCAAACCAATTGTCGAAGCACTTTTTCCACTCCGATTGGGACACCTCCAAAACATGGTTTTTAAACGATTCAACAGCATCTTCTGGCGAGGAAAATCATTTGGCACGCATTTTTTTCTTGATGTGCGGGAATAAAACGAAGTCATTGGGTGCCAAGTCAGGGCTGTACGGCGGATGAACCATCAATTCGACGTTTTGACTGGTCAAAAAGGCGCTGGTTTGAGCCGATGTGTGAGAGCTTTCATTGTAATGGTGCACAATGATTCGTCTTCTCTTGTTCGTTTTTCGAATTACTCCGAAGACTTTAGGCAAAAAAAAAATGTGGTGTACCACTCAGAATTGACCGTCCGACCTTGCTTTAACGGAACAGTCGCCACATGACCAGTTTTGCCTAAGAAACAGGCGACCATTTGCTTCAAAGTGTTTCTTCCACGAACAACTTTCGTTGTATTTGGCTCGTCTTCGAAGACCCACAAAGTCGATTGCTGTTTTGTTTCGGGCTCATACGCATAGATCCATAATTCGTCACCTGTGACGATCTCATAAACGTCTTTGGAAGCACAGCGAACGTATTTTTCAAAAATTTCTTTGCACCAAACGATAGGCAAAATATATAAGCAGGCAATGTATTTAATTTGGCACTAACCTATTGACTTTGTTAGACTGACCAATAAAACAAGCCTAATATATACATTACATCACTAATGTTTTCTTTTTTGGAACAAAATTAAAGAATATTTCGCTAATGAAAAAAACCTAAAAATCGCAATTCGCTACTAGCAACAACGGACAAGAAATGCAAATACAATTTCAGTCGATTGGATAAATATCCTTACAGGAAAATCAACAATGCTTATTATAAATTTTAATTTATATCTTTCTGCTTCAAGAAGTTTTATGAATATCTTCGGCATATTAATGGGAATACCAATGGCAATAACAATACCAGACAACAGAAACCATTCACCGAACCACCTTCCATCAAAAATAGACACTCTGTCTATTGTACCCAGGCGGCGGAGGGACGGACGAAAATTCTGCTGTCAAACAGATGTTGGTATTGTGTGAAAATTCCCGGATCAGTTAAGATTTAATTGTTTTGTTGTTGTAGTTTTTTTATCGGCAGTTTTGGTGGATGGTTGCGTTGAAGTGTGAACGCAAACGGGGGTGGGGGGAGAGGGATGCATACGTACATGAGAGTGTATGTGGCATGGATAAACGGTGTTAATCGGCGGAATGCATTTCTAGTTATTTTGTAACATAAATGTTTAAAAATATTCCTAGATTGTACAAATGTTTGTTTGTGGTCATAATTAATTGTTCAACCATTTTTTATTCACACGCGATTATATGCTGTTGTTGTTTTTGTCGTTGTGGTGGTCGACAAAGCATATGAGGGGGAAGTTTTTTACCCAATCATAAGGACATTAAATCATTCAAGTGTTTAGACGTGATATTGTCTAAGTAGCTCTTGTTATTAAAGGGCGAAAGAGATGAATTTCACTTTAACATCTATATTATGGACAGGAAGAAACAACTGTGATGCGTGTTTCATGTACATTAAAGGCATGCTTGGACAAACAAAGGGGGAGAATTTTAATGGTTTATTAATTGAAATGTAAAAAGTATTTTTCCTTAAAAAACGAAAGTTCACCGATAAATGTGGAGAGTGTCCAATTAGGGCAAACAGAAGCTGATAATTATGCAAAACTTTATAACACTGCTCATTTTAGTCCAGACAAAGTTTGGACGGCCATAGAATAGACTTTTGCATTAACCCATTAGTGGACGCAGTTTCCTGACCACATTTTAGCAATGATTAATGTTCTGATTAATTCAATTTAAAAACATTCTATTTTTAAAAAAAATAAAGTATTGGAGTTATGGACCTTATAAGGGACATTGCGCAGTAGGTACACAAGGCGTATGACAACTTTTAAAGTATTTTATGAGCTGAAACCCCTTTTTTACATTTGTTACAATGCCCCCTTCGAGAGGTATACTGAAACTAATCGATACACCTTAACAAAGCCTTCCATGCCCAAATTATTATATCATTAAAACCATTTTGGTTGGGAAATGCTTACAGCAAATCCTTCTTCCATAATCGAATCATTGGAACGATCCCAATTCATTGACATCAAACGCTATTGCAATTGTGACATTATTATCCTTTATCATATGTGACGCGCAAAATAGAAAGGGACCTAAGGGTAAAAACCAGTTTTGTTCAGGAGAGCCATTTCAAAGATTTAAATACGTGTATCTGGGAGGGACCACTTTTTGGGCATGGGATCGGTCTCATTCGATGCTCAGATGTTGTCCACATCAAAAAAAAAGTGAAAATTGATTTTTTTTACCCTTAGGCCCTTTCTCTATGCGCTGTCACATATGGACAATATGTGTCCATTATTTGCTATTCAAGTCAAGAATAAAGTTATAAAAGCATAAAACCGAGCCGAACTTATTTCATGCTTATATGATATTTGGGGATGGCAGAGTGAATGCTGAAATCGGCGCTGAATCTGCACTGTTTTTACTATTTTTGCTGTATGTGTTTTTTTTTATATTTTTGTATTTATGAATTGTACATAATACAATTTTGATTGATATTTTATAGTAAAAATTTGGGTAAATAAATAATGTGATTAATTAATTAATCTAATAATGGAAATTTTCGATTAATCTGAACTATGAATAATCAGATAATTATAAATATGATTGTTCAAATTCAAATAATTTTGTTCAATAGTCGAAAAATTTGTCAAACAAAACAGAGAGAATTATTTCAACAGTATCAAAACGTCAAGAACCGTTTACAAATTACATCAACTTAAACCTTTACACATACAATCAAATATCAGCACCAATCAGCTCAAAAAAAAACGCTTCAAAGCAGTTTTGTTCCATTCAATCAGCTTTCAACTCGGCTCGGCCCGCACTCTGCCATCCCGACGCCGATTTGTATGGAACTGTTTTACTCTTTTACTCACTCTGCCATCATCCTAAGTTGGAAGAGCCGACTTTGTGATATCCTACACCAGAAGAATTCTCGCCTCCAGAAGAATTCTCGCCTCCATTTCAGTAAGTTTGTGCTTATATGTAACATTAAAAGCAGACCGATCTGATCCAACTTCACTGTGGTAGGTACTCGTATTGGTCACACATCACGCGCACTATTATTTGAGCTTAATCGGATTTAATTTGTGACTTCTAGAGTGGCAGGACCCAACTCGGGAGGTGCTAATGTATGGGACTATTCAAAAACATGAACCGATATGGTCCAATTTCATCAGCGTATTTGATTGTAACTTATTTAAATGGGAAGGGATCTTTGTGTGGGGGTAATTCGTTTCGCACAATAGGCTGAAGATTGTTTGGCTGGAGATGAAGAGTTTTACCGAAAAATTGTGTTTTTAAATGAAGCTCATTTTCAACTCAGTGGCTATGTCAATAAGCAAAATTGTCGCGTGTAGAGAACCCACACGTGAATATTGAGAAGCCAATGCATCCACAACGAGTCACTGTTTGGTGTGGATTTTGGGCTAGAGGCATCATTGGGCCATTTTTCTACATAAATGAGCAAGGAGCCGCCAACGTTGAGCGTTACTGCGCTCGAATTTTTGTTTTCAAAAATTCAGGAGAATTACATGGACGACATTTGTGTTCAACAAGACGGGGCCACATGTCACACAGCCAACGCAACCATCAATATTTTTCTTGCACTGATTTCGAATAGTCAGCCGAAATTGGTCGATTATTATTGTAGGGAGTCATTAAATATAAATGTTACACAAAGCATCCAGAGACAATTGAAGCGTTGAAACATCAAATCGAAGTAGCCATTGAAGAGAATCGAAACAATCGGAAATGTACTGAAAAATTGTGCGATCGGATGAGGTACTGCCGATACAGTTGTAGTTGTCATTTGAATGATATTGTAACGTTCGATAAACGACAAAGTCTAACCTTTCCAATATAACTACTTATAGAAACTTGAAAAAATTATCAGTACTTTTATTTTAGAGCCGATTCAAATTTAAAATGTTAAATCGCCCACCCTGCACGTGTGATGGTTTGGTTAATGGTTTTTAAAAAAAATAGAATTTTTTTTCAGTTATTGTTAGGCTTCTAATATCAAGAAGTACAACAGGACAGAAGCTAACAATTATTTAAATTGATTACCCCTGATGATTAACGACCAAGTCAGTTCGAAGTATTGGGATATTTTAAAATAAATAAATTATAAAAACATCAGCATCTATTTTTTGTTCATGACCTCAAGCCTAACAATAACTAAAAAATAAACAACAAAAGGTCAACTATACAAATATAAAAATATAAGTAATAAAATTTAAATCAATGGGGTTTGTTTTGTAAAAATCATTGTATGCACGTAAAATCATTGTATGCACTCCGCTCTAGAAGCGGAAACTTTTCCACCTGGGCCGATTTAATCCAATTACAATCCAAACTGCATAAGCCATTACTATGCAACATTTCAGGGCCCTATGTTAATTTGTTAATTCAGGTTAATTCGTTTTATTGTTATAGTGCTTTTAAAAGGTCATGGGCAAGAACTTTCCGTTGTTGAAAATTTTTCGCTGCAGATATGTTTTAACATGACTGGCTATGTTTCAAGACGAGTATCTTTCGGCGTGGTTCTATAAAGAAAACTCGTTCATCATCTTTAATAAACGGTAACGGGCGTTTGCAACATTCATTAGCCGCACTGTAAACTACAGGTTCTGTTGGATCAATATTTCCAGGTAAAGCAAACTGAATGATAATATTGGGAGTTTAAAATAACGCTAAGTTTATAATCTTTTTTGTATTCAAGGTTAAAAAAACAAATAACGGGTTTTCCAACAGGGATATAACAAGGATTCTTAACCTTTTTATATATCAACCTCAAACATTTTTAATGATCTGACAGTGTTAAAACGTTAGTCGAAGTTAACATTTTCATCATGGTAAAGTAACGTTTGGAAATCATTAAAAATTACTACCATTTTAAGTGCGCTTACTACAATTTTCGGCCGTAATAATCGTCCCGCCCGACAGGATGAGGAATGAAGCTCATTTCCGGCAGAGTGGTTTTGTCAATAAACAAAATATGCGTTATTGGACAGTAAAAAACCCACCCACATGTGCATCGGCAAACAATTACTGTGTGGTGTGGTTTTCATGCCGGAGGTGTGATTGGGCCGTATTTTTTTTTTGTCGATGAAAACAATCGTCATGTTACCGTCAGTGGAGAGCGCTATCGTGCCATGTTAGAAAATTATTTTTGACCAGAATTGGATGAGCTTGACATCGCCGATATGTGGTTTTAACTAAAAAGCAAATTCGGTTGCTGGACTAAATTGGAATAAATTTGAACTTTATATATTAAAAATTCTGTTTTTTTTATTAATATATAAAATTCCTATGTTCTGAAGTTTTCTTAAGCTGCAAAAATGTTTAATTAATAACATTCAAAACAAATTTGTATACTAAGAACTAAAAATGCTTCTCCATAAAATGCATTGCCGTTGTGAACCAGCATTGAAGAGTAGGTCCCGATCAATGAGTATACAAAATTGTATCGTGCACGGCTTACTGTTTTGAGAGAAGATCCCCGTGTGTTCCAGAATAAAACCCGTTCATGTGGCACCAGCACATTTTGTTTGACCAAAGACTTTGTAGATTTCAACGTAGAAAGAGACCACGACACATTCTCATACAAAAATATTTTTCAAAATTTTTCGCTCTTAAATTTCGATCATTTTGCTCACATTTACTTTTTGGATACATTCCAAATTACATATAAACAATCAAAAAGAATATAGCAGATTGGTTGATAGTTTACCGTGACGTAGCTAACAAACATACCGTGACGTAGTTCGGAACAAAAAATTACATTAATTCCTGTTCATCATAATTTTTTTTTAAATAAATCATTGAAATAATAGAAATGATCAGATGCCTTATACACCAGATGTGTGCATTTAACATTCTTTTGTCAAATTTAGAAAAAGAAAGATATATAAAAGCTTTAATTGAAACATTTGATTATGACGTGTGCAAATCTAAAGAATGCCGAAACAATTTTAATTACGACAAGATTGTCATCGTTTTTGCCATATTTTATTTTTATTTTTTTTTTTATTTTGACTTAGTAACATTTGTTTATCTTTAAATCGTATTCTGGAAACTGTTAGACTATTTTATCACATTATTCTATTTTTAATTATTTCGTTTCCAGTGGCTCGCCGACGACGCAAGGAAGGCAGACAACGCCGACAACGTACCACATTTAGTAATGAGCAAACCTTGCGATTAGAAGTTGAATTCCATCGAAATGAATATATATCACGTAGTAAACGCTTTGAATTGGCCGAAGGATTAAATCTCTCCGAGACTCAAATAAAAATCTGGTTTCAGAATAGACGTGCAAAGGACAAGCGAATTGAAAAGGCTCAGATCGATCAACAGTACAGGTATGTAAACCACGAATTGACATTAGAAAAATTAATAAGAAAAAAAATTAGCTGGATACAAAAGAACACCTATGATGAAAACATAATTTCCAAGGTAGTCTCCATAGTATAAAAACTACAAACAGTATAGGAATAAAAAGTCTAAGGCAAAATTAGAATAGATTATCGTCGAAAAGCTTTTGTCAAGCACTTCTTTTATAATTTTTTCAATCAACGGTTAAAACAATACTGGCCACTTTAATTGGAAAAAGTCGCTTAGAAACTGTTATATACATTTACACGTGGTCCATGTCGTTCTGATAAACAAAATTGTTTTGCTAAAGGTTGGGCCATTTTACATTTTAAATTTGAATCGGCTGTAAAAAAAAGTACTCATTTTTTTAAATTTCTGGTTCTATTAAAATGGCTGAACTTTTTCATTTAATGAAACATCATCCGGTGCGTTTTCCCAATGGGCTGAAGATTGTTTGACAGGAGATGCAAAATTTTACCGGAAAATGATCAGAAAACCCCGAATGTTACCGCAAGAAATCATATCGGTACATATGTCAATAAGCAAAATTGCCGCATAATAGATTCAGAGAATGACTATTGAGAAGCCAATGTATCCACAAAGAGTCACTATTTAGAGTGAATTTTGGGTTGGCAGCATCATTGAGACACTTTTTTTCGAAAATGAGCAAGGAGTCGCTGTTACCGTCAACGTTTCTTAAAATTCAAAAGAATGACATGGACGATATTTTGTTTCAACAAGACGGGGTCACGTATTTTACGCACTAAATACTTAGTAGGGACATACGAGTACATACTGTTACACACGTTTTATGCTGTAAAATAAAAAGTACTGAATGTTTTTGGACCAACTATTTTTTAATAAGTTTATTGATGTATATTGTATTCAAAAAGAATCTACTTATTCGAAATGACCGCCTTTTGCCTTTACACACGCCTAAGTCGCACTGGGCAATCGTCATTAGCTGCACGACCATCGTTCATTGGAAAATTGGCCACAACTCGAACTAAAGCAGTCTTAAGAGATCCAATATTGGGGTATCTTTTGTGACAAACCTTGTCCTCTAAAACCGTCCACAATTTGTAATCCAATGGGTTCAAAACTGGACTGCCTGAGACTTTTTTGCCTTATGGACCGCCGCAGAACTCTTCTGGAAAGTCCATGGCTGGTTTTGAAACAGGGAGTTGTTAGGAGGCTTTACAACAGCTTCAAAAACGTTTTCTTGGTAAACTTTGGCCGATGTTTTGACTCCTTGTTCGCAGAAATGCATGTCAGTGACCCCATCGTAAGAGACACCCCACCAAACCATGACTGAAGCTGGGTGATGACCCTTTTTCCACCCATGGGATCAGTTCAGATGCATCCTTAGATGACCGCGCATACACTCTATCATTTTGCTTGTTAAATTTTTCCTGAAAGGTAAAAATGTTTTCATCGGTGAACCAAATTTTTCTGTGCAAGTTATCAGCGTACTTCACCAAAAGACGTTTGCATTTTTCAATCCTATTTTTTTTAAGCTGCATTCAATAAATGTCCGGTACGTCGTTTGAAAGTCCCAAGTCTTTTTTAATGATTAGACTCATGGACTCTTGCATGATATTCATCTCACGGGCCATGATTTTCTGTTTTCGAAGCGGATTTCTGTGAATTCTTGATTCAACGGCTTTGATGGCATGCGGTGTGCGAACAGAGCTTGGGCTGTCTTTTACATCACCAGTCTCCTCAAACAGTTTTACGCATCGGTAGCCGAACATGCGGCTAATCCCTAGTGGCCGGAGCGTTTTGAAAATATCGCTTTTTTGCATTTCACACTTGAAAAGCGCTGTTACAGCGATACGGTTCTTATTCTGTGACCACTCCATGATGAAAGTTGAAACAATTTTAAAAGCCCCTTACAGACTAACGCTAATGAGGTTAGCTTTCAAAACCCATATGACATTAACGGGGTATGTTCAGTTCTACTATTGAAATGGGTGTGTTCAATGTTGTAACAGTATTTATGTCCCTACTAAGTATAAACAATACTTATATTTAAAATCTATATTTAAAATCTATATTTAAAATCTATATTTAAAATCTATATTTAAAATCTATATTTAAAATCTATATTTAAAATATTTAGGTCGAAAACTTTAGTTGTTAGTACCTCATTAAACTATATATTTTTTCTCATAATTCATTGTGATTATAAATCTAGTAAATAATAAATAACCTATTGATCCAGCTATGGCGCAATTTCGGAGATTTTCAACCTTATCATGAATAAAGCTCTCCCATATTTAATTTTCTTCGCCAATCGTTAGTATAGGGATTTTCCGAAAACATTTTTCCCTTTTTGTGCGAAAAAATAAATTCCCTCTTAGAAAGCATATCATTTTTAATGGATACATGCATAGCTTAGCGATAAAATATGCGAGGTATTCTTATAAAAGACTTTACAGAAGGTCTTCTTTTCAAGTCCAATACACATTCGTTAATTCTTTCTTAAAATATGGCATTCTCTGCACATGGAATACTCGTAGAATATCTGCTGGAAGGTCTTGTTTTAGTTTGATATATTTTTTTGAGTGCATTTAAAAATAATATAATTTTTTTAATCAGAAAGATCCAATTAATATTCCTGAATTCTTGTTCTGAAAAATAGCTACCATACTTTTGGTTTGAAAATAAGAATTTTATTTAAAAAAAAATCATTTTTAAACGTGTTTGAAACTGGTGCAGCCAGCTAGAGCCAACTTATTTTTTGAATCGCTTTAAACATATTTAGTTCCACACAAGTCGAGACAGTAATGTTTATGTATATTTTGTTAGCCTTTTAGTCCCGGGGTCGTCCTAGTAATATGGCTTTTTTAAAGTCTTTTTAGATATTGTGTTTAAAATACAAATTATCCTTAGATACCTATTGTTTTTAAATTTGAAATATATAACTGTTTCAAAAAAAATTCCATGAAATAAACGCAAAATCGAGAAATTCCTGACGAATCCCAAAAATCTACTTTACTTTATTCCCACAACATCCCATTAAGGAACAAGGGGGAACTACTCTCATATAAGTAAGCTTTATACGTAATGTTTTTCATACTCTCTTACAAGGACCGACTTTTTAACGCCGACTCCGCATGGCCACTATGCATTTTATAGAGGTTTTCACTCACATGGCTTAGAGGTACTCGTAAAGTCCCGGCATTTGCGTGGTGGAAACCCGCCGCTTTAGAAATTGTTAGATAGTTTAAGCCGGATTTGAACCTGGCTTTACTGACATGATAGTCGCGCACAGTCCCATTCCACCAAGGCGACCCACTAACCCGAACTTGTGGCCATTCTAATATCGGCGAATTTACAAGTACAGTCGATCCTGAAGAAGTGGCACCTGCATAAATAGGAATCCTCTAGTGGGGCAGTTTTGGAGGTCCCTGCACAGAAGTTTGAACCTCTCTAAGGGGGACTTACAAAAAGCAAAACTCCTTTCTTACTTAGTTATTTTTAGAACCAATAATGCAGAAAACAAACGGAAGTAAAATGACAAAAAAAATACTGTAACAAGGAATACGAATGAAAATGATTAACGTTCATAATTAAATTAACACGAAAAGGAAATTTTACGACATTTTCCAGCACAAAATTCCCATTAAACAATAAAAAAAGCAAACGTGAAGCAACACAAAAGAATATCTAAATGAGACCTTGTGTTATCATTTCCTTATTGTTTTTTTTTGGTTTTGTTAAAAATACTAATTATTTAACGATTTTCCAATTAATTCCTTTTCGTTTTAGGAGTTTTGTTGTGGCCAATGGTTTTATGAGTTCCATAATGGGACAAGCGCCATACCCAACCACATCGATGATAACAAATCTTCAGCAAAATTTATATCACCAACAGCCACACCAGCCACATCAGCAGTATCAAACCCACCAACAATTGCCCACACATTTGCATTCACTGACAAATGCATCGATGCGTTCGAGTACAATAGCAACTTTACACGAACACAGGGATGTGCAGCACCCCAATATCAATGTTACTGCCACCGCCGCCGCTTCCAAGGCTTCAACAATAGTGTCCTCTCCGCGCTTGCAGCAACAAACACAGCTACAACTACAGACATCAGGATTTGAATCGATCGTAAATAACGCCAGTCACTTGCATAACAATAATATTGTTAATTATGGTGACATTAATAGTTTCAATAAACACACCAACAACAATCATTGCACAGGTGGTAGTAGTGTCAGTGGTGTCCACACCAGTTGTGCCACTAGCAGTGCTGACAACGGAGTTGTTCTAAGGCTCAACCGTGTTATGAACAGCAGCAATGACTGTAATTTTAATTCAATCGCCAACTCGTGTTAACAATAAATTTCGTCTTAGTGGCTATAAACATTTGAATTACAACCATTTGCATTAAGCTTTATTTTACACACAATACATCATTTAAGGTAACAAAACAGACAAACATAAAATCAAAATTTATTAAGAAATGGAAAATAAATAAACAGCAAAAAATATCTATACTCGTACTGAAATCTAAGTGGTTTTGAGAATGCTTGTACTTTCATTTCGAACAGAAATAATCACTGAAGGAAGCAGTTCATTAAACGATGATTAACCGGGTTTCTTTTAATTTAACGCTTGAAAGGTTTTCAATGAAAAAGGGCCAAAGTAATTTTGCCAGGATTCCAAAAAGGACTCCCTTTGCGAACTCCGTCATTGCATTTTAAGAGGATTTGAACACTGAAAAAGCAAGAAATTAGTAAAGCAACAAAAAATTAAATACATAGAAAGTCAAGATAGATTTGTTTTGGTCCAAGGATCGTTAAAAAAACAAAATAACTTAAGGAAATGCTAATCGACAGTGAAGCGAAAACGCATCGGATGATGTTCCATTATAAAATGACAAAGTTTCACCTTTTCAATAAAACCAGAAATTTGTAAAGATTATCATTACTTTTTTTTCAGCCGATTAAAATTTAAAATGTTAAATCGCCTACCCTATAGAATTTCGAAAAATCCGCCATAACTCGAAAACTATAATACTCTTTACTATGGGATGGAGTAGGGTTCTTTAAATCGATTTTTGACTAATCGACTTTTTGTTTTTAAAAAAGTTTAAAAGTTTAGCTTCCGACTTTTCTACTTTTATTTTAACTTCATACAGGGTGGCTGATGAAAGCTGCTACCAAAAAAAATTTAATAACTTTTTTTTCTATTTAATGAATCTAGTTAATTTTTTTCCCACACAAACGGTCTCGTGGGCTTTGAGAAATAATATGACGATAACTCACCACAAGCTTGACCTATCGAAATGAAGTTTTGCACATAATGATTTCTATATAGAACACACTTCCGCACCAAATTCGGTTGAGATTAGGTAGTCCCTTCTGGTACCTCCCACACAAACGGTCTTATGGGCCTTGAGAAATACCAAGACGATAACTCACCACAAACTTGACCTATCGAAATGAAGTATTTCACATAAAGCATTCTATATAGAACATACTTCTGTACCAAATTTAGTTGATATTGGATAGGCCTATCCGATACCTCCCCTACAATTGGTCTTATGGGCCTTGAGAAATAATATGACAATAACTCACCACAAAGTTGACCTATCGAAATGAAATTTAATCTGGTGGAGGGTATCAAAAGTTCGGCAAAGCTTGTTATTTGCAAAATATTGCATTTTTATTTCCCTAAAGAAAAAAACGACTTTTTTATACTAAAAACTCTAAAAGTCGATTTTTATTTGTATAAGTATAAGTATATAACCCTAGGATGGTGTCTACATATAAGTTTGCAGTTCCGTTTGAAACGTATCGAAATAATTATCTGCGACCCTTTAAAATATTGGGCAAAAAATTTGCAACCAGCATACAAATTTCATATTTTTCTCGTACAAATTATGGAATTTTGTTTAAGGTTATTTGTTTATTTCTATGAAAAGTAAAAGTAAACAACTGTTTGATACAAAAATTAATTTTATGATTTAAACATTTCGAATTTTTTGTATCTTTTTTGAAACAGTCACTACATAAGCAAGACAAAACAATTGCAACTTGAAAATATTTCATATTTTTTTCTATTTCCAAACCTAGTATTCTGAAATTTTGCATAATGATGGCTTATGGTAATACGATGTTTGGGCTTGTAAATGGGCGAAATAGATCTAAAGGTACCTCGGTAAAAAATACACTTTTTAAAAGTAGTTGCTTAAAAGCAGTTATCGTGAATGAGGTTCGCTGTCGTGAGATAATAACAGATATTAGCAGCCACGATCGTGTGATTTGACACTGTTGAACTTTTTTCTTTGGACATTTTTAAAAGAAAAAGTGCAAGTCAATAAGCTAAGATCAATTCAAGAACTAAAGGACAAGACGTTTCGGCACATTAAAAACATTGAACCACCATTATGTATCAGTCATATTTGTTTTACACAAAATAGTCATGGATCATTCTACTTTATTATAAAAAAAAAATATATAGATAATTCCCTGAAAACTTTTTGTTTTATTTAGTTGGACCTTTACAAGTGTACAATGTTTTACTTTAAACTTACATTACTATCCACCCTTCTGTGGAGGTTGTATACATAATTATGTTTCAAGTATACTTAATTTTGGAATAAAAGCGTAACCGCCAATTACAAGGTGAATATACTGTAAAGGTTGTAAAGGTTCATACCGGGATTTAAACACTCATGTTTCCCGCCGTCGCACAGAGCTCACTGACTGACGGCATCGGTCGATCTTCAATATTAACAATTCACGCACCAGAGCATTCAAGACAATTCGCTTTGTTATATGTGGTCCAAAACGGAAAATCGAACGTCGAGCAAGACCGACTGTATGGTAAAAAAATTGAATATTTTGGCATTGGAGTAATGCAGGCTGTCGTTTAACTATTTTTAGGTTAGAAAAAGGTTATAAGGTAAAACCAGTAAGGAAGATCCTAATTCGTCGAGACCGACTTCATGATATCATCACCACACGCGTATACTCCATAGTCCCTTTAAAAGACGCTACACAAGAAACTTCATTTAAGTCTGATAAAATTTGCTGCCGTTAGGTCTTTTAGAATCAAAATCGGGAGCTACATTTGTATGAAGGCTATTTCAAGATTTGGGTTGATCTGGTCTGACTCCAAATCATTTGTATGAGGGCTATAAGAAGATATGGGCCGATCTGGTCTATTTTCTACAATCATTATACTGTTTACAAAATCGATCTGATCTATTATCAGCAATGTTTACCCTGTATGCAAAATACCGCAAACCAAATTACGTTGAAATCTTATGAAATTTACCCCTACTACATCAGAACTTGGACTGATTTTTTTCAATTTCAATACCATAAGAAAGTTTATGTCAACAAGCCAAGAACAGTTCACGAGCTAAAGAATGAGATAATTCGGCACATTAACGACATTAAACCTTCAATATGTCTCAGTCATTAAAAACATGGACCATCGAATAGAGGCATGTCCGCGAAGTCGCGGGGATCATTTGACCGATATTTTGTTTCAAATTTTCATAGATCCTTCTATCACAATAAAAAATATTCAGATAATTCTCTAGAAACTTTTTTTTTTGAGAATTCAACGAAGCTGTTATACGACAGAAAAAAAACACGGATTTTTCGAAAAGAGGAATATGCAAATTTTTAAGAAACCAGCTGTTTTTCCTTTTCTAAGAAACCGAACTGACAGTTTAAAAAAAACGAACTAATCACCCTACCACTGCACAAATTCATAAAACTCCTGTACCACAATGTACGTGCGTGCGTTTGTCCCACAACATCATATTAAGGGCAACTCTCTCAAATCAGTATGCAGTAAACGATTTAAATCTTAACGCCGTCTCCGAACGGCCAATGCATTAATAGGGAAGTTTTTACATTGCTTAAAAATAAATCTCTTACTACACGGTGGGCGATCTAACTTTTCACATTTGTATCGTCTGTAAAAAAGTACATAACAATTTGTTAAAATTTTTGGTTTTTTTATAAATGTTGAATTTTGTCATTTAATAATGGAACACAATATTATTCATATGACTACCACAACTGGCTCGACAGTGCCTCATCCGATGAACTCAATTTTTCTATACATTTTCTATTGTTTCGGGTCAAATCTCTTTAAAGCCAATTGACATCACAATTCCGGCTGATTATATTTAGTGCGTAAAATATTGATGGCTGCGTTGGCTGTGTGACATGTGGTCTTCTTGAAACCTAATGACGTCCATGTCATCCTCTTGATTTTTTGGAAACAAAAATTCGTTGAGTATGGCGCGTAGCGCTCCCCGTTGACGGTAACGTCGGTTCCTTCCTTATTTTCAAAGAAAACTGGCCAAATGATGCCGCCAGCACAAAATCCACTCCAAACAGTAACTCGTTGTGCTGCATTGGCTTCCTAATAGTCACGTGTGGGTTCTCTTTTGCTTAATGACATAGCCACCGAAATGAAAATGAGCTTCATCTGAAAACACCAATTTTCGAAAAAATTCTTCAATTCCTGACAATCAATCTTCATTCCATTATTCGCATTCTATTATTAAACGACAAAGTTCAACCTTTCCATTAAAATCAGAAATTTGAGAAAAATTATCAGTGTTTGTTTTTACAGCCGATTCAAGTTTAAAATATTAAATGGTCCTTGTATTATTAAAGAAACTTATTTTCAAAATCGAACAAGTAAAACGTCGGTTAGTTCGACCAGGCCGAACCTTATATATATATATATATATATATATATATATATATATATATATATATATATATATATATATATATATATATATATATATATATATATATATATATATATATATATATATATATATATATATATATATATATATATATATATATATATATATATATATATATATATATATATATATATATATATATATATATATATATATATATATATATATATATATATATATATATATATATATTCGACCGTCACAGTGCCGCCACAGACTGCAGTGCAAAAAGCAAATTGCAGCGCTCCACCCTGTACATATATATATATATATATATATATATATATATATATATATATATATATATATATATATATATATATATATATATATATATATATATATATATATATATATATATATATATATATATATATATATATATATAAATATATATATATATATATTTATATATATATATATATATATATATATATATATATATATATATATATATATATATATATATATATATATATATATATATATATATATATATATATATATATATATATATATATATATATATATATATATATATATATATATATATATATATGTACAGGGTGGAGCGCTGCAATTTGCTTTTTGCACTGCAGTCTGTGGCGGCACTGTGACGGTCGAAGAGAGTGGAGAGTATGCGGCTTATAGTGGCTGACGGAAGATTTGTATTCGTCTGCCTTTCAGTTGCCATCATGCATTAGACACGTGAGGAGTCCAACGTGCTTCTCGATTACGATTCGCTGTTAGCGCACACGGGCGTGTTCCCGGACGGCAATCAATTGTAAATTGGGTAAATTCATTGAGAATAGCAGGGAATGTGTCATCTGTACGAAGGGGGCCTGAAAGAAGGATTACAACAACAGTACTGCAATCTTCGAAACGCTTTGCTCGGAAGCAATCACTTGCTCTTGGCATTTCCTGGATTTTTTTCCAGTCGGCTCTTGAGGCAGTGTAATTAGAGGATACATGGTTTCAACAGGATGGTACCACTGCACACACAGCGAGGGTTACCATGAAATGTTAGAGGAAATTTTTCCTGGACGTCTTATCTGTAATGTGAACTGGCCGGCACGCTCATCATACTTGGGGTCGAAGGTTTATATCAACCATTCCAGCACTTTGGAAGACCTAATTAACCATATTGAGGCTGATATTCGACATGCTTGTTAAGGTTCATGAAAATTATAGAAAACGTAGGCATGCAGATAGCGAAGGTCGACATTTGCATGATACATTATTAAAAACCATGTAATTTAAAAATTCCCTTACTGTTCAATATTTCTGGCCTAGGCAACACTTAGTGTTTATCCGTCCAAAAAAAATATTTTTTGGTAAACATTTGCTATCAAAAAGTGCATCAAGTTCCTTTAGTCCCTTTAATAGGGAACTTTTTCCCCCTTGGCCTAGTTCGCTTATTTACAATCCCAAACAGCTGATGACCATAAGCCATCATCATTCAAAATTGTAGGATCCTAGGTTGATTTTTTGGAGCTGTATCATGCTTTCGATCATTCTAAAAGAAATCATAAAGGCAAAAAAATGCAGAGTGTAGCGGTACTTAATAATGCATTTTGGTATTTCCTACAATAATCTGTGCTATATTAACACACTTTTCCCAAATTCTCCAAAAAATTATTCATATGATCCTGTCAAGCGCGCACACTCCCATTACACCACAGCGGCGCCACACTGAGGTGAGGGTATAAATACGCTTAAGTGCATTTTGTTAGGCGAAGGAACTAAAAACTACAAAAATACCTATACAAATGGCTGGATCCCTAACCAGGGTTAATGTTTTTTCTATTGAAAGGCTTACATTACCCATGATCTATGGAACGGCCTAATAAAGGTACTTAGTGCTTTAGGCCTAGTTTGGTAAAGATCTTGAATTCAAAGAAAACCATAGTGCAAATCCCCCTTCACAAACCACTAAAAAAATAGGTGGGTTTCAGCCCTACTGTCAGGTTTTGTTATGCTCCACTGGGTTTCCCCAACAAGAGGATGTCAGTCCATTATTACAAAGCGCTGATAACATTAACATTTGCAACAGTTACATCCAATTTCCGTTTTTTTTTTTTAATAATTCGCTGTACAACGATAATGTTCTTAAGACTACTGTTTTTTCTTGTAAATATTTTTCCAACAGAAGTTAACTAACCAAACAACTCAAACACCAATTAGTGGACTAAATTAGGGATTAAAATCAACAACAAATCTGCAATATGTATGTATATGTGTTATAAATAGCCACTGTCCATTTCGCTACCCAATATGTGTCCTTGAGATGCATTCATGTTGATATCATCAAACAGGTGGTACGTTCTGCAGCAGCATACCCTCTAATGAGCGAAACGTTATCCTTTCTCTGCGTATTTAGCAACAGATTCGCAGCAGCTCTTGTGACGTAGTAACTTTTCCCGAGCTTACATTGTCAATTGGTTGTGCGACCATAGGAAACACTACTGCTGTTCGCTGTTCGTATTGCTTTCGTCGGATGGATGGATGTGTACTTGTCACCAACAATTGTAAATTGTACTCTTAGGTGTGGTGCATTATTTTCGTCACTTCAAAATACATAACACACATTAAATCTAATTGGAAACCTTTTCAATCGATGTAAAATAATGTACACATTTTATATTTAGGCATTGTCATGTCGAATTATCGTCCAACAAGACGATTTTTTGATGCGACGACAATCCAAAACACACCTTTCAAGTTGCAAAACGAGTGGCTGGCTGGCTACAGTATTTTTGTTGCTGAAATTAACCTATTTTAGGCAAATTTTCTTTCGTTTATTTCACACAGATAACCATACTATATACTAATTTGGCCAAATAATGTTGAAAATTTATGGAAAATTTCATTAATTGCCGCATGTTAACGTTGGAAAAATACTTTTTTATACTTTTTCTTTGTTTTGTCACACACTATATATATACATATATATATATATATCTTAATATATATAAAAAAGGGTCGTAAAATCGTAACCATTCACAGTTTAGTCAAAAAAAAATGTCAAAATGCAAATTTTCAGAGAAAAAATTTTCACACTTGATTGCTTTAAAACTTTTAACTTTCACCATACTATGAATTAACAATCTTATGCGAGCTGAACTCACCCTTTAGTTTTTTACAGTATTTGCAATTAAAACTCTAATTTTATTTATTAAAAAACTAAAATTTTACAAATTTTTTCACACACAACTTTTTCCAAGAAACATCACTACTAAAACAGCTGATTGCCAACCAAATAAAATTTTCAATAAATGGGCAACTCTTGCTAGCGGCCATTTTGTTTTCTCGTTGAAAAGATACATTGTATGTAGCTCGACAAATTCACTCACCCCGGCAAGTTAAGTTAACGACTGATGAAGATGTCGCCAATATCACATATTCATCGATAGATGTCTACAACATTGCAGATATAAAAAAAACTTAAAATTTATTACAAAATAAAACAATGTATAACATCTGTAAGCATTGAAAATTTTAACTACAAATGGCGTCTAAAAACCAGAGTATGATACGCAATATTTAATAGCAGCACAGTAGCGCCACCATATGAGCGACTGGGATACTATAAATTGTGTACATAAATATATTCGTCTCTATGGTGTAGAGAAAAGTCAAGTATGGCCATGTCATAGAAAAGGCTATTGCTTACATTATCGCGTATTAGGGCATATTTAGTACACATTTTATTGATATATTTTGTTTGATATGCATAACAAACGCTACAAATCCATAAAATCTAGCCACTATACAATAAACTTTAATGGATGTGGCAGCTTTCATAGGAACTTGCAGCGGAATGGCAACCTTTGCCACAAACAATATGGCATCATAAGTTCTTATTGCAAATTTCACTTTGAAGATTGGAAGCAGCCATTTTGTTTGCATTAGCGTTGTGGTATGGCAACTATTGCAACCGTCGTCTGTCCAACGTATAGAGAAAAAATAAAAAATTAGATTGTTGTTCTCGCAGCTCTGACGTTACATAGAATGCTCTCAACTAGCGGAATATGATGCAAATTTTCTTTGAAAGAGTATAAATTTAAGATTGTTTTCTGTCATTTTGTTATTGAATTAATAAATATAAAAGTATTGAAAACGGAAGTTTTAACAGAGTTGGCAATCAAATTTGATTGTGCATCTTGGCAAAGATTGCACTTTACAGCGCTACCAAAATAGAAGGCGTGACGTACGGACTTTGATATAAACCTCAAATTTTGGTAATGTTCAGACCGGGACTTAGTGATACCGCTGCAACAGTCGTTCAATTACAGAGTTTAGCATGTAGAGCTTTTTTTTTAATAGTTTGAGAAAATGATATGAAAAGACAGAAATATTGAGCGTGTTCTAATGGCAATTCGCTTACGTGATAACTTTACACGATTGTAAAAGAATATACAAACGGTTTTGTTAACAGAAAACTACACCAAAGCTGTTTTTCTTACGTTGCGTATTATTTAACTTCCGGTTGTCTAAAAGCCATTGATATAGGCGTCGAAAAATATACAATAAATGTATGGCAGGACATTGCTATGTCGACAATTCAATACCATTAAAATTTTGTAAAATTTCAACAGATATTTCATTGTTTTTTAGACAACCGGAAGTGAAAAAAAACGCAGCGTAAGCCAAAATGCTTAAATTAATTAAAATTTTTGGGAAGAAAGTTATTCAAGAACAACCTATAGCGAGTTTGAGTGAGTTCGGTTATTACTCGCTTAGAGTATTTCTTCAATATAATTTTTCTTCAAACTACAAATTTCTAAATCAAACGGTTTATTATAATAAAGCCAATCTCATCTTGTTTACAAAGAAATTTAAAAAAAAATCGTAAAGTTTTGCAGTTATCACCTTAACGAGCACTTACTCGTTTAATAAGCGGGTTTAATCAGGTAGATAACTTAACATTAATTGTTTTTATATGATTTCTGGCATATGTCTACTGCGGATACTAGTTACATTGTTCATTCGACTAGGTAATTTTTGACTTCGTTTTCCAATAAATCTGCCCGTAGGCGTTAAATCGCATGATCGAGAAACAGGACCACTTCAGGAAACAAAGTTATCACCAAATTGATTTTGCGCCGGAATCAAATTTCGATAATGTTTAGTTAATTAATTTAAAAAAAGAATTCAGTCAGCATGGCTCGCCGTAACGGCAGCACATTCATCACTTCAAAAGACCGCTGGTGCTGCCAGCGAGTACGTCAATCCAAAAAGTCAACTTTTTAATGGATGTTATAGGATTGTCTTATCTCCAAATACGGCAGTTTTGCTTGTTGTCGTATTATTTAGCTGCAATTGAGCTTCATTACTAAACACAATTCTTTTGTAAATTTGCTCTATGAATTTTGAGAACAGATTTAGTTTGTAAAATTTTAAAACATTGTTCTGACGTTAAACGATACATGATATGATGACTTACCAACCTTAGTAAACCGCACGGCTAATGCACATTGCAGAGAAGTTTTTACATGGCTTAGAGTTAAATCTCTTACTCGTCACAAGAAAATTGTTAGATTATCTACAGTTGATCCTGGTTTTACTGACACGATAGCCTTGCACACTTCTATTACACGGTTCTAAAACCGGATTGACCGGAAGCATCAATCTTCGGCCAAGGGCTGTCACCCCGGAGCGACGTGTGCCGCTACAACAATATTAGCATCACATTTTGACATTATCAGCTGTCAAATCATAGTTTCGATTGTTCTCATGCAGCTTATATACCTTGTTACGCAAAAAGTACGGCACACTAAACACAATGTTATTTACGTTCAGAATTTTGCAGATTTTATTTGGCAAGACTTCGCTTAAATTAATTTCTGTCAAGTTTTTGTTTACATCTTAACATAGAAAAAAATATTTTAATGTTAAAGCTCATTCGCAACTTATATCCACTGAAATTCTGTGACGAAGATTTCAAAGAGAAGAAACTCAATTGAACTGTACGGAAATTTTTTTCTGGGCAGTGACCTAGTATAAAGTGGCTGGTAGATGGCGCTGGATGAGTTTTGCGGCTATGTTAATTAGTCATTACAATAGGCTTTTTGCCAGAGATGTTGGTAATGACAACAATAGCCCGGCAGACATTCGCGTATATACTAATGGTAAATAAACAAAATCTAAAGAAAAATGGGGTAATATCGGGACTCCAGCGTCAGGCGGGATATATTGTCACAGTATAAAAAGACGCTGTACATTAAATCGGAAATTATTACTTGTGCCGCGGCGACGACGTTATCTTGTGGTATGTCAAAGCAACAACTATTAAAAAGAGATTCCAACCGTTTTTTAATATAAGAAAGAAAAAAACAGGAAAAAAATGATTGGAATAAAATCGTTTGGCAAAATAAAATTACCCTGTGTGTGTAGTTTTATTTTGTGAAATAAATTGAAGTGAGTCTACTAAAGGAAGATGTGTGTGTCTAGAAAATGTTTATTGTGTTTTTTGTTTACTTTTGTGTTGTATGTAAAATAGCTCCAAACTCTTTTGGCCAAAACATCAATAACTGGCCTCCGCGATAGTGTCCACGGGACGGGGCATGATATCTTTTTGGTTTGGATCAGCAAAATTCCGGATCAACCTCTCTGGAGCGTGGAACAGCTCTATCCGTGGTACTCTTCTTTTGGTGGGTTAAATGTCTAGCCCCTGAGTTAATCCGATTCTATGTTTATGTAATGTCCATCGGTGTCAAGGAAGCCGTCCGCGATTGTCCTCTTCTAAAAGAAATAAAATCTGCGAGTGAAAAGCAAGAAAAGGAATATACTTATATAATAAAAAGATAATTCGCAAAATAACTAGAGGAGGTTACAAATAATCAAGAGGAATAGGGAAGAGGAACGCTTAAATCAGTTTAGTGCCAATACAAACATAAAGGAAAAGAAAAATAAATTTTATTAAAAATTAGAAAGTTAGTGTTAGAGAATAAACAGTTTTAGTAAAAATATCATTGTGCAACGGATTATACCTAGAACGATCACGAAAAAATTAAAACAAGCGGAAGAACTTTTTAGATTTCTATAGGCTTCGATATCTTTGGAAGGATATGTAATATTATAAAGCGATACCCTGTTAGGAGAGATCTTTTAGTGGAGGAAAAATAGAGTAGCTTGCGAGCCAAAGAAAAAGGGGCTGATATCTGAGAGTAAAGGGATCTAGAGGTTAACTTCGATACCAATTTTATGCCTGTGAAAGTTTTTGTTTAAGGTTAACCAGGTATTATTCGTTAGTAGTGAACTTGTTACAATTAGTGATAAGTTTGTCGTCGTAGTAGAAAGCATATATGTAATAAAGATTTAGTTTTAATTTAAAAATGATGTGCTAAGTGTTTAAGAGAGGGAGGAAGTTGACTGAATGAAGGGTGTGTTTCTGAGTGTGTGGGAAATGGGGCCTTTAAAAAAATTATGTGGAGCCAATGGCCGACAAAGTGTGAGACTTCACACCGAAGTCTCAGTGTCAAAGTGAAGATCCCTTTGTGTTAGTTTAAAATTTGTAATACATATATATTTTTCTGTTAGTCTCTGGGTTGATGTTTGGCCGTATAGAGAGAAGACCATAACATAGTAGTGACTTACACGAGGCTACAAAAAGCTAACGCTGCGACCTCGTGCTTTTCACGCGACACCCGCTAGGAAATTAAAATTAAATCTTTTTTTGTTGCTGCCACTTTCTACATAATAAAAATCTTGTAAAAAATCGAATTAATAATCATGAAAATAGTGGTGTTTTTGGTTAACCGCAATAGTTAAGTCATTTGTGAACAAAAAGTGTATATTTTGGTTATAGAAAAATAACTGCTGACTCGATTTTGGAAAAAAACGTTTTAGAAACATAATATGTTGGAGCTCTTTTAGTACTTATCCCGAATAGAGACTTGTACTCGACAAACGATAGCGTTAATTTGCATTAGCAGACTAAAGGCAAATTAACTCGTGCATTATCTCCTTCCTAACTGCATAACATGACGTTTATAGTGATTAATAAAACAAAATAGAATTAAAATATTTAGTGTTAACAAAATAAAGACAAACGTAGTGAAGGAAAAAAGGCAGAACACCTTAAATACATAAATAAAGCAAATACGTATTCGTACTAAAAATAAAAAAAGACATTTCCTTAGACACGAACAGAATTGACACTTTCTGTTAATAAATTACTTAACTATTGGGGTTTTACTGTCCAGACTTATTTATTAAGACCTCATTTTTTATCGATTTGCTGTTCTTTTCTTTACCAATTATTAAAAAATAAAAGAAAAAACCATTTAAAAATCACTTGTGTGCCCAAATACTCGTATAAGTGGGGGGTTTTGGTTAAGCCTCGCTCGATACTAGGAAACAGTAGTCATTTGTTGACAAAAGGTGCTAAGTTTTAGCACAGCTGTACTCGATTCTAAAAAAATATTACAATAATTATTTGTTGTAGCCGTTTAATAACTTAGCATGGATAGATACTTATACTCGATAATTATACAGGTTAAGTACTGAAAACGCAAAAAATTGTTTCGTTTTTTTTTTTGAAGACCCTAGTACCTCTGAAGTATTCCATTAGACACAAACAAAAATTACACGTTTTTTAACACATGACTACACTATTGTGATATGCTACCCAATCTTATTTATTAACGCTTAACCTTAAACACCACTATAGCTGACAACACAAAAATCGAACAAGTTTTTGCCGTTTCGCTTTGAAATGAATGTTTCCATAAAAACGTGTGAAAATCGACTGTGTCGGCTTGCACAGTACATCGAGCCGTCGGTTTAAGTCCATTCGGCTTCAAACTCTGCACCGGCACTATACACCGAAATAAACAATATTGTGTTAGTTACTTCTTTATAATCGGTGATTGTATCTAAAATAAAATATATACTATGGTTTCGAAAGCAACGGGAGCAGATAACGACCAACAGGAGGCTCCTCGAAGCAGTTCAAAAAGTGGAGTTACTATCGATATTACGGATGATGATGTAAACATTTGTTGAAACCTACATATATGTCCCCAGAGTAAATTTTGAGTTTTGTTTGATGCAGGAAATATGTGAGGTGGAGCATTTAAGAAAGCTATTCATTGGCGGCCTATCAGTTGAGACTACCGATGAAAAATTACGAATATTTTATAGTCAATGGGGTGGTCAGGTGGTGGATTCAGTCGTTATGAGGGATCCAGTGACCAAACGTTCTCGAGGTTTCGGGTTTATAACTTACACAAAAAGTTCCATGGTAGATGTGGCGCAAGCAAACCGACCACATACAATAGACGGAAAGTAAGTAAAAGATATACATAAGCATGTTACATATACTACAAGAAAAGCATGTGTTTCTTCTATATTTAGAAAAGTTGAATCTAAGCGTGCTCTACCACGTCCGGAACAACCAGCAACGGAAACCAAAAAAAGTATTTCGGTTAAAAAGCTTTTTGTGGGTGGCCTTAAAGACAACCACGACGAGGAATGTCTAAAAGAATACTTCTCTCAATTTGGAAAGGTCGTTTCTGTAAAAATTTTAATTGACAATACCACAGGAAAACGTCGAGGATTTGCTTTCATTGAGTATGATGATTATGATGCCGTCGATAAAGCAATATGTAAGTACAAATCGATAGTCTTTTATTAACATTCATTAATATAAAAACTCTCTTTTATTACAGTGCAAAAAACTCACTTAATCAAATATGTTCTAGTAGATGTAAGAAAGTCAATCTATACCCAAGATGACAAAAAGAAAAGCCCAGAAAAGGATCAGGGTAGAAATTCAGAGAGAACTCCAGCTAGGGATTCTGGAAATAGACCGGATTTTAAAGCCCGAGGAGACCAATACCAAAATAACATGACACAACCTCTGTATCAACGGGGATATCAGGGTATGAATAGACAGCCGCCTATGCCGCCACCACCACAACAGTACCACCAAATGCCACCCTATCAACAAGGGCCGCCTCCAAGTTACAATCAGTGGGGTCCTCCGCCACAAGTTCCTCCACAAGCGCCTCCATATGCTCCGCCACCGCATCCACAACAATATCAGCCACCTATGCCTCCTCACAATTATGGAGGCTACCAGCAGCCCCCTATGCCACCAACCCAACCTCCGGTGCAACAGGGTGGTTGGAACGGCTATCCACCTGTTGCCAATAGCTGGAACGCTCCTCCACCACAGGCCTCAGTGCCCCCTCAACCACCACAACATAGCTGGCAGAATAATCAATGGGTTTCAGGGCCACAACCTCCTCCTATGCCTCCTGGCAATCAGCCACCACCAAATTGGCAACAACCTCCTCCACCGAATTGGCAACAACCACCTCCACCTCAAAGTACTGGTCCTCCTCAGCAACCACCACCACCCCCCCTACCAAATAATTTTGGCAATGGTTATCAGCAGAACTACGGTGGTGGTCCAGCAAAACACCCAAGCATGCACTCAAATCGTATGAATCCTTATAATGCTAAACCAAATCAATACAGTAAGTAATGTTAAAATAGTTTTTTTTTTATAAATTTTAGGACTATTGTTTCTGACAAATTATGACAATTGTATGCCTTATGAAGACGAACTGTCCAACCTAATATTTCTTATGCTGTTTTAAGATATGGACAAATGAGGATAAAAAACTGACTAGCCTTGCAAGAAAATATTCGCAGTATACTCACCCAAGTAACCTTCCGAGCTACTTGATGCTAGTTTTTGATACAAAATTTTTAACGACATTTGGATATGTTGTTAGGACATGTGTTCCCCTCAAGGTATACACATAAGACATGGTAGTTATTTATACGTGTTGATAGCACAGTAGAGTCCTATTGAAAAAAAAGGAAGCGTCTTACATATAGATATGGATAAGCAGTCGAAATCCTCTATAAGGATGTCAGTTAAAAAAGCGAAATGATAGGTCTTGAACTAACTTGTATTCTAATCTATACACATTTTTGTGTCCCATAACTCGGCATGGCACAGGAAGCGACATTTGTACCCCTAAAGGTTGTTTGGGTACGAAGGTACAACCAGTTTCTTATGCGCATACAAAGATGGCCTATAAATACAGCAGAAAAACAAATTTTAAGCCAACTTCATGCTTTAGAAATAAATCATAGATGTCCTGACCTAAATCATATAGAGGAGAACCATTAAAATCAAGGAATAATGAGGAATTTAAGGGAAACATTGATGGACCTAATTGCTAACAAGATACAAACTATTTTACGAAATACGTTGAACCAAAACAGTTTACGTACACCCTCATTTTCGACTTTGCGCATAAGATTCTTGTCTTTTTCTTAATTAAATTTAGTTTTGTACCTCCATTGCCTTAACACACTAGTTTGTAGTTATATTCTCATCTTTTATTTTTCCGTAATTTATTGGGCTGGAAGATATTTGCAGTAATTCTCAGAAAATGCACAAAGTGAGGCCAAAAAAGTTTACGTACAAATTTTTCTAAAGTCCCTAACTTATTGTTTTTGCAACTTTGATGATAGTCTTACATTTGCATTAACATATGAAGTATCGAACTACATTTAAAAACATTTTATTGCTCGTTTTTAATAGTTTCATGTCGAGTTTTACTGCCAAACGGGCGGTATGAATCGAGGCAGTGATATATGAAAAGATTTATGCAAGGGTATCTTCACATTATATTTGGAATGTAAAATTCATGTTAGAAACTTAAAAATTATAGAAAAATGCCACTCCGAATGTAAACCATCCTGAATTCAAGCACAAACAACAGTAGTTTGCAAATAAATAAATCGATACGAAAGGGACTCCAAATTCAACACGCAATAAAAGCTGTCTTCTAAATATCGTTTCCTTGGATACAGAAGGGTGGACTGTTACAAAGGTCAATCAGAAACCGATCCCACGACAGCCGGTTCTATGCACCGGATTGACCCGAAGCAGCAATTCTTCGGCCAAGGGCTGTCACCCCGGCACTATGTGTGCCGCTACAACAACAACAAAGGTCAAACAAAAGAAGACGCCTACTAACCGTACGATATAGACTCTACTGATGTAGTAAAAAGCCCATCATATCCGTTGTGAACCAAATTAAGAATCGAAATAACCAAATAAGGACATGCTGAAAAAACCATTATTCCAACAATCGGACAAGATCGCGGTAATATTATATTTTAGGGATTTATAGAGACATCTGGATCTTAAAAGCTTGAGTTTAAAAAAGTACAACAAATAAACATGGGAACCTAAAAAAATTTCTATGATACAGGGTAGGGTGGCTAATGAATATTGCTATATTAAGAAACTCTAATAATTTCTGAGCATTGAATTCATTTTTCTTTTATTCATGTTAAAGCTCATACAATTTTATTAAATATAGCTTAATTAGGTTTAAAAATAATGAAATTTAAATGCCCCCTGCTCGTTTATGCATGAGCCGCATCTTACTAAAAAGTTGTTCACTCCTGCTTGGAGAGTTGAGACAGGAAAAGCCGCAATTGTTTCTGGAAGGGATTGCTTTAGTTCATTCAAATTTGTTGGTTTTGCTTCGTAGTCTTCCTGTTTGAAGTAACCCCACAAGAAAAGGTCAGGTGCAGTAAGGTCAGACGACCTAGTGGGCCAACGGAATGTGGAGTTTCTGGATATCAACCTATTGGGAAATTTTCGTCGCAAATTCTGTCATAACAGGAAGAGTTGCACCATCTTGCTGAAACCAAACAAAAATTCTCATTCAGCGCAATTCTGGATAGAAAAACTCTCTCAACATGCTCAAGTAACGGTCTCCAATAACCGTAACGGTGTGATTGTTTTCTTCGAAGAAGTAGGGCCGACAATGTAGCGTGATGAAACTGCACACCACAATAGCAATTCCGTCTCATAGTATCTCTGGGTTGGAAGCACTCCATTTTCGTCAATTTTGTTTGTTTATGTTGCCGTTTAAATTAAAAAAGGCCTCGTCAGACATGAAAAGGCAGTTCAATATGTTTCCGTCCTCTTTCACCATATGAAGCATCTTCTGGCAAAATTTCAAGCTTATCGGGAAGTCTGCTGCGTTCAGTTTGTTGGCCATTTGAATTTTATATTGGAATAAGTCCATAATAGATAAGTCCATGTGCATAATTGACTGCAATGACTGTCTGCTTACATCCATTTGAGCAGATAAGCTTCTTGTCGAAACGCTCGGATTGTTTTCTCCGTCCGAACTGAAGTGTTTCGATTATAAGGACTTCTGTTGACTGTTCCATGCTCGGCAAAATTGTAAACAAGTCTCATTATAGCCCATCTGCTCGGAGGACTGCCGCCAAAAGTGCGCCTATACTCTCTTTGAACCGAAACTACGGAATTCAGTTGCGTGATAGCGCCGGACAATCCAAACTCTTGTTTCAGTTATCTATAAAGTTATTAAATTTTTAACTGCACAGTGCTGTGCAATTGGACTTAGAAGTGCTTTGCAATTGTGTTTAGAAGGAAATTATTATATCCTTCAACATAATAACGGCCGAAAGACACTGCATATTTGATTACCAATTCGTTTTTTGCAGTTTTTAAGAAGTACGCAAACACCAGCAATCTCCAAATCTAAAGCCAATGAATCATATTAAAAACTAAAAAACTGAAGAATCGCTAAAGAAATCATTGTTACGAAGGCTGCTTTATATATTTCAGGCCTAATAATGAAAATGCGAATACTTATCATCAAAAACGTTTTTATTGTTTTTCAAAGTATTCTCCAGCATGATTTATACACTTTTGCACCATCTTATCGTATTTTTTCAAAATTTCTTTGCACCAATCGACACCAGACTTTTTTGAGCGATTGTCAAATTGTGCGGGTTCCAACGAGAACAAACCATTTTTACGGTCAGGTGTTCATGCAATATCAAATGTATGGTGGTGGAAGAAATGCCCAAGGATGCCTTTATCTCACGGTGTGTCACATGACGATCTTGCGTTATCAGTTCACGCACGGCATCAATGTTCTCTGGCACAACGGCCGTTTTTGGACGACCTTCACGACCTTCGTCTTTGAGCGAGCGTCGGCCACGATTGAATTCATTAAACCAGTTTTTCACAGTGCTATAGGATGGTGCTTCATCGCCATACAAAGATTTAAGTTCATCGATGCACTCTTGTCGTGATAATCCACGTCGAAAGTTATGAAAAATTATCGCACAAAACTGTTCACATTTAATTTCATTTTTTGCCAAATTGATTTTTTCAAGTCACTGTAAGCAACACAAATGATGGTCGTACGTCAAAACGTTGTCAGATGGCGTCAGGCAACTCTTCGTGTTGCCTAGTCCAGAGATATATATAGCAACCCTCGTAAGAACATATTTACTGGAGAGTAAAACATGAAAGAAACTCAATTTTCTGCGACGAATTAAAGGTAGATATTAAAATAAAAAAAAACCCTGATGAAATCGCGTTAAAAATATGATTTAAGTAGGAAAATGTAAAGCTGGCCTTGGTTTTATTATGGTCAATAGATAAGGTACGCCTCATACGTTAAAAGGGGTAGGCGGGTCTTGAAAGTCATCCTCGATACAGTAATGTTGCTATATGCAAAGTGGGTAATGTCGCCGGCATTTATGAGATGAAACCGGCCGCTTACTGGGAGTTAAACTTGGGTTTACATGTGTGGTAGTCTTCACACCATGACGGCAACTAAACACTTTAAAGCTTAATTTTAATATTTATTTTTCTAATAAAAAATTGATATTACGAGTATTATATAAGTAGTGGCTGTGTAGATGTGACGTATTCAAACAATTTAAAAATTAATCGTTTGACTGAAGTGTACAATTTGTAACCAATACTTGCGAATCGATCATTTGAGTTGCAATATTAATGTGACATTGTCCTTAATTTTTCAGATAATCATCCACCCCAAGGATATGGAAATCCAATGCCAAACGGTAATAAATTTCGTCGTTGATGCGGTTTAATGGCTTGAAGAAAAGGTATGTTTGATTTTGTACACACTCTGTATTTCTTTCTCTTAAAAATGTTTGCGTTAAATTGGGCATACTTGCTTTTGGTACCTTAACAGCAAAAAAAACTAGTGCAGAGATAAGCCGTAGAGTATAAAATAAATATTTGTTTAAATGGATTATGTAACAGTTCTAGGTTTATAATGTGTTATGTAAACGTACTATAAAGTAACAGTTCTAAGTTTTTTTCACACCAATTCATAAAGCGTAGCCTTTCTAGGACTAAGAACTCCATAAAAACTCGAAGTTCGCATATTATATTTTTAGACAATTTCTCTACGGTTAAAGACCGTTACCAAAAATAAACATAATATCGTAATATGTTGTTTCAGACGTTGTAAATACAGGGTGGTGCGCCAATTGTGCTACAATAAGAAATGCAATTTTTTTTTAATGAATGTATTTTATTTTTTTTATTATTGTATTGGCAATTCAATTTAATTTTATATGACAAATGGTCTTTGAAGATGATAGACCATAAATGAACTCCATGCTCATCTACGCATATGCGACACCTCTTCAGAAAATTATTCATTGCGGCCTGAAGGGTTAAAGTTGGGATCGCTTCAATTCAGTCAAATTCCTTAATATAACCGCATAAAAAAAACTAGTGCAGTCAGGTCCGGCGACCTAGGAGCCAGCGGATAGTAGAATTTCTGGATATTAATTTGTTTATGTATTTTCGTTGGAGCTCTGCCATAACCGGTCTGGCTTTATGTGCAGTTGCTTCATCTTGCTTAAAACAAATGCTATTGAATCGGTTACGTTTTCGGCGCACTTTTGGGTAAAAAAAATCCTTCAACATCTTTAAATAACAATCTCTATTGGCAGTCATTTTTACACCGTTTTCTTCAAAATGCAGCTTGATGAAACGGCGAACCATATAGTAAATTGTTCTGGGTGCATTTCCTTCTCATGGAGTATTTGTGGATTAGATTCACTCCATATACGGCAATTTTGATTGTTACATTGTCATTAAGATCAAAATGGGAATCAACAACATAAACAAGCCGTTTATCAAGCTGTTGTCTTCTTCGGCCATTTCAATATTCTTTTGTAAAATTCCATTCGATAGCCAAATCCAGAAGGTTTAGCTTGCTTCTAAATTGGACTTTGTACAGAAACAAGTGTAAGTCATCATAAATTATCCGTTCTGGTAACGCAATTTGCGCCGATAAGTTTCCAGTCAAAACACTTGGATTTGCATGATTTGACAATGCTATAGCCGCGATGGTGTCATGAACCCGAACGTAGGGATCTTGATGGTACGGTCTTCGTGCTTCCATGTTCGCAAACATGTTTACCAGCCTCATAATGGTCCATCTACTCGGAGGAGATCCGCCAAACTCCCGCCTAAATTCCCTTTTGGGCAGTAATGGAGAACTGCAAAGCATAGTACCGCTACACCATCTTAATTAATACTCTTTTCGGTATCCCAAGCATTCATTTTGATAAAACTAAATACTAACCTTTCAAATAAAATAAAGAACAATCCGATTTGTAGCACGATTCGTGCGCCACCCTGTATTTATTAGATTGGCGAGAAATTTTTCGGGTTTAAAAAAATTTATAAATCATTAAGGAGTAAAGTTACAGTTATTTTTAGGTTGTTTAATGAAGATTGTTGTGAAAGATTTTAAAACATGTCTTAGTGCAATCATATAAGCTTACTAGGGTATATTTGACTTATATGTGTTTATATAGGGTGATCCATCTAGAGGTATTTTTTCAGAACAAAAAAAATATACAAATTTTAATGACACGCGTTGGTGCACGAGCTGGTTTGTCAGCATAGACTTTGGACTTTGCGTAACCCCTAAGAAAAATGTCTAATGGTGTGATACCACTCGAACTCACCTGTCCAAAACGTGAAATAATCTTCTTTTCGAAATGACCGCTCAATAGATCCATTGTTTGAGCAGCTGTATGGCAAGTGGCACTATCCTGTTGATACCAAGTGTAGTCAAGATTACGGGCTTTAATTTCAAGTAGCATAAAGATCGATATCATGGCGCTATAGCGAGCACCATTCACGGTTACGTTCCGGCCATCATAATTTTTAAAAAAATATGCACCAATGATTCCACCAGCTTATAAACCGCACCAAACCGTGGTTTTCTCTGGGTATATTGGCACCTCATGAACCTCTTCTTGTTGCTCTTCAGCCCAAATACGGCAATTTTGTTTATTGACTTTGCCGTTGAGCCAGAAATGGGCCTTATCACTGAACAAAATTTTGGTCGAAAACAGCGGATTTTCCCGTTTCTGACAAAACGCTCATTTCCATAAAACAGTTGCCAACATTTGTAAGTAATTATTTTCAAGAAATAAATGCCATAAAATGGCCTTTTAAATTAAAAATAAAGATTGAAATGATTTGAAATTAAGTGTTAATAATTTCTGACATGCGTTCATTTAAATGCTTTAATTGAAATTTTATTATTCTCGAAGATACACAGAAACAGTCCTTGGGATCGCGTTGTTGAGGAGATAATTTTTTCTTATCAAAATGCATGTTCCAGAATATAATTATATTGACTTCTTGAACCATCCTTTAGCCCGTAAGACCTTGGCAATGATCCAATGGATTTAGAAGTTATCGTAATGTGTATGTATTCTAAGACATGAGTTTTCTATTGAGTACTGGAAAAAATGTGCAGGGATTTTTACCGGCTTGAGGACTCTTGTGTCATATTATAATAGGTACCAAGTTTTTTTTTTTTTAAAAAAAATGGTAAAGTTTCATTTGAAATTGCGAACCTAAAAAGAAAATTGATGCTTTTTTGAAGGATTCACATTTTCTTTAAAACCACGTTCCTCTATTGTTGTTTCGAAATTTGTACGCAGTTTGTAGCTCTATTTATATAGTGACTAAATAGCCGTAAGATCCAATTTTTTTTTGCCATATTAGAGGATTTAAAAATGTTGTAAGTGAATAGTTGACCTTTAGTGTTGTTATTTTATGAAGTTATTTTTCGGCTTGAGGTCATTTATTTAAACTCCTTGTTCTATGTGTTGTTTAGTTTTTATTTATCCCAATATTTCGATTGACTTCGTCAATCATCTTCAGGGGTTGTCAATTAACAAAACAATGTCGTCCGTCTGATTATCGCTGTCAACTTTTTAAGTATTGCTGTTTTCAATTCAATTCAATTTTATTTCTTGTAATATAACAATGTCTACATTTGACTTAAGAATTAAAGAGTTTAGGAATTGCATTCCTTTTCTACTTTGTAATTTTAATCTATTTCTTAATATAATATATGCAAATTTATGTTGCTAATAGATAACAGAAGGAAAAATTTCAAAACCTTTTTGAAACAATTTTATTAAAACTACTAAAAACTAAGGGAAAATCTAAGGTAAAATTATACTGAAACTTTTTCATTGACATGTGTGTACTGTGACTGTTGACATCGAAGTTTGAATTTTGCTATAAATTTTAGCATTTAGCACCCACGAGATCTACGCCAGCTAATGTATGTACGCCTCGAGTTGAGTAATGCCATGGAAGCTTTAATATGAGTTTTAAAAGTTTATTTTGAGCTATCTGCAGTTTTTTAGTGTGACATGCCGCCATCGAAGACCATACTGGTGCACCGTAGAAAATTAGTGGTTGAAATATTGCTTTGAATATTAACATTTTGTTGTGCGCGTTCAGGGCAGAGTTCCTATTTATAAGAGGGTACATCAATCTGGTAACCTTGTTGATTTTATCGATCACGTAAGGTATATGACTTTTAAATTAAAATTTAGGATCCAAGATAACGCCTAAATACTTTACTTTATTTTCCTACGGGACATCATGATTTAAAAACTGAAGTGGTGCTTGCGGCAGGTTTTGCTGTTTTAAATTAATCTTAAGTGGGTTGGTTGGTTAAGATAGGGCCTACAGGAAGGACCCATACCCTAAGAGTTGTTCGATGATTTGTCAATATTGGAAGAGAAGGTGCTCAATCTTTTTGATGTCCTCCTCGCAGGCCTCAAACATGTTTGATCCCACTCTTTCAATTCGGATGGGATGTGCCTCAAGTATAGAGTGGCCGGTAAGAACGCCCGTCATGTTGCATAATTCAGTTATCTTAAGACAATAACTGTTTTGTTCTACTTTCATCTGGATCTCTCCAAAGCATTTTAGTGATATTACCGCCAGCCGATTTGCGAGCGACCAGCGACTTAAGATATAATCTCAGCTCTTATTGCTTGAAAAGAAATGGCGTTGTCCATCTCTACTGCCGGTTTAGCTGACCATTTGCTTCAAGTTCATCAGCTTTTCTAGGGTACCATTTCAATCTAAATTTGCTCTTCCTCTTTTACACCTAAGAAGCCTCGTGACTTGATTGTCGCAGATGACAGTACCTTGATCGCTGCTTGGCTGTCTTTGATTTTTTTTACATAGTCGTATTTGATTTGAGTTGAGCCATCCGTCATTTCTGCTTGGAATACCATATATTAGGTTCAGAAGTCAGAAATATTTTTTTAAATAAAGGTTCTCTATGAAAACCCCAGCTCCAGTTTTGGTGTCCATTTTCGAATCCTCGGTGTAATAGTGGTAGCCGGGACTCTAGGACTCCCTGCATGGGGTTTCTGTTTGGCGTAGGGAACAGGCCCTTTCCGAAATTCTAATGTTTCTAGGATGTTTTAATGCAGCATGTCCGGTCTCCCTTGATCCAATATCAATGGGGCTTTTGTTTAGTATTACTTAGTAGAAGTTGGCAGCAGTTTCGCCGCACCTTATCTTTTTGTATGTTTCACTTCTTCGCCATTCAAGTCCAACAAACTATTTTCGCGTATGTAATAATAAGGCTTTTTGCCTGTGTGTCATCTTAGGCCTAAAGCCCCATTTAGATCCGATTGATCTCTTGCACTTTTTTCGCTTTGTTATTTATGTGGTCTTTCCATAATAGTTTCTGATCAAGAATTTTCCCAAGGTTTTAAACTTTAAATGTTTAAATGTTGCTTGGACGTAAGGTTTTTTAAACATTGGATCCTTCAATTTCCTAGTAAAGAGGCATATCTTGCTTTTTTCTCCGAGTTATACATTTAAGTCAGGTTTAGCCCAGTTAAGTGACAGGCAGGTAGACCTTAGGTTTGACGTAACGGATAAGTGGCACTATAATTTAAACAGGGCTTATTGAAACACATACAAACGCCACGCCACTTGAATTTAAGGCTACGAGTATCATAACCGAAGAAAATACTGGTAGAATGATTAATGACTTTTTACAAGCAATAAATTCTGCAAAAGCCACGAGTGTTCCGAATTGCAGGTATACGAAAAAGATCATGTCAATTCCGTCGGTCATTAAGAAGCTCATTGAATTTCGAAATATATACAAACGTAATTGGAAGCTATATTACCGATAGTCTAGAAATAAATTTACTAAACAGACGCATTTAAAATGAACTATATAAGTATATTTTCGCAAACTGGAGCAACATAATGACTAGACTAGACATAGCGTCTTCTCCATTTTGGAATATTTTAAAAATGCTAAAAAATAAATCTAGACTAGACAAAACAATACACAGGAAGAAAAGTGTGAATTTTAGCTCACAACTTTCTTTCCAATCATGAGGTGATCAACAATGCTAGCTTTATATACTCGTTAATGTCCAAACAGTACCACCTGAAAAATATTATACGTCATTTAAAAATTGGAAAACAGAAAAGCCCCTGGCTTATTGCCATAAGAAAAATAATATATTCGTGCTTAAAATTATGCTACTTTCTTCGTGTGTGGAAAAATCTATTAAACCATTCCAGTTTGCAAAGTTAACAACCCTCATAATGATACACTTTCATACCGACCAACAACTTTACTTTCATCATTAAGCTAAATTTTTAGTTTGTGGGGTAATCCAGGAACTACTGATCACATATGTATATACGAGGGCGACCGCAAAAGTAACTGACCTAACATAAAAAGAACCGTTTTTTGGAATTATTTTTATTATACACTTCATCAAACGTTTTTCTAGTTTTTTAATTCCATCCGAAAAATAAGATTTTTCAAGACCTTCAAAATATGCCTCAGTTTCAGCAATAACCTCGCTATTGGACGAACATTTTTTGCCACCAAGAATTTGTTTAAATTTGGAAACAAGAAATAATCAGGAGGAGCTAAATCTGGACTATATGGTGGATGCGGACCAATTTCAAATCGTAATTCGGCCAGTTTTTGTTGAGTTAAAAATCCAGTGTGTGAAGGTGTGTGCGTATTCGTTGATATTACTTTAATAATGAGTTCAGAATACTATAAGCAATGTACAAGTAGCACTGTCGAAATTACATGCATATTTCTGCAAATGGAACATACTGGTCAACCCTTAAAAGAGTAACCGACAATTTTAAAAAAGTATTGGAGATTTCTTCGGAAAATGTGGCATTCGTTTTTTAAAAAGGTGCCACAAAAATTGAGAGTTTTTTTGTGTTTATTTTAATAAAACTTGCTTACCGGGCCAGGTAGAAGTAATATAAAGTGTTTTAACGAATTTCTTAACCTGCAATTGTTTTAAATCAATTCTGATCCCGAAATGCATCACTTCATAGATTATCCTGAAATGAAAAAACTTATCCATGTGTAAAGGGTTGCATTAAGGAAACGGGGTTTTATGAAAATTTTTGACTTGACTTGGCTGTACGAAATTTGGACAATATCGAATTGTTCTTCCTGGATAACTTGGGCTTAAAACCAAAAAGGAACAACTTCACAACAGAACCTGATATTTTGCTTCTAGAGTGACAAGATTAAAATTCGAAAAAAAAAACTTTGCGTCGAGGCTGTGGAAAGACATTTATTAAATTTCAATGCAGTTTATATATCTGTGGCTCGATATAAAACAAACAACTTTATTATACTTAGTAGGGACATAAATACTGTTACACACGTTTTATGCTGTAAAATAAAAAGTACTGAATGTTTTTGGACCAAATATTTTTTAATATATTTATTGATGTATATGGTATCCAAAAACAATCTACTTATTCGAAATGTCCGCCTTTTGCCTTTACACTCGCCTTAAGTCGCACTGGTTAATAGCTGCACGAACCTCGTCCATTGGAAAATTGGCCACAGCTCGAACCAAAGCAGTCTTAAGAAATCCAATGTTGGGGTATCTTTTGTGACAAACCTTGTCCTCCAAAACCGTTCACAAATTGTAATCCAATGGGTTCAAATCTGGACTGTCTGTGGGCCATTCTTAAGAGGAAATGAACGCTGGCAAATTGTTTCGAAGCCAGGCCTCGGACGTGTTTGCCTTATGGGCCGGCGCAGAATCCTGCTGGAAAGTCCATGGCTGTTTTGGAACAGGGAATTGTTAAGTGGCTTCACAACAGCTTCCAAAACGGTTTTTTGGTAAACTTTGGCCGATGTTTTGACTCCTTGTTCGCAGAAATGCAGGTCAGTGACCCCATCGTGAGAGACACCCCACCAAACCATGACTGAAGCTGGGTGATTACCCTTTTCCACCCTTGGAATAAGTTCAGATGCTTCCTTACATAAGTAGATGCCTTCGACTACTGCTAATTTCGCCGTAGTTGAAAAAAATAAAAATTCAAAATATTTTGAGAACGAAACCCGTAATTTGGGGATTGTACGAGGTTTCGTCTAGATGGCGTATACAAATTATTGCTATATTAATCGTTTTAACATATCGCTTAAAGGAACACATACATAAACGAGTCATGCTGCTTTTTTGTGGTTTTATTAAAAAATTTGTCAAAATGATACAAAAAGTGGCACAAAAAGACAAAGTGTATCAGAATGGCATAAAAGTATCACGGCTAGAAAAAAGTTGCAAAATTGCCACTTTAGTTGCACAACTTTTACACTGACTCTGAGAAGATCAAGGCTATATATTTTACTAGAAAACGAAAGTTTTGTTACTGCCTTAAAACCCCTCTGATCCTCTAACCACAACATAGCGTGGAAAACAAATGTAAAATATCTAGACGTGTTTCTAGATATGAAACTACATTTTAGCGACCATTTTTCGTATATTTTAAATAAAGTGAATTGAACACCCTAGTGAAGAAGTGTGCGATGCTACGCTTATTTGAAAAAACTTCATATCGACCAAAGTATGTAGTTCATGATCCGAAAAGTTGCATAGATTGTAAGAGACTTTGAACTTTTGAAAGTGAAAAAACTTTTTAACGCGGAGTCGTATTAATACGATCGTTATAATATTAAATCTATACCATTCCAAAAAATGTTTCAAAAAAACTTTGACTATTTTATCGCCCTAATTCTCATTTAGGCTGGACGGACTTGGTTCGCAAAATTGACAAGCTCGTAAATGATTTTAGACAAATGGTTTCTTTGGCAAATATGCTTAGAAATGTTCCTGAAATGGCGTGAGGAGGTACGCTTTGTCGTGTTTTTTTTTTATCCACACAAATTGACCCGCTTTACTGTAGACTCGTTGCAACATTAAAGAGAGTAACTACAAATCTATTAACGATTTTTTTTTATACCTTCCACCTTAGGAATGTATACAAAAATTTTCAATCTTCTGCACCAGCTCAAAATATTGATCAGAAACTTACGAGGGCCGATCAATAATTCCGTGACTTTTCCAACTTCCCTCGAAGTTATAAGAAATGCAACACTGCTGCCATCTTGAGAGAGGTCCTTCATTTATTTTGTGTTTAACAGCTTTTCAAAACGTACTTGTACAACCTCGCAGATTTTGTTAATAATGGAAAAAGTGAATATCGAGTGTCCATTAAACATTATTTTTTGCGAAAAAAAAACGTCAATCAAACCAAGGAAAATCTTGATTAATACTCTGGGGACTCTGCTCCATAGATTTCAATGGTAAAAAAGCGGTTTACTGACTTTCGTTGTAGTCGGGCAGTTACAAATGACGCTGAACGTTCTGGACGACCAATTGAGGTCAATACACCCGAAAATGTCGAAAAAAATCCACGATGTGGTGTTACAAGATCGAAGAGAAAAGTGCGTGAGGTTGCTGATGCCATACGCATTTCATATGGCAGTGTGATCAGTTGGGTTTAAGAAAGCTGTCTGCAAGATGCGTGCCGCGATTACCATTTCATCAAGATAATGCACGGGTGAACACGTTAGCAGTCTCTATGTTAAAATTGCATGAATTGGGTTACGAATTGCTACCTCATCCGCTACATTCTCCGGATTTAGCCCCCAGTGACTATTTTCTATTTCCAAACTTAAAGAAATGGCCTGGTGGAAAGACATTCAGCTCTAACGATGAAATAAATTATTGATTAAACAAATGGATATCGAAATACCCTATTTTTTGAAAGGGAAACAAAAATTGGAGAAACGCTGGACTAATAAGTGTTTAAAGCTAAAAGGAGATTATGTTGAAAAAATATTTTTTTTTTCCAAAAAAAAACTGTTTTATTCGAAAAGTCACGGAATTGTTGATATACTCGTACCCTCGTATATACGGTACATATTTAAATTGTGGGAATTAGGAAGTGAGTATTTGACACTGTGATCACTCAAATATATCATAAAACGGCTGTTTGGCTGAACTTAATGTCAGTTTTATACGTTTCCCTTACGGAGTGTCTTTTTTATTGAATTTTCCGGATAACGGTAATGTCAGTCTTTTATTTATGGAGAACATCCGACATTTGAAAACAGCACCTAAACGTAGAAGTGCATATCCTCATTGAATTATCCTATCCTAATTGGCTTTTATATTACAATGAGTTCAAAAAATGAAAGTTTGGTCTTATTCGTAAATAGGGTCAACATTAAGGGGATTCCATTTTTACTATTATTTATTTTCTGAAGTGAGCGACACACACACAACTGCAAACTCTGTGTCCTGAGGGACGTTCGATACCTTACATATACTTGTACATGTTTTTTAAATAAGCCGTATCTGCATTGACAAAAACCTTTATATAACAATAGTTTATTACATATGTATGTTTTTAAATATATATCACTATTTATTAAAAAATAATAAAAACTATTAAATATTCTCTTTTAATTTAGGTAAATAAACATAAACTAGTAACTATCACAGAAATATAAAGCAGATTTAGAGCTATATCATACTAACATTGTCTCAATGAAATATGGGAAAGCTTTCTTTTACTACTTTATACTTTATATACTGCGGGAAACAGAAGATGGAATAGACCTATTAAAAATTATATTCCTTAAGATTAGAATAATAATAAGACATATTCAGCTATTCAAAATAGTTCGCTTAGTTAAGTATTAAGATATATTTCATATTTCTTATGGGTTTTAATTGCAATAGTATTTGGCCTTTATTAGTTATTAAGTTAAGAATATACACTATGATTTATGTAGTTCAGTATAAAAAGCAAAATATAATCATTATATTTAGTTTAAACCCTATTTAAGGATTTTTATTCAACTGATATTTTTTCTCTTGGTTACATTTGATATAATGAAGTTATTTTATTACATTATACCTAAGTTTTTAAGGTACAACTTAACAGTTTCTGAAAAAATCCTAAAATGTTATGCAAGCCTCATGAATTACAAAAATAGACTTTTTCAATTCTAATAAATTGATCAAATCTAAATAAATGGTAAACATATTTATCAACATTTTTAATTTGAGATAAGGTACCGACATGACTATGATATCGCACATATTATTATACTCGCCTTTGAAACCGCTTAATGACTGTTCCACAAAAGCAAGGACTTTGGTTGGAGCTAAAATATAAAGCTAACTTATATTGGCTTGTTAATTAAACATAAATTGGGAATTTGAAATTTGGAGAATTACTAAGAATTGTCTATCTACTCTAAAATGCTCGTATTATAGTGTAATAATTGCATTCGGGGTGGTTCTTTGAATACTTCTTTATCAGTAATAATTATTTAAGTTTTCATTTAATTTATGTTATAAGCTAATACACAATGAAAACCCACACATGAATTATGCATAATTTTATGAATTCTTTATAACATATACATTAATTTTAACATTTAAACTTCAACTTTGGTTTAAGAACCAATTTTTACCATATTCTTAAAAACTGCTTATGTCCTTATTTACCAGAAGACCATTCCAAACCAAAAATGATGAAACTATGTAACTAACATATACAATTGATTGCTCACGTGGCTAATATTCAGGTCAATAATGATTGATTTTGAATTATGTCGGTCTTCTCGCAAATAAGCGATACTAAAAAAGTGTTTTAGATTATTAAATACAATATTGTAAACCAGAATAAATGTTAAGTTATTTTTATAAGTGGGTTATTTCTGTAAAAAAATAATTAATAATAATTTATATTTGATAAAATATTTTATATATGATTTGTATTCATATATAAACTATTCAATAGAAATGCATTGGTTGGTTCTATACCAAAATATATGAAATATGTTATACCGCTCTTTCTCGCATATGAATAATCAGATTATATTTTTAATTTAAAATCCACAACATTTCTGAATACCAAATAAGAAATTTAATTATACTCTGTTTTTTTTTTGTCTTTAACTTAGAACATATATAAGACATACGTACGTAATATACAACATTTAGTTTTATGTTACAAAATTAAAAATAAACATGGATTTAATAAAAGCATATGTATGAAATTTGTGTACGTCTAATTTCAAGGAAGTTAAGTAACGCAAAGCATACTAAGTTAGTTAACTCTATCTAATATCATTTTACACCTGCAGCGTCTATAAAGAATTTATGCTGTTGTTAATAAGTTTTTGTTATACTATAAATTCTTCGTTTGATTTTCTATTGTTAAAGTTGCATTTATTATGAAATTACAGATGGAGTTTCAACCTATAACTGAGGTAAGATATTTTAAATTTATTGCTTTTTTTCTTACACTTTTTTAAATTTATCAAATCGTATACGATTTTACATTTTGTGCTTAGTTCGCAGTCAGATTTGAGACCATGTTTCAGTTGAACATTAAATTTTATTAATTATAATTTATTTAAGTTGAAGCAAAGGTTTGAAGAAAATTTGAAAAAAATATATATTTTAAACCTGTTATACATTTTTATGAATATTGAACCACAGCCATTTTTCATTACTTTGAAAATTCAAATATTTAATCAATAAAAAATATTTAGTAAAAACTTAAACTCTCACAATCATAAAAACTTACAATAGGTTTAAAGAACGTTTTTAAAAACAAATTTTGAAGTGTTAACCATCCGTTAATGTTTATGAATATGGGCTATGTATGATAGAGTTTTACAAGTAAAAAAGCTGTTGTGACCAATTTTCGCATACCAATATACTACCACGTGCGAATTGGTTTCAAACAACAAATGGGCATTTCCAGGATCGCGAACGGAACACTCTTACATTTTAGTAAAGTTAATATAAAAGTACGAAAACATACAATTTTGTTAAGCTCTTTATAAAGGATTAATTCCATTTAGTAGCACTATTTTTGAGTGCAAATTGTATAAGGTTAATCCATCTAGAGGTATTTTTTCAGACCAAAACAAATATAATAATTTAAATCAAGTTCGGAATCTTTATTGGTAATTTGAAAGGACATTTATGGCATTTATTTTTTGAAAATAATTACCTTCAAGTGTTGGCAACTGTATTTTGGAATTGAGCGTTCGGTGAGAAACGGGAAGATCCGCTGTTTACGACCAAAATTTTGTTCAGTGATGAGGCCCTATTCCGGCTCAACGGCAAAGTCAATGAACAAAATTGCGGCATTTGGACTGAAAAGAAACAAGAAGAGGTTCAAGAAGCCAACATTACGCGTGTCATTAAAGCAGCCGAAATGCTCGAACGAGTCATCCAAAATTGGACGCTCAGAATGGAAACCCTGAGGCGTATTTGCGGCCAACATTTGAAGGAAATTATACTCAAAAAATAAATGCCATAAAATGTCCTTTCAAATTACCAATAAATTTTCCGCACTTGATTTGAATTTTTATATTTTTTTTTGTTCTGAAAAAATACTTCTAGATGCATCACCCAATATAACTTCAACGTTATCAAACTACTTAAGATATACATGAGATGCGAGGGGGACAAAAAATAAAAATCAAGTTATTGTTTGGAAATGCCTTCAATTGTTAGTTTAAAAAGAATTAACTTTAGCGAACGGGACATAAATTCAAGAAATATTTTTTTTTGTTTAATGTTTAAGAAATTGTTATGTCTTTATTGGAAACCCCGTTGTCCTAATGGAGACATAACATTAAACAAACATTATTAATGATCCTTCAGTGTCAAAACGTTAGTCGATGTCAAAATTTTCACCATGGTAAAGTTCACTTACTAGCAACGTTTGGAAATCATTAAAAACTACTACTGAAATTTGAGTCGGCCCACCCGTTTTATAATAAACTCTGGTAAAATTAGATCATACCTGTTGAATTATTGTTTGCAAACAATACTTTACTCTTACGGTTTCCTACTTTAAAATATAAAAATCAAAAAAAAATTAAAATCTTTCTACATTCTCTCAAACATCCTCTTAAGGAACTAAGGGAAATTTTTCTCAAATCAGCGAGCTGTGCAGGATATAATTCTTAAAGCTGGGATCTACTGTTGGACCTAACGACGGCTCCGAATGGTTAATGCATTTTATGAAGAAACATTCACAAGGAGGATTAACTTTTTACTCGTAAAGTCGCCTAGGACGATCTTTAGGGATTATATAAAGAGCCCTAATATTTAGCCTATAATCGACGAGGGCAGTAATCACCACATTCGTTAACGAATGCAACATCCTGAATGTAAAGATTTCGATTCGATCAAAAGTTTGGATTACAGCATTCAATCTTACTTCTTCATCGAAAACTACTATTTTTACAACGTTGCAACATATGGAATAAAGAGCATTAGCGAAAAATGAAGAAAACAAATGGATTGAGATCTGGGCATATTTCAACGTCCGTCCAAGGGTTGCTATTAATATTTTGGATCCGGCAATAAAAACACAATAATTTATCATTAGAAGTGGTTTTATTGTTTGCAAAATATTCTCCTTTAAGATCAATACACTTTTGCATGCGCACAAACCAATTTTCGAAGCACTTTTTCCACTCCGATTGAAACACCTCCAAAACATGAGTTTTGAACGCTTCAACAGCTGCTTCGGGCGATGAAAAACGTTGACCACGCATTTTTTTCATGATGCTTGAGAATAAGAAGTCATTGTGTGCCAAATCAGGGCTGTACCTTGGATGGCCCATCAAGACGACATCTTGAGTGATCAAATGGCTCATCGTTTCAGCTGATGTGTGAGAGCTCGCATTGTCGTGATGCAAAATGATCCGTCTTCTCTTATTATCTTTCCTCATTTCTTCGAACACTGTTGGCAAACAGATGGTTGTATACCACTCAGGATTGACCGTCCTATGTTCCACTAAAGGCACTGTGGCAACATTGCCGGTTATACCGAAAAAAACGCAATCATCTGCTTCGATGTACTTCTTCCACGAACAACTTTTGTTGGATTTGGCTCGACTTGAGAGACCCATACGGTCGATTGCTGTTTTGTTTCGGGTTCATATGCATAGAGCCATGATTCGTCACCCGTGACCATGTTATACACTGCCTTTGAGCTAGCGCAGTTATACTTTTTCAACATCTCTTTGAACCAATCCATACGAGCCTTTCTTTGAGCATTCGTCACAAACAACAATTTTTTTTCACGGCCAAATGAACATGCAACATCCTATTGATGCTAGTCATACTAAAGCCCAAGGATGCCTCGATCTCACGAGTTCACGCGTAGCATCGATGGTTTCTGGCAAAGTGACCGAAGTTGGAAGTCCTTTACGAAATTCATCCTGGAGCGAACGGCGTCCGAGACTGAACTTTTGGTACCAGCGATTAACAGTGGTTTTTGATGGTGTTTCATCGCCAGTCGAAACAAGTTGATTCGAACACTTGTCTCGATAACCCACGCCGAAAATCGTAAAAAATCATCGCACGAAAATGTTCACGGGATAATTCCATTTTTTGACTGAGATAAATTTTCCAACCCACTGTAAACAAAACAATTTGCCCTCAAATGACAAAACGAATAAAGTAATGCTAAAAAATGTCAAAGTTTCCAATGGAAGTTCCAATTTGCATCTGGGAACAGTAGTATTGTCAGGACCCGAAATATAAATAGCAACCTCGTAACACCTATTGTTTAACTTACCTCCACATTGAATCTGTTCGCCAGTGGCTATTTTCCACACAAGGTTGGAAACGACTTTCCACTAGAATAAGCGCTAAGTACAATATGCAATATCGTAAATATGTCACATATGAAATACAAAGTAAATTGTGCCCCAAGGTGATACAATTTTTGCCAGAAGAATCTGCAGGGTGTATGGAATAAGTTTTTTCGATCACTATTGTACATAGTTGCATCTCGATAACGAAAATCGAAATGATTTGGATCACGGCACCCAAATCATTTCGAATTTGACATAAATGTACGGTGATTAGGCCCCAGGCTTAAATATTTTCTTCTTCTGAGTATGTTCAATATTCTGACCGAGCTTAAACCTTGCATTTTTATATTAAAAACCAACATTTACTGACTTATACCGAAGGAATCTACGACAAATTTAAACAAGGCATTTGAACAAGCCATTCTTTTAAGTTTGTTCTTCTCTGTTCTGTATGCAATTCATACAATCATCCGTTGCATAAACAAAAATGAATGAACATGAAAAATATATTTTTTTGCTTTGTACTCGATATTTTTCAAATCTAATTCATTCCATCATTCGGAGAAGGCCCATGCTCTCCCAACTTCTCTTTCTCATATACACACAAATTTCAATGGACAAGATGACAACACATCCAAACTGAAATTTGCTGGAGCCACGTCTGTTTATGCTCTCAGCAATTGACCACAATTTCCCCAATTTAGTTATATTCTGTTTGTCGGATCGTTTACATCGATCGCAGATTCCGTTCGGTGTAATTTCTTCTCATACACTGGTGTTTTCTTGAATTATCTCCTTTTTCGTTTGAATTGTGGCAGTGTTTGTTTTTTTTTTTTTTGCATCAATCCGAAGAAATTTATTTTTAGCATAAGTGTAAGTAATGGAACCAAATCCTATTTGTTTATCTGAACTCCACTGGATACTGAAAGAAGTTTTGAAATCTTAATTGTCTATAGTAATTCATGGCATTTAAACAAAGATTGAAATATATTATACTTATACGACTACATTCATTAGATCGAGGATTCTTCGAGTTTTTGTTTATGGAGTATAAATCTCAAAATTCAGTTTTGTAAAGTTAATTGAACTCTGTTATTTGTTAAAAATATATTGATTAAACACAGCGTTGCACTTCAGTTAAGTGCATTATTTATGTGTTTCTACAAGGCCAACAATCATATCAATTGTAGTCGAAGCGACGCAATCTAATTGTTCATATGTGCAGTTCTTTTTTGTGACCGCCTCTATTCGGTCTTCCTTGATTTTGTGTTCATGAGTGACGATTCAATTAATGGACCACATACAAGTTGTATATTTCCCATAAATTTAGATATTTGTTTTTATTAATGATATTTTAGACTACAACTGTTGTGAAATTCAAACTGAAACGTTGTTTCGAAAGACGTCAATGCCTTAAATAGGTTTAACAAGCTGAAATATGTTTAAACAAGCTGGAATATGTCCCCGTTGCTCTTCATCCTTGTGCTAGACATAGTAAGGAGAGAAGTCCTTGAAGAATAACGGGAAATAGTGTGCGGCCTTGGTACTCTGCATAAAGATTTAGACTTTGCTGACGTCATTTGTCGGATATGTCAAAAAAATTAAACAGTGTTTTTTCAGCCGCACCAAAGCGGGATTAAGAATTAATTACTTTAATGATACTTTTATATTTAATATAGGTTTAGTGGTTTTAAATTTAAATAGGCTGTAAAAAAATTATTGATAATTTGTTCAAATTTATGGATTTATTGGAAAGGTTGAACTTTGTCATTTAATAATCGAACACCATCTTATGCGTTTTCGCTTCGCCCAATGGGCTGGAGATTGTTTAGCTGGAGATAAAGAATTTTACAGATAAATAGTGTTTTCAATAGCTTATTTTCATTTTGGTGCCCATATCAATAAGCAAAATTGCCGCATATGGGGTTCAGAAAACCCACACGTGCCTATTGTGAAGCCAATGCCTCCACAACGAGTCACTGTTTGGTGTGGATTTTGGGCTAGGGCCATTTTCCTTCTAAAAATGAGTAAGCGCCATGCTCAACGAATTTTTGTTTTCAAGAGAATGACATGGACGCAATTTGGGTTCAACAAGACGGGGCCACATGTCACACAGCCACCGATATTTAACGCACTGTTTTTGAAAATCGAATAATCAGTCAATGTCTGCCTCGGGGCTGTGATTTGAGCCCTTTGGATAATTTCCATGGGAAGTCATTACGGATAAAGGTTAACTAAAGCATTCATGTTTCCATTGAAGAGATATGACCCGAAACAATTGATGATGTAGTGAACAATTGTATTGATCGGATGAGGTACTGCCGAGCCAATTGTCATATGATTGATATTGTGTTCCATTAGTAAATACAAAAGTCCAACCTTTTGTATAAAACCAATACATTTGTAAATAAAATTTAAATATAGATTTAAATATAAATATAGAAACTCAATAAGAAATGTTCATTTATTGACTTATTGGAAAGCATTTTTTTTTAAATATTACCGATTGGGCGAAATCACCATTTGTTGGGTCAATATTTGGTAAAAAATTAAAAACACATTCTAAAATTGTCCATATCAACATTGAAATAAGTTTAAATGGCTGATTATATTAAAACAGCAGAACCATTGTTGCTACTGTCGCCCTATGTACTTAGTAGGGGCATAAATACTGTTACACACGTTTTATGCTGTAAAATAAAAAGTACTGAATGTTTTGGACCAAATATTTTTTAATATATTTATTGATGTACGGGTATATTGTATCCAAAAAGAATCTACTTATTCGAAATGTCCGCCATTTGCCTTTACCCACGCCCTAAGTCGCACTGGCCAATCGCCAATAGCTGCACGAACCTCGTCCATAGGAAAATTGACCACAGCTCGAACCAAAGCAGTCTTAAGAGATCCAATGTTGGGGTATCTTTTATAACAAACCTTGTCCTCTATAACCGTCCACAATTTGTAATCCAATGGGTTCAAATCTGGACTGCCTGAGGGCCATTCTTCACAGGAAATGAACGTTGGCAAATTATTTCGAAGCCAGGCCTGGGAATTTTTAGCCTTATGGGCCACTGGAAAGTCCATGGCTGGACTTTTCCATAGATGTCCTTTTCCTGCGGGAAGTCCATGGCTGGTTTTGGAATAGGGAATTGTTAAGAGGCTTCACAACAGCTTCCAAAACGGTTATTGGTAAACTTTGGCCGATGTTTTGACTCCCTGTTCGCAAAAATGCAGGTCAGTGACCCCATCGTAAGAGACACCCCACCAAACCATGACTGAAGGTGGGTGATGACATTTTCCACCCTTAGGATCAGTTCACATGCTTCCTTAGATGACCGCGCATACACTCTATCATTTTGCTTGTTAAATTTGTCCAGAACAATTTTAAAATCCCGTTACAGACTAACGCTATTGAGGTTAGCTTTCAAAACCCATATGACATTGACGGGATATGTTCAGTTCTACCATTGAAATGGGTGTGTTCAATGTTGTAACAGTATTTATGTCCCTACTAAGTATAGTTGGATTGAGTAATTTTCTTAAAAGGGTCTCACCTAACTCTTTCAGTCTAGAATAATTTTTTTAATAGATGATTTTAATTTTTTTAATAGATTTCCTGGCACAAAGTATTCAGAACAGCTTCTGCCGTTATCAAAGTTATGGCAAGCGTTCAATTAATATTTATCTTATTTATTTTTCACTGACTTTTTTTACCAGTGCATTTTCTTGAACAATCGTTCAAGTCAATTTTATAGACGTCAAGCTTTGAGCGACATTTCTTTGTTGAAATTTTCTAATAAATTTTTTTATAAATACATATATTGTTATGAGTAGTTGGAATTAGTTGGACCTATAGTTCTCATTGGCTTTAACTTAATTCTTTCTTTTAAACAGAAAACGAAATGCTTGCTAGTGGTTTTGTAGGTTAAGCCGAGTTAACTAAGACTGGATAGCAAAATCGTTAAAATTAAGTCACTTGTTAAAAAAAATCCAATTTTGTTTTTGCTTAAAAGAAAAATACCAGACTCTTCAACAAAAAACTAGAAAAGTTGAAAAAGTATTTGTTGTAGCCATTTAAGTACTTAGCCTAAATATCTTTCGAGTAATAGCCTCTTCAAGCTCTTAAAACGGAAACAACAAACTGTTTTTCTAAAATTGTTTTTCGAGTACAGCAGTACTTTTTCTATAGATATGATCATAATTGGCACTTCATGTTAATAAATGACTCAACTAGTTCGATTTTGCTCTCCAGTCTTATATCTTGTAATTATTTTTTGAATATAATTTCCTTAAAATGTTGGTCGCAACTACGCCTAAGGGTGTCCATTCTAAGGGTCCAATTTGGGATGACTCGTTCGAGCATTTCGTCCTGTATGGCGTTAATGACACGCGTTATGTTTGCTTCCAAAGCCTGAATCGTACATGTTTAATCAGCATAGACTTTGGACTCTTCGTAGCCCCAAGTTAAAAAGTCTAAAGGTGTGATATCACACGATCTAGGCGGCCAACTCACCGGTTCAAAACGTGAAATAAGCTGCTCTTCGTTATGACCTCTCAATAGATCCATTGTTTGAGCAGCTTTTTGACAAGTGGCACCGTCCTGTTGAAACCAAATGTCGTCAAGATGGCGGGCTTTTATTCCAGGTAGCAAAATGTCCGATATCATGGCGCGATAGCAAGCACCATTGATGGTTACGTTCCGGCCATCATCATTTTTGAAAAAATGGCACCTTTTGAACCTCTTCTGGTTGCTCTTCAGCCCAAATGCTGCAATTTTGTTTATTAACGTTGCCGTTGAGCCAGAAATGGGCCTGATCACTGAACAAAATTTTGACTGAGAAACATTTTCTACCGAACGCTCATTTCTATAACACAGTTGCACAACTTGGAGACGTTGTTGCGGTGTAAGTTTTTCCATAATGAAATGGCAAAAAATACTGAAAAGAAAAATAAAGTTTATCACAACTCACGCGTAATCTGAAAAAAAACCTATAGAAAAAAACCTCTAGTTTGACCACCCTATATTTCGCTAATACTCGTAGTAGTGGTGTTTTTGCTTAAGCCTTGATGACTAAGACTGAATAGCAAAACCGCAGTAGTCATGTCATTCGTTAACAAAAACTGAGACTGAATAGCAAAACCGCAATAGTCATGTCATTCGTTAACAAAAACTATTAATTTTAAGCATGAAATGTAATTTGTTGAAGCCGTTGTAGTACTTAGCCTGGATAAAGGCTTATACTCGTTATGTATCCTGGCTTGGTACTTAAATGGGTACAGAAAATTATGGAAAAAGAAACAAAATAATCGGCATTTTTTGCTAACAAACAACTAACAAACAAACTTAACAATTGCAAAAATACTTGTCATTAACTCAAAAGTTCGCTCTAGAGAATGACTGTTAGTAAGATTGCCATTGAAGAGTTTGGCCCCACTTAATCTAGAAATAAATTCTTTTTTCTCTACTAGAATATACAAATAAAAACATTTCCTTTGAATAGTAAACTAAAATTTATTATTTCTTATATAAAACGACTGCCTAAAAGTAAGTTAATAGTCAAAATAATAACGATTAAATAGAGTAGTTTCAGAAATGACCACACCCTTTTTAATTCTGCTTTATTGCTTTGAAAAAATTTTAAATAATTATTAAACTTTTTACAAATGTAATGTAAAGTCCTGTTGAAATTGTTGTAAATATTTACAGCCAAGACCCAAGAAACGTTTTATATTTTGTTTTGAACCAAAATATTTTTTTTAAAGTTCAAACAAATTTTGAATATCGTGGACAATTGTGTGATGAACACTTGAAAAGTGAGATTTACAACAGTAGTTTTCATTCGTTTGGCGACAGTTATTCTTTCAATAATTGCTGTAAAGCTTTATGATGAAGGTCTTCACGAATCCGAAATCGCGATAAAGCAGTGTGCAGCCACGAAAGTCAATGTCACTTTGCGATTTTGTTAAAAACTTATCTTCTATTTAAATGTAGATGCAAGAGGTTTCGAGCCGGTTCAATCATCAATTGAATTATGAACATGACAAAAATTCGTAGACAAAAAGAGAACTGCACAATGTTTTATTACAAATGGACATTAAATGCTTAGGTCAAATAGTTCGATAATTTGATTTTATTGGTTTTTGATATGCTAGATATAATAATAAATATATTTGTTCAATATTTTTGTGTACTGTTTTTTATTTCGTTCTTGTTTCAACCAGATTTAATATTTTTTTCTTACTAAGAAAATATCGTTTTAATATTTTGAAATAGTTTTTTCTAGGCTGAAACAATAGTGTTCGAGATAGTTTTTTCGATTTGTTTACATTTAATCGGTCTTTAATCATTATTATGACTTGGACCGTTTTTATTCTGCAAAGAGACCTTTGTTGTTTCTTTTTCAGAATCTACGTAAAAATTGGGAAAATGTGTTGGCTAAGTTACAAAGCAGACTGTACAGCAGTTTTTAAACGCTCCAATTGTTTTCTTCAGCCGTCTTTGGCAACGATTACTTCGGCTATAAATCGCATTTTTTGCGTAATTTTGGATATATATTTTTTTAATGTATTCCTAAGATAATATTTATTTATATTAAATTCATTAATCTTACTCTTAGATTTTTTGTATATTTTAAATAAGTCTGAAGTAATTTTGTAACTATAAATAATATTTATTTATATTAAATTGTTTAATCTTACTCTAAGATTTTTTGTATACTTTAAATAAGTCTGAAGTAATTTTGTAACTATAAAAGGCCTAAAGGCTCGGTTACTTTTTGAATATCAATAAATAAAATCAAAATGAATACGGGAGTCTCATTAAAATTACTGACAATTTCCCTTTGCGTATAATCTTCGAATTGTGTGTAGAGCAATCTTCAAAGCGTGAGATTATTTCTACCAATTCTGTTCTGCATGGGTTTTCGTTGAAAACCACAGATGCAAAGGCACAAAGTTGGCATGGTATTTGTTGATAAAAACAAAATAAACAACAATTTTTTAATGAGTTTGAAAAAAATTTGTTAATTTTTTTATGTTTTTTAAATTTTTCGTAAAAAGTCAGATATTATATTGTATGACTGATTAAGGTTGATCTAGTTTTGAAAACCGGAACCAACTAACTGAAAAAACAGAGTCAAATAATTTATATGCTCGGCATATAAATAATTTAATCAAAACTCTGTTTTTATGCAAATATTAATTTTGAAGTAACTTCAAACATTTGCAAAAAAAACTTGCACAATTGAGGAACAATGGAATTACTAATTAGTAAATACCTCAAATCATCTAAAAGCATATACGAGACATGGAACACGTTCCAATGCCCACAGCAACGAAACAAAGTACATACATAGTATCAGTTTCTGTAATCTAGATTGGCATCTTCACCGTCAGCATCATGCACAGTTGAGGAAATTCAAATTTATTTGCTTGCATCATTTGCAAAATCAGAAAAAATATACATATGTATGTACATTAGGGTGGAGTGAAATTCAAAAAAAAAAGTTAACCTCGGAAAGAGATGTAGTCTGGGGTCCTAAAGAGGGGAAAAATAAAGAAAAAAATTTAAAAAAAATTTTAGGGGTCGCGCCACTCCCTCGAAATTTGCAAATTATCGCTATTTTGGCGTTGATTTTAGAAAAATCCTAAAAAGTTTTATGTCAATAAATGTTTGCAATAGCGTAAACAATGAAATAAGGGCATGAAAAAATTTAAAAAAATTTTTCTCATTGTTCAAAAATTTCAAAAAGTAAAATAAGTCAAATCGTCCCTTCTTCAGAAAATTGACTGAACAATGAAATCGCCACCAAAGCTACAAATATTAGTCGATTATCCTCATATTTGCCTCAAATACTTTTGTTTGGGCACTGAACAAGCTCAAACTTTTAAATTTCGAATAAGTTAAGTCGTTAATTTTTAGGATTTTTCTAAAATCAACGCCAAAATAGCGATAATTTCCAAATTTCTAGGGAGTGGCGCGACCCCTAAAAATTTTTTTAAATTTTTTTCTTTATTTTTCCACTCTTTAGGACCCCAGACTACATCTCTTTCCGAGGTTAACTTTTTCAAATTATAAAAAAAGCATGTTTTCACTCCACCCTAATGTACATGCTACATTCACAATCGGTTTCACAAGATCGGTAAAATATGCTCTAAAAACGCGTTTAAATAAATGCACTAAAATCGAAAAATATGCCGTAAAGTAATCAATAAAAATAATTAAAAATCGAATAATATGGACTGAAATTAAAAATATATTAACAGCTTCTTTTTAAAATCAGGTAATAATTCAAATAACTTAGTTAGTGGTGTTAGGTGTTAGTAATTTAAAAAAAAATAGTATTGATTAATATAGATAGATTATTTATATTTTATTGATTAATTGATGATAAAATGCTAGAAAACTTAAACACAGACATTTTTTTTGGTAATTTTTAGACGTAAATAACTTAGTCTCAAAAAAAATTTTACACTTTGTTAACGAAAGTACAGCACTGGCAAAAAAAACTAGGTGCATTTTTAAGGGAGAATTTTTTTTCTGCACCTAAATTAATATTGCGATCATCTGGAATTTGTACAATCTGGAATCTAAAATTGTTGCCTCTTGCGCTAAAATCTCAATGTAAACATAATTATGTATTTTTATTTCTGTGGCTAACTGATAATTTTCTCTTGTCCTATAAACAACTATGCATAAAAATCTATAATTTAAACAAAATATGCGCAAAATATAAATTTCTTACCAAAACAGGCAAAAATGTATTTGCGGTAAATTGAGCATAAATATGCACTAACAAATCAATGACATTTTATTGAAAAATGATTGATTCCCAAAGATATTCACTCAAAGTTACTTTTAGGCAGACGACAACAAATATGCATTTGCATAAAAATCCGATACCTAATGATGGCAACCAAAACTTACCGAACATAAATGTCAACACATTTTGACATTATCAGCTCTCAAACCATAGTTATCGGTATCAATAATTAATACCCTTGTATACTCGTTGCTACAGCAAAGTGATTAACTAAAAATTACTTTATATTTTTAGTATATTTTGCTCTATTTTGAAAAAAAAAATTATTTTTTAGAAAAATCTAAGTACACGTAAATTTATAAAATGTTGTTGTATCGGCAACTGTGTGCCAAGGTAACATCCCTTACCCGAAGAATTGCTCCTTCGGTCAATCCGGTCCATAGAACCGGCTGTCGTGGGGTTTTAAAAATGTTAGCTTACGATGGTTTTACTTGTTGGGTCCACTTATGAGTAGGATATTACATTCCATACAGGATGGCGCACGAATCGTTTTACAAAAACAAAACGTTATAACTTTCTCTGAGTGAGCAGTCGGCTAATTATTTATTTTATTTGGAAGGTTGGTATTTAGATTTATTAGAATGAATGCTTGGGATACCGAAAAGAGGATTTAGATAGAGAGTGGTACCATGCTTTGCAGTCCTGCATTTCCGTGAAAAGGGAATTTAGGCTGGAGTTTGGCAAAACTCCTCCGAGTAGATGGACCATTATGATACTGGTAAACATGTTTGCCGAATCTGGAAGCATCGCACGAAGACCGTACCATCGAGATCCCTATGTTCGAGTTCAATACACCATCGCTGCTGTAGCATCGTCAGTTAAGGCAAATCCAAGCATTTCGACTTGAAACTTATCGGCGCAAATTGCAGTTAGCAGACGGTCATTATAACGGGTAATTCATGATGGCTTAAACTTGTTTTCGTACAAAGTCCAAATTAGAAGCAAGTTAAATCCTCAGAATTTACCTATTGGAACGGAATTTTCCCAAAAAAAATATTGAAATGGCCAATAAAGACAGCTTAAAAAATTACTTGTATATGTCTATGAGTAGGATTTTTATGCCGGATAAGGTTGTATTTTAATCCAAAAATACTCCATAAGACGGAACTGTACCAGAACGAGTTACTGTGTGGTTCGCAGTTTCATCAAGCGGCATTGTGGTACCATTTTTTTTTCGAAGAAAACGGAGTAGCAATGACTGTCATTAGATTTAAAGATGTTGAAGGAGTTTTTTACCCAGAACTGTGCCGAAGACGTACCCCATTAGACAGCATTTGGTTCCAGATGGAGCAACTGCACATATAGACCGGCTAGGGCAGAGCTCCAAGGAAAATTCCAAAACAAATTAAAATCCAGAAATTCTACTTTCCGCTGGCCCACATGGTCGCTGGTCCTGACTTCAGCAGACTTTTTTAATGGGGTTATATCCAGCAAGAGGTGTACAAAACGAAACCAAGGAATTTGACTGAATTGAAGCAGTCCATTAAAACAATAATTGAAGAGATCCCAGCTTCCCAACCTTTCCAATCAACATAACCCTTCAGGCCGCGACGAATAATTTTCTGATTAGGTGTCGCTAGGCGTTCAAACATAATTGATCATAAAAAATAAATCGAATTTGCTGTGCAAAACAAAATAAACTACATTGATTAAAAAAAAGTTATTTGAATTTCTTATTGTAGCACAATTGGTGTGTCACCCTGTACTACATATGGGTTTAAAGTTAATATATAAAAGTATGTATGAAAACATAACAACTTTTTAAATGCATGACCTTGCTATAACCGATTCATTAGTTGAGTGTAAGATTAGGTCCTCTTGGGTATGTTGAACTAAATGTCCATCAATATTATAAGCATTTGGTGATTGCATTATGGATCTTCTCTCTGTACTTATATTATAAGCATAACAATCTTGATAAAATGTGTTCCTGTGAAACTCACTGTAGTTCTTTTATCTCTTGTAAAAAACGTTCATGTGAGAATAGTTTCCATATGAGATCAGAGACTAAAACAAAGAATTCTTGGAAATCAAAACAAAAATAAAAAAATGAGAGCATTTTGATGCATATTTGAAAAAAAGTATTTTGTCGCTTTATATGTACATACACTGTACTTGCATAAATGGTGTGTGTGTGTGTTTGTATGTGTGGTATACAATTTCCACACTTTTAGTAACGGAAACGGTTCATGTGTAGAATATTTGTATTAGTTTTTACTGATAAGTATTAAAAGATAAGCTGAATTTCATTTAGTTTGAAAAACGGACCAGTTGTTTTTTGTATTAAGTTTCTAATGTCGATTTGAAGTGAGATTGGGAGCGCGTCCACACACCACCACCAATTTCATGACAGATACATAAAGGTCATTTCCTATCGTCGGCGGTTTACTATAAATGACAATATGTTTTCCAGGGACATGGCCCACATACTCGTTTGATAGTGATATGTTTTAAGCGTGTTCTTTGTTGGTTGGTGGTGTTGGTTTAATTTCCTTTTAGAATTAATGGACATCCTCACAAAAGCGTACGGCTAATAAAAAAGTTTTTTTTTTATTTAAATAACAGAAGAGAAATCTTTAATAATGAATTCATCTCAGTAATGTCTGTAAAGTACGCAGCGCAAGAAACATATGGCTGACATATGGCGTATTTACATTTATACGTTCACTTAAATTTTAAAGCAAAAAATATTTAAAATACATACATATTTTCCAAGTACGAGTATGAACATTTTTTCATAAGCAGTGAAAGAGTAATTTAGGTACGAAGAAACTTAAACTGCGACTTTTTGTTTTAAACTTCATGGAAATCTATATTCAGTCAACGCTACACAATAGGGGTGAGTTTAAATTTTTCCTTAGGATGTTGGTACCACCTTTGGTTGGTGGTTAGATTTCGACAGAACTTTAATAAGTTGGATAGGTACAGGGTGGCTGATAAAAGCAGCTACCAAAAAAAATGTAATAACTTTTTTCTAGTATTTAGTGAATCTGGTTATTTTTTTATTTTGTAGATTGATTTTCAGATTTAAATAAAAAATTTTAGATTCAAAAATAGATAACTGAGACACAAACAAGAATTTGTGTCCCACCTATCACATAATGGAGTCCGTAGTTTCGGTTCAAAGTATAGGCACACGATTGGCGGCAATCCTCTGAGCGGGTGGACCATAATGAGACTTGTTAACAATTTTGCCAAGCATGGGACAGTCAACAGAAGACCTTACCATCGAAACCCTTCAGTTCGGACGGAGGAAACAATAGCTGATGTAGCTGTTGCCATACAAAACAATCCAAGAGTTTCGTCAAGAAGCTTATCTGTTTAAATGGGTATAAGCAGATAGTCATTGCAGTCAATTATGTACAACGATTTGGACTTATTCTCATATAAAATTTAAATGACCAACAAAGTGAACGCAGCAAGAATGGTGGAAAAGGACGGTCACATGTTGAACTGTCTTTTCATGTCTGACGAGACTCATTTCGATTTATGGAGTGCTTCTCACTCACAGATACTCCATGAGAACGAATTGCATCCACTTCGTGTCACAGTGTGGTGTGCAGTTTCATCACGCTGCATTGTCGGGCCATACTTCTTCAAAGAAAACGGTCACACCGTTACGGTTACTGGATAACGTTACTTGAGCATGTTGAGGGTTGTTCTAGCGACAAAAATTACTCAAAAAGCTGATATCCAGAAACTCCACATTCCCTTGGAACCCAAATTTCATTATTTTTAAAACTTGATTGATTGAATGACTTTTAACATGAATAAAAGAAAAATGAATTCAATGCACTGAAAAAAAAGTTATTTGAGTTTCTTAATGTTGCAATATTTATCAGCCACCCTGTAGATGACGTTGAATTGGGGAATTCTACAACGTTAATTCCGTCACTCTTTACAAAAGTGCATTCACCTCCCCTTAAAATTCAAAAAATAAGGTTTAGTGTATGGCTTGACGGTTTTTTTTATACAGGATTGGCCGTTTTTGAATCGGCTGTAAAAAAAATACTGAGAATTTTTTCAAATTTCTGATTTTATTGGAAAGGTTGAACTTTGTCATTTAATAATGGAACACAATATCATCCATATGACTACCACAACTGGCTCGGGACACAGTGCTTCTCATACTAGCATTGGACAAAAATGGAAGGAGTTTTCAGAATATATAGAAACTTCATTTCTAAATGGGTTTTGATAAGCTGTTTTGAAAAACGTTATCGGGTTTTATGTAACATTTGCGGTTTTCTTGTAAAATGCAATTTTTTGTTGGTTTTTACTGAAACGGCGAATACTTTGTTTTTTTTCTAATAGACGAAAGTCCATACTAATTTATAGTGCAAAAAAAAATTCACCGAATTTTTTGGTAGTTATTGCTTTTTGAAATTAAAAATTAAGAATTTTTCGAATAATAAATAGACACCTTTAAAAAAATGGAAATTAAAAAGTATCGGACATTAAAAAGAAAAGCAAAAATATGTTTTTCTAATAGACGAAAGTCCAAACTAATTTATAGTGAACATTTTTCGAAATAAAAATTCATCATAGACACTTTTAAAAAATGAAATGAAAAAATGGCCTTCATCCTTATAAGATCTGACTCAAGAACTAAAGCCACTTAATCATTTAAAATGCCGAAACTTCTCTCAGAATTTCATCGAAAAATTATATTCAGCGATAAAGCTCATTTCTGAGTAAGTGGTTTTGTCAATAAACAAAATATGCGTTATTGGACAGCCACAAACCCAAATGTGCTTCAAGAGACGCAATTGCATCCGCAAAAAATGACTGTGCGGTGTAGTTTTCAAGTCGGAGATGTGATTGGGTCTTATTTTTTCGTCGATGAAAGCACGCGTTACAATCAATTTACTGAAAGGCAAATTCGGTGTACGTGTTTTCTCGAAAATGATTCGGTTGATGCGATTTAACGCAATTGGATTTATTTTTATGGGGTCACATGAAGTCATTGGTCTATCCGGTCAAAATGTGTACAAAAGTGGTGGAAAATCGAGTCCAAAGCATAGATCGCTTTACACGTGCTCGTGGTGGTCATATGACCAAAATCGAATTGCATTCTTAAAATGTAACATTTGCAGTACACCAAGGATAAATTTGAACCTTATATCTTAAATATTAGTGTTTCATTAATATATAAAATTGTTATTTCCTTAATGGAAAACCCTTTATCTGGGTAAATTTAAAGCCCGTTTAAGGAATCCCAAAAACCAATTTTCAATTGGCTTTTCTGCATATCCGAAAGTTGAGGGGACAATATAGTCCACTTTCGACTTTTTTTTACTAATTTATTTTAAAAATAAAAATAAGAGACCGCGAAAGAATTTTAAAAGGAAGTGCCGTTAATGGAGAGCGGTATCGGTTTATGATAGTACATTTTTATGTCCTGCTCTTGAAAACAGACCTGATACGTGGTATCAGCAGGACGGAGCCACCCACACTGCCCGAGGCGCAATAGGACTTTTAAGTCAAGTTTTTTGAGAGCGAATAATTTCCAGAAATTTGGAAATTTTTTGGCCAGCGCGATAAATAGATTTGTCAGAACCCGATTTTTTTTTTCGGGGCTATTTGAAGGAGCGACTATATGTCAACAAGCCCGATACAACCCTTCAACTTAAGGCCAACATTGTTGCAGAACTTCGAACGCTTTAGCCACAAATTTTGAAAGATGTTATGAAAAATATTCTAACACGAGCCAATCATTGCGAAGCTGAAAACTGGGGTCATTGAAGAGACATTTTTTTGATACTAAGTGTAAAAAAAATTTTGTATATTAATAATCTGAGAAAAAAATTAATAAACGAAAAAGTTATTAAAGTTTTTAACCCCACTGTAACTTTTGGCCATGGATTTCCCAGTCAATGAAAAAAAAAATATTTTCTGTCACAGCTTCTCAGTGTCACAAATATATGCAACGTAACTTTAACATAAACTAACAAATTAAGGGATTTACTTAAAGTAAACGCATAAGTGTAAAATAAAACTTTTTTGGATACCCGGACATATCGGAATAGTAGGGAACGTTAATGCAGATCCAGTCGTTAAAAATATGCCGGCTCAGCTCCTGTAATTACAGACCCCATAATTGAAAAAGAAAATCTAGAAAGAAGTAGTATCTCTAATGAATCGCGAACATTTTCAAAATGATTCATACGATATCAATAATTCCGTGACTTTTCAAATACCAGTATATGTGAACAAGCCCAAGACAACCTTCAACTCAAGGTTAACATTGTTGCAGAAATTCAAACGCTACAACCACAAATTTTAAAGATGTTGTGGAAAATGCTCTAAAACGAGCCTATAATTGCAAAGCTGAAAACGACGGGGGTCATTTAAGTGGCATTCGTTTTCATACTTAGTGTAAACAATTCCAATTTGTATACTGCTTATACATAGTCTGAGATAAAAATTAATTAACGAAAAATTTATTAAAGTTTTTAACTCCATGGTAACAGGGTAACTAGCCCACCCTGTATAGCTAAGAAGGAAGTTGGAAAAGTCATTGAACTTTTGATATGCCCATTTAAATAAACCGAAACAATACCCCCACTACTCCACAAACATAGAAAAAAAGAAAATCCAAGTTTTTCTTGTCTTCGCATGGTCACACAATCGGCATCCATCAGCAGCTTTTAAACAAAAATCCCGACAACAAATGTTTAAAATGCGGCAGTTTATTCTAGCATTAGATGATACTCCTAAACCGAACCCAAAGCGAAAAAAAACTGAACCTGCCAGCAAGAAAAAAAATTGAAGCACCGGATCACGAGAAAAAGAAAGCTGAAGTCAAACCGCCGAAAAAAGAAAAAAACTGAAATTGTCAAACGGAAGAAAATCGAACTACCAGATCATGAAATACCATAAAAACGTCCAAACTCAAAAAAAAAATTGAAGACTGACGAAAAAAAACCATTTAAAATCAAAAAAAGTAAAATTCTAATGTTTTTCTCATTTTTATCGATTTTCCCAAGTTCGTTTTGTTCGTATTTATGGGGTAAATAAATTTTTATCAGAAGTCTAACTCTTTTTATCTTATTCAACTTAGTAGGGACATAAATACTGTTACAACATTGAATACAATAGTAGAACTGAACATACCCCGTTAATGTCGTACGGGTGTTGAAAGCTAACCTCAATAGCGTTAGTCTGTAACGAGATTTTCAAATTGTTTCAACTGTCATCATGGAGTGGTCAGATAATAAGAACCGCATCGCTGTAATAGCGCTTTTCAAATGTGAAATGAAAAAAAAGATATTTTCAAAACGCTCCGGCCACTAGGGATTAGCCGCATGTTCGTCTACCGGTGCATACAACTGTTTAAGGAGACTGGAGATGTAAAAGACCGCCACCGGTCGGGCCGCCCACGCTCTGTTCGAACACCGCATGTCATCAAAGCCGTTAAATCAAGAATTCACAGAAATCCGCCACGAAAACAGGAAATCATGGCCCGTGAGATGAATATCACTCAAAAGTCCATGAGTCGAATCATTAAAAAATACTTGGGACTTTGAAACGACGTACTGGACATTTATTGACTGCAGCTTAAAAAAATAGGGTTGAAAAAGTGCAAACGTCTTTTGGTGAAGCACCCTGAAAACTTGCAAAGAAAAATTTTGTTCACCGATGAAAAAATTTTACCGTTCAGGAAAAATTTAACAAGCAAAATGATAGAGTGTATGCGCGGTCATCTAGGTAGCATCTGAACTGATCCCAAGGGTGAAAAAGGGTCATCACCCAGCTTCAGTCATATTTGTGAGGGGTGTCTTTTACGATGGGGTCACTGACCTGCATTTCTGCGAACAAGGAGTCAAAACATTGGCCAAAGTTTACCAAGAAACCGCTTTGGACGCTGTTGTGAATACTCTTAACAATTCCCTGTTCCAAAACCATCCATGGACTTTCCTGCAGGATCCGCCGGCCCAAAAGGCTAAAACGTCCCAGGCCTGGCTTCGATACAATTTGCCAGCGTTCATTTCCTCTGAAGAATGACCCTCCGGCAGTCCAGATTTGAACCCATTGGATTACGAACTGTGGACAGTTTTAGAGTATAAGGTTTGTCACAAAAGATACCCTAACATTAGATCTCTTAAGACTGCTTTGATTCGAGCTGTGGCCAATTTTCCAATGCACGAGGTTCGTGCAGCTATTGACGATTGGCCAGTGCGACTTAAGGCGTGTGTAAAGGCAAAAGGCGGACATTTCGAATAAGTAGATTATTTTTGGATACAATATACATCAATAATATATTCAAAAATATTTGGTCCAAAAAAATTCATTACTTTTTATTTTACAGCATAAAACGTGTGTAACACTATTTATGTCCCTACTAAGTACACCCTTTTAGGTACCAGAATCCACTCTTAAGTCCAAACCGGGTTTTTGGCACACTAGGTCCCTTGTCTCGCAGAAGGTCACATATGTAAATATATATATATGATGCTCCCCACAGTATTTCAGCAAGTGGTCCAACCTCACCCTCTCCGATTTTGTTTTGTGTTCTTTATTGAAAATAAGCAGTTTTTTGTTTATGGCCTCAAGCCTAACAATAACTGAAAAATAAACAACAAAAGGTCAACTATACAAATACAAATAAGCAGACCACTATTTTTTTAAGCTGAGTGACCTTCGGCTGATCCATTAGATTTTTTTTTTAAATTTATTTTTTTTTTATTTTTGCGATTGTTTTTGTATTGGTTACGTAAAATAACGGTGATTTTTGTTCTGTGCTCCATACAACCAAGAGCAGTTCCATTATTGAAAGACCCTGGATCACTCTAAATTAATCTATAATTAGTTTTCTAACAATAGCTGGCGCAGCTATACTACAATAAATATTGCCCTATATTTTCACTTGTAGGGGGCGCTGCCACACCGCCAGAAAGATGAGCCATATGTCGTTAGAAAGGTCTTGACAATGAATGTTTGCAACAATTCTGCCGAATAACGATGAAGTTGTGCATAGTAACAATCTTTATGTGCTCAAGGAACTTCAATCGTGTCGATGGGGCACAACATGACATTTCGTTTTATACTCAAGTTTGTAACGAATATAATTTGTGTTTTTTTTTTATTTGAAATTTTCTATTCTGGTTTTCTATTATCCTTTCCGATGGTATATAGATTTATTTTGAAGAAATTTTGATGGTTCCTTACTTACTTAAGTTTTGTGTAAGAAATACAGATTAAAAAAATAAACTTTCAACTTTAAAGCCCTCATGCGGCTAAACTAGGCCGTGACCATTTATTACCACTTGATTTTTGAAAAGGTTAAACCTTCCCTTTTCCAACGACACATGGCTCATCATTGTGGCGGAGTGGCAGCGCCCTCTACAAGTGAAAATAAAGTGTACTATTTATTGTAGTAGTATCTATTGTAATTTTACAAAACTATTTATAGATTAATTTAAAGTGGTCCAAGGTCTTTCAATAATGGTACTGTTCTTGGTTGTATGGAATACAAAACAGAAAACACAGTCATTTCTCGTAACAAATACAAAAAAAATCGCAAAAATGAAAAAATCTAATTTAAAAAAAAATCAAACGGGTCAGCCGAAGATCATTCAGCAAAAAAAAATAGGGTTCTGCTTATTTTCAATAAGGAACACAAAAAAATCGGAGAGCGTGAGGTTGAAAAGTGCCGAAAATCTGCTGAAATATAGAAATTTTACTCATATATATTCTAAAATATAACTGTCCGATTTGTTACGACTTCTTCTCTCACAAGCACAAGTCTAGTTTCTCAGCTGTGTTCTCTCTCATACATAACTGAGACTAGGCAAAACTTTAAAAATCTTTTCATATGTAAAACCCATTTGTTTATTATCACCAAAATGATGCAGTACTCAGAATATTTTTTGTGTATAAAATGTCTAAAGTAACCAAATTTTAAATAGATAATTGTTGGAAATCATCCAGAGATACGAAGCGAAGAGATAGAGAAATATATTTGTACTCTTATCAGTATATTGATAACCTAGGCTTTATATTCAAGACTAACTTGTAGCATTTTTAAAATTTCAACATTTATAACATTTTCAATTATAGAACCATGAAGTGGTGGTCCCTGCTGTTGATACTGGGTCTGGTGGCCTTTGCACATGTTCGTGCCGAAGAGGAAGAAATCGATGATGATTTGTTTGATGCCTTGGACTTATCCGATTTAGATGAGAGTGAAGAAGAATTGCTAAGACTATTGGAGGAGAAAAATCTGGTAAGAAGATAAATCACAAAGTAGCAGGTGAAAGTAAGAACGACTTAAAATCCATAACTTGCAGAACAAAGATGTTGAACGCGAAAACGAGATCGCTTCCAAGTTGGCTGCCGAGACAAATAATATTTTAAATCCTGTCATTGAAAGTATGTCTCAAATTTGCAAATAAGCATTTCACATAGGAAACTTTATTTGTTTTTTTTTTTGTTTATTCTGCAGTTGATCCTTGCGAAAAAATGCACTGTGGTGCTGGTCGTGTTTGCCAACTTGAAGGTGTCGATGCTAAGTGCGTTTGCATTCCCGAGTGCCCCGATGAAGTCGATGCTCGCCGACGCGTGTGCTCTAACAAAAATGAAACATGGCCTTCTGATTGTTCCGTTTACCAGCAGCGTTGCTTGTGCGACACAAAGGATCCCGGATGCCTGGATCCAAAGAACTCTCATTTACATGTTGATTACTACGGCGAATGTCACGAACAAAAGGAATGCACCGAAGAGGAAATGAAAGATTTCCCCAGACGTGTGCGCGATTGGCTATTCAACGTTATGCGTGATTTGGCCGAACGTGACGAACTTACCGAACATTACATGCAAATGGAGTTGGAAGCCGAAACCAATATGACTCGTCGTTGGGCTAATGCTGCTGTTTGGAAGTGGTGCGATTTAGATGGCGACACTGATCGTTCAGTATCCCGTCACGAACTTTTCCCCATTCGAGCCCCTCTTGTAAGTTTGGAGCATTGCATTGCACCATTCTTGGAATCTTGTGACTCCAATAATGACCATCGTATTACATTGATTGAATGGGGTGCCTGCCTCGGCTTGGAAGCGGTAAGTTTGTTTTTCTAGATGTCTGCGTAAAAGTATTTTAATTAATATTTCGTGTGTTTTTCATTTCATTTCTTATCACAGTCTGACCTCAATGAACGCTGCGATGATATTCAAAGAACTGTTCCTCACTTATTGGGTTAGTTGCGTCATCATGCGACGGAAGTTGTTCAATCACAATCATACTTTTTTCCAAAAAAAAAACAAGCGTATGATATTTAAAATTAATCAGTGCGTTTTTCGAAAACTCGTTATGTGACTATTTTCAATTCAAAGCCAAATATTTTGTAATATTTCCCATTTCTAATAAAATATACATTTATGTATTTTTGTATAATAATAATAATAATATCTTAAATAACGTTTTATACAAATTGCAAGATTAAAAAATGGTTTTGCTTCGGAAAATCAAATTTGGAAATTTTTAAAATATGTCAGTAATATTAGGTGAATAAAGGCAGGTACTATAAGTGGGCCAATTTAAATTTTACATTTAAAATTTCTGGTTTTATTGAAAGGTTGAACTTTTTCATTTAATAATGGAACACCGTCCACTGCATTTGCGCTTCGCTCAATGGGGTGAAAATTGTTTGGCAGGAGATGAAGAATTTTACCGAAAAATCGTGTTTTCAGATGAAGCTCATTTTCATCTCGGTGGCTATATCATTAAGCAACGTTTCCCCCAAATTGGGTTCAGAGTCAACGAGTCACTAGTTTGCGCGGTGTTTAGGCTGGCGGCATCATTGGGCCATTCTTCTTTGAAAATGAGCAAGAAACCGCCGTTACCGTCAACGGTGAGCGTTACCAAAAATTCAAGAGAATGATAGAACGACATTTGGTTTCAACAAGAAGGGGACACATGGCATACAACCAAAGCAACCATCGATATTTTACGCACTGTTTTTGAAAATCGAATAATCAGCCGAAATTGTAATGTCAATTGGCCGCCTCAGAGCTGTGATTTGAGCCCTTTGGATTATTTTATGTAGGGAGTCATAAAGGAAAAATGCCACGCAAGGCACCTAGAGACGAGCGTTAAAACATGAAATCGAAGTTGCCATTGAAGAGATTCGACCCGAAACAATCGAATGTACTAAAAATTAGGTTGATCGGATGAGGTACTGCCGAGCCAGCTGTGGTAGTCGTATGAATATGAAACATGAAATTGAAGTTGTTATTGAAGAGCTTCGACACGAAACAGTCGAAAATGTAGTGACAATTTGGGTTGATCGGATGAGGTCTGCCGAGCCAGTTGTGGTAGTCATATAAATGATATTGTGTTCCATTATTAAATGAAAAAGTTCAACCATTCTAATAAAACCAGAAATTTTAAAAAATGATCAGTATTTTTTTTACAGCCTATTCAAATTTAAAATCTTAAAGCGCCCACACTGTACGATGGCTGCTATATATATTTCTGGCCTAATAATGAAAATGCGAATATTTATCATCAAAAATGGTTTTATTGTTTTTCAAAGTATTCTCCAGCATGATTTATACACTTTTGCATGCGCTCAAACTAATTGTCGAAACACTTTTTCCACTCCGATTGAGGCACCTTCAAAACATGGTTTTTGAACGCTTCAACAGCATCTTCTGGCGACGAAAATCGTTGACCACGCATTTTTTCTTGATGTGCGGGAATAAACAGAAGTCATTGAGTGCCAAGTCAGGGCTGTACGGCGGATGACCCATCAATTCGACGTTTTGGCCGGTCAAAAAGGCGCTGGTTTGAGGCGAAAACCCACACGGACGATTGCTGTTTTGTTTCGGGCACATACTCATAGATCCATGATTCGTCACCTGTTACGATCTTATAAACGTCTTTTGAAGCTCCGCGATCGTATTTTTTCAAAATTTCTTTGCACCAATCGACACGAGCCTTTTTTTGAGCGATTGTCAAATTATGCGGGATCCAACGAGAACAAACCTTTTTTACGGCCAGGTGTCCATGCAATATCGAATGTATGCTGGTGGAAGAAATGCCCAAGGATGCCTCTATCTCACGGTATGTCACATGACGATCTTGCATTAACAGTTCACGCACGGCATCAATATTCTCTGGCACAACGGACGTTTTTGGACGTCCTTCACGACCTTCGTCTTTGAGCGAGCGTCGGCCACGATTGAATTCATTAAACCAGTTTTTCACAGTGCTATAGGATGGTGCTTCATCGCCATACAAAGATATAAGTTCATCGATGCACTCTTGTCGTGATAATCCAAGTCGAAAGTTGTGAAAAATGACCGCACGAAAAGTCCATTTTTTGCCTAATTGATATTTTCAAGTCACTGTAAACAACACAAATGATAGTCGTAAGTCAAAACGTTTTGAGTACGTTTATGCTAAAAAATGTCAAACTTTCCAATGGAAATGTAAGATGGCGCCAGAAATATTTATAGCAACCCTCGTAGTATGTCGTTGCCAGTATTGAGGTATATGGTTGTGGGTCTATGTTTCACAGAACTTCATTTTTGAGGCCGTATGAACCGTTGTCCTGTTCATACTGGTAAATTTTTTTTTTTTTTGGAAAATCCATATATTAATAGTTAATGGGGCACTAGGAAACCCGTAGAATGGGGACATTAATTTAGGCATGTCTTAAAAGGTGAAGCATATTGATATAAGTGTGGAAATTCCACTGTTTCTGAGTAAATATATGTCGATATTCGAAGCGACCTGATTTTTAGCACATATTGGCAATGACCTCAAACATAGTCGAATCGTAGAATTAACGTTATTTTTCGATTCGTGACAAATTTTTTTATTGTTTGTTGGCACTCATGTGCCCATTGTTGAAGGAGCACGGTTTTTGGAACCCTATGAGGAAATTGACCCAAATCCTAATTCTATGTACGAGGGCGGTTCGGAAAGTTCTTAGCCTATCAATGAAAGAGAATAGTTAGTAGGTTTTCAAAAATATTTTTATTTTTCAATATAATCTCCTGAAACTTCAATACACTTAGTCCAACGCTTATCTAGCAATTCTATCCCTTGATTAAAATAGTTTTCCTCAAGGTCTTCAAAATAGTGGTTTACAACTGTTTTTGCATCTTCATTTGAGGTAAAACGCTTGCCAGCAAGGAATTTTTTAGATTTGGGAACAGGTAAATTCGTTAATTTTAGCCATTGTTAAAACACTCTTGTGCGCTGGTGCGTTGTCTCGATGACGTTTTTCTCGAATTTGTACATTTAATTGATCTAAAAGGTTGCAATAGTACTCTGAATTTATTGTTTTACCCTTTTGCAGATAGTCAATCAATAAAATACCTTTGAAGTCCCAAAAACCCGTTGTCATAACCTTACCAGCCGATTGAATTGTTTTTGCCTCCTTTGGGGCACTTCCACCAGCTTCAGTCCATTGTTTGGATTGTTCTTTTGTCTCTGGAGTATAGTGGTGAATCCATGTCTCATCAACAGTTATGAAACGACGCTTAAAATCCATTTTACTATATGTTATTATATAATATATTATGTTATTATATAATTATATAATAAGGCGACGGATGTCTGATGAATACACACCATAAAGGTAAATTTGGGTCCCAAGGGCCAGTCCAAGTTGCAAATTGGCACAAATTTAAAATATTTAGTTGAATTTATTTGTTTCTGTTTCTGCATACACATTTGACCACTATCATGAAGGGACTGTGTTTTGTGACCATGGACCACTCCCATAGGTCAAGGTTCAATCCAGCCAATTCGTAAAATTATTGACATATTCGCATTCTTCATAAAATTCCACTGTTTCTGAGTACATATCGGTCCATGGTCGAGGAGACCAATTTTCGACACCCTGGCAACCTTATTGGTCAGGGCCTTGAATTTTTTCGAATCGTGAAATAATGTCATATTCTGATTCAAGGCGAATTTTAATTATTTTTTATTCCCATATGTCCATAGTTTAATGGACATATGGGAATAAAAATAGATACATATTTGGTTTGGGACAAGATTTCAATGTTTCTGTATACCCATATATCCCCGAAAACCCCTAAAAGGGGAACTTTTTCCCTATTGCGCGATTTGGTCCATTTTCAATACCAACCCAACGAAATGTGCTTTCAACAGACGGACAGACTGACATGTCTAAATCGTCTTGGAATTTTATGACGACTAATAAAATGTACACTTTATATGGTCCCAAATAAATAACTCGATGTCTTACAAACGGAATGGCAAACTTATATATACTGCTTATATATCTCCCACCGTACCAAAACTACTAAAGAGAATGGCAAAAAATGGTTTCCCTTTCGGCCCATGCTTCTGTCCCTAATCTTAGTCAAAACATTAAAATTACTTTATATTTGAATGCGGTTATTGGGCCACATGAGCCCAAACGTCCAGCAACTACGACTTATTTGAGGTATTCGGGTCGTCTACAAAAAAATGTGCTTTGTTAAGCAAATACTCAATAAAGTGTACTTTTTTTGAGGTACCTTTAGTCCCTCAAAGGGACGCTTTTTTAATCCTAAGCAGATTACACCCACAGTAGCTAATCAAGATCCTAGATTTATTCGTTGACCGCTATTGTGCTTTGAACGGACACATGGACGGCAGGACGGACATAGATCGTCTTAGAATTTTACGACGACCTGTAAAATATTGGTCTCCACACGGAGTGACAAATTTAGTAAACCATCCACCCTTTGCTGTAGGCTATAAAAATAGGCGGGACATATCTTTAGTAAGGGACGTAACTAGGACCGATGTGGCACTCAACTCAGATTTCCATTGATATATCAAAGGAGTCAGATTGATCTTATAAGGATAAAAGCCAAGATCTTTTCGCAAAATACGCCATACGCTACGGTTTGAGAAGTGCCCAATTCCTGAGCGACGTGGATCGACTGATTTGGGTCATTTTAAGCGGATACACTTACGGTTACGATATTTTCGTCACGGCGTCTCTTTAGCGCCGGAACATCCAAAAGTGAAAATTTGGATCCAAATTTATCCACTATAGCACGCAAAGCCTGTCGGGTGGGACGATTATTACGGCCGAAAATTGGAATAAGCGTTATTAAAGTTGCGACCACCGACTCAAAATTTCGTAAGTAATTTTTAACGTTTTCCAAACGTAGCTCGTAAGAAAACTTTTCCAGGGTGAAAATGTTGATTTCGACTTACACTGAAAGATCATTAAATATGTCCCTATTGAAAACCCAGTTACAAGGCGTGGCAACCATATTCATCTTTCGCTTACATAATGATAAAAAAATACAAAAGAAATTAATTATGTGGGTTTTAATGTACGCTCATAAAGTGAACTTGGAGGAAACAGAAGAGGCGTGTATATGGTCCAAATGTTTAGTCGTAGAGTTTATCAAACAATTGGTCAAATGCAAAAAAGGGGGAAATGATGCATTTGAATTGGGCATGCCTAAATGGTACGTGAGGATAGACATTTGCTAAAAATTTACCAGATTGATCCAAATTGATATAACCACAATATTTGGGGTATACCCGACCTAACTTCGGTGAATTTTATCAGATTTTAACGAAATTTAGTTTAAGGAGTTACTTTGCGACAAGAACGGTGAAAATTTCAAAATAGCCCCCCACAAATGTTCCTCCCGATATTGGCTAAAATTGACTATACAGCGGCAACTTACATAATAAACATTGACATATGTGGAATTTAGACACAGGAAGTCGAAGCCCCGTAGAGTTAAACAAGGAGTTCCCCAGGGTGGAGTGATATCTCCGGCTTTCTTTAACCTCTGCCTTTCTAAAATTCCTGCACCACCAGATGACGTTTAAACTGTGTCGTACGCTGATGATTGCACAATTCTGGCGTCAGAACCTAAAGTTGATGACATATGCGAGGAAATAAACTATTACCTCAGTGACTTAGCTCGTCTTTTCACTGCGAGGAATATAAAAATATCTGCCTCCAAATCATCAGCCACACTGTTTACTGCTTGGACCGCAGAGGTGCGTTTGTCACTTAATGTAAAATTCAATAGCGTCAACATCACGATTACCAACTTTTCCAAAATCCTTGGGTCACATTGGACAGCCTGTTTTGATGGTAGGTGTGGTCGTCAAACGTGAGTACGACGCAGTGGAAGAAAACTCAGACTTGCCAGAATGCCGCCCTCAGAACATCATCAGGGTGTCGTCTTATGTCTTCTGAGGACCATCTACATGAGGAGACGAAGGTCCCTCCCGTGCGCAGACACAATTACCTGCTGTCTAAGCAATACCTGCTAGGGTGTTTCTGCAGTAGTCATCCTAACCACCTCTGCCCAGGCAGATCAGGTACGATCTTTATGATCTAGAGAGGACCTTTAGATCATCGAAACTATCCGGCAAGCCTGAACAACATTCACGCTGATGAAGTCGCAGCAGCAGTATTCAGATACAGTGTGAATGTAGTGCTAAGGGAACATCCCTTGGAGATTTTACCTCGGCTGACACGCGTGGTGTCAGCTGAGATTTGGAGGGTGCAGCCGCCTCAATTCTAATTGGGCTCGAATTGATGCTAATGTTCCTGACATCTGCCCGCCTGCCATTAGGGACCACATGACGTGCTGCACCTCTTCATCAGATTTCATAGTAGCCATATTTTGCACACAACTAAGCATTTTTCCGGATTTTTTCGGATCCTATCCTAAGACCAACAAATTCTACCAGGCTTCAATAATGCTTGATGTGTGGCTTTAGACCGAACATGAAACAAAAATGCGTCTTAAAGAAATGAACACAAAAATGTAAAAATGATCCATCTAAAGGTATTTTTGCAGAACAAAAAAATATAAAAATTCAAATCAAGTGTGGAATCTTTATTGGTAATTTGAAATGACGTTTTATGGCATTTATTTTTTGAAAATAATTACCTTCAAATGTTGGCAACTGTATTAGGGAAATGAGCGTTCGGTGAGAAAGGGGATGATCTGCTATTTTCGACCAAAATTTTGTTCAGTGATGAGGCCCATTTCTGGCTCAACGGCAAGCAAATTGAATAAACAAAATTGCCGCATTTGGGCTGAAGAGCAACAAAAATAGGTTCAAGAATGCCATTATACCCAGAAAAAAACACGGTTTGGTGCGGTTTATAAGCTGGTGGAATCATCGATGCATCTTTTTTCAAAAATGATGATGGCCGGAACGTAACCGTGAATGGTGCTCGCTATCGCTCCATATTATCGATCTTTAAGCTACCTGAAATTGAAGCCCGTAAACTTGATGACACTTGGTTTCAACAGGACGGTGCCACTTGCCATACATCTGCTTAAACAATAGATCTATTGAGAGGTCATTTCGAAAAGCAGCTAATTTCACGTGTTGGACAGGTGAGTTGGCCGCCTAGATCGAGTGATATCACACCTTTAGGCATTTTTCTTTGGGGTTACGTAAAGGTCAAAGTCTATGCTGACAAACCAGCTACGACTCAGGTTTTGAAAGCCAACATTACGAGCGTCATTAAATGGTCGAACGAGTCATCCAAACTTGGACCCTAAGGCGAAGTTGCGGCTAACATTTGAAGGAAATTATATTCAAAATATAAATGCCATAAAATGTCCTTTCAAATTACCGATAAAGATTCCACACTTGATTTGAATTTTTATATTTTTTTTGTTCTGAAAACATACCTCTAGATGGATTATCTTATATACTAAGTAACAATAATAAACAAAATCAATTAATTTATTTAATACCTTTAAGATTGTGTAGGCATATTTTTAAACCAGATATTTTGTTTGATGGTATGAAGAGATCTTTTGCTTCGCCCCCACAGGCTATGTTTACCTTTCTAGGGTTAAGAGAAAAGAAACAAAATCTTACTTCTAAGACAAAGGCAGTCTGACCCTTCCTGGTCGCATGTGCTGGAAACATCACTTCCAAACTTACAAAGCGGAGTCATATCTACAACTATTTCTTAAATAAATAAATTGGCTGCAACATGATGTTTTTTTATCAAGGGATCGTACCAGCTGAGTGTCAGACACTTCTTTAACTTAGGAGTGAGACAGTCATCCAGTTATTGCCTGCGACCATGGATGCCTTCAAAGGAAAAATTTGCCTTGAGTTGATACAATTTAAAAATGATCGCAAAAGGAAATAGTCTCAAATTACATTTAAAAAACAAATCTTTGGGTATTCCTTTTCTCTGTTTTGAAGTACATATTAAAGCTTCCTTACCAAAAAAACTGCTTACGAGTCTGACCGTCGTTCAGGATGCGATTTCTAGTGCAATTGGCAAATTATTTTGGGCATTTTACAATATCAGAAAGTTTTTATGTCAGCTTATTCTTAAACCAGTAGAATTGCACTGCTTGTTCCTGTACGCTGAGTGGAAATTAATGACATTTGTCGAAGAGTATGATTATTGAACTTAATTTTATTTATTCATTATTTTTCTGTTTTTTAACTTACACGCACTTCGAAATTGGATAAAAACAGTTTCGTCTAAATCAAAGACGATAAATGTTCATGATGTTCGATTTAAGCCAAAGGCGATAAATAGTGCAAGATGGGCGATTTGAGATTTATCGAGAAATCAAAAAACAGAGTTGAGTGGGAATGCCGAGACACTATTGCCGTGAACTGTGAGTGTAACCGCACCATGCTCAACGAATTTTTGTTTCCAAAAAATCAAGAGAAAGACATGGACATTTGTTTTCAACAAGACGGAGCCACATGTCACACGGCCAACACAACCATCGATATTTTACGCACTGTTTTTAAAAACCGAATAATCAGCCAAAACTGTGATGTCAGTTGTCCTTTGGATTATTTCTGTGGGGAGCCATTAATGATAAATGTTAGGCAAAGCATCCAGAGGCAATTGAGAAGTGAAACATGCAGGGCTGTCATAGAAATCATGTTGGTTTTGCAAACCAATGTTGGTTTCATCTGTTGTCATGAAACCAAGTCGGTTTTGTCCATTTCGAATGTAAATAAAACCAATGTTCGAATCAGCTGTTGCTGATAAAACCAATAACATTGGTTTTCATGACACCAACGAATTTTTTCTTATCGTTTTCACAACCAATAGTGACATTTCTATAACAGCCCTGATTGTGTGATAAGTGGAGATGAATCGGAGCAAAAATTAAGAAGATACAGCAATTTAAGCATTTGTTTTTATTGTCGGGGTACTTATTAGTCCCCGTTTACAAGAAGCAAATCTGTTTGTAGGAGGATGGAAAGGGAAAAACTTTCTCGTACTGTCAATTTCTTTTGTGTTTTTCGTAGTGTGCAGTTGGCTGCAGATTATTTTTCACACAAAATTCAGAACGAATAAATCGCAGAATATAGGCAAGTTTGAAAGGGATACAAATTGACGCAAGTAAAGTTGCCTTGTGCAAATTGGGACTAACTTCATAACTACTACACTGATCCTTTTGCAATTTTAAACAATTTTTCTGCACATACTTTACGCTGGAGTTTTTTTTTCAAATTTGTTGATATTTTTTACAATAACAACTTAGCCGATTTTTTTTGAATATTTCAATAACTCCACCAAGTTATTCTAAGTTACTCTAACAAAATATTTTAATAATGGAACACAATATTATTCATATGACTACCACAGCTGGCTCGCAGGACCTCATCCGATCAACCCAATTATTTAGTACATTTTCGATTGTTTCGGATCGAATCTCGTCAAATCGCAACTTCAATTTCATTTAATAATGGAACACCATCCGATGCGTTTTCGCTTCGCCCAATGGGCTGAAGATTGTTTTTTGAAAATCGAATAATCAGCCGAAATTGCGATGCCAATTGGCCGCCTAATAAGCCCTTTGGATTATTTTCTTTGGGGAGCCATTAAGGATAAATGTTACGCAAAACATCCAGAGACTATTGAAGTGTTGAAACATGAATTGAAGTTGCCATTGCAGAGATTCGACCCGAAAGAATCGAAAATGTACTGAAAAATTGGGTTGATCGGATGAGGTACTGTCGTGCCAGTTGTGGAAGTCATGTGAATGATATAGTGTTACATAAGTTAATAATAAAATTGAAAGTTATCAGTACTTTTTTATAGTCCATTCAAATTTAAAACGTTTAATCGCCTAACCTATTTTACACCCTGTATTTTTACACCTTGTCAAGGTAATTGTGTAAAATAATGGGAAAGGGGGGATTAGTTAAAAGAAAACTCTTGAATTTATATGGTTTTTATCTAAATGTAGTCAATTTTGTAATTTTTATTTGTTTTTTTATTTTAAATCTTTTTAAATTGAATTATTTAATATTAAACATGTATTTTTTTTGTTTATTTTAGCGAATTTACTTGTTTGTTGTTCTTCTTGTAGTGTAAAATATTCTTGTTCCATTTAATATTAAATATAAGTATAAGTAAAAAAAGCTTCAACTACTGAATAAGAAAAAGAAAAGAACAAAAACTTCTATTTGAATTTGTGTATAAATGGAGAAATCATGACAGATTCTAAGTTAAATTAAATGTATAACAAAAGATACGAAAAAATAGAGAATGTATTAAAATTGTTTTGTGGTCAATCTCTTTTAGGTATAATGAAAAAGAGGGATTTATAAAATTTATTATTTTATGTTTTATGATGTTGTTTATATTATCATTATTATTAGCAATAGAAATAAAAATTAAATGAAATTATTAAAATTAATATCCTTGTGAAAGAATAACGGTATTTTTTCTTTGCGGGTCTTGTACGTTGTCCTCCTTTTTGCCAATTAGAGATTTATGAATATGTGGAATTACACCACCACCGGCAATAGTGGCCTTAATAAGACTATCCAACTCTTCGTCACCACGGATGGCTAACTGCAAATGACGGGGAGTGATACGTTTGACTTTTAAATCTTTTGAAGCGTTTCCAGCCAATTCCAAAACCTGCAAATGAATAAAACAAATAAAAAATGTTATTCAACGCTATTGCATTAGAAATACCATTACCATGCTTACTAAATAACAAAGTGTAAACCCTGTTTAATTAAAAAAAACGAATTTAGATTAGCAATTCTAATGAAAATGTAAAAGAAAAACCCATTAAAAGCAAGAGGTAATGTCAATGGGTTCTAACTGACAGAATCTTATACGAGGGTTGCTATATATATTTCTGGCCTAATAATGAAAATGCGAATATTTATTACCAAAAATGGTTTTATTGTTTTTTCAAAGTATTCTCAAGCATGATCTATACTTTTGCATGCGCTCAAACCAATTGTCGAAGCATTTTTTCCACTCCGATTGAGACACCTCCAAAACATGGTTTTTGAACGCTTCTGCAGCATCTTCAGGCGACGAAAATCTTTGATTACGCATTTTTTTCTTGATGTGCGGGAATAAAATGAAGTCATTAGTTGCCAAGTCAGTGCTGTACGGCGGATTACCCATCATTTCGAAGTTTTGGCCGGTCAAAAAGGCGCTAGTTTGAACCTATGTGCGAGAGCTCGCATTGTCATGGTGCACAATGATTCGTCTTCTCTTGTTTGTTTTTCGAATTTCTCCGAAGATTTCAGGCAAACAAATTGTGGTGTACCACTCAGAATTGACCATCCTACGTTGCTCAAGCGGAACAGTCGCCACATGACCAGTTTTGCCGAAGAAACAGGCGACCATTTGCTTCGAAGTGCTTCTTCCACGAACAACTTTCGTTGGATTTGGCTCGTCTTCAAAGACCCACACGGTCGATTGATGTTTTGTTTCGGGCTCATACGCTTAGATCCAAGATTCGTTACCTGTGACGATTTAAAATTTTTTTGCATCAAGCGACACCAGCCTTTTTTTGAGCAATTGTCAAATTGTACGGGATTCAACGATTTGTACGGCCAGGTGTTCATGCAATATCGAATGCATGCTGGTGGAAGAAATGCCCAAGGATGCCTCTATCTCACGGTATGTCACAAGACGATCTTGCTTATTAGTTCACGCGCGGCATCAGTGTTCTCTGGCACAACGGCCGTTTTTAGGCGACCTTGTCTTTGAGCGAGCGTCGGCCACGATTTCCTAATTTTCTCTTTATAGAAAACAACCACAAGCGCCACAACACCAGGGTTTAAAAATGAACCTTCTCCTCATAAATAAAGTAAAAGTCTGTTTCTGAAATTATTATCCATGCAAGGAACGTTTTTTAAACCAATGGTAACGATGTTCCAGATTCTAACCGTTGTAACAACAAAACATATATCAAAAACTGATAAAAAAAAACGACTTTTGGTATAATAATCTGAGATTTAGCCTAGAAAACAAGATTTTTGGAAACAGATAATTTCTAAAAGACTTATCCCCTGTTTTTGTAACATCAACATCTCGACCGCTTGGTTAAAAACCCGAACGAAAAATATACATCGTCCATTTGGATTCTTGTGACACGAACTGAACTTAAAAATTCAATTGTTTTTTTTTTAAATCCGGGTAAAGCACCCGAATATGATTTGTAACGCCTAAAATGATCATGGAACTTCCGTTTATTGTCAGGAAGTTCCTGTCCAAAGAATTCAACTCAATTTTAAGATATAGCTACACTCCCAAAGCGTGAAAAATTGCTTTGATTCAAATAATCTGAAAGGCTGGAAGGGAAAAATCAATCCCTTCCACCAATAGACCGATCAGTTTACATTCCTGCTTATCCACAACTCTTTGAAAAGTGCTTCATTAAAAAATTAAACCGTTCCGTGTAAAACAATACCAGACCATCAATTTGGATTCCGGGAAGCTCACATTACCATTGAACAAGTAAACCCAAGCAATAGAAAAATCTTTAAAACGGCGCGAATAATTCTGCGCCGTGTTTCTAGATGAAGCTCAAGCATTAGGTCTGGCACTTTGGTTTGATCAGCAAAATTTTTAAATATTTACCGACGAATATGCTCTCAAGTCTTACGTAAAAAATGACAGATTCAGAGTCAAGTTTGGGCAACTCAACACAGACGACTGCGAAATACTAGCTGGTGGCCCACATGGTAGTGTCCTGGGGGCCTAACCTGTATCTTCTGTTCACCGTAGATATACCTGCAATCCCAAAAGTACTAACATCCACTTTCCGACGATACTGATTTAATGAGCTCCGCAAATAGCACGATAGCATCCACTAATCTAGGTGTTCATCTAAAACGAGTAGAATCATAGCTATCTGACTGAAGGATAAATGTCAACGAGACTAAATGCACACAGGTAACTTTCACACTGAACTTAAGCACAAGCCCTACATTGAAATTAGGCAATATCCCAGGGGATCCACCTGGATCGACTAGCATGAAGAAGTCGTATAGAAGCCAAGAAGGCTCAGCTGAAGCTTAAGGTGTGTCAACTTCAATAGCTCCTCCTCATATAAAGGGTGTTTTTTCGAGACGTGTGGAGTCGAAATCGGTTGCTTACCGGCGTCTCTTGGTACATGAGGAATGAAAACAACCACCGAGATCTGAAAATCTCGGTAGGGCCGCCCACGCTCTGTTCGAACACCGCCATTAAACCCGTTAAATCAAGAATTCACAGAAATCCACTCCGAAAACAGAAAATCATGGCCCGTGAGATGAATATCAGGCAAAAGTCCATGAGTCGAATCATTAAAAAAGACTTGGGGCTTTCAAACGACGCACCGGACATTTATTGACTGCAGCTTTAAAAAATAGGATTGAAAAATGCAAACGTCTTTTGATGAAGCACGCTGATAACTTGCACAGAAAAATTTTGTTCACCGATGAAAAAATGTTTACCGCTCAGAAAAAATTTAACAAGCAAAATGATAGAGTGTACGCGCGGTCATCTAAGGCGGATGGCTGAGTGCGCGCTCAAAGCGGAGCCGAGCGGAGCCGAAAGCTGATTGAAATTCTTAAAACTGTGTACATACAAATTAGTAGAAATCAGCGTCGGGACGGCAGAGTGCGCGCCGAGCCGAGCTGAAAGCTGATTGAATGGAACAAAACTGTTTTGAAGCGTTTTTCGTGCTGATTGGTGCTGATATCTGATTGTATGTGTGAAGATATGAGTGGTTTGTAATTTGACGTTTTGATACTGGTGGAATAATAATAAACAAAATTAATGAAATTTGATGATTCATATTTAATATTAATTAATTAATCATTGTTCTGATTAATCAGAAATTTCGATTTTTAGATTAATTAATTGATCACATTATTGATGAACCCAAATCTTGACTGATCGATTGTTTTGTGTTTATTTTATATGACAAATTGTAGTTGTTACATTTCTAATTCCGTACCTTTGTTTCTGTACCCCCTCTTCTGCTTGGTGCATATGTGCGTATACTCTTGCACATGGTACTCGTATAATGATGTACATTGGTAGTGCTGAATGACGTTTATTGTTTGTTTCAATTTCTTTCATTGCGTACACCAACAACAACTTCTGACTATAACATGAAGATCATTTACCATGCTCTTGCTGTTGTTAAAACAGTGTGTGATTGGTTTTGTGTACCGTTTGTTTTAAGTTTTGGTTTTTGTTTGTTGGTGTTCTAATTTCTACTGATCAGTTGGTTTTCTGTATTGACTGTGGTCAGTTGTAATTGAAGTATGGACATCGAACAAATGATAAGTGAAGTTTTTTCTCGTTCATTGGGAGAAGCTAAATACTCTTCATCAGACGAATCCATTACTGGTTCACATCAATTTTATAAACACAAATGAATAACAAGACTACAAAATAAACATTTATACAAAATATAAAACACACAACTTCGCCGATTTCAGCGTTCACTCTACCATCGCCAAATTTCATATAAGCATGAAAAAAGTTCGGCTCGGCTCGGATCCGGACTACAAACAAATGTTGCTTAGAGCAGCATATTCGCAGTATAGCTTCACGTATTAGTTTCACACTTCGTCAACTATACAACACCAATTTAGTTTACCTCGTTGGGTAAAAACAAAACTGGTTCATGGCTTAATAATGCCAAATATTTTGTACTGCCTATAGGTATATACAGAAACTACTCAAAGTAATGTGATTATAAAGACAGTGCTTCATAGATTTATGCGCTATGTATATTCTTTTAAACCGTATGCTCACATATCGCCGTTTGTGAATGACTGTTTAGGCTGTTCCTTTGTGGAATTTGTGCACCTTCGGTATACAAACTTCAATCTCCTTGTTCCTAGCAAATTCATTCACTCGATTCGCAACAGACAGTAAATTATTCCAAAGGTAACACCGCTTATGGATCGACCATTCCTCGTAAGAGTAGCCCGACTATTTAACATTTTGCCAAGCAGTTTAAAAACGTTTAATTTGTCTTCCATGACATTTCGTAAACATTTAATGGAACATTTTCGCTCAAGTACAGAGTAATGCTTTTACTTATGTTTTTTGTGGTTTCTTGATTATGACATATGTATATGCTTTCATCAGGTTATTTTTTCTCTTGTATTAGGAAAAATTAGGATTATTTTTATTTATATTATTTTGTTTTGATTTTATACTGAATTTTTTCTAGTAGTTTATGATGTTCTATTTAACATTTTGATGCATATTGTAATTTAGCTTTAATAGGCCCCAATGGGCTTTGAAATTATATGTCAATAAAGAAATGAAATGAAACCTACAGTTCTTTAGTCTACAATCAAAAATATCGTGATCACGTCGGTAAATGACTGCTAGGTCCCCTAGACCATTATCACGAGGGTTAAGCTAAATTAAGCCTCTAAGTTAACATACCACTGTAAACAAAATAATGCAAATCCTGAAGAAAGCACAGAGAACAGCATAACACAGAAATCCATGTCAGGATTCACTATTAAATTTGAACTTGAATTTTACTTAAAGATTCGTGATCTTAAGATTCTTAAGAATAGACGGCTCCTATGCAGCAGCTCCAATAATAAAAAATAAGGAATTAATAAAAAATATTAACATTTTGACATAATAAAATTTTGAAAGTTTGTGTGATTTACAAAAAAAATCTGAAAAATTATCCATTTTCGTTTACTGACTGTTCGTTATGACTCAGCCGAAATCGTTGTCAATTCGTTATATGTGACAGCGCATAGAGAAAGGGACCTAAGGGTAAAAAAATCAATTTTAATTTTTTTTTGATGTGGACAACATCTGAGCATCGGATGAGACCGATCCCATGCTCCAAAAGTGTTCCCTCCCAGAGATATGCGCGTTTTATGAAAGTGATGGTACATCAAAGATGCACGTATTTAAATCTTTAAAATGGCTCTCCTGAACAAAACTGGTTTTTACCCTTTCTATTTTGCGCGTCACATATAACAAAACTAAAATTATAAAAGAAAACAAAAACCCCTACGCATTGGGCCTCTCGGCTGAAAGTTATTTGAGACAGCCGCGGCGGCCACTTGCCCGATATCATTTTTAAAATATAATGGCAAATCCTTATCTTTATAATAAAGTTAAGTTCTTGACCAAAATATTGAATTATATGCGTTTTATTTCTTCTTAAAAACCACACGAAAAACACCCTATTCAAGAACTGAAAGCTTGGAATCGATAGAACAAATTGTATTCAAGAAATACTATAGGGCGATCCATCTAGAAGTATTTTTCAGAACAAAAAATATAAAAAAAATTCAAATCAAGTGTCTTTATCGGTAATTTGAAAGGGCATTTTATGGCATTTATTTTTTGAACATAATTTCCTTCAAATGTTGGCAACTGTGTTATGGAAATGAACGTTCGGTGAGAAACGGGAAGATCCGCTGTTTTCGACAAAAATTTTGTTTAGTGATCTGGCTCAATGGCAAAGTCGATAAACAAACTTTCCGCATTTGGGCTGAAGAGCAACAAGAAGAGGTTCAAGAGGTGCCATTATACCCAGAGAAAACCACGGTTTCAAAAATGATGATGGCCGGAACGTAACATTGAATGGTGCTCGTTATCGCGCCATGATATCGATTTTTTTGCTACCTGAAACTGAAGCCCGTAATATTGACGACACACTTGGTTTCATCATGACGGTGCCACTTGCCATACAGCTGCTCAAACAATGGATCTGTTGAGAGGTCATTTCGAAAATCAGCTAATTTAACGTTTTGGACAGGTGAGTTGGCCACCTAGATCGAGTGATATCACACCTTTAGGCATTTTTCTTTGGGGATACGTAAAGTCCAAAGTCTATGCTGACAAACCAGCTACTATTCAGGTTTTGGAAGCCAACTTTACGCGTGCCATTAAAGCCATACCGGTCGAAATGCTCAAACGAGCCAATATTTGAAGGAAATTATATTTAAAAAATAAATGCCATAAAATGTCCTTTAAATTTACCAATAAAGATTCCACACTTGAATTGAATTTTTATATATTTTTTTGTTCAGAAAATATACCTTAAGATGGATGGATCACCCGTCAGTTTTCTTTTTTTGTACAATGGTGTTATTAAGTTACCGCATTAGCATCCTCTTACATGCTTAATAACTAAGCAACAAAAGAACACTCCTATTGTGTTCCATTATTAAATGACTAAGTTCAACCTTTCCAAAAATGACCAGAAATTGAAAAAAATTATCAGTACTTTCTTTATAGCCGATTTAATATTAAAGTTTTTAAATAAGATTCGAACGACGTTTTACCTTGATTTTTTTTTAAATCCCTTTTTTGTGATATTTTTTACGAAATATCCGCGTTTACTTAGTGGGGACATAAATACTGTTACAACATTTAACACACCCATTTCAATAGTAGAACTGAACATACACCTTTAATGTCATATGGGTTTTGAAAGCTTACCTCAATAGCGTTAGTCTGTAACGGGATTTTAAAATTGTTTCAACTTTCATCATGGTGTGGTCAGATAATGAGAACCGTATCGCTTTTCAAGTGTGAAATGAAAAAAGCGATATTTTCAAAACGCTCCGGCCACTAGGGATTAGCCGCATGTTCGTCTACCGATGCATAAAACTGTTTGAGGAGACTGGAGATGTAAAAGACCGCCACCGATCGGGCCCGCCACGCTCTTTTCGAACACCGCATGCCATCAAAGCCGCTAAATCAAGAATTCAGAGAAATCCGCTCCAAAAACAGAAAATCATGGCCCGTGAGATGAATATCACGCAAAAGTCCATGAGTCGAATCATTAAAAAAGACTTGGGCTTTCAAACAACGTACCGGACATTTATTAGCTGCAGCTTTAAAAAAAATAGGATTGAAAAATACAAACGTCTTTGGTGAAGCACGCTGTTCACCGATGAAAAAATTTTTACCTTTCAGAAAAAAATTTACAAGCAAAATGATAGTGTATGCGCGGTCATCTAAGGAATCATCTGAACTGATCCCAAAGGTGGAAAAGGGTCATCACCCAGCTTTAGTCATGGTTTGGTGGGGTGTCTCTTACGATGGGATCACTGACCTGCATTTCTGCGAACAAGGAGTCAAAACATCGGCCAAAGTTTACCAAGAAACCGTTTTTGAAGCTGTTGTTAAACCTCTTAGCATCTATGGAAAAGTCAAGCCATGGACTTTCCAGCGGGCCATAAGGCTAAAAACGTCCCAGGCCTGGCTTCGAAACAATTGGCCAGCGTTCATTTCCTCTGAAGAATGGCCCTCAGGCAGTCCAGATTTGAACCCATTGGATTACAAATTGTGGACGGTTTTAGAAAACGAGGTTTGTCACAAAAGATACCCCAACATTGGATCTCTTAAGACTGCTTTGGTTCGAGCTGTGGCCAATTTTTCAATGGACGAGGGTCGTGCAGCTATTGACGATTGGCCAGTGCGACTAAAGGCATGTGTAAAGGCAAAAGGCGGACATTTCGAATAAGTAGATTCTTTTTGGATACAATATACATCAATAAATATATTAAAAAATATTTGGTCCAAAAACATTCAGTACTTTTTATTTTACAGCATAATACGTGTGTAACAGTATTTATGTCCCTACTAAGTACACTGCAGTTCATTGCGACGCGCAATAAGATTGTGTACAGCCGTTACAATAATTTTTTAAATTGAGTTTTGAAAGCTTCTTTCTTTCTACAAAAAAAAATAAGTACAGTGTGAACAAGGCGAATTGGTTGTTGGAGAAATAAAAATAGGCTGTGTCAGTATCCTCGATTGTTGCATTCCGCCCAGCAGTTTACAAGGTTTTCAAAATAAACTAGCATTTACAATTTTGTTGCTGCCAGCTTTTTGCTCCGAACTCCCATACTTTCGAATAACCAGGCAATCTGGCAACATCAGATTTCCATAAAAATGGCGGGCAAATAGACGCCATAAAGCACAACGAAAGAACAAAATATAAGAGTCCATCTGTCAGAGCCCAAGCGAACATGTATTGGAAGAACGGCCAACCAACATAAAACAGCAGTACAGCACATACACACAACAAAAAACTAACAAATACACAAACCGTAGATAACGAAAATTCCCTCAAAACATTTTAAGAGCGAAAGGGAGAGAACATACAGCCAACAAACGTATTTGGCGCGCAAAGGTATAACAGAATATAAATGAGGAAAATAAACTCAAAATATCTTGACATGCAATTCGAAAAGATTATTGCGAAATGCTTAGATTTAGAAACCGAGAGGGAACAAACTTACCTCGGCAGTCAAATATTCCAGGATAGCGGCAGAGTATACGGCAGCGGTGGCACCAACACGGCCATGGGATGTTGTACGGCTCTTCAGATGACGATGAATACGTCCGACAGGAAACTAGAATAAATATAACATAAATACTCGGCAACTTAATGAAAAGGCACATAAAGACCACCACATATGAAAAAGCACAAGCAAATATTTGATTTCCCAAACAAGTAAAATGGCGGGAAATTATTTTTGTTTGCTGGTTTTGAGAGTTCAGTTTCTTTTACCTGTAATCCAGCTCTTGCAGAGCGTGAAACTGCCTTGGCCTTTGCTTTTCCCGAATCTTTACCAGCTTTGCCTCCAGCCTTTGTGAAAATACAGAAATATTATTTCAAATCAAAATATAACGTAGGAAACGATAGAAAAACGTCATTGTGTATTTCACCCTCTTTTGACGCATACAACTTCAAAAGTGAGGTTAAAAACGATCTAAACATATATTATTTTTAGCGGTGGAGGTGATTTTTTATTATTTAGTTACACCCCCAACTCCTCAATATTATTTTACTTTGTTTACCAATTTATTTTACATATTTCATTTTAATGAAATTGTTCTTATTCTACCACGCACGCACGCTCTCAAAAAATTTTCATATTAACCACAACTGGCCTCATTCACAATGACATTTTTCTATTTGCTTTCACACTACTCTTTTTCGCTTGAAAATTATTGGAATACGGAATTACCATTTTTAATTAAGAGCTTTTGTTTATTTATGTTTTACTGGAATGAATATATATGTATATATTTTGATTTCTCAAGTTTTTTTCTCCAATTATTTTTTTATCGTGATAATTTTCACTACGAGACCGTACACTTCCGAACGATGTGAATTTCTTTTTACGAATGTCGATAGAGAACGCGGAAAATGCAAATAAAGAAGAAACACATTGGCCGCCTAATAACTGTATAACTTGGCTGCACTATCAACAGTTCGTTCAGTTTAGTGTTGCCCCTTTATTATAAACGCAATTAAGTGTTTTATGTTCATTAGATTTTAGATAAAGAGTTCACAGTCCGATGTGGTATCGGCTCAAATCGGTGTCTCCTTTGATTTTTTGATTGGTGATCAGCGTTACAGTTGGAAAATTTATAAAGTGGCACAAAAAGGATTTTTTTAAAAAAGGGTTTTAAAAAAAGCCGCAAATTTTCCATATTTATTTATTGTATAGGGTGATCCAAGTATTTTTTTCAAAAGGGTTTTTTTCGCAGACTACTCGTGAGTTGTGTTTAACCTTAGTTTTTTCTTTTCAGTTTTGCCATTTCATTTCATTAAAGCCTTACGATGTTCCTGCACTGAGCCGCTTTCAAAAGCTCAAAGTTGATCCGCTGTTTTCGATAGAAATTTTGTTCAGTGATTAGGCCTATTTCTAGATCAACGGAAACGTCAATAAACAAAATTTCCGTATTTGGACTTAAGAGCAACCAGATCAGGTTTTAGAGGTGCCATTATACTCAGAGAAAACCAAGGTTTGGCGAGGTTTATGGGCTGGTGCAATCATCGGCCCATATTTTTCAAAAATTATGATGGCCCGAACGTAACTGTGAATGGTGCTCGCTATCGCTCCGTAATATCGGACTTTCGGCTACTCGAAATTGAAGCCCGCAATCTTGACATCATTTGGTTTTCAGGTTTATGGTTTTGGAAGCCAAGCGTACATGACACGCGTAATGCGACATACGTGTACCTACATGTTAATATATTTCTTTTTTGATATTTTTGTACTCTTTCCATAACACGAATTTTGTACAAAACTATGTTAATATTTTTGAAGCTTTGCTTAAAAATTAAAGTTTTGACTTTAACGTCCACTTTTATAACTTCGTGTCCTGCAAATTCAGAGCTGAAAGCATATATTTAATGGTTTTCACATTTAACCTCACTTTGAAAATACACGTTCAGCGCAAGCACTGCTGTGTAGCCAATAATTTTTTTACTATGCAGATTGATTTTTAGATTTAACAAAAATGCTGGATGTGTGACTGGGACGTATTTTTTCGTCGATTAAAACAATCATCATGTTACCGTCAATGGAAAGCCCTATCGTGTCATGTTAGAAAATTATTTTTGCCAGAATTGGATGAGCTTGACATCGTCGATATGAAGTTTCAACAAGACGGTGCCACTAGCCACACAACACGCATTGCAATCGATTTACTGAAAGGCAAATTCGGTAAATGTGTTATCTCGGGAAATGTTCCGGTCGAATTGCCACTTCGTTCATGCGAAAGTGTGCAAAAGTGGTGGAAAATTGGGTCCAAAAAATAGGGCTCGTGGTGGTCATATGACCGAAATCTGGAACAAATTTGAACTCTATCTTAAATATTCTGTAAAATTAATACATATCAGTTAACAGCAATAATCAGAAGGACAACAGTGTTTTCTTAATTTATAACCCCTGATAAAATCGTCTTTTTAAAACATGTATAAATAGTTTTTTTCATAAAGAAGCTCTTCGTCGTTTAAACGTCGGGTTGAACGCGCATAAAAGCTGGAATGTTTTGTAATATCGATGGATTCATGGAGTAATTGAAACTGTTATCAACTCAAACTATACTCGTAGTTCCCACACATTTTACAAAGCAAAAGTGTAGCATTAAAAAGATTTATCATATTTCATTAGTGGTGTTTGAGGTTAAGCCTCGATATTTAAAACTGGATAGCAAAACAGCAATAGTTAAGTTATTGTTGACAAAAGAGTGAAAACTTTTGGCGCGTCTATTTAAAAGCACTGCTATACTTGACTGGAATTTTTTTAAACAAATAAATTGTTTTTATTTTTTTTTTTATTTTACTACTTAACCTGGATCGAGACTTAAACTCGATAGTAGTTTAGGCTAAGTACAAAAATGGATACAAAAAAATTATTTTATGACTTTTCTAACTACCTTTGACCTTTGATAGATATCCTTTAAATAATTTATACTAAAGCTCAAGATCAAGGTTCTTTTTAACTAATTTGTTGTTTTTTTATTTATTCAATATTAAAATCTTAAATTAATTGCATCAGTCGTTGTCATCTGTTGCACTGGTTGCGGTTAAATGTGTTTTTGTTCTTTAATTTGTCGTAAGTTTGCGATGCTAGTTGTTTGTGAACTTATTGGTTTTAGAATTCCTGATGATGTTTCCCAATGAGCGACGAAATATTTAATAAATAAACCAAACAATTTCACCAAAAAGAACCCTGACCTCAAGCTTGAGTATTAAATTTTATAAGGATATATTTTGGAGACTATTACTTCTGCGCTATTGACACTTTTTGTTAACAAATGAATTATCTTAACCTTAAACACCTCTATTATTGTTCTTGACACTTTTTGATATAAAAAAAAAATACTTTGTTATTGCGGTTTCGCTCAATCGTCGATATCGACGCTTTAACTAAAACACAACTACTATTAATATATATCCTATTTACAAAATGAATTTTCCACACAGGTTTATGACATTTTCGTAAAGTCATGAGCATTAACGTCTGACTGCTGCTGACGTTTTGTCGCTTAATGTTGTTGTACTAGCGGCAACAGTATGCTGGGGTGACAGCCCTTGGCCGAAGAATTGCGCTTCGGGTCAATCAGGTCTATAGAACCCGGCTGTCGTTTGATTTTGTCGTTTAATCTTTCTTGGTTGTGTATTCGTAACAATATAAAATTACCGAGAATCTAAATTTTTATGGAACAATTGTATTTAGTTTGGTGTAAAAACATACAATTAATTTTTATAAAAATCATTATAACATTTCAAAATGCTGCGCCGTTGCTTATTTACATTCTTTAGCACAATCGCCGAAAGTCATGACTACTCCGGTAGAAAAGTCATCGTGTAAATTGGGTCTAATGCAAGCAGATACGGCATCTCTTTGTATAGTGCTGCCAAGTCGCAAAAACTTAACGAATACCCAAAGCAACGCATTTTCACAACAGAAAAATGTCAAAACAAGTTTAAATGCTTCCAAAAGGATATGCGGATATTTAATGTAAAACTAAGAATTGGCACATAATCATTCATCGTTGTAAAACAATCGCTTTGCATAAAACGTACGTTGAGGTAACATATTAAAGTCACTATGCCGAAAGCAGCCACAAAAAAAGGCCCAGCTGCTGGCGCCAAAAAAGCAGGCGGAGCCGCAGGAGCAAAGAAATCCAAATTGTACAATATGCCAGAAAAAATAAAGGAGGGTACCGTATTGAGAGATTTGGTCAAAACTGAATGGAAAATAGGACCCTCGATTGGGACCGGCGGCTTTGGGGAAATCTATTCGGCCTCCAAACACGGGGAAAATAAATACGACTATGTAGTTAAATGTGTAAGTAGTAAAAGCGTGAGGCAAAGGTTTAATTTTTTGTAACACTAGATACTTTTAGGAACCCCACGATAATGGCCCCCTCTTTGTTGAAATGCATTTCTACATGCGTAACGCCAAACTGGACGATATACGTAAATTTCAGAAGCAGCATGATCTAAAAAGCTTGGGCATGCCGTATATGGTTGGTAATGGTTCGGCGGAAATCAACGGCATCAAACATCGTTTCATCGTTATGCCCCGCTATGGCTCAGATGTGTCCAAACATTTCCTAAGCAATGGACGGATACTGCCTGAAGGTACCTGCTACCGCTTGGGTCTACAAATGATGGATGTTTATGAATTCATACATGGCTGTGGTTACGTGCATGCCGATCTCAAAGCTGCTAATATTTTACTTGGATACGGCCCCAAGCAACAGCATCAAGCATATTTGGTAGACTTTGGTCTGGCCTCACATTACACTACAAAGGATTTTAAACCGGATCCTAAGAAAATGCACAACGGTACTATAGAATACACATCACGAGATGCCCATTTGGGTGTACCTACTATGCGAGCTGATTTGGAAATTTTAGCTTATAACCTGATCGAATGGTTGGGCGTGGACTTGCCTTGGGTGAAGGACAAATTACTCACTGCCCCGACAAAGGTTCAAAAAGCCAAAGAAGATTTCATGGCCGATATTGCAGGCAGCCTAAACAAACTGTTTCCCAAAGGAGCACCTAGTGCTATCCTAGAATTTATGAAATATGTGGCCAAATTGGAATACAATTCTACGCCGGACTATGGGAAATGTCGAAACATATTCCAAAACTCGTTAAAGGCTTTGAAATTTCCAACTACGGGTGATTTAGATTTCAAAATGAAGGCAACTAGCAGCCGCAACACAGAGTCTCCTTTAAAGAGTAAAGCAAAGACTACAACGAAAGGTAAATCTAAAAAACCAGTTTTAGTAGAATCAGATGAATCTGAAGACGAAGTAATTAATGCAAGCGATGATGACGACGATGATGTAGTTTTTGAACCCAAAACATCGGTGAAAAAAGAAACTAAACGTCCCTTGAAAACCACAAACGTAAAGTCCACTCCCAAACTTACAGCAAGATCAACGCCCAAATTATCGCCCGTAAAACTAAATTCATCTTTGAAAAGAAAGTCATTAAATTCCACCAGTCCAAATCCATCCCCGTCGCCGCCTAAAAGATCGAAACTAAATGGCTCCTTGGTTTCCCCTAAAAATACCCGCAGATCTCCCCTAAAGCGAACGTCGCCCGGTAATGGGTCAATATCTTCACCAAGACTAAGACACACTCCATTGAATGCCAAAACTAGCATCCGCATGTCACCCGCCATCAGTATGTCCTCATCACGTTCCGGCAAAACCATAATTAACGACAAAGTAACACCAAATAGGAAACCTTCAAAGACGTATGAATTTAATTTCGAACTAGATGTAAGTATGGACGCCAATGTTATTGTCAATGTAAAGCGTAAAAAGAAACCGCTGCAACCAACACAGGAACAGCAGACAGCATCGTCAAGATCCACACCATCGGCAAAGTCGGGTAGCTCAACTCCTGTAACAAGGGTTAACGTACGCAAGGTGGCCAGTGGCAGCGATGATGTAGCAAGTCCTCGTACACCAGCTGTAACTGTCAAGAAGTCACGGAGAATGCATCAGTCACCATCGTAGAGTATTACCCCATTCTATGCGTATTCTAAGCATTCCGCGACAATATTCTTCTAATTATTTTATGTACTATTTTTTAATCTAAATGAAATCCATTGTTTTGTTATTGCATATATAATTTGCCCTTTTCTAGCTTTGCATTTGAACATCGATTATTTTACAAACATACATGATAAATTTTTGTGTTTTTTCTTTGTAATCCTGTAAGTTCTTTAAAAATTTCCTATAATTTTTTGGAGTCCAGTACGGATCAACATGCACAGAACCATTATTTTATATATTTGAATTTGTACTTTTTTGAGAGAAGTTCCCTGTGATGGGATGTTGATGGAAGTACTGTGTTTGTGTATGTCTAACTTCATAACATTCGTCGTTTCTGTTTTGCTACTTTCCAAGGACTTTTTGTTCAAATGAAAAATAATTTCGTACTGGCTCTGAGCAGCAAAACTAATGAATATATTTTTTAAATATTTATGGAAGATACAAGAATTCTCCTTGTTTTGTTTAAAGGATAGTCAGACATTTTTGCATTTGTTGTTTACTTTTTCATTTTTAAAATAAATATTCATCAAGTTCTCATGAGGATATATCTATTTCTAATTTAGTTTTATTCAATAACTATTTGTAGCATGGCTAATCATTGAAGTTTGGTTGATCAGTGTTACTACGATATGGACGATACAATTCTTGAACTTACTAACCGAGACCTATTGTTTCACGCCAAGTCCGAAGGGCTAATGTATTATTTTATAGGGAAGATGTTACATGGCCTAGAAATTGAACTTTTATTCGAAAAATCGCCGGCATTTACAAGGTAGAAAAAACGCAGCTAAAAAATTGTTGGATGTTCTTAATAGAAATTGAACCTGAGCTTAATTTTATGGTACGAGTAGTCGTGAGCACGACAGCTGCGGATGTACCGCTCAACAATTTTCAAAGGTCAGGTACAATTCCTTCTAACCTAAACTATACACCGCAGCTGCGTGTTTGTTATTATAGCGGCACATGGTACCGGGGTGACAGCAGTTGGACGAAGAAGTGCTGCCTCGGGTCGATCCGGAGCAAAGAACCGACAGTCTTGGTCAACAGATCATGCGTTGTGAGATTTTGTAATTCAAAATCCGCCTGATGAATAAACAAATAATATAGGGTGATCTATCTAAAGATATTTTTTCAAAATAAAAAAAATACTAAAATTCAAATCAAGTGTGGAATCCTTATGGTTCATACTAAAGGACATTCTATGCCATTTATTTTTTGAATATAATTTCCTTCAAATGTTGGCAACTGTAATATGGAAATGAGCGTTCGGCGAAACACAAGAAGATCAGCTGTTTTTGACTAAAATTGTGTTCACTGATGAGGCCCATTTCTGGCGCAACGGCAACGTCAATAAACAAAATTGCCGCATTTGGGCTGAGGAGGAACCAGATCAGGGTCAAGAGGTGCCATTATATCCAGAGAAAACCAGGGTTTGTGGGCTAGAGGAATTATCGGTCCATATTTTTCAAAAATGATGATGGCCGAAATGTAACTTTCAATGGTGCTCGATATTGCTCTTTCATATCGGGCTTTTACTACCTGAAATTTAGGACATTTTGTTTCTACAGGACAGTGCCACTTGCCATGCAGCTTATTTCACATTTTGGACCGGTGAATTGACCGCCTAGATCGTGTGATATCACACCTTTAGACTTTTTTCTTTGGGGCTACGGAAAGTCCAAAGTCTTTGCTGACAAACCAGCTATGATTCAGGTCTTGGAAGCCAAAATTACGCGTGTCATCCAGCCATACCGGTCGAAATGCCCGAATAAGTTACCAAAATTGCATCCTCAGAAAGGACACCCTGAGACGTAGTTGTGGCGAACATTTTAAGGAAATTATATTCAAAAAATAAATGGCATACATTTCCATCAAAGAATAACAAATATTGCACACTTGATTTAAATTTTAGTATTTTTTTATTTTGAAAACAATACCTCTAGATGGATCACCCTATAGTACATGTGAATAGAGCACATTCGCCGTTGAGCAGATTTAATATCGGTTCTTCTTGGTGGTCTTGGCAGAAAGAATAAGGGAAGTTGAGAAATAGGGAATCGTAAATTTTGTAGAAAGATTCTTACAAAATTTTGATTCTAACTTTCTATGAACGCTCTAAATTTTGCTAAGTAACGACCCTTAATTCATTTAACCATATTGGGCGAGTGACAACAACAGATATATCGCCGGTATTATGCGGGGCAGTGGAGTCGGAGTTCTATAAATTTACCCGAATTCGGAGCAGTAGTAACTACAATGTTGCATTTCATTGCATAAAAATTTTATTTATCCCTATTAACTATCATATTATTTTAGATTCACCTCATACAGACGACCTGCAGTCGTAGCGGATCCGACAAATCGTCTGCAATTTTCACGAATTGTTATGCTTTATTTGTTCTGTTGTACTCTAGCCTAGAAAACTAGATTCGAAACTGAATAAGAACAACCAAGATTCTTCCGGAGCAGTTTCTCCATGTAAATGCCGCTGTGCTCGGCACATTTTCTGTTTTTCTAGCAACTTTTATTTTTGTTTGTTAAAAGCAATCTTTTATAAGCCATCTGTCAAAATTTCCGAAATATTTAATGATTATTTTCTTTGTTACAGGTGATTGAAGTAAACAAGTTTTATAATTTTTGAAAAATGGAAAATAAAGAGTTTCGTGCGGTAATTAAACACTTTTATATGAAAGGTTAAACGCGCCAATTAATCAAAGATGAATTAGATTCTGTTCATGGTGATAATACACGATCATACTCCACCGTGAAATCCTGGGTTCAACAATTTAAAATGGGTCGTTCAAGTACGGAAGATGAACAACGCTCTGAAAGACCGAAAACTTCTACTACTATTGAAAACATTAGAAAAATATTTAATGAAGCGACTAAAGATAGACGAACAAAGCTCAGAGAACTTGCTGATATTGTTAAAATACACGAAAAACAAGTTTGGAGTATTTTACATGATAAACTCAACATGAAAAAGCTATCCGAAAACTATCCGCCGCGTTTGTTGACTTTGCCCCAAAAAACGTCCGTTGGACCAATTCCGAGGAGCTTTTAGCGATTTATCAGCGTGATCCAATAGAGTTCATGCGCCGATTTATAACTGTTGATGAAACATGGATTCATCTCTACATCCCAGAGTGCAAAGAACAGTCAAAACAATAGATAGAAGCTGGTAAAAGTGGCCCCAATAAGGCGAAAACTGTTAAGACAGCAGGAAATGTAATGGCCACAGTATTTTGGGATGCAAGGGGTATACTATTTATTGATTATCTTGAGAAAGGAAAAACTATAAATAGTGAATATAATTGTGCATTATTGGATCGGTTGAGTGAAGAAATCAAGATAACACGACCGCATTTAGAAAAAAAAGTTCTTTTTCATCAAGATAATGCTCCTTCACACACTGGATTTTTAACTCAACAAAAACTGGACGAATTACGATTTGAAATTGCTCCGCATCTACCATGTAGTCCAGATTTAGCTCCTTCTGATTATTTTTTGTTTCAAAATTTAAAATATAAAGAAAATGGCAAAAAAATTTCGTCCAATAGCGAGGTTATTGCTGAAACTGAGGCATATTTTGAAGGTCTTGAAAAATCTTATTTTTCGGATGGAATTAAAAAACTTGAAAAACGTTTGATGAAGTGTATTGAGTTTGAAGGAGATTATGTTGAAAAATAAATAATAATATTTCCAAAAAAACGGTTCTTTTTATGTTAGGCCAGTTACTTTTGCGATCGCCCTTGTATTCGGTATTTTTCCAAAATTTCCGTAGTTAAACTTCTTCGTCCATCATATTCAACATTTCCCCTAGATATGAATGAGTCTACATACATACAAAGAAGGATAGATAATGCATTAACATGATCATTGCCAAAGTTGCGTCTAGAGATTACATAGATTGATTTATGGCACTTGAGTTATTTGGCTTAACCTTTTATCTAGAGCATTAGTTATATATTTATTATAGGGTGGTTGATGAAAGCCGCTGCAAAAAAAAAATAATAACTTCACGACCTGGAGTCCGTAGTTTCGTTTTAAAGAGAGTATAGGCGCACGTTTGGCGGCTACCTCAGAGCAGATGGATGTTAACAATTTTGTCGAGCATGGGACAGTCAACAAAAGACCTTACAATCGAAACCATTCAGTTCAGACGGAGGAAACAATACAATCAATCCGAGTTTCGACAAGCAGCTTATCTGCTCAAATGGGTATAAGCAGACAGTCATTGCAGTTAATTATGCACAAAGAAATGGTCTTATTTCCATTTAAAATTTAAACAAACTGAACGCAGCAGACTTCCCGTTCGCTTGGAATTTTGCTAGAATATGCTTTAAATGGCGAAAGAGGGCGAAAACATGTTGAACTGTCTTTTCATGTCTGACGAGGCCCATTTCGACATAAACGGCAAAAAAAATTGTCGAATATGGAGTGCTTCCAACTCACAGATACTCCATGAGACGGAATTGCATCCACTTTGTTTCACAGTGTAGTGTGCAGTTTTATCACGTTGTATTGTCGGGCCCTACTTCTTCGAAGAAAACGGTCACATTTTTGCGGTTACTGAAGACCTTTACATAAGCATGTTGAAAGAGTTTTTCTATCCAGAATTACGCCGATTGAGAATTTCTTTCCGCTCTGTGTGGTTTTAGCAAGATGGTGCTACTCCTCACATAGCCCGGCCTGTTATGACAGAGCTGCGAAGAAAATTTCCCAATAAGCTGATATCCAGAAACTCCACATTCCGTTGCCACCCAGGTCGCCTGAACTTACTGCACCTGACTTTTTCTTGTGGGGTTACGAGTATTGCAAGCAGGAAGTCTACAAAGCAAAACTAACAAATTAGAAGATAGAATGAACTTAAGCAATCCATTCAGGAAACAAATGGGTTATTCCATTCTCAACTCTCCAAGCAGTAATGAACAGCTTTTTGGTAAGATGCCGCTCATGCAGCAACGAGAAGGGGGGGGGGGGGGCGTCATTTAAATTCCATTATTTTTAAAATTAACTAAGCTGTTTTATAAAATATTGAATGAGTTTTAACATGAATTAAAGAAAAATTCCATACACTGAAAAAAAAAGTTGTTTGAGTTTCTTAATGTAGCGATATTCATCAGCCACCCTGTATACAATTAAATTATTCGAGAAGATATTATAAAATATACTACATGGACAGATATCAAAGCGTTATCCGAAAATTAGCCCGACGTTTTGAATCTGTTTGTAATTGCCTAGGTTCTATCTATAATTGCATCTGTTTGGCTCAATTCCTGCAACAAATCAGTGGAGAAGGGCCGAGGGGAGTTGAGCATCATTTTTAAAACTTTATTCTGTTATATTGGAAGTTTTTTTTAATTGGATATTGCTCATGTTTTCCATGCTGGACATCCATACAAAATTATGGATTGAAATATTACTTTAAGAATAATTATTTTATTAAAGTTGCTGAACGAAGGTCTTTTATACTTATATTATCTATTAGGATAATGGCCCAAGTACTTTACAAAGTCAGATTAGCATAGATCGATACCATTTATAACTAAATTGAAAGGAAGGATATAACTATCGGGTCATCAATCTAGAAGTATTTTTTTTTTTTTAAATAAAGAAAATACAAAAATTCAATTTAAGTGTGGAATCTTTATTTATTATTTATTTATTTAGCCCCTTTATTTATTTTATTTAGCCCCAAAGAAAAAAGTGTAAAGGTGTGAAATCACACAATCTAGGCGGCCAACTCACCGGTTCAAAACGTGAAATTAGCTGCTCTTCAAGATGACCTCTAAATAGATCCATTGTTTGAGCAGCTGTACGACAAGTGGCACCGTCCTGTTAAAACCAAATGTCGTTATGTCGATTACGGGCTTTAATTTCAGCTAGCAAACAGTCCGATAGCATGGCACGATAGCGAGCACCATTCACGGTTACGCTCCAGCCATCATCATTTTTAAAAAAATATGGACCGCATCGATTCCTGGGGGGTTCATGTACACTCTCAGCTACTGCCTCTATATTTTCAATACTTCGTGCCTGATGTGGTCTATAAGCTCGAGTATTATCCAATAGTGAAAATTAGGTTTCAATGTTGGCGATGGTAATCCGAATAGTGCGTTCGGTAGGCCGAGTATGTCGACCATAAAATGGTCTTAGCGCACTAAAAACACCGAACGATAATTTGCATAATACAGTTCACAATTTAGAGATGTTGTTGCGGTGCAAGTCTTTCCATGGTGAAATGGCAAACAAAACTGAAAGGATACAAAATAATGTTATCTTTGAAAAAACCTATTGAAAAAATACCTCTAGATTGATCACCTGTTTTTTCTTTTTCTGGTGAAAAAGATAGATTAAGATTTGTCATAATTGAATGCAGTCTTTTATTTATCGTAGTATTTAACTTGCTGATTTAACGCACGTTATAAATTGGTCACAATATAAATACCTCATGTATGTGATAAGAAAATACCAACGTCGTCCGCGGCGTAAATGCATCTTGCCAGCAGGGGAAAACATAAATTGCTTTAAAGGTACAGGGTGTCCACCGGGAAGGTATACTACTTTGTTTGTTTATAATTTTTGATTAAATGAAAGAGAATGGATCTATATTGATAAATGTTTTATTTGATGTTGATGGATTGTTTAAAACACTTTCTTGAGCAGCAGTAATGTTTTCAGTCGATCTTGTAGTATATTGTGGTCCATGCTTGGGCCTATCAGCTACAGATACCCTTTCTTCGAAATCATTCCCTACACGATAAATAGTGCGTTTTGTTGGCTCGTTGTTTCTTCAAAAATTTTCACGTAACTTTCTCATCGTCACAGTAATCGATGATTGATATTGATGAAATGTTTTAACGATTAAAACACGTTAGTTTATCGAATATTTTTCCATACTAAATTTGCCACGTCTCTACTGTCAAGACTAATGTTTACCATAATGGCGGCAAACAATGTAGTGTACCTTCCCGGCGGACACCCTGTATTATAAAGTGTTGTCCAACCATACTGCACGATGTTAATTGTGAGTCACACCTTAACATCAAGTTTTTTGTGTTTGACCAATTCAACCATGGAATGATTTACAATTAAGCAGCGCGTTAACATTGTAGAAACCTTTTACGAAAATGGGCGTTTAAATCAAAATGCATTTAGCGATTTATCGACTAAATGTATCCTCAGTCGATTTTAAAACAAGCAGAATTGCCGCATTTAGGCAAATAAAAATCCACGAGTGATTATTGAAAATTCTATGCATCCACAAAGAGTGACTGTTTGTTGCATTGTATGGGCTGGCGGAGTCATCGGCCTGTATTTCTCTAAAAATGTGGTCGGCCAAGCAGTTACCGTCAATTGTGTTCGCTATCGCGAGATGATAACGGTTTTCTTGTGGCCAGAAATTAAGGATATTGACCTGGAGTATGTGTGGTTCCAACAGGATTGTGCCACTTGCCATACAGCCAACTAACCAATGACTATTTTGCGCGAGAAAAGACGACGGCGATGTTAATTGGCCGCTCCGACCATGTGGTTCGACACCGTTGGACTTCTTTCTTTGGGGATATTTATTTATTCATATAGTAATAGAAAAGCCCACAGGGCCAAAAAAACCCGTATTATGTAGCAATACATTCCCAAATAGAAAAACTTAAAAACTAAAATAAACTTTAATAATAAATATGTATGTATATACACATGTAATTTAACGCGATTGGCTTCCCAGCCATATTTACATCAAGTAGAACTAAAAAAAAATAGAAATATAGTCCTGATTTGTACAAACCATACTTAGTCATGTTGTTGGCAAACATGTTTTATATCCATGGAAATTAAAAATGAAATTATGAATATAATTATTAAGGTGTAACTGATATAAAGTAATCAAAGAGTTTACGATGTGGAGTCTCTTTACAGGTGACAAGAGTGAGTTGTATTTTCGTGGGCAATTGTGTGAAGAAAACTTAAAAAGTAAGGTTTACAAAAGTAGTTCTCATTCGTTTGGGGAGAGCCTGGCCTTATAGAGTTCGGTTTTACTTTCAACAATTGCAGCAAAGCTTTCTGAAGAGGGTTGTCACGGACCCGAAATCATGATAAAAGTAGTGTGCAGCCACGAAAATCAATGTCACTTTGCCATTTTGTTAAAAACTTGTCTTCTATTTAAATATAGAAGCAAGAGGTCTTGAGCCGGCTAGTCCCTGTTCAATGTGTAAAAGCAACAGACCGAAATAAAACAAACGAGCTAAACATCCTATTTATTTTTTAAGCTGCAGTCAATAAATGTCCGGTACGTCGTTTAAAAGCCCCAAGTCCAAGTCTTTTTTTATGATTCGACTCATGGACTTTTGCTTGATATTCGTCTAACGGGCCATGAGTTTCTGTTTTCGGAGCGGATTTCTGTGAATTCTTGATTTAACGGCTTTGATGACATGCGGTGTTCGAACAGAGCGTGGGCGGCCCAACCGGTGGTGGTCTTTTACATCTGCAGTCTCCTCAAACAGTTTTGTGCATCGGTAGACAAACATGCGGCTAATCCCTAGTGGCCGGAGCTTTTTGAAAATATCGTTTTTTTTCATTTCACACTTGAAAAGCGCTATTACAGCGATACGGTTCTCATTATCTGACCACTCCATGATGAATGTTGAAACAATTTTAAAATCCCGTTAGTTTCTAACGCTATTGAATTAAGCTTTCAAAACCCATATGACATTAGCGGGGTATATTCAGTTCTACTATTGAAATAAGTATGTTCATTGTTGTAACAGTATTTATGTTCCTTCTAATGAGCACTCGAAATTTACTTTTTTTATTTTTAACAAAATCCACTCTTAAAAAGCTTTTCATTTTAAGGTATTAAGGAACAGCTCATTAATATTAAATTTGGTATTCGGTCCAGCTATTCATTATAAGCTATACTTATATATATTATATTATGTGGACTTCTAACAGTCTTTCGCCAAATATGACATTAAAGGTCTCAATTTTTCGGTATACAACCAATAAACATCTTTTATCAGACTGTTTTAAAGGCCTGGACACACTGAAGCTTTTTTCTACTATTTGTCAACTTCCGAAATGAAGCTTATAGCTCAGTGGTCTACAGTAGAAAGGCTTACCAGAGCAATTCCCATTTTCATTTCATTTCTTTATTGACATACAATTCGAAGCCCATTGGGGCCTATTAAAGCTAAATTACAATATGCATCAAAATGTTAAATAGAACATCATAAACTACTTCAGTATAAAATAAAAAAAATAATATAAATTAAAATAATCCTAATTTTTCCTAATAAAAGAGAAAAAACCTGATAAAAGCATATAAGTGATAATCAAGAAACCAATGAAAAAACATATAAACTATACTTGAACAACAATGTTCCATTAAATGTTTACGAAATGTCATGGACGACAAATTAAACGTTTCTAAACTGCTTGGCAAAATTTTAATTTAATCTAAATTTTGTAATTTAATCTAAAAAAATAAAATAAAGGATGGACGCATTTGATATTTTAAATTTGAATCGGCTGTAAAAGGTATTGATAATTTGTTTAAATTTCTGGTTTTATTGAAAAGGTTAAACTTTGTCATTAAATAAAGGAACTCAACATCATTCATATGACTTCCACAAATGGTTTGGCAGTACCTCATCCGATCATCCCAATTTTTCAGTACATTTTCGATTGTTTTAGGTCGAATCTCTTCAATGGCAAATTCGATTTCATGTTCAAATCTACAATTGTCTCTGAATGCTTTGCGTAACATTTATACTTTATGGCTCTCCACAGAAAATAATGCAAAGAGCTCAAATCACAGCTCCGACACTGCCATTCACATACAAATTTTAGCTGATTATTTAATTTTTAAACCAGTGCGTAAAATATCGATGGTTGATGGCGTTGGCTGTGTGACATGTGGCCCCGTCTTGTTGAAACTAAATGTCGTCCATGGCATTCTCTTGAATTTTCGTAAAGAAAAATTCGTTGAACATGGAGCGGTAACGCTCATCGTTGACGATAACTGAGGCTCCTTGCTTTTTTTTGAGAGAAATGGTCCAATGATGCCGCCAGACCAAAATCAATATCAAAGAGTGACTCGTTGTAGATGCATTGGCTTCTCAATAGTCACGAGTGAGTTCTCTGAGCCCTATATGCGGCAATTTTGCTTATTGAGATATCCACCTAGATGAAAATGAGCTTCATCTGAAAACACGATTTTTCGGTAAAATTATTTATCTCTTCTTGAATAAATTGTCATTACTTTTTTTACAGCCGATTCAAATTTCAATTTAATTTTGAATCGCCCAACCTCTGCATATGAGTACTCAAATAAAATAAGTTTTAACTCATATGAAATTGTTTTGTAGATTCGGCAGAGATTGAGCAAAAACCAAAAACGGCCATTATGGTCAAAAGTAAGTAGGAACTCATGTTAGCTGAAATTAAAGCAAAAATTGTAACGAATTAATATAAGGAACTATACCCAAGACTTGCCAAAAAGTGCGACTCGCAACCAAGAAATGTAGGGGCCCAAAAGACCATAAATATTTTGTTATTTTTGCTATTTCATAAGCGAATACATGGAGGATGTAGAAGTTTCGCCAAGGCCAATAAAATCGACGCTTTTCCTTGGTGTTAGAACACTTATTGTATTTGTCGCTTTACTGCAGTGTCGAACTATGTTTCATTACAATTACATGTATCAAAAGTATTTAAAATCTTATTTCTAAAGTTCTTTTTATTTTTTATTCATAAAGACGTTTTGAAAATGTTAACCATTCGATTTATTTACTAGACTTTCTTTTACTATCGTAATGTTTGGAGGACGACTTGGTTTTTGACGATGACGAGGAATGCTTTTTCGATGATGACGACGACGACGAAGAACTCGGCACATTAAGCGACGATATCTTACTACTACCACCCATTGAAGAACGTTCTTCCTTATGACTCTTTGATGTAGTCGACGAACTTTTAACAGAAGTTGTAGCTTGCTCCATTTTATAAAAAGGCGATGATGAGTTCGATGATGATGAAGATCTGGATGATGTTGCGGAAGATTTGGATTTAATCGAAGCCACAGAAGTGGTAGTTACTAAAGGCATAGGTTCATCGGGTATTAAAATGATTGCACCACTGCTTTTGCTTGTCGTTGGCTTGGCGGCACAATTATCACAGAGCCAATTGTGTCCCTGTTCCTCGGACGCCTCTTCGTCTGTTATTGGCGGTTTGTGACATTCCTGATGGTACAAAGCACCGCATTTCGAACATTCTATTAAACGATTTGTAGCGGTGAACATCATTTCTCCACAAACGCAACAATTCAAGTCGCCAAATTCTCTTAAGTTTGCTTCATCCTCGGCAGTAGCAGATAGGAGGCCGGCGCCACTCACAGCATCGTCCTCGGAGTCAGCAATAGTGTCGGGAGAATCGGAAATAGTCTTTGCCGGGGAATTTATAAGGTTTATTACTTCCTCCGTTTCCACAGGTTGGGGTGGTGGTGTAGCTGCTCTTCCCGGGAAATTTGCTTCATCCTCCAGCTGCTTCTTGGTCATGTTATTTGTAAGCGTCTTTTCAGTTCCATAGCGTTTTTTGATTTCTTCATCGAGTAACAGTCTTAACTCTGTTGCAGAATTGCCTTGAGATGATTGTAAAAGCGTAACAGCTTTCTTCAGAAGTATTTCGAGTTCGCTAGTGGAGGACATTTCAAAAGTTCCGCTTTTCCCATTTATATTTTCAACGTTTAACTTGTCTGGTTTTGCATGATGGAAATATTTCGACGGCATTTAATGCAACAGCTGTTTGTTTTCTTTCCGACAGTCCATACAGAGCTGTGCAATATATCGACACCAGCCATCCTAATCATTTGCGTGCCGTATCCACGTAATCAAAACAAATCCAACTCGAAGGGATTTCGGTTGGGATTCAAACGTAGCCGTTATTTAATATTTGTAAACGCGGATTTCATTAGAACATATTGTTTTTTAGAATTAGAGAACATTAATGGTGATTTCTGCAATCACAACTGCGACGTCGTTTGTGTGTATTGAAAATACAACACTGTAGCCGCATCTGTTTTTTCTTTGTGTAAAATTGTAGATTGGAGTGAGTGCTGAAAGTGCGACATTTACACACGCAATGCATGTAACACTTTGACAACCGAAATATTTCGTAGGGTTGCATTTTTTTAACAATTTTTTTAACTTTAAAAAAATGCGGGTTCAGTGCAACTTGGGGAAAAATGTAACATTTTTTGTACAAACGAAAAAACCATAAAATAAAGCAAAGAAAATATTTCTTATATCATTTTGATTAGCCTCATAAATAGATAATTTTATAAGCCTAAATTTTAATTATGGTTCTGGAAATGTGGGCTACTTTCCTAACGCTTTGCACACCATCGTTTTTAAGGCCATAAAGACCCAAGCAAATAGAAAGCCCGAGCTTTTTTCTTCACTTTCACATAGACATCATCTCGAATCAAATTCGACAAGCCAGATAGAAAGCATTTTTCGAGCTTGTAACAACATATTTATTAAAAAATTTCGCTTTATATGTATACAAGATTGAAATTTGTATTTTTTTTATCATGTTATAGATTTCTTTCCATTTGTTTGTTTAAAAATTTATTAAAGAGAACTAAATTGCCTATTTTTGAAATCTCAAAGTTCTTTTTGCCTCGCAAATCAAGTTACTTATGTGTGTCGATCTCACGACAGCTGGTTCTATGCTTCTTCTTCGGCCATGGACTGTCACCCCGTCACTATATGCCGCTACAACAACAACAACTAATGTGTGTATCAATATATCAAGACATGTATTTTTAAAATTTTTAACATACGCCTGAAGCAAAGAAAAAAGCGGAGGCTTTCCATTAACTTGGCTCTTAAGAGCCAATGTCTCCGCCAAGCCTAAAAGCATACCAAACTGTAATTTTCTCTGGATGTAATGGTATTTCGATCAATGCTCTAAATACGCAATTTTTTAATCCATCCATTCAACCAAAATTGAGACGATTATGCATAAAATTGACGAAGTAAACGATACGTTAAACAAACAGAACCGTTCTTTTGATGATGATTTTAATAGCTTGTTAGTGTGTTAAATAAAGTTCAGACCGACTCGACACGACAAAACGCTGCAAACGGCTGAAATCGGCTTCGCAAAGCCTACGTTCAAGTCGGCTAAGCAGTTGCTAAAATTATTATCTCTGTTCTAAAATTATACACTTGTGACTTACGTAATTCGAAAGTTATATTGACATCAAAATTATTTTAACCAGAAAAATAGTGGTCGGCTTATTTAACACTGTATATATTTGCTCGAGATTATGTGTTTTGGTTCGAAAAAACAATGTGCCGAGGTTTTAGCGGCTGCTGGTTGCAGAAATTTATGAAGAAAACCAGCCGCCGCCGATCAGAAACACGAAACCGCGTATTACGAAAACTTGTTTTTAACAAAAACATGTTTAAAATACTCGCTAAAAATTCTGATCTAATGAACAAAAGCTTTTGAAAAAATAGCAAAATATGTACGAATCAAAGGTCGACCAAAGTTTTCGTTTTTTCTCTATAAAACGGCAGATCAAAGTTGCGGTCGGATATACTCCAATGTTTTACTGCATCCAATTAAAAAATCAACTTAAAACTCTTTATTTGGTTTTTGCTCACACAAACACGTATGTTTAATGAGGACACAAAAACGTATCAGCAATTCCGCACTGACCATAACGCATTAAAAGTCTTCTTTATAGTGGCTTCTTAAAAACACCACTATTATTTTGCATGTTGAGCAAACTATTACCATAGTACTCACGGCCCTTGGTTCGCTCTCTTACAAATTTTGTGGCCAAATTGGTACATGTTCAAAAGTTCCAGCACTGCCTTGTGCGCCAGTTTGCTCGTGAATTTCCAATTGCATGCATTTAGTTGGTTGGTGTGTTATATTTCTTGCGGTCACAAAACTGGACAATTTATTCGCTAAAATTTTAGATTTTAGTTACTACGTATTACTCCTCGAAGTATCATAATAAGTCATTATTTTATTGTAAATCGGGTTTGTGAAATATCGCGTGAATGTGTTTGTGTGTGCCGGCTGTTCGGCAAAGGTGTTATTTACCGATAAAGGTTTCTATCGTAAAAAACAAGTGATAACAACAATTGATTTGATTAGCACGGCGGGCATAAAGTTCTTTGTTTACATCGGCAAAAAATAAAGTTTAATAATTCTTTAAACGCAAGAAGACGAAAATTTTTTAATTAAGTAATATCGGTGAAAAATAAATCGAAAACCATTTGTGCTAACAAAATAAAAATTAAGCCAAACAACCCCCTTCACTCCTCTCGTACGCAATACAAAACAAATACAAATAATAGTTTGTGGTGTCGCTGTTTCGAAAACATCATGTTGTTGCCTGCCAACCTGTCGCCAACTCTTTGGTGTCTGCTTTTAATAGGATGCATTCAATTCAAGGTCAATTACGCAGCCAACGACGTCAACAACAATCCTTTGGTAAGAATTTCAGCAAAATGAACAAAACAGAAAATGCAAAGAACCTACATATACATCTCTACACACATAGTTACTATGAGATTTCCTTTTTACTCTATAATAGTTGTTTTTGTTCCGAACTTGGGGTTGAAGGTTTATTGTTGTTTTCATCGTCATATGTTTTTGACAATTCAGTTCGTATAAGAATAATTCTCTTATATGGCGAACAGGGATGGAAAGTTGGAACTGTGCACGGGTACTAAAACTTTAGAAAAAAGTACTTTATACCCCAGCATGGTACAAAGGCCTTGTGCGGATTGAACTCTTTTACAGGGTTCCAATTTTAATGATTTTTGAACTAAAATTTGATTAAATGAGGTTTAACGACATTTCAATGTTAAACCGTCAAAAATGCCGATTTTTATAAACTTATAAATTATGTTAAATAAATTTAGTTTATACATTTGCAAATGTTAGGATTAGGGAGGTTTATAAATAGTAAGAAAATATAAGTGCTTCAAGTGATTTTGCAATAATTTATGAAGCCAAAATTATTTAGGCAAAGATCGACGTTTCCGCTAGATCAAGGAAAGGAAGAAAGAACAATATTGTTTTGTCTTCTGTATAAATATGGGTTTTTATTGAATTATATATTACGCAGTGCACAAACCAAATCGATGTTTTTATTTTTTTTTACTTACAAGTTCAAAATAATGCAATATGTACGAAATAGACATTGATAAATCGTCTTTCACCAGGACAAAACAGGTCGTACAAGTAGTGTTGTGTATATGAATTCATCGTTGACTGAATTTTCCATTTGAGCAACAATAAGAGAGCTTGCGAGAGAATTTTAAATAATTGTAATTGTATCTAAGATTTTGTTTCCAAAGATTTGTTTTTTCGAAACAAATTAGATTCAGTTAAAAGTCGCCAAAATTGTAACATTTTTTCATCGATAATTCTACAGGGTGAATTATTCACGACTGGACAAAATTCACCAGCGTGTTCCTTGGCTGATTTCATGAAAATATGTCCATCTACGACCATGCCCGAAAATACAAGGGGCCGAAATGGCAGCGGTTTAAAAATTTTCGGATTGGTAGTCGAAGGGTACTAGGGTAAAATTGCTAAATTCTGAAACATTAGTCGGATTCGTTTAAATATAGCTTTACCTCTTCCCTTTCCAAAATTACCTAAACGAAGCTTAAGGGTTCTACTGTCCCAAAGTTATGACTATTTGATTGAAATGGTAAACGGCATTGATTTGTCTCTCCCACACCAACGGCGAAACGCATCGCCTACCAAGGGGGTGTGTTTGTTGTTGTTACAACAATATATCTATTTCTATCGTTTATGTTCTATCGCTAAACGCGACAGCTATCCGATTATCCTTCCTTCCAGGGTTATAGATCGATTTGACCGTTGTCCACAACTTGCCAATTCCGGAACTTAAGTTGCACTGCTTTAAGTGGTCTAGCCATTTGTTCCGCTTTTATTCGTTGACCAACCTACTGATCTCAGAGTTGAGATCCCTAACTCTAGGGTCAGTAGGGTTGGAGCGACGAATGTCACCATGCTCGTCTGCGAGTCCCGCTGCCTCTGCTGGGAAATTTGGTCGTACTACGGGTATTCGACCAGCAGGGATATGGTGAGCGGCTGTAGCGTTGATGATGGCCCGGAAATTTTTCTCTAGAATTATTAAAGCTGCGGTTGGTGGCTTCTCTGAAGGCCTCCCAATCGGCCTTTTTTAGATTGAGATACGTACGGCGTTCAGAGGTTCTGAAGTCGGATGGTCTTTTTATGGGGGCAATTTTGAAAAGGTGGTCCGATCCTAGTGAGATGACGAGTTGCCAGGTCACGTCGTTGATCAGGCCAGGCGATGCCATAGTGATGTCTGGCGAGCTACGGCAATCATCCATAAACCGCGTGGTGCGTCCTCATCCACTGTGCAGAACGTAGAGCTATCAATTTGCTCTGGCAAAGCTATGCCCCTCTGATCGTTGTCTAGAAGAGAATGCAACAGTTCGTGGTGAGCATTAAAGTATCCTAGGACCAAGCGGTTATTGCCTTGAAGCAGATTGCTAATGTCAGGCAAATAACGCGGGGCACAGCTACCAACCGGCGGGATGTAAACGTTGTATAGCTCTATCTCGGCAGTTCCAGACTTGACTGCTACCCCCATACATTTCATGTATGGGTCTCTAGAGTCAGGCTCAGGCGAAATAGGTCTGTACTGCACAGAAGGGTGTAACAGGAAGCAAGTCCCCCATCTCCACTTCTGGTGCGATCCTTACGTAGCACGTTGTATCCGTCACAACTCTGCAGGCATTCAGCTTCGTTTCTTGGATCGCAGCGACAATGATGTTTTTCCGACTCATAAATTCTATTACCTCACTGATTTTGTTGCGTAGGCCATTGCAATTTAATTGCAAAATTGATGCACTGTCAGGAGTGGCAGCAGCAATCTGTGGTGTAAGATGCTGTATATGTTAATGCTGCTGCGGGGGAGTCTCGTAGATGGATGATGATAACGACGAAAATGTGGACTGCGATGATGACACCAAATCCAGAGACCCACTGCTAACTTCCTTGATACAGCATGAGACAAAGACAAGACAAAGGTCGCTTCGCTATACTCCCTCATGTGGTTCAGACCTGAACAGCTCCTGAAGTGCACCCTCTTCATGCAACGATTACACCATTTATACGTAGCACGATGGTGTATACGGTTCAGACAAACCGAACAGATCCAAGGTCCGGTTTTTTTCCGGGAAGTGCTGCTCCCATACCGAAAAAATTGATGAACAAAAAACACATATTGTTGAGGTGGCTGTCCCTGACCAAAGAGTGTTTGTTTCGGGTCAATCCGGTATATAGAACGGGCAGTCTATGCTTTATTTCCCTAAGCTTAAATTTGAGAATATATATGCTCATGTTTTCAATTATTATGCATATTTTGATTTATGAAATGCATATTTGGGCTCCAAAGGTCCATGCGTCCGAATAAGAATTGTAAGCTGTTCTTCAAAGAATATTTTTAAATCGAATAGTTATAAAATTGTATTATCATTGAGTCATTTATCCCTCCATGGGGGATCTGCTTCGATGGAAGAAACGCGCCATTTGAACTGGATGCGTCCACAGAGAACTGGGGGTCAGTTGAGTGGGCTTGGTCGGACAATTAAAGAGGTGCTGACTTACTTTTCCTTCCCTCTTTGACAAAAAATAACAAACCTGATCTTATTAGCGTGACAGGAATTCTTCTTTCAAAAAGTAATATGATCACAATGATCACAACAAATCAAAAAACTCAAATTGATTTTTGTTTTATCAGACCAAAGAATATTACACCATTTTTCGTTTATCAACCTTTGTTGAATATTCTTTTTTTTGGCAACAGAGAAAACCTTCTGGCTTTTCGAGCTCTTACATTTTCAAGAACAAGTGTTTTTCGACTACTTAAAGTATCAACTACAGGATTTAAATCATTTTTAATTTGATTGGACGATGCATATCGATTTTTTACACATCGCACTATGTTTCGTCTCGCTAGAGGTGTCATTTTTGTTTTTCTGCCGCGCGTTTTTGGCCCGACTATACATATTTCAGCAATTTTCACTAAAGTTTTCAAAACTTCATGCATTTTAGCCACATTTCGATAATAATTTCCTAAGTTGTGCAAATTTAGGATATTTTTGCTTTTTACTGGGTCACAGTGCTTCGATCTACCCACATTTGCCTAAGGTAAAAATTGTAAAAATATCAATTAAATTAAATTTTTCAACCTATTTATTTCAACTTTTTTATTTACTTTGCATAATACCTTTCATTAAATATTCTTAGTTATTAAAGCGAATTAATTTACTCTCCCTATTATTGCTCACAACCCAAACTAGGCTTTTTTCAATACTAAAACCTTCTATCAAAATAAAAGCACATGCTTGACATTTTTTTGCGAGATTTGTTTTTGCAGTAGGTATGCAATAAAAATTTGTTTTAATTTAGATATCATTCTCTAATTTTACTTGCTTTCGCATGCAATACTTATCATGCTAGTGATTATGTTTCCCTATTATTTCGCACTTGACTGTATATTATTTTTCTCTTTCTCAAACTTTAGTTTGATATCTTAGTGTGTGTAATATTTTCGACTCCGACCGAAATTCGCTAACTCCGATTCCAACTCCGTCTCTACTGCCCAGACTGCAACAAAATTTCTGTCTCTTTTAATCTCAAATGCGCAAATTGGTTCCAAATATGGGTTAAGTCTAAGAATGCTAGCATCGTGATCGTTACAACTTTCGTCAGAAATTTTAATACGAATTGTAAGAGATTTAAGGACGAATATATTTTTTTTCTAATATCTTTTTTCCGTAGTCAAATTGCAAAATAAATTAAACATTTTATGCAAAATAATTAACAAAAATTTCAATTTTTTTTTATTTTTATGCTTAGTTCATAGTCAGATATGAGACCATGATTCTTTTAAACATTTGTTCAAAGTGAAACTAAAAAGTTATTCGAAAAGATGTCGAAAAGACTTAGTTGCAAACAGGGGTGAGTGCAGTTCTGGTGATCTAGGGCTATATACCTAAGACTTAAAGGGTTATATACCTAAAACTAAGAGTTGACTTTTAGTTTTTTTGACTATTACAAAAAAAAAATCAAAAGTCGACTTTTAAGTATAAAAAAGTCGATTAAAATCGATTGGATTTTTTCGCGTTGGATTTTGCTCGTCGAAAGTTTTTGGCTTGTTGGCATACCACAATGACTTGATGTGGCCCCATAAAAATAAAACCAATGGCGTTTAAACGCATGAACAAGGTGGCCATTCGACCGGACCATTTCTCGAGCTAACACGTTCACAGAATTTGCCTTTTTAGTAAATCGATTGTAACGCGTGGTATGTTGCAAGTGGCACCCTCTTGTTGAAAACACGTATCGGCGATGTTAAGCTCATCCTATTCTGACCAAAAATATTTTTCTAACATGGCACGATAGCGCTCTCTATGGACGGTAACATGACGATTGTTTTCATCGACGAAAAAATACGTCCCAATCGAGGTGTGATGCATGAAAACCACACAGTAATTCTTTGCGAATGCAATTGTGTCTCTTGAAGCACATGTGGGTTCGTTGCTGTCCAATAACGCATATTTTGTTTATTGACAAAACCACTCAGCCAGAAATAAGCTTTATCGCTGAAAAACGTTTCAAATGATCAAGTGGCTTTAGTTCTGAGTCGGATTGGTCTTAAAGGGATGAAGACCAAGATCTTTTCGCAAAATACGCCACAGTCTGGTTTGAGGGATGCCTAACTCCCGAGAACGACGTGGAATCGACCGATTTGGTCATTTTAAACGGATACACTTACGGCTGCAATATTTTCGTTGCTTCGAGCGGTATGGCGTCTCTTTGGCGTCGGTAATTTCAAAAGTAGAAATTTAGATCCAAATGTATCCAAATTTTTACTATAGCACGCACAGCTTGCCGGTTGGGACTCTTATTGCGGCCAAAAATTGGAATAAGCGCTCTTAAAAATGTGACCTCCGACTCAGAACTTAGGTAGTAATTTTTAATAATTTCCAAACGTTGCTCGTAAGTGAACTTTACCATGATAAAAATGTTGTCTTCGACTAACGTTTTGACATTGAACGATTATTAAAAATGTTTGAGGGTGCGTTGACATAGAGATACGAAATTGTTATGTCCCTTTTGGAAAACCCGTATTAAAAAACAATTTTATAAGAAAGTAGGAGTTATTGTAAACTAATAAACATCAGTAATTTCAATTTAAATACTGCTACAACATTGAACACACCCATTTCAATAGTAGAACTGAACATACCCCGTTAATGTCATATGTGACGCGCAAAATAGAAAGGGACCTAAGGGTAAAATCCAGTTTTATTCAGGAGAGCCATTTTAAAGATTTAAATACGTGTATCTTTGGTGTACCATCACTTTCATAAAACGCACATATCTCTGGGAGGGATCACTTTTGGGGCATGGAATCGGTCTCATTCGATGCTCAGATGTTGTCCACATCAAAAAAAGAAAAAAAAATGAAAATTAATTTTTTTACCCTTAGGTCCTTTCTCTATTCGCTGTCACATATGTGTTTTGAAAGCTAACCTCAATAACGTTAGTCTGTAACGGGATTTTAAAATTGTTTTAACTTTCATCATGGAGTGGTAAGATAATGAGAACCGTATCGCTGTAATAGCGCTTTTCAAGTGTGAAATGAAAAAAAAACGATATTTTCAAATCGCTCCGGCCACTAGGGATTAGCCGCATGTTCGTCTACCGAAGCATTAAACTGTTTGAGGAGACTGGAGATGTAAAAGACCGCCACCGGTCGGGGCGCCAACGCTCCATTCGAAAACCGCATGTCATCAAAGCCGTTAAATCAAGAATTCACAGAAATCCGCTCCGAAAAAAGAAAATCATGACCCGTGAGATGAATATCACGCAAAAGTCCATGAGTCGATTCATTAAAAAAGACTTGGGACTTGGGGCTTTCAAACGACGTACCGGACATTTATTGACTGCAGATTTAAAAAAAATAGGATTGAAAAATGCAAACGTCTTTTGGTGAAGCGCGCTGATAACTTGCACAGAACAATTTTCAGTCATGGTTTTGTGGGGTGTCTCTTACGATGGGGTCACTGACCTGCATTTCTGCGAACAAGGAGTCAACACATCGGCCAAAGTTTACCAAGAAACCGTTTTGGAAGCTGTTGTGAAGCCTCTTAACAATTCCCTGTTCCAAAACCAGCCATGGACTGTCCATAAGGATTCTGCGCCGGCCCATAACGCTAAACCGTCCCAGGCCTGGCTTCGAAACAATTTGCCAGCGTTCATTTCCTCTGAAGAATGACCCTCAGGGAGTCCGGATTTGAACCCATTGTATTAAAAATTGTGGACGGTTTTAGAAGACAAGGTTTGTCACAAAGGATACCCCAACATTGGATCTCTTAAGACTACTTTGGTTAAAGCTGTGGCCAATTTTCCAATGGACGAGGTTCGTGCTGCTATTGACGATTGGTCAGTGCGACTTAAGGCGTGTGTAAAGGCAAAAGGCGGACATTTCAAATAAGTAGATTCTTTTTGGATACAATATACATCGATAAATATATTAAAACATATTTGGTCCAAAAACATTCAGTACTTTTTATTTTACAGCATAAAACGTGTGTAACAGTATTTATGTCCCTCCTAAGTTCAATTCAAGTTTTAAAAACTTTTAAAAAAAAGTTTATTTTTTTTAACCACATGTCCGTATTAATTGATCTCAAAAGATAATCATTACAATGACAAAGTTTTTTTTCGCTACTTGTGCAATAAATGGGTACTCGCTTTAACGACAAACAGACACTGCCTTTAGATAGTGGACTTTTTCGCGCCTCGTGCTTACACTCTTGTCAAGGAACCCTCATATGTTATCCTCTTCCCTTGGAACCCACAATCTCTTTGGCCACATTGGCATCGGGTAAATGGGAATCAATAGTTATTTTAGAATTTCTGATATCGGTCTTGTATCAGTTCGCCTTAAAAAATAATAAAAATAAACTTGTTATACTGATGAATATAATTTCAGTGTTAGTATACTTACCGACTTGATTAATTGCTCTGGATGAATCTGGAACATTTCTGAACATACGTTTTTAACCTTGACAAACAAAAAAAATTAACTTTTTTGAATTTTTCAATTGGCAAAAATAAAAATTAAAAATATTTTATATAAAATAATTTATATAAGTTAAAATAAAAAAATCGACAAGAAAAGGTCTTCTTTTAGAATTTTTTGAAAACGTGGACTAATCGGTTAGTCAAAAAACGACAAATAGAACCCTACGGTGAACGCTACTTCACCATCTTCAGACCAGCAACATATGGAATTAAACCATTATAAATGACTATACAATTAAGTGCAGGCTGATTCTAAATAAACGAGAACCTGCTACCAGTTGTTGTTGTTGTAACAACAATATAACGCGTGATCCATTTCGAGGTTCTCTACTTCTTAAAGAAAAAAACACAGAAAATTCAAATTGAATGGGGAATGTTGTTTTTATCATGTTTTGCTCCAAGACCTGAATCGAAGCGGGTTTGTCCGCATTAACTTTAGACTTTATATATCCCCACAGGAAAAAATCTAACGGTGTGATATCATCGAATATTATCCAATAATGAATGCTGGGTCTCAAGATGGGTGATGGTGTTGCGAATTGTACGCTCAGTAGGCCGATTATGTTGACCATAAGTTGAACAAAGTGCACAAAACACATTTCTCACAGAACGTGAATTTTCGCAATAAAGTTGAACGATCTGTAAACGTTGTTCACGCGTAAGTCTTTCCATGATGAAATGCCAAACAATACTAAACAAAAATAATATGACAACATGGCACGACTCACACGTGATCTGTCAAAAAAAGGCTATTGAAAAAAGTATGTCTACTTGGATCACCCATTATTTTATTTTGAAGTCCTGTACGCCTATGGAGGATCTGCTTCGATATCTAGGTGGAGGAAACGCGCCATTTGAACTGGCTGCGTCCACAGATATCTGGCGGTCAGCTGAGTGAGCTTGGCCGGACAATTGAAGAGGTGCAGCACGTCATGTGATCCCTGATGGCAGGCGGGACAGATGTACGGAACCTAAGCTTCAATTCGTGCCCAATAAGAGTTGAGGCAGCTGCACCATCCAGATCACGCGTAGTACCTTCTCCTCAGGTGAAATCTCCGGGGGATACTCCCCTAGCACTACATTCACTCTGTAGCTGGATACTGCTGATGCGACTTCATCAGCGTGAATGCTGTTCAGACCTGCCTGATAGATTCGATGATCTAAAGGTTCTCTCTTATACCGCTAGACCTCTCTCTAGATCATGAAGATCGTACCTAATCTGCCTGGGCGGAGGCCTCCTGTCCAAGAGAAGGTGGTAAGGATGACTGCTGCAGGTATTGCTTAGACAGCAGGAAATTGTGTAGGTGCACGGAATGGACCTTCGTCTCCTCATGTAGATGGTCCTCGGAAGATATAAGAAACCACCCTGTTGATGTTCTGAGGGCGGCATTCCTTCCACTGCGTCGAACTCACGTTCGCCAACCACACAGGTGCTGCGTAGTTCGCTACAGACTAAAATATCGCTTTGGAAGAGGTCAACAAGGTTTCTTTGTCGGCTCTCCAAGTACTACCGGCAAGTGACTTGAGGACCTTGTTCCTACTTTTGAGCTTATCGCAGATATCTGTGCCATGTGCAGAGGATCGAAAAAGGCTGTCCAATGTGACCCCAAGGATTTTGGGGTAGTTGGTAGTCGGGATGTTGATGTCATAGACTTTCACATTGAGTGACCACCGCACCTCTGCGGTCCATACAGTAAACAGTGTGGTTGATGATTTGGAGGCGGATATTTTTATATTCCTTGCAGTGAAAAAAGTGCTAAGTCAGTGAGGTGATAGTTTATTTTCTCGCAGTTGTCATCCTCTTTAGGTCCTGACGCCACAATTGTGCAATCATCAGCGTACGACACAATTTCAACTCCGTCTGGTGGTGCAGGAACTTTAGAGAGGTTGAGGTTAAACAGAGCCGGGGATATCACTCCACCCTGGGGAACTCCTTGTTTAACTCTACGGGGCTTCGACGGCCTTTCTCTAAATTCTACATATGACTGGCGCCCACACATATAGTTTACGACCCAAAGTTTTAAACTGGGCGGGAGGGACGTTTCTTCAATGTCCTCAAACAGAGCGGCATGATTAACCTGCTAGCAGTAGAGTATTCCACCGAACAAAGTAACACAATAAAAATATATCCCACATTTTTTTTTTTAATTTTTGACTTTATAAAAAGAAACTTGGTATAACAAAGGTATGTACGAGTATAACGAAAGAATAACATTTCTTCATCCTGATTAGGAATCCCGACTTGCGAAACAACAACACTAGTGTGATACGATTTTTTTTCTCTTTCAGCAAATCATATAATCGTTTTAAGTGATCTTTTCATACTGACGGTAATCATATTTTTATGACATCTCTTTCTTTCTTCCGTATCCAGATATTTTCTACAAACGAATGTTTTCTTACGGAACCAGTTTACGGCCACAAATTCGACTTTAGTGCCTTGCAAAGCGATTTTGCACATTGGGCTCGTGGCGGTTTTGGTGATACATTTGAATTCAACATTTGTGGCAACTTGACGCGAACATGTAATGGACGCTCTAATGTTGCGGCCTGCTTAAAAAAGTCTGACAATAAGGAATATGTTTTGGGTGAGATTTCTTTCAAATACCGATCTGTCTGTAAAACTAAGATGTTCTCTATAATTTTTATCACAGGAACGTCACATCAATTGGAATATCGCAATGGAAAAATGTATTTTAGTTTTTCCAATGGTGAAAAGTGTCCAACGTCCGAGGAAAATTATAAACTACATGTATTTTTGGGTTGTGATTACACATTGGATAAAAATCAGTCACATGTGACGCCACATGTAAGTATCATATCAAGTGAAACCCAAAGTTAATTCGTCATATGTATGTTCATATGCACCGGAACCAAAATTTTGATCACTTCCAAAATTAACGAGTATCGTTGCTATTGAATTCTTAGTATAAGAAATGCTAGGAATGCGAAATTTAATATTCTAATGCCAGTAATTTCAACGAGTAAAAGGTATCCATGCGAATTTGTTTTTTAAAATCATATCGCTTTCTTAAGTCAAATAGGATTCTTTTTGTACACAATAGGTAAGCATTTGCGATTTATTTTGTTATGACAAATTTCGATCTGCTGCATTTAGTATAATAGGGCACGGTTCATGCACACTTAATATACCCTACACAATACTGTTGTGGAGGGTATTTAACGTAAAGCTTACCTTTGTAATATCTTAAACTAAACAAGATAAATACCATCTTTATTATGCCATTCAACTCAGAATTACCATCTGATTTCAATAAACGATGTATGAACGCCAGGGTTCCTATCGTTGAAATCAAAGAACTAGTCAAAAATAGAAGCAAATCTCTCGGTCCAATTTTTTATAGAATACAAAAGTCCTTCTCGTTCAAATAAAGTCTAGAACATTTCGAGCGAACAGTAACCACCCCTTGTTAAATTTAACCTAGTCGGTCTATGTTTTCAAATATACCCCACACAAAGATCTCTCTCCCGATTTGAAATCTAGAAACCATTTTATACTTCCGATCTTGTTTAAATTTCACATGATTCGTTACGATCGACCATTTACAATGCTAATAACAACCCAGTTGAAATTATAACTTATTGGCCAATGATTTGCTTTTTTTTTTAAAAAAAAAATGGCTCAATGTTGCCGCCAGTCCAAAATCCACACTAAACAGTGTTTCGTTGTGGATGTATTTATTGGCTTCTCGTGTCTTCAGTCACGTGTAGGTTCTCTGAGATGAAAAAAGCTTCAACTGCAAACACGATTTTTCGGTAAAATTCTTCACCTCCTGCCGAACAATCGTCAGCCCATTGGGATAAGCGAAAACGCATCGGATAGTGTTCCATTTTTAAATGCCAAAGTTAAACCTTAATCCAAATAAAATCAGAAATTTGAAAAAATTATCAGTACTTTTTTACAGACGATTCAAATTTAAAATTTTAAATGGCCCACCCTATATTTTTCTGTCTGCTTACTTTTTATTACCAGTTTGGTGTCTTCAGAAGGAAAAATGCATTCTAATAGTTGTAAAATCTTAACGAGTCAAGTGACTAGGTTCACTAGTCTTTTGAATAAAGGTAACTCTATTAAACCCTTACCATAGATAGAGGCATCCTTGGGCATTTCTTTCACCAGCATAATTCGATATTGCATGAACACCTGCCCGTCAAAAGGTTTGTTCTCGTTGGATCCCGCACAATTTCACAATTGCTCAAAAAAAGGCTCGGATCGATTGGCGCGGAGAATACTTTGAAAAACAATAAAACCATTTTTGATGATAAATATTCGCATTTTCATTATTAGGCCAGAAATATATAAAGCAGCCCTTAAGATCTTGAATTTGTTTGCATGGTTGAAACAAAATCAAAAAAATATTTTAAATTTGTGTATTCTTTACTTTAGACTTTAGAACAAGTTGTTTCCACAGATCGCCACTACCTTTACTGCAGAATATTAAACTACTTAATTCGGTGCATCAAACTAAACCATTTCACTTCAGTCTGTCAATATCTATTTATGGACATATACTAAGGAATGATATTAAATTTATTTTCCATTCTTTCTTTAAGGCACCAGATGCTTGTTCATTTTACATTACATACGAGACACCCCTGGCATGTTTACCAGAGCCTGACAATGTTAAAGCAACCAATTGTAGTGTTCGTGACCCCAAGACCAGTCATGTTTATGACCTAATGCCACTTAGCGATAGTAATTACATGTAAGCATACAATTACAAGATTATACATATAAATAATTAAATATTCAAAATATTCATGCTATTTTATTTCTTAATTTCAGAACCTCCGATCGCAAAGGTAATGCATTTGTCATAAACATTTGCAAACCAGTACTGTACGGTGAGAATGCAATGTGTCCGTCAGACAGCAGTGTATGCTTTCTACGACTTAAAGCAGATTATAAAGAAAAGTAAGAATTTTTTTTATTTGTAACATTTCAAAATTTAAATAACTAATTGATTTTCCTTTTGTGTGTATAGATTTATTAATTATGGTTCGGCACAAGCTCAGCCAGTTTTTGAAAACGGTGCTCTGGTCATGCGTCATTCGTCGAAGACACCTTGCAGTGGTTCAAAGAATTACTCATCAATCATATATTTCTATTGTGACAATGACGTTAAGGTACGTATAAGGACTTACGTTGAGATTTTAGCTATACAATAGAGGTTTTGGTCAACTTGGAAACAATTGTAATTTTAGGGTATGAGACATCTTCTTGTGTCCTTATGAAAAATTGTCCAATATTTTTAAACTTTTTTGTTATCACTGTAAAACAAGTAGAAATTAGTTTTATTATTGACTTGTGTCGAATAAGAATTTTACTTGGTGTCCTCTCGGTTAATTATGGATGTCTTGTATATTACAGTCGACACCGGGTAACTGCAATCTGCTTAGCAAAATTATACAGGCTAGGCGATTTAACATTTTAAATTTAAATCGGCTGTAAAACAAGAAGGTCTTGATAATTTCTTCAAATTTCTGGTTTTTCTGGAAAGGTTGAACACAATTCCATTCATATGACTACCACAACTCGCTCGGTAGTACCTTATCTGACCAACCCAATTTTTAAGTTAATTTTCGATTGTTTCGGGTCGAAAATCTTCAATGACAACTTCGATTTCAATCGTCTCTGGATGCTTAGCGTAACATTTTTCCTTACTAGCTTTCCACATCAATAAATAAAATAATCCAAAGGGCTTAAATCACAGCTCCGAGGCGGACAATTTCGGCTGATTATTCTATTTTAAAAAACAGTGCGTAAAGTATCGATGGTTGCGTTGGCTGTGTTGTTCTTGATGTAGCGGCATATAGTGTCGGAGTGACAGCCCTTGGCCGAAGAATTGATCCTTCGGGACGATCCGGTGCATAGAACCGGCTGTCGCGCGTTGGCTGTGTGACATGAGGCCCCTTCTTGTTGAAATAAAATGACGTCCATGTCATTCTCTTGATTTTTTTTAAAACAAAAATTAGTTGACGCTCACCGTTGCCAGTTGCTCATTTTCAAAGATAAATTGCCCAATTATGTCGCCAAAATTTACATCAAACAGTAACTAGTTTTGGATGCATTGGCTTCTCAATAGTCACGTGTGGGTTCTCTGAACCTCATATGCGGCAATTTTGCGTATTGACATAGCCACCTAGATGACAATGTGCTTCATCTAAAAACACGATTTTTCGATAAAATTCTTGATATCCTGCCAAACAATCTTCAGCCCATTGGGCAAAGCGAAAACGCATTCGATGGTGCTCCCTTATTAAATGACAAAGTTCAACCTTTCCAATAAAACTAGAAGTTTAAAAAAATTATTAGTAATTTATTTTAACAGCCGATTCAAATTTAAAATGTAAAATCACACACCCTATTCATACTATGCAGATGAAGCAATTTTGGGATTTTTGTTTAAGAGAAAACATTCTCGTAACAGCGAATATGTATGTATGCCGGCGCATCAAACTGCAACGATTGCGCTGGCTAGGACATGTTGTTCATATGGATAAAAATGCTCCAGCACTGAAAAATTTTGACGTGATAACGCGCGTATGGGGCCGACCGAGGCCCCGGTGCTAAGTCAAAGTCTAGCAAGACCTACAGAATTTTCGTATAATCCACTTGAAGTTATGTGCACAAGATCGCAGCGTGTAGAATTAAAAATATATTTCTTTTTTTTGGAACATCCTGAATTTATATCGAGCTTGCTTAGAGATCGCACTAAGAGTTGTTGTGGGTGGGTTCTCATCTAACAAACATAGGCTGACCACAGGTGCACCTCAGGGCTCTTCCCTTTCTTCCTCTTTATATTTTATTTTCATTGACGATGGTTTGGGTCAGACGGTGAATCCAATCGTCTCTTTTGCGGATGTCAGCAACCTCTGTCATTCATGTTCATTCGACCTAAGGTCGAGACTTTAAGATATTGAAGACAAAGGCGAATGATGGATGAGACACTTGTTCGGGATTTACTGGAAATTTCCGAATGGGGTGGAGTAAAAAGAGTAGATTTTAATGCGCGTAAGACACACTGCTGCTTGCTGTCTTACAAGCAATTCATTGACCCATTAGTGTCGTCATTATCTATCGATGGTATGGATTTCGAACAATCGGATGTACTTGATGTTCTGAGCATGAAAATAAATGTGACGCTCGTTGGGCTAGGCATGTATTCGAAGTGTCGAAAGAAGCACTCAAGTGGATGAGCTTCCTAAAGCGATGTAAGAAATATTTCACTTCTTCTGATCTCTTAGATATCTATACAACCTACATCGGCCAAAGATGGAATACTTGATCGTGTTCAAAAGAGGGCGATAGAGTTGATAAGTGACAGTGGGGTTTCAACTCTATTGTCCCCCTGGAGCAGCGTCGGAATGTGGGTTGTGTGTCGCTGTTCTATCGGTACTTTCATGGTGTGTGTTCTTCAGACATTCGTGGTCTTATCTTTGACGTAAGGATGTTTGGCAGGGATACACGACTTTCCATAAATTCACACCCATTTGTTATCGATTGGCCGGTTGACCGCACTATACACTACAGATCGAATTCGTTTTTCGCCTGTGCTATCCGTATGTGGAATCGACTTCCGGCGAATGTATTTCCCACCAGTTACGACATCCAGAAATTCAAGTCAAACTCCCTTACTTTCCACTCACCAACGCAATGCATTTCATGTATAGGGCAAAACTTCTGAGTGTTGGTCGATTAAAAAAAATATATATTTTATTTTCAAATTGTACGGCTTGTGATGCAAAAAGGCAATTTAAAATTCTTTTGATTTACTCATCTTGTTTGAACTTAAATACCAAACTACACTCAGAAAACCTTAATTCGGCCATGCTTTGACATTATGGCAAATGAAATTCACTACACACAGAGAGCAGATTTGTTGTCACAACCGAATTTTTTGCCAACCAAATGTTGGTGGTTGCACGTACTATCCGTGTACTTATATTCTATCGGTACACAGCTATTTTCAGAAGTGGAACCTGGCTGTATTGGTTGAAAAGACAATGTATCGGTAACCCTTACTAAGCAGGATGGTTATTACAACTGAATTTGTACATGTATTGGTTGTTGTTACAGATTATTGGCTGTAGGAGCTCTTTGACTTCGGTTGTCATTACCACGATCATTTGTTAACAGGACCAACTGATGGTTAAATTTTATGTTGTGTGTTATCTGACCGAAATAAAAACTTTTTTTTAATTTAAACAAGAATTGAAAATATTTATTCTGTTTTTTAAATTATTAGCAGGTGATTTTAAAACTTGGTTTTTACTTTCGAATCATATATAGTTTGTTTACATAAGTGGAACAAGTGCATCATGTTGGAAAAGTGGGCCAAAAAAATTAATTTTGGTTTTAAAGTGTCAAAAATGTTTCAGATAAAGCTGATTATGATTAATTATTTAAATGAAGTTTAGTGGAAATTTTAACCTTAATATTTCAGGCTACCTTAGGAGTAATGTGATATAAAATAACTAAAATGTATGCTTGAAGTCTTGGCTACAGATGTGATCAGAAATATATACATACTTTCATATCAGCAAAAAAATATATAATATTCAAATCTCTGTTGATAATATTAGAAATTAAGTACAACATTTTACCCCAGTAAAAAAAATATTCAAAACGACCATTTAAACAATTTTATTAAAAGAAAGACACTTCACAACTGAAATTAATTGAACGACATTTTTTCACTCTCTAAGAGATAAGAACATCTTAAAGTTCTACGAAAATAAACTCCATACGATTTCGCTCAAGACATCTTATTACAAAAATTCGGAAAAAGGGAGGAATATTTACAACTTTTTAACGTATGTGATATGGCATAGCGTTGCAACATAACAATTTCATTGGCATATAAAAAATGACTCGGACCTACAAGGGCCGATCTCTTGTTTACTATAATCAGTCTTTCATTTGTAGAAGAAATCATCCAACCCCCAAGAAAGTCCGAACTTTTTTAGTGTTTGTTATATGTTACAACAGCGAACGAAACATGGTAAGTCCAACCATGTAACCATAAATACCATGGAATGTTGGCGATTTTAGTACAAAATATGTTAATCCAACCGAATATTTGTAGTACGAATCGATTTCCAACTGCTTTATCTCCGTGAGTACTCTGGGAGTAAATTATCATTTAAATTTTTGTTTTTGATTCCTTAGGCAATAAGTCCCGAAAATATAAACAAAGAGAGCTATAACAATTGATATTCATGACCGAATATTTTTTGAGCTAGTTTACAACCAATTTTATTTTAATGTTATTTTTTAGCCTTAGAATCACAGGTTTATGGTGCTCGATACGTTTTGAAAACAAATTTGAATTCAATATCCCGAAAGTCATCACTTGGTTTGAGAGATTAATTTCTTGTCAGTGCACATTTAAATTTTGCAACAGATTAATTTCGCTTTATATGCATTTTAATTACCATTAAAGTTTTCGGTGTATTGAAATGTTTTATGAGATAAGCTATATTCCGATTCCTATTACTTTTTAGTATAAGTATACTCCTGTAAACATATCTTATTATACTGTTTGATTTCCAACATTTGCTTTTTTATCTCTTTACAGAATGGTCATCCTGAACTAATAGGCATCCAGGATTGTATTTATGCATTTTCATTTTTTACTCCATTGGCCTGTAATGAGTTGCCACCCTGCACCGCCATCACACAGGATAACAAAATGTAAGTCAAAAACAACAATTACATGATTTTCTGCATGAGTCATTCCAAGTCATAACAACCGAACTATGTTTTGTTAATTATCATACTTCACGTACAATCGGTCCTTGACCTTAACACGATTATTTATTATTTATTTGAATACTGGTGTGATTATTTGAGAGCGTGGCTGTCACACAAGGTAATCCTGTTTCAAAGCTGGGTAGGAACATGACTCACAGTTTTATCTGCTTCCTAGTAAATGCATATGCAAAGCCGTTTTTAAATAATTGGTCCGGGTCATTAAGTATAACTGATTTGAGGCCTACGAGTATTTAAATGAATGTAGGGGGTAGTAACTAAAATAGCGTCAATTCTTCGAAACCTAATATTTCAGAGCTAACCAAACCAAAGCACAACTGTTTGCAGCCGACTCTAGTAAAACTTTTAATGTCTCTTTCTCGTATCAGAAACGGTTATAAGGAAACGCGGAGTCAGTTAAAAAATTCCGTTAATTTTATAATTAATTGTTTCTCAACAGGCATTTTGTTAATGGTTTAAACGAACTCTCTTCATCTGTTTTAATGATTTATTGAATTCTGGGGCATTATTTATTTTAGAAATCGAATCGGAAATATTTCTCAGTGAGCTGTGAATTCTAAAATTTTTATACTCACCTCACCGACAGCGATCTGCTTTTTTTGAGACGCTATATGTAAGACTTGTACAGTCGCCGACATTATCAGGGTGAAATTAGCACGACTATAAAAATGTTCGATGTTCCTAGTCGGCTACATGATTACATGTGTGGTAGTCGTGTACACCAACTATAACACTTCTGCGGCCCGTCTAAAGAGGGTTTCTCTAAGTGATCGTGATCGTGATAAGGACAGCAGAATTGAAATATGAAAAAGCAACAGGACATGACGGAATAGACTTCAGGATAAAAATATGTGGCAGATTTAGGCAAAGATTTGCTCCTTAAAGTTATAACAGGCAAGAATACGTAAATTCCATGTGAAACCGATCACTTTTTACAAGTAGGTCTTCGATTTTACCGAAGTTTTATACATTGGTTCATATTGGTGTTCCAAAAAAAATACGGTTCGGGTTTTGTAAAAAAATTCAAAATTCCGAAAACTTCAGCAGTGGCAACATTTTCAATACGCTTTTTTAAAAAACTGTTTTTTTCAAACTATCAGGACTAAAATGATGTTTACAAAATATATTTTGGAAAAAAAACATTTGATTTTTATTTAAAAACAATTTGGTAAATCGTAACTAAGTAAGCTAATGACACAAAAAATTTTGGGTGGCCATGATTAACCTTTTCGAGTTCAAAATTAAAATGTTTGTCGGTCTCCACATTATTTTCAATTATTTTGTATTAGTCATGTACATATGAGGATTTTTTTATTTCCTTTTTAAATACCTACAAAGAGCCATGAATAAGCATTAAAAGAAGGAAACAGTTGTAGTAAGGTGAACCGACTAACCCTCATCCATACAGGGATACGTTGTAGTTAGCATTGGTCCTAACGTACCTAACGTCCTAACGGTCCTAACGTATATTCGATTTTTATCATTTTTTTTGTAAATGGTTATTATGTTGGCTAATGACACAGTAAAAAGTTTTCGTAGCCTAGGTTTAATTTTTCAAGTGTTTAATTAAAGTGTGCGGTCTCCACAATATTTTTAAACACTTTAAATTAGAAAACTCTAACTTTGGTTCCATTTGTGATTTATGCGGATTTTTTTTCTTTAAAAATATTTACAATTGGTAATAAAAAAAGCTTTAAAAATATTAATATTAAAAAAAAACATTTTTACATATCTTGTAAACCTCATTTTAATCCTGAAACAATATTTTTTTATAAAAATATATTTTGTAAACCTCATTTTAATACTGACAGTTAAAACAATATCCAAATATCATAACTAAAAGAAAAGTTATGAGGTTTTTAAAAAAAAAACGTATTGAAAATGTTGCCTTTGCTGTAATTTTCAGAATTCTGATTTTTTTTTTAAAAAGCTGAAACTGTATTTTTTTGGAACACCAAAGTGAACCAATGTACAAAATTTCGTCAAAATCAAACACCTACTTGTATAAAGTAATGGAATTGACGAATATCAGAAGACACTTAGTTTGCTGTTAAAACATCTATTCTCAAACACAGAGATAACAAAAAATATAATTATCTTAGAGTTATATGACTGCTAAGCGTTGTTATCAAATTGGACTTAAGTAAACTGATGTAACGTCTCAAACCAGAAGTAAAGGTTGTTTATTCAGACGTGTGGTTTTCAAGAAGAAAAAAAACGCATTAAATTTAATGTTATGGCCAAGAATAAAGCTTTATTATCAAGATAAGGGTTTGCCATAATGTTTAAAAAATAATTTCTAGCAAGTGGCCGCCGCGGCTGGCTCGAATAAATTCCTGACGAGAGGCCCAACTTCCGACTACTTTTTGCAGCATTTGGGGCCGTATGTTTAAAAAATAATTTCTAGCAAGTGGCCGCCGCGGCTGGCTCGAATAAATTCCAGACGAGAGGCCCTATTTCCGACCACTTTTTGCAGCATTTGGGCCGTATGTTAAAAAATAATTCCGAGCTAGTGGCCGCCGCGGCTGGCTCAAATATATTCCAGACGAGAGGCCCAATTTCCGACCACTTTTTGCAGCATTTGGGGCCATATGTCAGCAAAAACGCGCCGAATATTCTGTTCCAAAGCGTCAATCGTGTCGGGTTTTTCTGCTTAGACAAGCGACATCAAATCGCAGGATTTTGAAGGCCATGCCCAGGCCCGATATAATAATAAATTGATTGTTTCGCAGGTAGTGCCGTCTTGTTGGAACCAAAGGTCGTCCACATCAACATCCTCCAATACAGGCACGAAAAAGTCATTAATCATGGGTATATACTCGTAGCATGCACCATTGACTGTAACATTATGGTCGGCTTCATTTTTGAAGAAATATGGACCAATGATTCCCTCTGCCCGTAGAGCACACCAAACAGAGACTTTTTGAGGATGTAGTGGCGTCTCAACAATAACTTGTGGATTTTCATTACTCCATATGCGTCAATTTTGGTTATTCAGCCCAAAATGAGCTTCATTGCTGAACAAAATTCCTTATTTTCCTTGTAAAAATCAGGATCGGTGGCCATGTCGTTTTTGGCCCATTCACTACGATTCACAAACGTTGTTCCGGATTAAGTCTATTCATTATGAAATGACAAACCAACATAAATCAAACGACAGCTGTCAAAAAGACCAACTCCGAAAAAGTGTGGCCAGATTGAAAACCACACGTCTAAAAAAACAACCTTTAGAACTGCATTTCGAGGAAGGGCAGTGCGACTTGAGAACCAACCGAGGTACTTAACCACTTCATCTTTACAACGCGCCAGTTATCAGAGATTACTCTATAAGTATATATCTCTTATTTCACATGAAATTTTGTTATTGAAAAAATCTCATCTCTGAGTTTTTATGTGATAAATGTTTTTTACGCGAACAAACTTAGGGCCAGGATTTACGCTATACATAATGAAAATTGTATCGAAGTTTGTTTTATTGCGAAAACAGCCTATTTGGAGTTATGATAGTTCTGCCCAAATGTGTGATATGTATATTTGTGCGCTTCATCGCGCATACTTGCAGTTTTTATTTTTCTTTTCCAATTTAATTTAATTATTTTTATTTACCCCATTAATTTCCTCTTTGCGCTTCATATAGCTCCACATATTTAAGTACTGACCATATTCATTTTGTTGTTTTCCTTTTTGTATGTCTTCTTATTGGTATAGCATCGATATGAGTCCGTTGAAGAACACGCTGTTTGCTCTGAGCCAGGATAATCAGAATTATATTTTTTCGGTATGTTCACCACCCGGTCAACCGTGTATGGAAAACGATGGTAAGTTCAATATTTAAGATAATATGTAAGCATATTTTTGTGTACGCAACTCCTTCAAATTGTCAACAGAGTGTTTCGTTTCATCTTTACTTACTTATTTCCCCTATTTAAGAACTGTTAATTTAAATCTGAATATGTGACAGCGCATAGAGAAACGGACCTAAGGGTAAAAAAAAATCAATTTTCACTTTTTTTTTGTTTTGATGTGGACAACATCTGAGCATCGAATGAGACCGATCCCATGCCCAAAAGTGTTTCCTCCCAGAGATATGCGCGTTTTATGAAAGTGATGGAACACCAAAGATATACGTATTAAATCTTTAAAATTGCTCTCCTGAACAAAACTGGTTTTTACCCTTAGGTCCCTTTCTATTTTGCGCGTCACATATAGGGAGATTTAATAAGACTGCACTTTTCTTTTTATAAAATACATTAAAATGTTTTTTTAGTGTTACTCGTAAGTGTAAATACTCGAATGCAGGTTAAATTGGAAAGTTTGTGTTTTTTATCAAGTGGGGAAAGTATGTCAGCTAAGATTTATCGTTCGAATGTAACATTAACTTTATGATTCGACAATATTGAGACCTTGGTCCGTAAGCGACGCAAAATAGAGCCATTCGTACATGCAGATATGGGTTTTAGTGACATTTTTTTTATTAGGATTAATATGACTTTGGTTGGTTGGTTTATAGAAGAGGGGTCCAAGCGAGGACCCATACCTAGAGGGTACACACCTAAGGTAGTACACGGCTTGTATTGCGCTCTTGTTTGATGGTTTGTTTATATTCCGTAACCGTAATCGTCTTGAAAGGTCGATTACGGTCGATTGCTATTTTGTTTCGGGTTTATATGCAATATTATACACTGTCTTTGAGCTTCCGCAGTTATACTTTTTTAACATCTCTTTGCACCAATCCATACTAGCCTTTTTTTTGAGCATTCGTCAAATGATGTGGCATCCAACGAGAACAAACTTCTTTCAGGGCCAAATGAACATGCAATATCTTATTGATGCTTCTCATACTAATGCCCAAAGATGCCTCAATCTCACGGTATGCCACATGCAGTTCAGTTCATGCACAGCATAGATGGATTCTGTCAAAGTGACCGAAGTTGGACGTCCTACACGAAATTCATCCTAGAGCGAACGGCGTCCATTTAAGCACTTTTGTCTCGATAACCCACGCCGTATATTGTAAAAAATCATCGCACGAAAATGTTCACGAGGTAATTCCATTTGACTGAGATGAATTTTTCTGTAACAAAACAATTCGCCCTCAAATGACAAAACGTTCTGAGTGAAGTTATGCTAAAAATGTCTAAGTTTCCAATGGAAGTTCCAGTTTGCATCTGAGAAGACTTGTATTGTCAGGACCCGAAATATACATAGCAACCCTCTAAGAACGCTCATTATCTTACTTAATTCAGTTTCTTCAGACTTAATAGCTTTTATGTTCTTCTTTAATCAGCGTCTCCCCAAAGTGATTTGGTGATTTTACCGCCGTGCCGTTCTATAGCGTTTTGTGAGCGACCTGTGCCCATAATTTGATTTTAGCTCTTATTGTTTGAGAGGAATTGGTATTGTCTATGTCAACTGCCTGTCTAGTTGCGTTAAAATAATTGATCGTTGATTTAAATAATACAATTCTATTATTCTGGTTCTTTGTAAAATGAGCTTCATCTGAAAACACGATTTTTCGGTAAAATTCTTCATCTCTTTTCAAACAATCTTCGGCCTTGGACCAATTTAGTTCTTGGACCAATTGACCTTTATGAAAAAAAGTTTTGAGTGAAGTTATGCTAAAAATGTCAAAGTTTCCAATGGAAGTTCCAGTTTGCATCTGAGAACACTTGGATTGTCAGGACCCGAAATATACATAGCAACCCTCTAAGAACGCTCATTATATTACTTAATTCGGTTTCTTCAGACTTAATAGCTTTTGTGTTCTTCTTTAATCAGCGTCTCCCCAAAGCGATTTGGTGATTTTGCCGCTGTGCCGTTCTATAGCGTTTTGTGAGCGACCTGTGCCCATAATTTGATATTAGCTCTTATTGTTTAAGAGGAATTGGTATTGTCTATGTCAACTGCCTGTCTAGTTGCGTTAAAATAATTGATCGGTGATTTAAATAATAAAATTCTATTATTCTGGTTCTTTGTAAAATGAGCTTCATCTGAAAACACGATTTTTCGGTAAAATTCTTCATCTGTTTTCAAACAATCTTTGCCCTTGGACCAATTTAGTTCTTGGACCAATTGACCTTCATACCGAGGTCTTTATGCAAAATTCTTCGCAACGAAGTGCGAGAGATGTTCACTCCCCGAGAAAGATGGCGAGTCAATGTTGATAGATGCTTTTGGACATTCTCAGCCACAGCGGCAATGTTTTAGATTGAACGCACTGGTCCAGAACGTACTTGGGTTGGATTGTCCAATAACGATCCAGTTTTATGAAGTAGCTTCACAAATTGATGCACAATCTTAACTGAAGGCCGATCTCTTCTCCAAAATTTCCCACGTAAATTTCTTACAGTTTGAGTTAAAGACTCACTACTTTGGAAGTAAGTTTTTAATATTTCCCAATTTTGTTCGAGTGTATAGCGTCCGATTTTGCAAATGTCGAACATAAACCTGAAAATAAAAATAAAATGAGTGTTATTCTACCTTTCAAAGAGAAAGTAATCGGTAGTTCAAACTTAACATTTTAGATGTTAAGCTTCGGCCACGTCCTGGCTCTTTTTCTCGACTTAAATTGTATTACATAATGTTCGAATATCTCAAGTTAATAAAATTAGTTTCTTCCTTCTAGTCAAATGAGGCAGGAAGTCACATTTTTATACAAAATTGGTTGTAGCAGAAATATTGTGGTTCCGTAATTCTGGTAGTTAGGGTGTGCAATTCTCACCCAAGTAACCCAGGTTCCAAGTCAGAACGAACATCTTACCGTGTTTGCATGCCGAATGATCCCAAAAAGACTTTAAACAGAGACGAATATTCGGTTGGACTCAAGAGTACACCTGATTTCTCCACCTAATATTGTAATAACTAACAAGGACAATAATAAGGTTATAACTAAATCGAAAGAATAAAAAAAAATCGTATAACCCTCTGTTCGTCGAATAAATAAAATCATAAAATCTGTCGGTCTTGGCTGATATAAAATTTCTGGCGTTTCACATTCGATATTTGCTAGTCACGGTTAATGCCCATACTCGTATGTGTACAAATGTACGTTTTGCACAAAATATTCAAGGATGCAAACTGACTTTAGTCCTTGCTGGGCTTATCTGTTTCAGGTCCCCTCCGTTTTCAGCCGTTTTTATATTATTGAATACATTTATACAACACTATTGGTTGCACATACACACATGCATACTCGTACATATACGAGTATGTATGTGTGCATAAGTGAGTGTAACACGCCGGCCTGAATACGGCGAAACCTGCAAAATCACGTAAATAATTTGTTTATGTTGTAAATGTACGAGGCAAAAGTCTGTCAATAAAAAATGGGCAATCAAACCCGTTGGCATTCGATATGGACTGAGAACAAAAAATCCAATTCAATATTGTAGAGTACCAAGAAACAAAAAAAACTCCGAAGTAGCAGAAAACAACACATAAATATTACCTTCTCCTCTTCACCCGTCTCACTTAATCGTACACCTCCCGTTCGAAGTTGCTTGGGATAGGATAGCTAGCAATCAATGGGTTGTGATAGAGGGGATGTTTTTCCGATGGGGGATAGGTTGCGATGTAAATACAACCATCCCGCACCACAAAAACATACAGAAAATTACATTTGTTTTACAATTTTTTCTTCGCTCCTACTCAACCGGTGGCAAAGGAATGCAAAGCATTTGCGAAAATTGAAAAATCCATACATAAAAACGTAGGACCGGAAAAAATCCGGTATAACAAAAAATACAATAAAATCAAATTTGTACAAAAACACGGATAAAGTAATAAAATAAAATTGGGTACGAAAAACAATTTGGGAAAAGATCTACCGAAAACACAACGACAATTGTTAACAACGAAAAATACAATTGGGGGTATCTTTTTGATATCTAAACGAATAATAGTTTAAACAAAAAATATTTTTGATACTAATATGCGCAGTGAGGTCCAAATACATGTATTGTTTTAAATTGCATTGTAGGCTGACACTGACATTAGGCGTGTTCGATTGGTACTCGCTTATTAAACGAGTAAGTGGCCGCTAAGGCCATAACTTCAAAACCTTACGAAATATCTTTGTTTGTAAGAATTACTTAGCTTTTTTATCACAAGTTTGTTTTGAAAAACATAAATTTGTAGAAAAAAGTTATTCAAGAAATACCATAAGCGAGTAATAACCGAGCTCGCTTGAACTCGCTAGTTGTTATACTTGAATAACTTTATTCTCAAATCTGCTATAACATTAAGCTTTTTAAAACAATAGTTGTTTTTGTTTCCCTCCAAACGTCACACTTAGTAGGGACAAAAATACTGTTACACACGTTTTATGCTGTCAAATAAAAAGTACTAAATGTTTTTGGACCAAATATTTTTTAATATATTTATTGATGTATATTGTATCCAAAAAGAATCTACTTATTCGAAATGTCCGCCTTTTGCCTTTACACACGCCTTAAGACGCAATGGCCAATCGTCAATAGCTGTACGAACCTCGTCCATTGGAAAATTGGCCACAGCTCGAACCAAAGCAGCCTTAAGAGATCCAATGCCGGGGTATCTTTTGTGACAAACCTTTTCCTCTAAAACCGTCCACAATTCGTAATCCAATGGGTTCAAATCTGGACTGCCTGAGGGCCATTCTTCAGCGGAAATGAAAGCTGGCAAATTGTTTCGAAGCCAGGCCTGGGACGTTTTAGCCTTACGGGCCGGCGCAGAATCCTGCTGGAAAGTCCATGACTGGTTTTGGAACAGGGAGTTGTTAAGAGGCTTCACAACAGCTTCCAAAACGGTTTCGTGGTAAACTTTGGCCGATGTTTTGACTCGTTGTTCGCAGAAATGCAGGTTAGTGACCCCATCGTAAGAGACACCCCACCAAACCATGACGGAAGCTGGGTGATGACCCTTTTCCACCCTTGGTATCAGTTCAGATGCTTCCTTAGATGACCGCGCATACACTCAATCATTTTGCTTGTTAAATTTTTCTTGAACGATAAAATTTTTTTCATCGGTGAACAAAATTTTTCTGTGCAAGTTATCAACGTGCTTCACTAAAAGACGTTTGCATTTTTAATCCTATTTTAAAGCTGCAGTCAATAAATGTTCGGTACGTCGTTGGAAAGCCCCAAGTACCAAGTCTTTTTTAATGATTCGACTCCTGGACTTTTGCGTGATATTCATCTCACGGGCCATGATTTTCTGTTTTCGGAGCGGATTTCTGTGAATTCTTGATTTAACGGCTTTGATGACATGCGTTGTTCAAACAGAGCGTGTGCAGCCCGACCGGTGGCGGTCTTTTACATCTCCAGTCTCCTCAAACAGTTTTATGCATCGGTAGACGAACATGCGGCTAATCCCTAGTGGCCGGAGCGTTTTGAAAATATCGCTTTTTTTCATTTCACACTTGAAAAGCGCTATTACAGCGATACGGTTCTCATTATCTGACCACTCCATGATGAAAGTTGAAACAATTTCATAATCCCGTTACAGACTAACGCTATTGAGGTTAGCTTTCAAAACCCATATGACATTAACGGAGTATGTTCAGTTCTACTATTGAAATGGGTGTGTTCAATGTTGTAACAGTATTTATGTCCATACTAAGTATTTAAGAATAGCTTGTTTTAAGTCTGTGCTGTTTAGAAAGATAAGTGCTACTCAAAGATATAAAAAACAATATAAATCAATTCTATAGAGGGTGATTCATTCACGACTGGACAAATTTCTCCAGCTTATTTCTTGGCTCATTTCATGAGAATATGTCTACCTGCGACCATGCCCGAAAATGCAAGGGGGGCAAAATAGCAGCGGTTTGAAAATTTTCGAACCAGTGGTGCAAAGTTATGACTATTTGACTGAAACTAACGTTGGAACCGTAAGACCTCTGGGCTTCGATTAGGTAATTTTGGAAAAGTATTGTTTTGGAGGTGTCTCAATCGGAGTGGAAAAGTGGAATTGGTTTGAGCGCATGCAAAAGTGTATAAATCATGCTGGAGAATACTTTGAAAAACAATAAAGCCATTTTTGATTATAAATATTCGCATTTTCATTATTAGGTCAGAAATATATATAGCAGCCGTACCCTCCGAACACTAATGTTCAATGTTTAAACCGCTGCTATTTCGTCCCGCTTGCATTTTCGGGCATGGTCGTAGGTGAACATATTTCCATGAAATGAGCTATGGAATACGCCAGTGTAGTTTGTCCAGTCGAGAATGAATCACATAGTAAATATATTCTGTTCTTTGTATAAAGTAAATATTTTCCGAGTTTCATTTTAAATTTTATTACGCCCACGTATTGCAACCTCAGGTAAAGTTTTAGTTCCCCCCTGAATCTTCCAATTAGATTATTTTTTAAATATAAGTCAAAGTATTAAGATTTTAATCTGATTATAGTCAGCTGACTATAAGTGTCCACCTATGTGTTGTTTTCCACGGACTAAAGCGTCCTTCTGTCTTTTGCTTAAATTTTTGAATGTGCACTTGTCGTTTGTCTGTCTGCTGAAATAATAGGGCTGGATCAAAATTAAAATTAGATGTGCAACATTGTTACAAGCATTACCTGCAGGATACACAATTAATATAGAGAAATTGAGGTCATATGCGTTGGATACTGCTAAAGTACATATTCTGACGAAAAAGTATTCAGAAGTATACTTCCTCTAACCCTCAGTTCACAACATTTTAATTCACGCTCCTGACGTTATAGAAAATGGACTTGTATCGAGTTGGGATCTCTCTGCAGAGTCCATACGTAGAGAAAAGATATAGCTTTTATTGTATAGAACGTGACTATATGGTCACGGCAACAATAATATGTTCTATACAATAAAAGCATGTTCGTCGCAACCATAGTATTGTTTTCTGAATTTAATTTTGACAACAGTACGATAGCGGCAATATTAATATTGGTAAAATGTAACAATACTATTATTGGTAAATTTAGAAATGAAAATATAGTTGTAGCCACCATAATAATATGGTTGATACGACACGCGTATTGTTGTTAAAGATTTACGTTAACAATAATATGATTACGGCAATCATACTGTTTGGCTGAGTTTATGGACAAAGCATAACAGGGTTTAAAGACTTTGCATGTATGTGTGCATACACACACTTGATACAGTGCATTGCTGTTGTTCATTATAAAAAACAACAACAATCGGAAGGCAGTTTGAGGGATTGTCCTTCGTGACCTCCGATGGGGGGATGTATTGTTACCATGCTCATAATGAACCATGCGATATTTAAGCACGATTGAATATAATGTGTGGCTTCTAGGGAAGCAAGACCTTAAATCGAAAGAGACCTTTGTGTGGGTGTTTTTCAAAATAATGGACGGATAAGGCCTCATTTTTCTAGGATTGAATATACAGTGGCGGACAAAACTCTACGTACGACCCCTTTTTCTTAAATTTACCATGTCCTAATGCATTTGAAAAAAATGTAATTATGCATGTTTGTTTTAAATCTGATAATTGTATAAAAAATAACAAAATAATATATATCTCCAATATTAACTTTTAAAGTTATTCACAAGAAACTCAAAAAAGCCATTGACAAAAGTGTACATACGAATTAAAAAAGTAGAAATTTGTATATGGAAAAATAAAAATAATTTTTCTATTAATATTTTGTTGGGCCACCACCAGCATCGATGACCGCTTGCAACCGTCTGGGCATTAAAGCTACTAAGTTATTGAGATCTTCTTGCGTTATTTTCTGCCACTCTTCTTGCAGCTTTTCTTTTAGAGTTGGATCACCACTAATATCGTGCTTTCGGATCATTCGCTCCAAAATTTCCCACGCGTGTTCTATTATGTTCAAGTCCGGGCTTTGTGGAGGTGAATACAGCCGTCGTGGAGCATAATACAGTAGCCAGTCCTTCACTACCTGCGACGTTTGCTTGGGATCATTGTCCTCTTGGAAGATCCAGCTCTTTCCTAGGCATAACTTGTCTACGGATGGCTTCAAATTGTGTTCGAATATGGTTTTGTATTGGAAGCGATCCATAATACCTTCAACAAATACAAGATTTCCAACGCATTAGGCTGCAACTGCTCCCCAGACCATAACACTGCCACCACCATGTTTCACAGTCGGCATTAGGTGCTTGGGATCCATAGCAGTGTTCGGTTTTCTCCAAAATTTGGCTTTCCCGTCTTATCCAAATATGTTGTATTTAGACTCATCCGTAAATAGCACCCGTTTCCAGAAGTCAATTCCATTATTTATATGCCTTTTTGCGAACTCCAAGCGAAGTTTCCTGTTTTTGTCGCTTATTAGGGGCTTCTTGCGAGGAGTTCTGCAGTAAAATCCTTCATTATTGAGGGTCCTAGTTACAGTGCGTGGGTGAACAACAATTTTGGATCTCTCAGCTATGTCCTGGGCCAACTTAGTGACTTGAATTTTGGGATTTCGGTCCACTTCTTCGCGAATTAATGAAATGTCTCTGCGGCCAAGCTTCTTCGGACGACCAGTTCGTGGCTTACTTTCGACCTTAAATATAATAATTTTGCTATTTCGCCAAATGATTTATTCTCATTTCTATGTTTAATAACTAATTTTCGCACATCCGCAGAAATTTCTTTGCGCAGAAATTTCTTTGCACTTCTTAAAATGACACAATGCAATAAATTCCAAGAATATTTCAAAGCATACACACTAAATGAAACAAACGGTAATTTACCGTAATATTTTAGCTGATAAAAATAACGAAAATAGCAAAAACAGTGAAACCAATAAAACGTATGTAGACTTTTGTCAGTGCCTTTTTTCAGTTTTAAGTAAATTTATTTTAAAGTTAATATTGGAGTATTATACTTTTTTTGTGATTTGTTACACATTAATAAGATTTTAAACAGACCTGCATCATTACATTTCTTTCTAATCCTTCAGAACTTGTTAAATTTAAGAATAAGGGGTCGTACGTAGAGTTTTGTCCGCCACTGTAGCTCGATCGTAATGCTGTCCGAATTGGATAATATCAGGCATTTACAGCTGCAAGTTCTGTAATGTCGAGTGATTTGTGTTTTATTCATGCTTTAGATCGATATCGCCAAAAGGTTCAATGGGGTCATTGGTCCAAACCTGAATAGTGTACTAAGTTTTGTCGAAATCGTATTATAATTTAATAACAACGACAGATAGACAGGTGGACACCACCACGGCTATTATGCCAGTAAACTTAGGTTTAAATCTGGGTGAGAACATCATTTATTTTTTTATATATGAATTTCTTTAACAACATATCGAGACCCTATATTCAATAAATGCTATCTCAAAAAATTCAATTTCTCAGGAGAGCTTAAAAACTAGTTATTTCGCTTATTATTGTAAAAATTAACAATGTGCCTTCCATAAGTTTGTTTAAATTTTGCGGCTAATTTATACCTGTGAAAAAAAATTGATATTTTGCACTTGATTGCGTATTTTTTTGAGATAGCATATTTTATTATATCAAAAAACAAATATTTTGTAAGAGATATCATATTTTGTCGGAAAATAAAAATACGATTTTTTGAACAATATTTATTAATTAACCATTTAATAAGATGTTTTATTGAATATTAGGTATAACAAAGGAAAAAACATAACAAAAAATGATAAAAAAAAGATAATACATAATAAAAACTGATGTTATAATGATGTTTATTTGTACTATTTCTGGCATAAGTTATCGTAAAAGTAATGATATTCTTGCGGAATAACTTTTTTTAATTCTTGTAGATGTTTAAACTTATTTGGTTGTATTGGAAGTGGTCCAGAATGCAAAGGATTTGGTTCCTGCTTGCCTCCATATTTTTTTATTCGACACGGTATATCAGTGTATTCATCGTCGAAATTAATTTTAAATTTGACGTTGCCGTTTGGAAGATAAATAAGCGAACGTAATTGTGATACTGTTGGATCATTTTTGCCTTTGCCAGGTCTTATACTATTAAAACGAAGTAGTTGGCTGTCATTATAATCTTTAAAAAAGTCGTGGTTAAAATAAACTGCATCGAAAGGTTTTTTTATGATCTTGTCATCAATTTTAACGGTTTTTCGAGCTTCTTTAGTATAATGTACATAATCAATAGGCAAATAAACAGAGTTGTTTTTCAATTTTTTCTCTATTTTGGCATGAGCGCTATCGCACTCCATCTGGGTATGGCCCTTTTCTAGATACTTTTGCTCTATAATTTTATTATTTTCTATTGAAAAATTGGACAGCGCGTTAGATAAGAAGTTATTTCGGTTTTGATACCCGCAACCATCTGAAAAAATTATAATTGGCAGCTCATCAGATAAACAGTGCGTCTCAAGATGACTTATTATACAAGAAATAAATGACGAAGCAGTTAAGTCGCCATTTATTTCGCTCCACCAATAGTTTGTACACTGAAGGCTTCCAATATTGTACATGGTGAAATTGTGCACTTGTAAGCGTTGTTTATAGTATATAGCTGACGCATTAATATCAGGACAAAGTTTAACTGCTTCAGCATCCATTGTGAAAACATGGCATAATCCATTTTGGGCATCAAGCTTATCTTGTTTTTTCTCAGTTTGAGCACGATCTTTTTTTACCAGATGTTCATTGTATACCTCTGAAGATATTTGTTTTGTTTTATAGCCCACACATGTGTCGCATTCGTCATTGCGAGGTCTAAATATAGCTAAATTTTCTGCATCGAAGCATTTGGAAAATGTAAAATATGACATTGGCTTAACTTTGTTCGTTGAGCAATCAGTAAGGTAATCATTATATACATCAGCTTTTGATGTAAAAGTTGCAGCGAGATACCTTTTGCTGGTTTTGTTACGACAATAATGACTTTCAACTCGGTCCAAATTATGCAAGTAATTTATTAGAAACGTCTTGGAAACAATGTTTTTAGAATCATTAACACCTTGTTGGTCGAGTATTTCAGGAGATGAAACTGGATTAATCAACCATCCTCTTAACATACCGCGTTTTATGGATAGGGTTGACAGGAACATAAACTTACATACCTAAAGAGATTCACATTTGTAGGGAAGTTTAAAAAAAAATGTAAATTTACATACCTGCACTAATTCATTTTTGAGAGGAAGTTTGTAGAAAAATGAAGTTTGTTTTTTTGAGTTTTCTGTTGTATTAAATTTTTTAGCCGATTGCGAAACATGATCTTTTACAAACACCTTCTTAGCTTCCCAGGAATGCTTCCAAAAATCCTCAAAAATTTTGATTCTGTCCTCTTCCTCAAATTGATGACACTTTCTCAATTCACTATTTAAACAAAATGTTGAAGAACATTTGGGTCCTTGTTTTCTTTGAGGTTTTGGTATGTCTTGATGGATTTTTGTGTCTGATGTGGAAAATCCCAAATATTGTTTGCCTTTCATGCGTTTGATAGAATTAGTTTTACGCATCTTTGAACGAGAGTCGTGTTCTCTTTTAGATCTTTTGGAAACTATGTTTTCTTCATCCGATGAGGACTCATAATCCCTAGCAATAAGTTGTAGAGCATTGCCGTTCCAAGAATGTTCATCCATCATACTAAACCATATTGGGTATTTTATATATTTATGTGTAAATACATTAAGAGGATAACTTACCCAATTGTAGTTATAAATTTCACGTAAATTGATAATAATTATGAATTATTGTTTAAGTCACCAATTTTTGATTTTTATTACATTTCACATTTGACATTAACCGACATTGACGTCTAATGACATCTATCCTTTGTCGATACACACAAGTGGCAACAGTCGATGGGTTATACTTCCAAATACCCATGAAGTTATAGAGTGTAGTTGTGAGTGATGGAGGTTGTTGTTGTTATTTGTAGATTCAATAATAGCAATGTGATCAGAGAGAGAGAGAAAAATCGGTTGGAAAATGTAGCTACTACAACAAAAACTAAAATTAGGAAATATATCTATCATTCGTCGCCAAAGGATTAAAAACTGCAATATCTCAAAAATTAGCTATTGGATAAAAAAAATTTCACCAGATTCGTGTTCAGCATGTCAATTACAATGAGATATGATGTAGATTTATAATAAATAAATTTATTTCAAAAATATTGTATTTTTAATATGAGAGATAGCATTTATTTCCAACAAAAAAAAATGTATTTTGAGATAGCATATTAACAAAAATTGAGATAAAACGAGAACAAATTATGTTTTTGAGCTGAAATTTATATCACAGATGGGTATTACATAGGGAAGTTATTTCCCATCAAAAACTCATAGCGCCAAAAATTTTAGATGACATATTTTGAATATAGGCTCTCGATATTAAAAAGTTTACATTAAATTGCCTCAGCTCCACTAGGGCATTTTAGAGGCTTACGATTTATCAGCGACGGGTTTCTACCTTGATAATGCCGGCGAATTTATTTCTATTTATTTCTAAGCCTTGTAAAAACATTTCTATAAAATGCGAATGGCTAGGAGCCGGCATTAAAAAGTAGGTTACGGTCCGTGAGTATAAGGATTATATCGTGCATAGCTTACTGAACTGAGAGAAGTTTCCCCTTGGCCCTTAATGGGATGTTGCGGGAATTAAGTAAGTATAACACAGTGAAGTGTAGAGTGGAAAAAATTCCCTAACAAGTTGACAAACCTAGTATTCGGTATAGTATAATAATTTTCCTGTCAAGTCTTCCCTTAACATTATGCTAGTAAGTTAGTACTAAATCTAGAACTGGAACTATGAAACGAAATGGCTCGCTTAACGCTTGAACAACAATGAGAAACAGTGCAAACTTATATTTAAAGTCACTGCTGTGTAACCCAAACAGTGTGCGAAGCCGTAACAGAGAGAGTGTGACTCAGTCCTGAAACATCGACTCTCCAGGGATTTTAAACACAACATTATACGCATCGGCCGGTAATAAATTGTGCGCAAAGACCTCGCAGTGTCTAATTGACAAATATTTCCGAAATTTTGACCTTTTTAGGCCCATGTTTTCCTATGGCTTTTACACAAAGGTCCTTCACGATTAAGGCCCAAACGAAATCCGATTTATCTTAAATTTCTTACGGTTTCTTTTGAGCGGTCAATAATGGATCCTGGATCCTTGTTCATGTTCTCACAAGGGTCCCTCGCGGTTGGAGTCCCATCCGCTCTAGCAGTCTCAAATTAAATCCGATTTGCTTAAATATCTCATGGTCCATGTTACGAGCGGTCAATAACGGATTCTGGTTGCTGGTAAAGTAAATTCAGATCTTATCATTTTCTTAGAGCCACACAAAGGTATTTACGTTGGGCACAGCAACATTCCCGAACGAAATTCTTATATTCGCAATTTAGTTTGCGGAATTTGCAAGTTTTAAACATTCTAAAATTTTTATTGGGACAGATATACAATTATTATGCTTTTATGAAGCCGGTAAATTATCAGTATCTTAGCTTTTTTGCTTCTGACTGTGCTAAATATCTAGCTCGGATGTATCCTACATATACCAAATAGACCTTGATCAATGTGTTCCTCAACTGGATTTTTAAAGAGACACGTGCGTACGCACGAGTGTCCTTGGCTATTCTCGATATGCCTCCTATCTGCATACTCGTGGAATAGTGCATATATTTGCATTAATTTTGCTGAAATTCTTGAAAACAATTGATGCACAAACCTATTTTCTAAGCTACCCTTTGACAAAAAATCGACGAGGGAACCTTGTTTGACTCCCAACTTATGGTGGAAAACAACTGCAAGCCGTGGAAAAAAATGTTTACAATTTGCACAGGCTGCGACATGTTTTGTTGTGTTTCTTTTCATGAGAGCTATTCAGAGGACAAGAGTCCTTCTGATAGTTTTGTATACCGGCTACACAGACCAAATACGGTTAAAACAATATTAGTTTTCTACACTGGTGTGGCGCACAGTGGTTTAAATAGGTTTTTTTAAGAATAATTACTTTTCAAAAAATAGCCTAAAGATTTGAAATTAAAAAATTGTTAAATTATTAACAGTGTTTGCACTTTTTGAGTTTTCTTTTGCCTGGTCATACATGGGAGAGAAATGTTACTCGAACAAAGAAAAGTTCTTGGATTATTAATTTTTTGCTTTTCACTAAAATGAAATTGTAAAAATTGTATATTGTGCACTGCAATTTCGGAACGGTGTCTATCTTTGCCAAAAATCAAGCTCGGTTCAATACTATTTTATTCAGGCTTAATTTAATCAGGTGTCGGCTAACCGTTGGCTTTCTTAAGCTACGCTAATATTTTCAACCTTTATTACAAATGAAAGCTAACGCTACTGTTCAGCTTATGTTTTCAACAAATAAGCTCAGCTCATATTTTTAATATTTTAATTAGCTCACGTAGCCTCAGCTAAAGGAACACAAAGACAAAATGCAACAATACAAATATGGTTGGTGCGACAAAAGTATTGTTTTTTTTTGCGTTTTATGTTAACAATTATATTACTTCGGCAATCATACCGTATGATTGTAACTTTTATAAATTTGAATGTTTAACATTTTAAAAACAATCTTGTTTTTAAAGGGTGGTTAAATTTTAAGGGCTAATGTTGATTTTGAATAAAACACATATGATTTAGGAAATTATTGTCATTTCTTTTTTTTTATGATAATATTAGTATGGTTCAATTATATATGGAGCAAAATATCGGCCAAATGGCCGCCGCGACTTCGGCGGAACACCTCCATCCGACGGTCCAAATTTTCGATGACGCTGAGGCATAATTGAGGTTCTATGCCGTTAATATGCCGAATTATCTCATCCTTTAGCTCTTGAATTGTTGCTGGCTTATCGACGTTCACCTTTTCATTCAAATAACCCCAAAGAAAGAAGGCCAACGGTGTCAAATCACATGATCTTGGCGGCCAATTAATATCGCCACAACGTGAGATAACACGGCCATTGAATTTGTCGCGCAAAAGAGCCATTGTTTCGTTAGCTGTGTGGCAAGTGGCACCGTCCTCTTGGAACCACATATCGTCCACATCAATATCTTCCAATTCGGGCCATAAAAAGTTGGTTATCATCTCACGGCAGCGAACACCATTCACAGTAACTGCCTGACCGGCCTCATTTTGGAAAAAATACGGCCCGATGATGCCGCCAGCCCATAAACCGCACCAAACTGTCACTCTATGTGGGTGTATTGTTTTTTAGACAACCACTTTTGGATTATCATTCACCCAAATGCGGAAATTCTGCTTATTAACGAATCCACTGAGGTGAAAATGTGCCTCATCATGTTGCCCGAAACGCGTCCTTGATTGTGTATCTTTCCATGGTTCAAACTGAGTTAGTCTGAAATTGAGAAATATCAAATGAAATGCAGAAAAAAAACTGATGTTTAGGTGTGGTTCACATTTAACATCGGCCCTTAAAATGTTAATGTGAGGAAGATAACATGGTTGTGAGAATCAAAGCATGGTTGAGTGTGAATCATAAAATAGAATAGAATAGAAACAGAATCATACTATTGTTATGAGGATCATAATATTTTTGTGCCACAATTATATATACCTGCATTTGGAATGAGCTCTTCGAATATTGTTACCCCAACCATATTTTTTTTCTGCGTGCAGTTAAAACAAATGTATCCTATGCATAAATATTCAATAATTTTGGACTGTTTAGCAAAATAAACATTATTATAGTTGCATACATATGATTTGCAACTTCGGTAAGCGACACTGAACTCAACAATTTTTTTTGTTGCTGCGCAACTATCAACATCAGCTTAAATAGCAGCAATCTGGCAAGTTGGTCAGTGCTTTTTTTGTATTAACTAGTCGCGTTAAAAAGCAGTATCTATCTTAAGCTTTAAAATATGTTAGATTTTTTAGCTACACTTGCTGTTAGCTAATATATTTTGGTGTTGTTTTAGCTTTTCTTGGCTTTGGCTAATATTACGTTTGCCTTTAAAACCTTGATTTTTGTTAAACAAAATTACTATAATTTTGTAGTTTTCGATCGTTACGAAATGTTCACAATTCATAATGTTCGACTAGAAAATATTTGTATGGTACACTACGTCATGGTTGGACAATGCGGTGTGGCATCGCCCTTACTACTCTGAACTTCAAAGGACCATATCTCATGAACTGTTAGAGAAACGACAGGCTGCAGCAGCGCCCATTCAACTCTGAACATTGAACGGCCATATTTCGTGATCTAATACCAGTATGACGATAGTAGTTGGTCTATTAAAGAGTTGTCCAACTAAAATGCACGAAGTTAATTGTATATAAAACAAAAAAAGTTCTTAAAGAATTATTTTATTATTTTTTATTATGATGGAATGATCTATGATAATTATGTGTGAAACAAACTTTTATAATGGGTGAGCCATCTAGAGGCATCAAAAACAAAAAAAAAATATAAAAATTCAAATCAAGTGTGGAATCGTTATTGGCCGCCTAGATCGAGTGTTATCACACCTTTAGACATTTTTCTTTATGGTCTATCCAAAGTCTATGCTGACAAACCAGCTACGATTCAGGTTTGGAAGCCAACAATACGCGTGTCATTAAAGCCATACCGGTCGAAATGCTCAAACGAATCATGCAAAATTGGACCCTTAGGATGCAAATCCCTAGGCGTAGTTGCGGCCAACATTTGAAGGAATTTTTTTCAAAAAATAAATGCCATAAAATGTCCTTTCAACTTACCAATAAAGATTCCACACTTGATTTGAGTTTTTTTTTTGTTCTGAATAAATACCTCTAGATGAATCACCCTATACAAATGATTGCGACGGATTCGGTGGCAGACCTCTATTTCAACGACTGTGACATAATGGAGGTTCAGTGTTTTTAATGTTCAGAATTGTCTCATCCTTTTGCAGTTGAATTGTTCTTGGATTTTTGACGTACACATTTCCTTTTCAGTATCTTCAAAGAAAGCAGTCCAACGGTGTCAATTCATAGATCGTGGCGGCCAATTAACATCGCTACGACGAGAGAATTTCCCACGGACATTGACTTTCTCGCGCAAAAGAGCCATTGTTTCGCTTGTTTGCTTATTTCGGCCTTTTGCGTAAACACATTAAACAGGAATTAGCCGGCTCGAGACCTCTTGTCTCGCTGGCTCTCGGCAAGTGCCACCATCCTGTTAGAACCGAACCACATATCGTCCAGATCCATATCCTCAATTTCTGTCCGCTGTCAGCTCGCGATAGTGAACACCATTCACGGTAACTGCGTGGCGACCTCATTTTCGATGAAGTACGGTCTGATGACGCCAGCCCGTAAGCCGCAGCAATCAGTCACTCTCTGTGGATGCATCGGCTTTTCAATAATCATGCGGGGATTATCATTTGCCCGGCAATTCTGCTTTTTAGCAAATCCACTGAGGTAAAAGTGTGACTCGTCACGAAACGCTTTTGATTTGAACGCCCATTTTTGTCAATGGCTTAATGAATTTAAACGCGCTGCTCAATTGTGTTACTCTCCATGGTTGAATTTGTCCAACAGTAAAACAAATAAATGTCAAATCAAGTTATGCATACAACTTGACGTTAAGGTTTGACTTAGAATTAACATCGTGCATTATGATCGGACCACCCTTTAGTACTTGATCGTATCGAAATGTTCACAATTTGTTCACATTCGGCTAGAAAATATTCGTATGTTACATTACAAAGGGGCGTGGCACCACCCATACTACCCTGAACAACTTTAATAATGGAGCGATCGTTATAAAATTTTAACGGAAGGGAATCAAAGACTAGCGAATTTGTATACACTCTGCTGTGATAAAAGTTAAAAAAAAGAGCGAGGCAGCACCCATTTAACTCTAAGCATTGAACGGCCATATTTCGTGAACTAATACCAGTATGACGATAGTTGTATTAATATATATGATGTTGGTATGGTAAGAAACATACCCTGATGTAAAAGAGGCCCCTTGCCTCGCATCCTGAAACTAGCATTGGTATCAGAGGCTATCGTGCCCCCAAAAAAGAGCATTATTTGAGTACTTTACATAGTTTACAGTTTAAGCCCTTAACCGTAAAGTCGCCGACATTGACGGGGTGGAAACCCCCCGCCGAAAAAGTTTAGATGTTTCTACCAGTATACGAACCTGGGTTTGCAAGTTTAATAGTCGCGCACACTAACCATCGCAACACGCCGGCCCTAGACGCCATAAATATGATAATTGTTATTACTTAGGGACATCAATACTGTTACACACGTTTTATGCTGTAAAATAAAAATACTGAATGTTTTTAGACCAAATATTTTTTAATATATTTATTGATGTATATTGTATCCAAAAAGAATCTACTTATTCGAAATGTCCGCCTTTTGCCTTTACTCACGCCTTAAGTCACATTGGCCAATCGTCACGAACCTCGTCCATTAGAAAATTGGCTACAGCTCGAACCAAAGCAGTCTTAAGAGATCCAATGTTGGTGTATCTTTTGTGACAAACCTTGTCCTCTAAAACCGTCCACAATTTGTAATCCAATGGGTTCAAATCCTGACTGCCTGAGGGCCATTCCTTAGAGGAAATGAACGCTGGCAAATTGTTTCGAAGCCAGGCCTGGGACGTTTTAGCCTTATGGGCCGGCGCAGAATCCTGCTGGAAAGTTCATGGCTGGTTTTGGAACAGAGAATTGTTAAAAGGCTTCACAACAGCTCCCAAAACGGTTTCTTGGTAAACTTTGGCCGATATTTTGACTCCTTGTTCGCATAAATGCAGGTCAGTGACCCCATCGTAAGAGACACCCCACCAAACCATCACTGAAGCTGGGTGATGACCCTTCTCCACCCTTGGGATCAGTTCAGATGCTTTCTTAGATGACCGCGCAAACACTCTTATCATTTAGCTTGTTAAATTTTTCCTGAACGGTAAAATTTTTTTATCGGTGAACAAAATTGTTCTGTTCAAGTTATCAGCGCGCTTCACCAAAATACGTTTGCATTTTTCAATCCTATTTTTTTTTAAAGCTGCAGTCAATAAATGTCCGGTACGTCGAATACGTTTGAAAGCCCCAAGTCCCAAGTCTTTTTTAATGATTCGACTCATTGACTTTTGCGTGATATTCATCTCACGTGCCATGATTTTATGTTTTCGGAGCGGATTTCTGTGAATTCTTGATTTAACGGCTTTGATGACTGCGGTGTTCGAAAAGAGCGTGGCGGGCCCGACCGGTGGCGGTCTTTTACATCTCCAGTCTCCTCAAACCGTTTAATGCATCGGTAGACGAACATGCGGCTAATCCCTAGTGGCCGGAGCGTTTTTTTTTTCATTTCACACCTGAAAAGCGCTATTACATCGATACGGTTCTCATTATCTGACCTCTCCATGATGAAAGTTAAAACAATTTTCAAATCCCGTTACAGACTAACGCTATTGATGTAACACGCAGAGAAAAGATATGGTTACTATATGGTCACGGCAACAATATGTTATCTGCAGTAAAAGTATGGTGTCGCAACCATAGAATTGTTTTTGAATTTCATTTTGACAATAGTATGATTGCGGCAATATTAATATTGTTGAAATGTAACAAAAGTATTGTAGCCAAATTTAAAAATGAAAATATAGTTGTAGCAACAATATAAATATGGTTGCCGGGACAAAAGGATTGTTTTCATGGGTTTTATGTTAACAATAACATGATTAAGGCAATCATACCGGCAAAACCCTAATTTTTCTTGATTTGACAATGTTATTTTTACGATTCTTACGCAATAATAGTAATAAAAATTATTTTTTTCTTCAAAAAATGAATCACTCCTATTGTTACATAAATTACTTAATAAAATTATTTATTGTTGAATATCGACGTATTCCAGTCTTTTCAAACAATTTTGGGGATCATAGTATGGTTGTGCGTTAGTCATACTATGGTTGTGAGGATCATACTATGGTTGTACGTTAAACAATATATGGTTATGAGGATCATAATATGGTTGTTGGGATCATAGTATACTTGAATGTGAATAATAATATGGTTGTGGGGATCATAGTATGGTTGTGTGTGAATGATTCTGTTGTTGTGAGGACCATAATATTGTTATGTGGATCATTGTATGGTTGTGTGTGAACCATTCTATTGTTGTGATGATCATAATATTGTTGTGCCACAACCATATAGCCAACAATAGTATGGTGCTCTTCGAATATTGTTACCCCAACCATACTTTTTTTCTGCGTGTAGCTTTCAAAACCCTTGTGACATTAACAGGGTATGTTCAGTTCTACTATTGAAATGTTGTAACAGAATTTAAGTCCCTACTTAGTATAGTGGGGAGAATAAAAGATTCGCCTTCATTCCGAACCACTGTGCAGGCGTACATATAAATATGGACTGGTTTGGTATTACAGTCACAGTGGATGGTCAAACCCTTATCCTCCTCTATCTCCCTTAGGGCTTATTTAGATAAGATTTATACACAAAAGCCAATTGCAGCATAGAAAACAGAATCTGAATGCAATGGAATATTTAGAAAAACGGGCAGGAAAAAAAATACCGGAACACCGAGGGGCCTCTAAACAAACATTCGCAGAGAATGCAAATGGATTGTTGTTGGACTCCATTCCATTTCATGACTGCGAAAACAATTTGTCCAAGGGAACAAACATACGGCAGAGGAACTCGTCCGACGACAACTGCTGGAGCTACAACTACACGTAGTGTTATTTGTTAAACAAATGAAACGTTGTCGTTCGGCGTGTTTGCGACGTTATTACTGTTTACATATTTCGGAGGGGGCAACAACAAAGTGCAGAACCGTAAAGGAATGCTTGGAAAAATCCATAACAATAGTTGGTAGCCAAGCGACCCTTGTTGCAGTTTCCAGTGCTATCGTGCGCGGAACGAAGAAGCATTGGCGGTTGTTGGTGGTATGCAACATAGAATGAATACAATGGCGGCCTGGGCAGCCGCCACTTCAACGGCTTAACGGAAATGCGATTGTGTTTCCGTTTCCGTTGTATGAATTATGATTCACGTAAAATAGAGAAATAGAAGAGGGAGTTATTTGGATATTCTCTTACACTACTAGTTACACAAAGGGGTATCAAAATTAATATTTTCGACACTAAACCAACGAAAATTCCGAACAAAAATCTCATTGTGTCCATGGGGATAAACTGATCTTTTCATTTTTCTCAATTCGTCCATGTAGCATAAGTATTCCTGTTGTAATGGGAGTGGTTTACTTAAAATCCATGTTAATAATGTTTTATCCATGTTAATTATGTTATACTCGTACATGATTTACAGTTTCTTTTTTTGTCAAAAACATAGCAAGTCAGACCGATTTTATGCAATCGGGACCTTTCCTTCACAACTCTGATACTTAAAACATTTGAGAAACAATATGGAGAAATTATCGCAATAAATACGATGTCGGGATAATTCTGGATGTGGATGACCATTGTGATTACTTGTTATACCCTCCACAGAAGGATGGAAGTTAGTTAAAAATGGAAAAAAGTGAATTTCGAGTGCTCATTAAACATTATTTTTTGCGGAAAAATCCCGTCAATCAAACCAAGGCAAAGCTTGATAAATACTATGGAGACTCTGCACTGTCAATTTCTATGGTAAAAAAAGTAGTTTACTGACATTCGTTGCGGTCGTACAAATGACGCTGAACGTTTTGGACGACCAATTGAGGTCAATACTTAGTAGGGACATACATACTGTTACACACGTTTCATGCTTTAAAATAAAATGTACTGAATGTTTTGGACCAAATATTTTTTAATATATTTATTGATGTATATTGTATCCAAAAAGAATCTACTTATACGAAATGTCCGCCTTTTGCCTTTACACACGCCTTAAGTCGCACTGGCCAATCGTCAAGAGCTGCGCGAACCTCGTCCATTAGAAAATTGGCCACAGCTCGAACCAAAGCAGTCTTGAGAGATCCAATGTTGGGGTATCTTTTGTGACAAACCTTGTCCTCCTAAACCGACCACAATTTGTAATCCAATGGGTTCAAATCTGGACTGCCTGAGGGCCATTCTTCGCGCATACAGGCAGAAAAAAATATGGTTGTGGTGACAATGTTCGAAGGGGACAATACTATTGTTGGGTATATGGTTGTGGTACAACAATATCATGATCCTCACAACAATAGTATGATTCAAATACAACCATACTATGATCCTCACAACAATAGTATGATTTACACATAACCATACTATGATCTCCACAACCATAGTATGATTCACACTCAACCATACTATGGTCCCCACAACCATTGTATGATCCTCACAACCATATTATGTTTCACATACAACCATAATATAATCCTCACAACCATAGTATGATTCACACGCAACCATGTTATGATCCCTACAATCATAGTATGGTCACACACAATTATACTATGATTCCCAATATAATTTATTAGAATTTGTTTAAGTGGTCGACAATAGATTTGAATTATGAAAATTATTCAAAAATACATTAAATTCAAAATAATAGGAGTGATTTATTGCACAGTAGAAAAAATAAGTTTAAATAAACGTCAGCGTTTTTATTAAAAATATTTCAGTTAAATAAAACAAAGCAGCTCGTTTAAAAAATTTTAGTTTCGATAAAAAAGTGCTATTATTGCATTAGATCCGTACCAATAACATTTGTTCTTAAAAGCATATTTAAATGAAGAAAAATTACAATCATACAGTATGATTGCCGTAATCATATTATTGTTAACATAAAACGCATCAACCATATTTTTGTCGCACCAACCATGTTAATATTGTTGCTTTAACCATATTTTCATTTTTAATTTGGCAATAATAATATTGTTACATTTCATCAATATTAATATTGCAGCAATTATACTATTGTCAAAACTAAATTCAGTTAACAAAGCTTTGGTTGCGACGAACATACTTTTATTGCGGATAACATTTTATTATTGCCGTGACCATGTAGTAACCATGTTTTTTCTCTGCGTGTACACTCTATCATTTTGCTAGTTAAATTTTTCTTGAACAATAAAAATTTTTCATCGGTGAACATAATTTTTCTGTGCAAGTGATCAGCGTGCTTCACCAAAAGACGTTTGCAATGTCCGGTACGTCGTTTGAAAGCCCCAAATCCCAAGTCTTTTTAATGATTCGACTCATGGACGTGATATTCATCTCACGGGCCATGATTTTCTGTTTTCGGAACGGATTTCTGTGAATTCTTGATTTAACGGCTTTGATGACATGCGGTGTTCGAACAGAGCGTGAGTGGCCCGGCCTGTGGCGCTCTTTTACATCTCCAGTCTCCTCATACAGTTTTATGCATCGGTAGACGAACATGCGGCTAATCTCTAGTGGCCGGAGCGTTTTGAAAATATCTCTTTTTTCCATTTCAGACTTGAAAAGCGCTATTACAGCGATACGGTTCTCATTATCTGACCACTCCGTGATGAAAGTTTAAACAATTTGGGGGGGGGGGGGGGATATTGGGAGGGAAAAATTAATGAGGGTCGGTCATACATTTTACCCCTTTAGGTGCGATTCCTAATTGCGATTCACTTGCCCTGATCCCACCTCCCCATTTTTTTGGCCCGCGCATTTTTTTCCAAACCCCACAAAATAATTGGGTGAGTCATACCCAAATCTTACTACTAAGAATCTCCATACAACATTATCCCACCCCTATTGTACACCACTCAGAATTGACCTCCTACGTTCAACTAAAGGCACAGTGGCAACATGTCCGGTTAAACCGAAAAAAACGCAATCATTTGCTTTGATGTACTTCTTCCACGAACAACTTTTGTTGGATTTGGCTCGTCTTGAAAGAACCCTATGGTCGATTGTTGTTTTGTCTCGGGTTTATATGCATAGATCCATGATTCGTTACCTGTGACAATGTTATACACTGCCTTTGAGCTACCGCAGTTATACTTTTTTAATATCTCTTTGCACCAATTCATACGAGCCTTTTTTTGAGCATTCGTCAAATTATGTGGATCCAGCGAGACAATTTTCTTTCACGGCCAAATGAACATGCAAGATCTTATTGATGTTTGTCATACTAATGCCCAAGGATGTCTCTATCTCACGGTATGTCACATGTCGGTCTTGCTTCATCAATTCACGCACAGCATCGATGGTTTCTGGCATAGTGAAAAAAGTTGGACGTCCTTCACGAAAATCAACCTGGAGCGAACGGCGTCCGTGACTGAACTCTTGGTAAAAGCGATTAACAGTGGTGCTTCATCGCCAAAAGTCGAAACAAGTTGATTTAATCACTCTTGTCTTAATAACCCACGCCGAAAATTCTAAAAAAATCATCGCACGAAAATGTTCACGGGATTATTCCATTTTTTTGACTATGATGAATTTTTTAACACACTGTAAACACAAAAATTCGCCCTTAAATGACAAAAAGTTCTGAGTGATGTTATGCTAAAAACTGCCAAAGTTTCCAATGGAAGTTCCAGTTTGAATCTGGGAACACTAGTATTGCCAGGACCCGAAACATAAATAGCAACCCTCGTACACAAAAAAACAGTGAGCGAAACCTTAACATTTGATCGAACTTGGCGCTTATATTAGGGCGATTGGACTTTGGTTTTGATGTCCTTGGTTATGCCTTTTTTAAGCAAATCTAGATCGCCGTTCAATGTATCTTGAGCGATTCCCATGCGCCAAACAAACTCAACTAATAACATACTCGTATGTTCTTGACAAGTGTGCCAACATAAAAAAGCACTTATCAAGTGCACGCAGCCCAAAACATTTCAAAACTCACTTTTTCTAGACCTCGAATACGTATTCTTACTATTACTCGTTCACTACATTTGCTCAAAAGGGAAGTTCGCCATTTAATTACCAACGCAATAATGGAGTTTGGCTCTTATATCTCGAGCATCGTTTAAAGTAAACGAGTCGTGCGGCGTTTCAGGGAAATTTAACATTTCAATCTCTGCATAACTTTATTGAGCGGGCGTTAGCTAAAAAGGTCTATTGTCGATTCAAAAGGCCTCCTTTAAAATGCTGTTGATATACGAGTATGAAGTTTAGTTTTTTCCTGGATATAATTGCTAAGCATCCGTGTTTATCGAGCAACCCTTACCCTATTCTAACACGCCTCAAACATGTCATTTACATTCTGATTTTGTTAGCTTGAAACTCACCCAACATGACGATCTTCATCCTCATTGCCGACATTATGATGAAAGGGTTCCAAACAAAACCCACATCAAGATTAAATGTACTAGAAAATCATATATGGAGGAACATTTTAACGACATTTTCAAAATAGTATTTCCACACGTTTATAAATTATAATAAACACACACATCCTCACCAATGACCAAGGCACCAGGTCGGTCCTCTTCCGCCCACATACTATGTACCAACTACACGTTCCAGCCCATACATAGCCACGTCTGTACGTGAGGCATACAAATACGTGTGGCTATGCCGGCAGACGTGTGTGTCACTGCCATGGCCATACCACACTGCGTATGTTTGTGTGTGCGTGTGTGTTGTGAGCTTGTATGCGGGTTGCTAAGCAATCCTTTACTCTATTGATGTTTATGCCACATTGCTTGACTGCCATCCTCCTGGGCAAGGCTGGGCCGGGCTGACCTGTCGTTGGTTATTGATGCTTTTCAGCCAACAGCAGGACACACTTTTGGGACAAAACGTTCACTCGTATAGTCTTTTAGGCCATTTACTATGATTTGTAACGATATTATGGACATGTGTGTGTGTGCTGGCGTGCGTGTGTGTTTGCTTGCGTGTAGATACGCCGGGTGTTAGTGTCCGGCTCGAAAGTCATTCGTCTGTGAAGCAATAAAAATCATTTATGTTGGCCACTTTGTAATCTTGCTAAGGAGCATACCCACACTACACTTATGCATTGTACATATAAACCTATATAAATGTATTACATTTATGTACCAGTACATATATTTATATATCGTATACTCGTATCTCTTATCGTTATCTTTTTTATGTGCAACCTTTTGTTGTCTATTTGAGTGCAAGGAGATGGTGGTCTGTCCGTCTCTCTGAAGCACTTTGCCAATTTCAACATTTTCGAGACTATTGAGTTAATTTTTCTACATGGCTGCATTCAGGATGCACAAGAAACGTACGAGTATGTATGTGCACCCGTATATATCCACAGCATCGGGCACACGTTGTCGTTTATGGCCATCGATGTACAATTCCTCAAATTAATGGCGATTTTTTGAAATGTGTATTTGGTAATCGATGAACTTGAAAAATGTTCATTTATACTAATGGACCCTGGAAGAATAAATAGCTACTAGAATGTACGAGGGCGGAAGTGTTAGGTTGATCCCTCTTTTTGGAACTTTCTATAGCGTACAATACATAAAATAGATGTTAAGTTCCATTTCCTATAAAGAAACTGTCCTTTCTGAAAAGTCGTGTTGTCGTTGGTGACTGAAATGACTTTTTTCTTGCAAGCTCATATTTTTGAAACTCATAAGTTACTTAGATGATTCATTTTCTTTTCTTTGAACGAACAATACAAAAATGTGCAGCGCTAATTAACGAAACCGCACTCTGAATTCCATTTTGGTGACAATTTTTATATTTAACCGTTTTGTAGAAGTTGCAGTGAGTGAACTGTTTTTTTTTTGTTTTTGTCGGAGATCCACGAAAATTAGGTTAGATGTCTTCAAGTTTACAGAATCATTTTAAGACCTCTAGTCAGAATAGGTGTCGTGTAGCACGGCCCTGAAGTTGGCAACCTCGGGAGTAAAAACAAGTTGACACCTTAGCTTTGGAACGTCATTAGGTTTGGAACGTCAATAAACAAAATTGCAGCATTTGGGCTAAATAGCAGCCAAAAGAGCTTCAAGAGGTGCCATTATACCCAGAGAAAACTAGGATTGGGTGCGGTTTATGGGCTGGTGGAATCATCGGTTTTTATTTTTTCAAAAATCATGATGGTCGGACCGTTACCGTCAATGGAGCTCGCTATCGCACCCTGATATCGGACTTTTTGCTACCTGAAATTGAAGCCCATAATCTTGGCGACATTTGGTTCCAACGCGTCGGCGTTTTATGCCATACAGCCAACGAAACCATCAATTAATTGACGAAAACTTTTGGTGAGCGCATTATCTGGCGTCGTCGGCCTGTGACGTGGCCTCCAAGATCGATTCGATTTAACACCGCTGGACTATTTTTTTGTGGAGTTATGTGAAGTTGCTTGTCTACGCAGATATGACACATTGGAAGAGAATATTCGGCGCCTTATTGCTGACATACGTCCAAAATGCTGCAAAAAGTGGTTGAAAAGTAGACCTCTCGGCTGGAATTTATTCGAGCCAGCCGCGGCGGTCACTTAACCGAAATCATTTTTAAAACATAATGGCTAACCCTTATCTTTATAATTAAGCTACAGTCTTGGCCATTACATTAAATTATATGCCTTACATTTCTTCATTGAAAACCTAAAAAACACCCTTTGTACTTATATACTTAGTAGGGACATAAATACTGTTACACACGTTTTATGCTGTAAAATAAAAAGTACTGAATGTTTTTGGACCAAATATTTTTTAATATATTTATTGATGTATATTGTATCCAAAAAGAATCTACTTATTCGAAATGTCCGCCTTTTGCCTTTACACACGCCTTAAGTCGCACTGGCCAATCGTCAAGAGCTGCACGAACCTCGCCCATTGGAAAATTGGCCACAGCTCGATCCAAAGCAGTCTTAAGAGATCCAATGTTGGGGTATCATTTGTGACAAACCTTGTCCTCTAAAACCGTTCACAATTTATAATCCAATAGATTCAAATCTGGACTGCCCGTGGGCCATTCTTCAGAGGAAATGAACGCTGGCAAATTGCTTCGAAGCCAGGCCTGGGACGTTTTAGCCTTATTGGCCGGCGCAGAATACTGCTGGAAAGTCCATGGCTGGGTTTGGAACAGGGAATTGTTAAGAGGCTTCACAACAGCTTCCAAACCAGTTTCTTGGTAAACTTTGGCCGATGTTTTGACTTCTTATTCGCAGAAATGCAGGCCAGTGACCCCATCGTAAGAGACAACCACCAAACCATGACTGAAGGTGGTTATGATCCTTTTCCACCCTTGGGATCTGTTCAGATGCTTCCTTAGATGACCGCGCAAACAATCTATCATTTTGCTTGTTAATTTTTTTTTTTTTTCCTGAACGGTAAAAATTTTTTCATTGGTGAACAAAATTTTTCTGTGCAAGTTATCAGCGTGCTTCACCAAAGACGGTTGCATTTTTCAATCCTATTTTTTTAAAGCTGCAGTCAATAAATGTTTGGTACGACGATTGAAAGCCCCAAGTCCCAAGTCTTTTTTAATGATTCGACTCATGGACTTTTGCGTGATATTCAATTCACGGGCCATGATTTTCTGTTTTCGGAGCGGATTTCTGTGAATTCTTGATTTAACGGCTTTGATGACATGCGGTGTTCGAACAGAGCGTGGGCGGTCCGACCGGCGGCTGTCTTTTCCATATCCAGTCTACTCAAACAGTTTTATGCATCGGTAGACGAACATGCGGCTAATCCCTAGTGGCCGGAGCGTTTTGAAAATATCTCTTTTTTTCATTTCACACTTGAAAAGTGCTATTACAGCGATACGGTTCTCATTATCTGACCACTCCATGATGAAAGTTGAAACAATTTAAAAATCCCGTTACAGACTAAAGCTATTGAGGTTAGCTTTCAAAACCCATATGACATTAACGGGGTATGTTCAGTTCTACTATTGAAATGGGTGTGATTAATGTTGTAACAGTATTTATGTCCCTACTAAGTATTTACGTTATTCTCACCACATCCCATTAAGGAATTAGGGGAAATTTTTCTCAAATCGGTGAGCTGTGCACGATATAATTCTTATACCTACTATTTTAAGCCTTCTCCGAACGGCTAATTCATTTTATAGAAATCGTTTTTCCATGGAGATAAATCTCTTACATACATGATAGTTGTGCCCACTACTATCACACCACGGCTGCCCATACCAACATCAATTATACCAACTACAATCGTATAATCGTTATTAGTTCAATGTTCAGGGTTCAGGGTTGTATGGGCGGGTCCACACTCTTTTGTAATTTGATTTCATTCTGTTCAACCTTCTCCTTGCACTCAAATTTGTCAACGATTGGTCCATTACTTTGTCCATAAATGCAATTTTTTAGAAGCCTACTTTTCCTATATGATATGTTTCGATCTACGCCAACATCGCACGTTCTAAATATCATCATCATATCTCTAATAGTTCATCCAATTTTACAATAACATAATGTCCCAGACAATGATTTCCTTCTGCTAACATTTAAGAGCGATAGGTTCATTAATTTGGCCATATATGCAATTTTTTAAATGGGGCGTGGTACCGCCCACTTTTCCTTCGGCGTGTGTTTCGATTCTTTTCATCATATGTTCAAATATTTTATTTATATCAATAAAAGTTCATGAGATATTGTGTTTTTAGGTTTGGGGTTGTTGATTTTTTTTTGGGGTTGTCGCAGTCCTTGTGAGGGGAACATTTTTACCTCTGGTCCATTTTCAATACCAATCGTGTTAGTCCATCAACACAAGTTTCTGCGAAATTTGATAAATCGACCTATAGTTTGCTTACCACAAACAGACGAACATGGCTAGAACATCTTAGAATTTAACGATGATTCAGAATATGGGGTCTCCTACCAGTATTTCGAGGTGTTCCAAACGGAACGAGGAAGTAAATGTACTTTCAATCCCTTGATGGAGGGTATACAAATTATAACACATACCAGGCTTTACAAATAGATGTTTACAATGTATTCTAAAAATCTGGTGGCAAAATATTAAAAGCGTTGACCACCTATAACACAAATGCAGTATAAAACCGATTCCCACCATTATAAAGAGGAGTAAATGGAAATCAATCGAACACACAACCAGAAGAAATATGCCTCCAAGCTTTAAATTGGATTCCACAAGGAAACAGACGAAAGGGCCGTCGCAAGACCACTTGAAAAAGGAGTCTGATGAAGGATGTAGAGTGCAGCGGACGAAGCTGAAATGAAATAAAAGTACTAGTTTATGATAGAATTGCTTGGAGAACCTTTGTAGAGGCCCAATGCTCCACAGGGAGTTAAGCGGAAATAAAAAAGATACAAATTATAATGCTCGCCATTAGCACTAAAGCTAGCTGAGGGTATTCGCAAATGAAGGAAAGAAAAATGTTTGTGACAACAATTTCCCACAATTTCTAAAAGGAAAGAAAATCCGAAAATTTTGATTTTTTTTTTGGGAAAAAATCGGGTGGTCCATATAGCGGCTTCTTTTTGCATGACATTTTATTTCTTCTCAGGGGCTCTGGTGACAAGCCAGTCTGTCACTTCTAGGTGGCGGAAATGAGCTATCACATATAGCCAAAAAGAAAATAAGTTTTCAGAGAGTGCCAGTTTGATGCGGAGTTTGAAGCGGTGACATGCGGTTATCGACGAGAGCACTTTTTTGTGACCGAAGAGTGAAAAAATAAACTTTTACGATGTTTGGTTTTAGCAGAATGGAGTGACATTCCTCAAGTGACAACTTCGAATCTGCTGTTTAAATCCATTATTTTTTTGTTTGAGGGTTACCGTAAAATATCGAAAAAGTCATTAGTAAGAAAGAACAAGAAATCGTCACCTGGATTTTGGTAGAGTTAAAAAATGCGCAACTGCGAAGCTAGTCATAAATAATAAGAATATTAATTTAATAACATAAAATCATTACTTAGTAGGGACATAAATACTGTTACGACATTGAACACACCCATTTCAATAGTAGAACTGAACATACCCCGTTAATGTCATATGGGTTTTGAAAGCTAACCTCAATAGCGTTAGTCTGTAACGGGATTTTAAAATTGTTTCAACTTTCATCATGCAGTGGACAGATAATGAGAACCGTATCGCTGTAATAGCGCTTTTCAAGTGTGATATGAAAAAAGCGATATTTTCAAAACGCTCCGGCCACTAGGGATTAGCCGCATGTTCGTCTACCGATGCATTAAACGGTTTGAGGAGATTGGAGATGTAAAAGACCGCCACCGGTCGGGCCCGCCACGCTCTGTTCGAACACTGCAGTCATCAAAGCCGTTAAATCAAGAATTGACAGAAATCCGCTCCGAAAACATAAAATCATGGCCCGTGAGTTGAATATCACGCAAAAGTCCATGAGTCGAATCATTAAAAAAGACTTGGGACTTGAGGCTTTCAAACGACGTACCGGAAATTAATTGGCTGCAGCTTTAAAAGAAACAAGGATTGAAAAATGAAAACGTCTTTTGGTGAAGCACGCTGATAACTTGCACAGAAAAATTTTGTTCACCGATGAAAAAATTTTCACCGTTCAGGAAAAATTTAACAAGCAAAATGATAGAGTGTATGCGCGGTCATCTAAGGAAGCATCTGAACTGATCCCAAGGATGGAAAAGGGTCATTACCCAGCTTCAGTCTTGGTTTGGTGGGGTGTCTCTCACGATGGGGTCACTGACCTGCATTTCTGCGAACAAGGAGTCAAAACATCGGCCAAAGTTTACCAAGAAACCGTTTTGGAAGCTGTTGTGAAGCCTCTTAACAATTCTCTGTTCCAAAACCAGCCATGGTCTGTCCAGCAGGATTCTGCGCCGGCCCATAAGGCTAAAACGTCCCAGGCCTGGCTTCGAAACAATTTGCCAGCGTTCATTTCCTCTGTGGCCAATTTTTCAATGGACGAGGTTCGTGCAGCTATTGACGATTTGTCAGTGCGACTTAAGGCGTGTCTAAAGGCAGAAGGTGGACATTTCGAATAAGTAGATTCTTTTTGGATACAATATACATCAATAAATATATTAAAAAATATTTGGTCCAAAAACATTCAGTAGTTTTTATTTCACAGCATAAAACGTGTGTAACATTATTTATGTCCGTACTAAGTATAAAACAGTACAAAAAATAAAAGTAACATTCGTGAGTTTGTTGTTGTTGCAATTTCAAAATTAAAAATTATATTATATTTTGGCTTTTTAGGAGTTAAAAAGTGTCAATTTTATTATAAATTTAACTAAAAACCATATAATACGTTGTACAGAGAACTGTGAAAACAATTTGATAATGGCCCCCTATTATTCAAACGATGATTACATAAAGGCTGCACTACAAAGGGGCTTTGTCCCCCCAGAAGCCTTTATTTACTTAGACAAAAATAAATATATTCAAGATACAAATGGGATTCCCGTCATATATCACATATATAGACGGGCAAACGATAAAGCAGTACAAAGTACAACTTACGAGAACAGCGATTTCAGATTTAACACAAGCATATCAAATAAAGATATTGCTATGTTTTCGAATCGTAATAAATTTTGGTGGTTATTATAACATTAATTATATGCAAACAGAAATGCATATTTTTATCTTAAATTATAATCCAAATAACGAAGTAATGTTTTTCTTTATATTTTTCATTACATTTACTTTATATAATTGTTGAATTTATGTAATCAAATTTGTCTTAGAAAACTGTACAAATACAAGATATTCTGTTAAGATACTATACTCGAGCGCCCGATTTGGGGACATTGTATAATGAGCACGAATTATAATATGCTATTGTTTATTGTAGTAAAAAGTTTTATAAGAGTTTTCATTCAATAAACGATTTAAAAAAAAAAGTGTCACTTTCCGTGGCCTAACCGCCCCTTTCAACCACTGTGCAGTCAATACTTTTACCAAAATTGTTTAAGCTCTTATTTAACTCTTCCTATTCCATGGCACATCATGTGCCTAGCTCTAGTCCAATGGACGACTAGACATTTATCCACTTTAATTTATATTCTTGCAGACATCCGTCACTGATTCATTTTGTATTCCTTTTCATTTCTTCCGTCTTTCGTCAGGTGCTTGTCTACGGGTCAATAACCAATCGACCAGTCTGGGCAAAAGCAGTACACATTTGCGTATCAATCAGACCGGGACGCTGTACTTGTTGTACGAGGATGGTGCCATCTGCCAGAAGTCTGCGTCTGGCAGTGGCCACACAAAATGGTCAACAAAAATAGAGTTTGTCTGTGCAAACAGAACCGGCAGCAGTGCCAGCAGCGGCAACGATAACAATATCGGTCCAAAAGTAATTGAAAATTCCAATTGCCAACTCTTAATTCACTATCAAACCGAGTTGGCCTGTCGAGGGCTGATCAATTGCAAAACCAAAGTCTACGTTGAGCATTCCGAAGATGGCACCGGCACAGACGTGGTCGATTTAACACCATTGATTGGGACAACTGAAAACTATGAAGCCGAAATCGATTCGGCGTTAATTACGCAACAGAAAATAAGCAAATCGACCAAGGTAAGTTTTATTCAATCATTTGCTTTTGTTGTTGATATTTGATGGTTGAGATTAGGGGAAAAACGTTAACAAATTTAATAGCGGTCTGGAAAAATATTTGCATTTTCCTAGGACAAATTTGGTATGATTGTGCAGCTATACCAAACCATTTTATAGAGGTAAATGTTGCTGCAAATTGGTGGCATTTTAAGCAACAATATTTTAAATGTTGGCAAAAAAAAAAGAAGAAAAAAAAGGTATATGAAATCGATTATTTTAGGTGAAAATCTAGTAAAAAAAAGGTTCAAGTCGGCCATGGACGACTGTATTACACCCTGCACTTCGGGTGTGAAGAATAGCAACTTGAAAACGGGGTTTAAATTTACCCAGATTTTTAAAATAATGTCAAATTTGAATTTGCGAGAAAATTTCTTTTTTATTTTGGTACCCATATGTCTAAGTAGAAATGGTCCGGATTTTTGGCCAAATTAAAAGTAATTGCAAAAATATTTTTACACTCAACACACGGTAATACTGGGGAATCATGCGTTTAATGTTTGCAACGCCCTGAAAAAATGAGATAGACCCATCAAAAATTATACCGATTAGAAATATTTTCTGAGTCAATTTAGACCTTCTTGCCGTCATTCTATTTATTCTTGTAACCAAAGTCTAGGTCGCAAATACCTGATTTTGATAAGACATTCTACATTATTTTGTTTTGGAGGAAACCGGTACAAGTTTTGATATAGTTAGTCGATTTCCCTTTCATAAAACGCACATATCTCTGGGGGAACACTTTTGGGGCATGGGATGGGTCTCATTCGATGCTCAGATGTTGTCCACATCAAAAAAAAAGTGAAAAGTTGATGAAAAGTGTTGTTCAGGAGCTCCATTTTGAAGATTCGGTCCCTTTCTATTTGCGATTAGAATCTTCGACTTCACTTTCATAAAATGCGCATATCTCTGGGTGGGAACACTTTTGGGGCATGGGATCGGTCTCATTCGATGCTCAAATGTTGTCCACATCAAAAAAAGAAAAAAAAATGAAAATTGATTTTTATACCCTTAGGTCCCTTTCTCTATGCGCTTTCGCATATAGGAAAACAAGTATTTAGGCGTAAGTATTAAGGAGTCTTAAGCGTGTGGTCTTTCGACTTTCGTAACTGGGAATTATATCCAACAATAGGCATATATTCTCACACTGTACCCTGTATTAAATGTTAGTTTCATAGCAAATATTGGAGCTAGACCCACCTTTAGGTGTACTGATTGACTCAGAAACACAAGCCGATTCGTCTATCTGTCCGTCTGCTATTCATCTAAAGCTTGTTATCCAATAGGTTTCACAGGTCTCACAATCACTAGCTGATTCGCTTTAGCGATGTCTGTCTTTTCGACTGTCCGTCCGTCTGCTGTATATCTAAAGCTTGCAATAAAAACTACAGGTCGCAATTGTTGTTCTTGAAATTTGGCAGAAGTAGGTTTGGAATTTGAAGAAATTTGGTTCCGATTTAGATATAGCTCCCGCACATCTGATAAGCCGGTTCTATGATTTTAGCTCTCGAAGCCACATATTACATCAAATCTTACTAAAATTTGGAAAAACTTAGTTTTTGAACCAAGGATTTGCTTTTTTAAAGTAAAGAAAATTGGTTCATATTTAGATTTACCTTTCACAGATATGTATGTTCAACCGATTTCATATCTTAAGTTGTAGAAGTCACATACGAGGGTTGCTATTTATATTTCGGGTCCTGACAATACTGGTGTTCCCAGACGCAAACTGGAACTTCCATTAAAAATCTTGACAGTTTTTAGCATAACTTCACTCGGGACGTTTTGTCATTTGAGGGCGAATTGTTTTGTTTCCAGTGTGTTGAAAAATTCATCATAGTCAAAAAAACTGAATAATCCCGTGAACATTTTCGTGCGATGAGTTTTTTTTAAAATTTTCGGCGTGGGTTATCAAGACAAGGGTGATTAAATCAACTTGTTTCGACTTTTGGCGATGAAGCACCATAAAAAAAAACACTGTTAATCGCTGGTACCAAGCGTTCGGTCACGGACGCCGTTCGCTCCAGGTTGCATTTCGTGAAGGACGTCCAACTTTGGTCACTATGCCAGAAACCATCGATGCTGTGCGTGAATTGATTAAGCAAGACCGACATGTGACATACCGTGAGATTGAGCATTAGTATGACAAGCATCAATAAGATCTTGCATGTTCATTTGGCCGTGAAAGAAATTTGTTCACGTTGGATGCCACATAATTTGACGAATGCTCAAAAAAGGCTCGTATGGATTGGTGCAAAGAGATATTAAAAATATGTAACTGCGGTAGCACAAAGGCAGTGTATAACATTGTCACAGGTGACGAATCATGGATCTGTGCATATAAACCCGAAACAGAACAGCAATCGACCGTATGGGTCTTTCAAGATGAGCTAAATGCAACAAAAGTTGTTCGTGAAAGGAGTATATCGAAGTAAATGATTTCGTTTCGGTTTAACCAGATATGTTGCCACAGTGCCTCTAGCGGAACATAGGACGATCAATTCTGAGTGGTATACAACCATCTGTTTGCCAAGAGGAATGAGGAAAGATAATAAGAGAAGACGGATCATTTTGCATCACGACAATGCGACACATCAGCTGAAACGATGAGCTATTCGACCACTCAAGATTTCGAATTGATAGGAAATCCACCGTACAGCCCTGATTTGGCACCCAATGACTTCTTCTTATACCGTAGCATCAAGAAAAAAAATGCGTGGTCAACGTTTTTCATCGCCCGAAACAGCTGTTAAAGCGTTCAAAAATCTTGTTTTGGAAGTGTCTCAATCAGAGTGGAAAAAGTGCTTCGAAAATTGGTTTGTGCGCATGCAAAAGTGTATGGGTCTTAAAAGAGAATATTTTGAAAAACAATAAAACCATTTCCAATGATAAATTATTGTGTTTTTATTGCCGGACCCGAAATATAAATAGCATCCCTCGTATTACATCAAACCTTTAAGAAATCTGTCACAGTTCATAACGAATGATTAGTTACCATCCCAGAAAAAATTAGGATATATCCACGTTTTAATATAGCTCTAGTACAAAGGTCCCTACCGAGTTTACGTACACCACTCTAGAACACCATGTTTATTTGGACCAGTTTGAAACTGGACCATATGACCGATTTTTAGGCAGTAAGGGCCCCAAACCATACAAATGGTTTGGGCGCCCGAAAATCGGCATCCACTTGGACATATGGGAGGGCGGGTATTAAATTAGAACGACATTAACACACGAGGTCAATGAACTTGTTTTTTGAACAACGGGTGATCAATCTAGAGGTATTTAAAAAAAAAACAAAAATTTAAATCAAGTGTGGAATCATTGTTGTTCATTCGAAAGCCGCAACTACGCCTAAGTGTGAGGTTCCAATTTTGGATGACTCGTTCGGTTTTGCCTTCCAAAATCTGAATCGTAGCTTATTTGTCAGCACAGACTTTTGACCTTACGTAGCCCAAAAGAAAAAAAGTCTAACGGCGTCATATCACACGATCCATGTGACAAGTGACACTGTCGTTTTCAAACCAAATGTCGTCAAGATTACGGGCTTCAATTGCAGGTAGCAAAAAGTCCGATATCATGGCGCCATAGCTAGCACCATTTACGGTTACTTTTCGGCCATCATAATTTTTGAAAAATAAATGGACCGATTATTCCACCAGTCCACAAACCAAACCGCGAAAGCCACGGTTTGGTGCGGCCTCTTCATGAAGCAATTTCACAACTTACGCATACTCTGTAAAAAAAACCCATCTTGATAAAAATACCCCTACATTGATCACCAATTAAAATAAGCATGTAATCCCGACTCGATCTGTATATTTAGAGGTGGGCCTATCTAAAATATTTTTGATAGTTACCAACATTTGTCACAGAACTAACTTATAATACTCCTTAAACCAATTTGTCGATATTGGACGCAGAATTTTGTATCCATGGGGAAAAACCAACATAAGATACACTGCCATCACCAAAAATCGATTGTTCCCCTCATCCATAGCTGTCAGTGACTATATCCCTTCTTAATTATGCTTTATATACATTTTGATTCTCTTTTCGTTTCTTTACATGCCAAACAAAAAAACTAACAACGAAAAACAATTCAACGTTTGCAGATCTTCCTAAATGTGTGCCGGCCATTAGTGCCCAAATATGCTTTGGGTTGTCCCGGAGGTTCAGCAGCTTGTATGGCTAAAATTGATAAAGATACTGGTAAACCAGAAGAGGAACAGGTATGTACTCGTATGTATGTTTGCACTCTCATACTCCTTCATTGTCATAAAAACGCATTTCGTACGCTGGCTTTTTCCAAATACTTGCCCGACCGATTTAATACCTTAAGCCGTTTATCAACACACGTATGTATATGTGTTAGTATAGTATGTGTGTCTGGCTGTAAGTGTGTGCAAGTGTTTGTGGTGCTGTTTAAGGGGGAGGAGTGGGCGTAGAGAAATGCCTCGAGTGAGTTTGGTGGCAAGTTTTTGTAAAATGCCCGTTTGTTTTTTTTCGTACTGCCGGATTTCCTTTTAATAAACTTCTGTTGCATGTTTTTTTGTTTACGATGACCATCCATAGTTTGTGGTACTTATATCCTGGTCCCATGATTGGATACAGTGGCTTCCATGAAGGAGGGCATTGGTTTTATGGGTGCGTGTCCCTTAATTATGATGTAAATGTGTTTGTGCAAAACACATTGTGATTAGGAATTCTTGGGCCAGTGTTGAGTGGTTTTTGTGGTGGACCTAGTAAAAAGGTTTTATGGCAAGAACGTGTTGTACGTTTTTGGAGACACAGAAATTAAGCGTGATTAGTCAAGCCAGCCAAGGGGATAGGTAAATAGTGGTTTGTGCTACGAGTATTCAACTAAAATAGCTTTTTCCGGCTCGAAATCTTTACGCAAAGTCGGTGGCATAGAGCGTTGCCCATTTTTCGGTTTCAAAATTAAAGTTGAATAAAACACATACTGAAATCTAAGTTGGCTCCGACCGACATTAATTTTGTATACCCTTACCACACTGTGGTACAGGAATATTGTGCTCATTTTTGTAACACCAAGAAAAAATGTGATACGAGGTCGCTATATATATTTCTGGCCCATGCAACACTACATGTTGCCTGCCACCACCTGACATTTCCATTGGAAAGTTTGACATTTTTTAGCATAAACGTACTCAGTGACTTACGTTTACAGTGACTTGCAAAAATCAATTTGGCAAAAAAAATGGAATTAACTCGTGAACATTTTCGTGCGATAATTTTTTACAACTTTCGACGTGGATTATCGCGACAAGAGTGCATCGATGAACTTAAATCTTTGTATGGCGATGAAGCACCATTCTATAGCACTGTGAAAAACTGATTTAGTGAATTCAGTCGTGGCCAACGCTTGCTCAAAGACGAAGGTCGTCCAAAAACGGCGGTTGTTCCAGAGAACCTTGATGCCGTGCGTGAACTGATAATGCAAGAGGGAGATAGAGGTATCCTTAGGCATTTCTTCCACCAGCATTCATTCGATATTGCATGAACACCTGGCCGTAAAAAATGTTTGTTCTCGCTGGATCCCGCACAATTTGACAATCGCTCAAAAAAAGGCTCGTGTCGGTTGGTGCAAAGAAATTTTGAAAAATACGATCGCGGTACCTCAAAAGACGTTTATAAGATCGTCACAGGTGACGAATCTTGGATCTCTGCGTATGAGCCCAAAACAAAACAGCAATCAACCGTGTGGGTCTTCGAAGACGAGCGTTGTTCGTGGAAGAAGCACTTCGAAGCTAATGGTCGCCTGCTTCTTCGATAAAACTGGTCATGTGGCGTTTGTTGCGCTTGAGCAAAATGTCAAAGTGAAATTTTATTAGAAGACAACATTTTAAAATCCTATCTTTAAGATTTTGTCGAGAAAAGTGAGTATTTTTAAGTTCTACAAAAAGTTGCCCAGTGTCGCTAAAAAAGGATCTAGCATTTTTTTTAACATATTTCATACGGTATGAAATTGGTAAAAGGAAACGTTTTCGGCCCATAAAAAATAACTGAAACATTCCCTAGTCTTTTAAGGATTTACAATACTCTGCTTTTTTCCCGGTGCAAAATTTCCAGTTTCCAGAGTAAGTCTGATATTTTTGTGCACAGTTTAATGTGCCGAAAAAAATTAATTTTTAGGAAAAAAACGATTTACACTGACTTCCACTTTTCTTTTTGTGCGCTACTAAAACGCAGACAAAAATAGCCTGTTTTTTGGGATTTTCCCACCCCTTGCGTTCGTCTCTTTTCCAGCTAAAACAATACTTATACTTAGTAGGGACATAAATACTGTTACATACGTTTTATGCTGTAAAATTAAAAGTACTGAATGTTTTTGGACGACATATTTTTAATATATTAATTGATGTTTATTGTATCCAAAAAGAATATACTTATTCGAAATATCCGCCTTTTGCCTTTACACACGCCTTAAGTCGCACTGGCCAAACGTCAATAGCTGCACGAACCTCGTCCATTAGAAAATTGGCCACAGCTCGAACCAAAGCAGTCTTAAGAGATCCAATGTTGCGGTATCTTTTGTAACAAACCTTGTCCTCTAAAACCGTCCACAATTTGTAATCCAATGAGTTCAAATCTAGACTGGCTGACGGCCATTCTTCAGAGGAAATGAACGCTGGCAAATTGTTTCGAAGCCAGGCCTGGGACGTTTTAGCCTTATGGGCCGGCGCAGAATCCTGCTGGACAGTCCATGGCTGGTTTTGGAACAGGGAATTGTTAAGAGGCTTCACAACAGCTTCCAAAACAGTTTCTTGGTAAACTTTGGCCGATGTTTTGACTCCTTGTTCGCAGAAATGCAGGTCAGTGACCCCTTCGTAAGAGACACCCCACCAAACCAAGACTGAAGCTGGGTAATGACCCTTTTCCATCCTTGGGATCAGTTCAGATGCTTCCTTAGATGACCGCGCATACACTCTATCATTTTGCTTGTTAAATTTTTCCTGAACGGTGAAAATTTTTTCAGCGGTGAACAAAATTTTTCTGTGCAAGTTATCGGCGTGCTTCACCAAAAGACGGTTGCATTTTTCAATCCTATTTTTTTAAAGCTGCAGTCAATAAATATCCGGTACGTCTTTTGAAAGCCCCAAGTCTCAAGTCTTTTGTAATGATTCGACTCATGGTCTTTTGGGTGATATTCAACTCACGGGCCATGATTTTCTGTTTTCGGAGCGTATTTCTGTGAATTCTTGATTTAACGGCTTTATTGACATGCGGTGTTCGAACAGAGCGTGGGCGGTCTTTTACATCTCCAGTCTCCCACAAGTTGACATAGTCAATTAAACTCTTTTTACAACACACACACACACGTTGTTAAAGAAATCTATTGATGGCTCTCGATGTGGAGTCTCTTTAGAGGTGGCAAGAGTTAGTTGTATTTTCGTGGGCAATTGTGTGAAGAAAACTTGAAAAGTAAGGTTTACAACAGTAGTTCTCATTCGTTTGGGGAGGGCCTGGCCTTATAGAGTTCGGTTTTACTTTCAACAATTTCAGCAAGGCTTTCTGAAGAGGGTTGTCAGGGACCCGAAATCATGATAAAAGTAGTGTGCAGCCACGAAAATAAATGTCACTTTGGCATTTTGTTAAAAACATGAAACAATTTTAAAATTTTGTTACAGACTAACGCTATTGAGGTTAGCTTTCAAAACCCATATGACATTAATGGGGTATGTTTAGTTCTAGTGTGTTCAATGTTGTATTTATGTATTTATGTCCCTACTAAGTATATCCATATTGACTTTTGATCACCAATTTTGACAATGTGGTAGGTTTTTTGGGCTACATTAACAAAAACGTCCATCAACTTTGCGCTTTTTTTAAGATACCAAGTGTGTCCCAAGAAAATGTACACATTTTAACCATTGTTCGTCCACAAAAAATTTTGATTTGTTAAGCAAACACTCAAAGAAGTGTACTTTTTACCGAGGTACCTTGAGACCCTTAGAGGTAAACTTTTTTCTCCTGCACCGATTTCAGGATCCTGGGTTGATTCGTTTGACCGCTATCGTGCTTTTTACAGAAAACGGAAGAACGGACTTGGCTAGATCGTCTTTGAATTTTGCAACAATCAATAATATACTTATATAAACTTTATAGGGTGTCCGATCATTATTTCGTGGTGTTGCAAATTTAGTATACCATCTACTCCGCAATGGATCGTATCAAAAAACGTTAATGCATCAAATAAGCATAACACTCTGTCAGACCTAATGAACACCTTCTGCCAAACAATTTTCAGTTCATTGGGCGAAGCGAAAACGTATCGGTGGTGTTTCATTATTAAATGACTAAGTTCAAACTTTCCAATAAAACCAGAAATTTAAAAAAAATTATCAGTATTTTTTTTTTACAGCCGATTCAAATTTTAAATGTTCAATTGTCCACCCTGTAGACGACGTTTAACACGTACGTTCTTTTGAAATCTACTGCTTAAACAGAACCTCATGCACGTCTACGTTTTTAATAAAGATTTGTTGGAAGATTACTATTTAAAATTAGTTGAACCATGTCCAACGCCATCATTATTTGAATAGCTTGCGTTAAATGCTCTCTTCATCTAACATATACTTTACGTACCTCGTTAACTCTATGAGAGTCTTAATATACATTATTGAAGCTGGCAGAATTTATCTCTGTTTTTCCAAAAATATAAATTTGTTTAATACATAACGATCTGTGGCAAATTGTTTCAAAGTCCTATCAAGGATATACGCTGTAGTTAGGGACCAAATTCATTTATGAATGGGACATTTTTCACATGTCGGCTACTTCATTTGAGTATGTATGAGTAGCTTGTTTTCCTTCTGTTCGGCATCTCCTTGTCTGTTGTATGAAATTTATATCTTTAAGTTTTCCGTATTGTTACACTATCATCCCCTCCCTTACGCCAACAAAAAAGTGACTACTTCTTAGAAATATTCCTGCAATTCAGCAGAACAACAGTGTCATAAAAACCAAACAGGACACAATGAAAACGAAGAAACAGTCACATTCACATCAGTTTGTTTTGTGTAAAAACAAAAGAAGCTATCTGGTATATGGAGACGAAAAACTAAACTTATACAACACTTAAGTTTAAGTAGACGTTATGTTGGTCTCTTGCGTGTGATATATCCGTTTCCGTTTGAGGATATTGGTTAGAGTAACATGAAAATGACATCCAAAATGTATTTCTTTGCATTGTGAAGAAGCAAGGACAGTTTGGGAGCATTCTTTGTGCAAAGTTCGCATCGGGCTGGTGCGTAATGTTAAGTTGTTGAGATCAATTGCGAGTCACCCACTCTCGGCTACTGCAGCCTCAGTTTCATATCGTGCGACGAGGCGACGGTGAGTTCATCTTCAGCTTTGACCCAAAAAAAAAATCGAATTCTGTCGGGCACTCAACAACGACTTAACATTCATTTGAAGTACGAGTATCCTTAATTGAAGATTTCATTTTAATTATGGGACAACGAATGATACTCTTCCAACGAAATCTGGATATATTCTGTTTAACAACAATGCCAACATCGACGGTTGAGAGGAATTTTCATTAAGTTTTCAAATAATCTGTATCAATCAATATCCTACAATGCAGAAACGATATCCATCATTGTGCGAAAGACCGTCACAACTTCAAATCTGCCTGATTTAGGGTGAGCATAGTGAAAAAGAATCTCTTAAGCAAGCATTACATGAAGGAAAACTTGTAAGATATTTTTTTTTCAAAACAACGTTTTTGGACTTACAACGATATTGCTCGATATGAGCGATATGTTCGATTGTTTGACTACATACTTCAGTTGAGTTATCGAAAGCCACCTCAGCCGATGCGAGTCACAGACAAATGCGAAGTATGAAAACTCTGAGAATTTAATTTCTTTAAATACATCCACACTAAGGTGTATCGAAAAAAGTTACTGTACTGTGTTTTTTGTGGAGTATCTAATCAGTCTTAACAGATCCAATGTTAGGGTATCTTTTGTGACAAACCTTGTCCTCTAAAACCGTCCACAATTTGCAATCCAATGGGTTCAAATCTGGACTGCCCGAGGGCCATTCTCCAGAGGAAATAAACGCTGGCAAATTCTTTCGAAGCCAGGCCAGGGACGTTTTAGCCTTATGGGCCGGCACAGAATCCTGCTGGAAAGTCCATGGCTGGTTTTGGAACAGGGAATTGTTAAGAGGCTTCACAACAGCTTTCGAAACGGTTTCTTGGTAAACTTTGGCCGATGTTTTGACTCCTTGTTCGCAGAAATGCAGGTCAGTGACCCCATCGTAAGAGACACCCCACCAATACATGACTGAAGCTGGGTGATGACCCTTTTCCACTCTTGGGATCAGTTCAGATGCTTCCTTAGATGACCGCGCATACACTCTATCATTTTGCTTGTTAAATTTTTCCTGAACGGTAGAAAATTTTAGAATTTTTCATCGGTGAACAAAATTTTCCTGTGCATGTTATCAGCGTGCTCTACCAAAAGACATTTGCATTTTTCAATCCTATTTCTTTAAAAGCTGCTGTCAATAAATTTCCGGTACGTCATTTGAAAGCCCCAAGTGCCAAGTATTTTTTAAGGATTCGACCCATGGACTTTTGCATGATATTCATCTCACGGGCCATGATTTTCTGTTTTCGGATCGGATTTCTGTGAATTCCTGATTAAACTGCTTTTATGACATGCGGTGTTCGAACAGAGCGTGGGCGGCCCGGCCCGAGCGGTGTCGGTCTTTTACATCTCCAGTCTCCTTAAACAGTTTTAAGCATCGGTAGACGAACATGCGGCTAATCCCTAGTGGCCGCAGCATTTTGAAAATATCGCCTTTTTCATTTCAAACTTGAAAAGCGCTATTACACTAATACGGTTCTCATTATCTGACCACTCCGTGATGAAAGTTGACATAATTTTAAAATCATGTTACAGACTAACGCTATTGAGGTTAGCTTTCAAAACCCATATGACATAACGGGGTATGTTCAGTTCTACTATTGAAATGGGTGTGTTCAATGTTGTAACAGTATTTATGTCCCCACTAAGTGTAGTGGGATAAATGATTCAAAAGTGAAACATCATTCTGAGCTGGTATTATACCTTAAATCCATCCATCTTAGGATAGAGGGTACGTTCAATTCGTTGCTGTAGCTGCATATAGTGCCGGGATGACAGCGTTTGGCCGAAGAACTTCTCCTTTCGGTCGATCCGCGATCGTGAGTAAAACTGGCTGTCGTGGGATCTACAGCCTTTGTCATTCCGTTTGCAACACCTCGAAATGCTGGTCGTAATTTATATTCTGATTCGACGTAAATTTTAAGATGATCTAGATATGTTCGCCTTTCGAAAGTAAACCACAGGTCGCACATTGGAAGCTAGTTAGCTGCAACATGTGTTGATGGACCGGAAAGGTTGATTTTGAAAAAGGGCGAAAGGTAAGACATTTTCCCTCACAAGGACTGGGTCAACCTCTGGAAAAAACGACAACCCTAAACTCAAACACACTTTACCTCATGGACAATTAAGGACATGACAATAATGTTTGGAACATATGATGGCATGGATCGAAACACAAGAGCCTCAAGATTAACCTTACTAAGATCCCAACGCTGATGAGGTAACAGAGGCAGTGTTCAGCTACAGCGTGAATGACAGCCGGTTCTATGCACCGGATTGACCCGAAGCACCAATGTTTCCGCCAAGGGCTGTCAGCCCGGCACACACATGGCAAACGCACGTGGTTCTGGCTCAGCTGAGATATATATTCAAAAACTTTATATACATAGTCTACTCGACCTGACCGCCAAAGGGCCTATTGCAGCTGCAAATTTTTCCTAATTCATCGATACACCCTAGTATACACCAACCAATCAAATATCAAGTCAAGTTAACAGGAGTTCTCCACCGTACCCATTGAAAGTGGAACATAGAAGAAATAAATCAAGGTTTGCTCCGCACTCATTTGGTTTGTAATGATGTTGTCTGGCGATGAATACTGTGAAGTGGTTTCCAAGAAATTATCGTGTTTCCAAAGGAAAGAATTAGCTTTTGTCGTCCACGATGAATTCGTGATACACCGTATTGTAATAAAGGCGCATGAAAACATTTATTGCCCATGTTTGTGTCCTTAAAATAATTTCCAACATCATTTTAAAGGCCATGGTTCATTAACTTGCAGCTCAAAACCGAATAGGAAAATCTCCTATCAGCGGCGGGTTTTCTGCCTAGTAAATTTAATACTGTATTAAAATAACCGACTTTCGAAATCATAGTTTAAAAACCCATTTTTCTTAGTCTTAGGGTGATCGGCAATTGGCGGATAACCAGACGGCCTATAGATATATAGGTTGACTGCGACAAATAACCTCAACCAATAAACTTCAACCGCAGCACACTATCTTTCAGATTGATAGGTTCTCTATTATCCCTGATTTCTCTTCAATGTTGGATGGTATATTGAAGTAGTGGTCTTTCTCCAAATAAACACCCACATGCCATTAACAAAATCCTATTCTCTTTGGTGGAGGTTAACGTTAGGGTTATTGCCTACGCAGATACCGAGCGATAACAGTCGAAGGGAAGTTTTCAAATATACTTAGGTACATCATTCAAACGGCGCTTCTCACTTTAGTAAAGCGGGCACCCGAAAACCCAACTTAGACCGAACTAAGTCAGTTTATCAAAAGATACAAGAGCCCAAATGTGTGACCTATCTCCTTGGGGGCACTCAAATACCCAGGACCAAAACGCTAGTACCACATCTTTTTAGAAGAAGACATACCATGGTCAAACCCGGATCATCCATCCTAGAAAGATTTGTTAGTAGAGGAACGCCACCAGGTGGTGTTTTATCTTCCCTACACTGGAAACACGCCATTAACTACATCCTATTCTTTTTGGATGAGGTTGGCGTTAAGGTTATTGCCTAAGCATATACCGTGACGATAGCAGTTAGAGGGAAGTTTCCAAATATAATTAGGGACAGCCTTCAAGCGGCGCTTCTCACTTTAGCAAGATCCCAAATGTGGTTCCTACCTTCTTGGGGGCACTGAAATTCCCTTCAATGACAGTGAAAAATACCTCAGTGTTATACTGAGCAGGGGGTTGAATTTCAATCTTAAAATCGTACGGCTATAGTGCAATTCTGAATATCATGTCTGACATCCCTGGCATCATTGGACTACACTCGAAGTGCTTTTCGATAAATAGTACCATACACATAAGGGTGGGTCGATTTAGCAATCGATATTGTGCCATTAATTTTTCGAAAGCTTTTGGCATGAGGAAAAAAAGTTACACTACGACATATTAAAAAAATATTAGACAAAAACTTTTGTCGACTTTCATACTAACTGCTGTTTTGAAAGGACCTAGGGCTCGAGATAGCTCGAAAGTTACTTGATCTCTGTAGTCTTAGCTATTAAGGAGTTAGCTGTATAAAATAATGTTCCCATAGCCGTGGGGATACATATTTTGTCCGACCATCAGGCTACCATTAAGTTGGGCAAAAAATTTGACGTTAAGTCACAATTAACATCGTGTATTATGGTTGGACCATCTTTATATTGCACCAAAACTGAGATTTTTGTCGCTTTGTATTTTTTATGAATTTTTAGAGAACAACATTTTTGTATGAAACTGTTGTTTTTAATTTCAAAACTTCAATGATATCTTTGAAACTAGAAACTTCTGAGCAAATCTAAGGCTTGAGGATAATTTTGTTGACGAGTTTTGGAAAATACCAATAACGCATTTTTACTGAATATGATAAAGTGTTTTAAAGGCATTCCAATATATGTAGTAAAAGTGCCTCAATTTTTGACATTTTATATAGCGACAAGTCGAGCTGATAGAAAAAAAACCATTTCAGATTTTGTTTCACCGTCCCAAATAACCTTAAAAACAACCCTCAGTTCTTAATCAACAAATACCTTGTTCCATTGTGTAATTCTTGTACTCACTGACCGAAACCTCATGTTTAATGTCGGTGTCATACTGTTAATGCATTTTATAGAGAAGCTTTTACATGGCTTAGAGATTAATCGCTTACAAGTAAAGTCACCAGCATTTACAGCTGGATAACCGCCGCTGAAATTTTTTTCGGAATTGGGAAGGCACATTCAGATACATAACCGTAAGATCCTATTTCATTAGAGTTGTTTAGTGGTTGCTCAAAACGTTCTGTACGACGGTTGCTTATATTTGGCTGTTATATGTAGTTTTTAGAGCTGCTAATTCTGAAATCAAAAAAAGACATTTGCGGTGTCAAAACATGGGCCGATATGGACTAATTTCAATAGGCTTCGTTCTTGGTCCAATCCAACAAGCAAAGCAGGGCAAAATATACGATTTTCGTAAATTTTATCAATAAATATACACGCAGAAAAAAGTGTGCTTGGGTGGCAATATTCGGAGAGCATCATACTATTGTTGGGTAAAAGGTTGTGGCACAACATTATTATGATCCTCACAACATGAGTATAATTCACACTCAACCATACTATTATCCTCAAAACCATCTTATGCTCCTCACAGAAATAGTACGAGAGCTGCTATATATTTCTTTGCCTAATATTGAAAATGCGAATATTTATCATCAGCAATGGTTTTATTGTGTTTCAAAGTATTCTCCAGCATGATTTATACACTTAAACCAATTGTCGAAGCCCTTTTTCCACTCCGATTGAGACACCTCCAAAACATGGTTTTTGAACGCTTCAACAGCATCGTCTGGCGATGAAAATCGTTGACCACGCATTTTTTTCTTGATGTGCGGGAAAAAAAAAGAAGTCATTGGGTGCCAATTCAGGGCGGTCAAAGGTGCCAATTCAGGCCGGTCAAAAGGGCGTATGCGTGAGAGCTCGCATTGTCATAGTACACAATAATTCGTCTTCTCTTGTTCGTTTTTCGAATTTCTTCAAAGACTTCAGGCAAACAAATTGTGGTGTACCACCCAGAATTGACCGTCCTACGTTGTTCAAGCGGAACAGTTGCCACATGATCAGTTTTTCCGAGGAAACAGGCGACCATTTGCTTCCAAATGCTTCTTCCATGAAGAACTTTCGTTGGATTTGGCTCGTCTTCGAAGGCCCACACGGTCGATTGCTGTTTTGTTTCGGGCTCATATACATAGATCCATGATTCGTCACCTGTGACGATCTGCGCCGCGATCGTATTTTTCTAAAGCCTTTTTTGAGCGATTGTAAAATTGTGCGGGATCCAATGAATACAAACCTTTTTCACGGCCAGGTGTTCTTGCAATATCGAATGTATGCTGGTGGAAGAAATGCCCAAGGATGCCTCTATCTCATTGTAATGTCACATGACGATCTTGCATTATCAGTTCACGCACAGCATCAATGTTCTCTGGCACAACGGCCGTTTTTGGACGACCTTCACGACCTTCGTCTTTCAGCGAGCGTCGGCCACTATAGGATTGGGCTTCATCGCCATACAAAGATTTAAGTTCATCGATACACTCTTGTCCTGATAATCCACGTCGAATGTTATGAAAAATTATCGCACGAAAATGTTCACGAGTTTGTTCCATTTTTTTTTGCGAAATTGATTTTTTGAAGTCACTGTAAACAACACAAATGATGGTCGAGCTTCAAAACGTTCAGAGTTCGTTTATAAATGTCAAACGTTCTAATAGAAATGTCAGATGGCGCCAGAAAAATATATAGCAACCATCGTAGTATGATCTTCAAAACCATGCTATGCTCCTCACAACCATAGTATGTTTTACATACAACCAGCAATCCTCACAGTATCATTCACACGTATCCATGTTATGATCCCTTTAACCATAATATGATCCCCTTCAACCATGCTATGATCCTAAAAATTATTTATAAGGATGGTTGCTACAACCATATTTTCATTTCAAAATTTGGCAATTATACTATTGTAACATTTTAACAAGATTAATATTGTCGTAAAAATGCTATTGTCAAACTGAAACTCAAACAATACTATGGTTGGCGAACATTGCTGAGAACATATCATTGTTGCCGTAACCATATAGTTCGTGACCTTTCTCTGTATGTAATTGGAGTGAACTGTTGTGTCATAACTGAAACTGGGGTAGAGGTACACAAAGAAAACCTCATTTTTTTTATTAATCCAAATATGTGACAGCGCATAGAGAAAGGGACCAATGGGTAAAAAAAAATCAATTTTCACCTTTTTTTGATGTGGACAACATCTGAGCATCGAATGAGACCGATTCCATGCCCCAAAAGTGTTCCCTCCCAGAGATATGCGCGTTTTATGAAAGTGATAGTACACCAAAGATGCACGTATTTAAATCTGTAAAATGGCTCCTGAACAAAACTGGTTTTTACCCTTAGGCCCCTTTCTATTTTGCGCGTCACATATGGATTTTACATTCTTAAAATTTACTAAAATTAAAAACTTCGTTTATTATTGAACGGAGTTTACCTTTTTAGGGTAGCTCTCTTAAATAACATGCATACTTTTAACAAATACCAACGCAATGATGAGCTAAGTATGCTTTCAAAAAAATTCGAATGTTAAAACGCAGTCACACACACCCACTAACACATTATAAAACAGCCAATAGTTGGGGATTGATAGCAGTAGGAAGTCAAACATTGGCTACATAATTGTTTTTCGTTATCCTGCATATTCTCGTCCATGCAAAGGCTACTTGAATACCTCTTCGGTAGAGATGAATTCTGAATTCAATTGCTGATTTTCTGTTTCCGTTTCTCTACCTTCCCCTTTTTTCGATTTGTTAAGGTGGGAAGTTGAAGGGAAATTCAGTCGGTTCTATTTGATTTGAAATCATACTCGTATCCATTAGGAGCTCAGTTCTTAGTTTGGCTACTTTTTGTTGTTGTAGCATCATGGTAATCCTGGACAAATACCTCTTACCGGCAAATACTTGCCATATTTAATGTGTAGGTAATAGAATTCCATATAACTTCCACTTTGGCCACAAACATAATCCTTATCAAGCCTCAAATGTGATTAAATTGCAGGCAAAAGTAGAAAGTGATGTGGTCAAAATGCTGAGATTTATTTTGTAGAAAACTTGTTTTGTGTAAAAATGCCTACATGTGTAGCATGTGTTTGTCGCACAAAAAAGTATGGTCTGTTTTTAATACGATAGAAAAACTAAAATTTGTATGATACTTTTTTAATCACTTGTTTCTTACAGATTAGGGTAAACATGTTTGAAGTCTAAGCAGAAAAGCGATAAGGATGTTCATTTTGCCGTGTTGATTGTTTGCATATCCCTTGCTACCATGCCAACACAATTAATTTATCAACTTTAGGAAATTATTACCCTGGACCCTCGATAGAAGTATCCCGGCTAAAGCGTCGGGAATTGGCTTGTGGGCACTTTTCAGTGAGCAACATTTTTTAAATTTTTAAATAAGAAAATATTTAAAATTTTCGATTCGAATTTCTAGATATTTGTCATTGTTAATCGACACATTCGAAATTTCTATAATTTTTTGTTATAACAACAATGAAATTGGTTATCGATTTTTCCTTTTGTAACCGCCATCACTTCGTCATTTCGTTTGCAACACCTCGAAATACTTGTCGAAGACCCTATATAGTATATCTATTCTGAATCGTCGTAAATTTCTTAGGACATGTCCGTCTGTCTGTGGTTTGCTTTCCATATCGGTCAAGAGAAAAAATTTTACCCACACAAGGACTGTGGATTCCGTTTATATATTTTTCTATTTTTAGGCGTTTTTGCTTACATCACAACTCTGATCGTTCCGAAATTCTCACATTACCTTACTTTTGGTCAGGTAGTACTTCAGGGTACATCCCGACGAAATTGTACAAATTGTATATATAGGGTGATCCATCTAGAGGTACAGAACAAAAAATATAAAATTTCAAATCAAGTGTGGAATCTTTATTGGAAATTTGAAAGGATATTTTTAGCATTTTTTTTTTGAAAATAATGAAAGCCTGCTTCACTACAAATTAATAATTCGGTCGGACGAAACATATCGACGTTTTAACTTTTTTTTCTATTTTCAACATTTGAGTATCAATCAATAGAAAGATTAAAACAAAGTCATTTTGGAGATAAAATCGAAACTCAATTTGAATAGAAATTTTCGCAATTTGACATAAATTTCTTAATTTCAATGACAATTTTCTTAATATTAAATGAATGTCGCAATTTCAAATAAAAAATCTCAAATTTTATATAAGTTTGGAATTTACTAAAATTTAAAATTATAATTCTCAATTAAAAAATATAATCCTCAATTTTAATTGGAAATACGCAACACTGATTAAAAACTTATCGATTTGGAAACTCTCAATTTCTATTGGAGTTTTCTCTATTTCAATTGTTCTTTTAATATTTGAAATTTTTTCAATATCAATTGGAATATTTTTCAATATGAAATGGACAATTTCAAGCATGTCGACTAGTATTCTGCCAATTTCAGCCTCAATATTGTTAATCAGGTCTTCCAAGGTGTTGGGAAGGTTGATTTATCCCTTTGACTTCAGGTAACCCCAAAGGAAAAAATCGCATGGGGCTTAGTCTGGTGAGCGTGCCGACCAGTTCACATCACCCCTCAAAGAGATAAGCCGTCCAAAAAACATTTGCCTCAAACAATTCAAGGTAACCCTTGCTGTGGCACCATCCTATTCTAACCATGTATCCCCTAATTGCATTGCCTCAAAAGCCGGCTGAAAAAAAATCTGGAAATGCCTAGAGCAAGTGATTGCTTCCGAGCAGAGCGTTTCGGAGATTGCAGTACTGTTGCTCTAACTCTCTCGATGTTTTGTGGTGTGATAATCTTTCTCTCAGGTTCACTTCGTACACATGACACATTCCATGCTGTTCTCAATGAAGTTACCCAATTTACAACTGATTGCCGTCCAGGAACACGTTTGCGTGGGGGGGGGGGGGGGGGGGTAAGCTGTATCGTAAAAGAAAAGCACGCTGCACTGAAATGATCGAGTGCGCATTTGAAAAATATGCTTCAACAAAAATTTTTTTCTCCTCACGTGTCCAATGCATGATGACAACTGAAAGGCAGACGAATACAAATTTCCCATCAGCCACTATAAGACACGCACACTTTCCACTCTCTTCGACAGCCTTTAGTGCAAAAAAGCAAATTACCGCACCCTGTATTTTTTACATACCAATTTTTCTGTCGAAACTTTAAGTTTATTTTCTACTGTTTTGTATTTTGCCAGCATGGGCATATATCATCGGGTTCTCTCTGGGCTCTCGAATGTTCTTCATTTATTTCTTTAAGTCTCCTTTAATTTCACCTTTGGGAAATTAATGCTTAAATAGTGAAGATTTTTATCGAACAGTATTTTATTTTTGGCTTAAGGATGGTTATCTTATTTCTAGGTTTTTATTACAAGTGAAAAATTTTCAAGAAAACAAAAACACAAACAAAAAACGAAATCTGTCAGCTACATAAATAACAATACTTTGGAAGAACACTTCAGAAACAGCAAAAAAAAGCAACTAATTCAGACATACGACAAAAGCCAGAAGAATATACATAAAACCATATGTAGTGAAAAGAAAATTTACTAAACTTCTTGACCAAAATATACGCAGCTGAAGGACATTTTTCGTCGTTGTTCAGCATACAATTTCTTATTCGAGAAGAAGAACAACAGAAACAATTTCTATCAGCCGCTTGCTCGGTCAAGTTTCCACTGACGAAAGATAAATATTTTTGTATCACAAGCACATTGTTCACATCTCGCTTTATCCACGTCTAACCGGCTACTTCCTCCGCCGACCGGCCAGCCAGCCAGTCAGCCTCCCGTCCCTCTATTGCGCCATTCATTCCACTCTAGAAAGTTGTAACCAAGTCTCTGCTGTTTTGTAGGCGTTTTTAATGTACAATGTGAGAGGATATCCAAAACCGAAAGAAAACAAAACAATGCAAACTTTCGTCTACGAGTGTGATATAAATTTGTATTTTTTTTTCTCTTGCGCTCGTTCTTTCCTTTTGGACAAAATGTTGTTAAAATATACGTACACAAAAGTGCTGCGAAACAAAACAGACGAAGAAACTTTAACAATAAGTCAAGAAACTGTTGACGATACGAATCTTTATTTATGTGCATATTTTGGGTGAGTCTTGTCTTCTGTCGGCTGGCCTGTAATTCATGGCCCCCCTACTTTGGGCAGAATCGAGAAAAAATATCCCATATTATGCCTCTGTCTGCCTCTGTCTCAAAGGTCGGCCAAGCGATAAACTTAAATAATTTCATTAAAAAAACTTCTATGTTTTTATCTTAAAATTAAATCTTTAAAAGACAATCGATGCTAGGCAAAGTTGATAAGCTTATGTTGATTTTATACCAAGCCAAGCGAGTTTTCCGTGCCAAGATAAGTGAGTACGAAAACGAGGGTGCCCCTGGCTTTAGCCCTAATGGGCTTGGTTAGGCAAGTATTGGTTTAGAAATATTCAACCAAGCGTGTTTTAAGACCCAAATGATAAGTTCCGTCCTCTCCATGTTTTAAGTTCAAGTGTAAAATTGCTTGGCTTGGTGTTATATCAACATAAGCTTATCAACTTTGCCTAGAATCGATTGTCTTGTGGAGAGGATTTAAACATGTTTTTTTTTTTTTTTTTTGGCAATTTAGTAATGTGTGCGTGTCAGGCTATGCAACCTAAATTTTATATTTTCAGTTGATGCAAAGAATTGTTATGCTAGGATACTTAAAGTACTCTAAAACATAGGCTAAGTCATGTCTTATTTCTAAAAAAGAGAAATTCATCTCAACAGCGTTCGAGTGTTTTACATGATTTTTGCTTCAACCACGGTACGCCACACAGTGTGTCCTTCCCATACATTCGATGGCCAAAAATAGAAGGAGTTGTACGAGAGTAATGAAATTTGGCACGAGTCCCTAATATAATAGAATTAAGAAAATTTCAAAGTATCGACAAAATTGACCACGCCCATCGCCCACCGCCCATACAAACTAAAATCATTTTTGGCTGTTAAAAATTAACTATTGCTACAAATTTCCTGAAATTTGCTGGAAGAACATATCTATGCAACACCTTTAAAAAAAAAATTATTTCATCAACATTGACCATGCCCATCGCCCACCTCCCATACAAATGATATTTCAAAAATGCCATATCTTCTGTAAATTTATAACTAGAATGTTTATTTTTCGCAAAAATGCATACAGCATCTATTAAATGCTGTTTTGAAAATATGATGAAAATCCGCCCACTGTAACACCAGTCCCCCATACAACCCCATACAAAAATTTTACAGTTCACTCTATTTAATTTATTAACAACATTTTCACATCTTCGTGATAATCTAATTTTTTAAGCTTCAATTTCGTTCTTAATGAATTGATGTATGGGTCGGAGGATATCAACAAATGATGCATTACGTCTTCGTTAGTAGAACAGCGCCCAGTCTTGCGCGAGTTATATAGCCTATAACGTTTATAGTCTTTGTTCCTCGCTTTCTGCACTTCTTCTGATAACATTCCTTTGAAAAATAAACCATATGTTAATTCAAAATGTATGAAACAAATCGTATCTTTAACCTACCTATAGGTAGAATGGCCTCAGATACAATTTTGCTACCACGTATCAAAACTTTATGCACTGTGATAGGCATGTAGTACCATCCATACAAATCAATGTACAATTTTGCCGTGTCTAAACAATATATATGGAACTTCTCAGAGTCTATTGCCTGACTGCAACTTATTGTGGATAATATAATTTTTAACCTATGAATCAGTTGTTAATTTACTCCGGTTATGTCAGCTGTAATTTCAGGGTTTTCAAAAAATCGTCGAGCTGTATTCCCATCGTTGCTGGAACCCATTCCTTGTTTTACCACATCAACATTTATTCCCAATACTAATTTAAGGTTTTTTTGAATTGTGGCCTTGGCTTCTTCTTTAATTTGTCTTGTATCTTTATTTGTTCGCCATGCTGCAAAGCTTTTATTGTAAGCGATATGCAATATGCATTCCATAAATTTTATGCGCGCATGCAGAGAAATACCAAATTTTAAAGCCTCTCCCGAATTTATTTTAAAAAAAATAATAACTGATATGATTTGAATTTCAGTGTACGAGCACTTTATACACAATTATCTTACAAATATACTATTTATAGTAATAGACATGCACACAGGCAAAACAACAACAAGCAGTAACGAAAGAAAGAGTGCGCAGTTGTTTATGCACGCGTAAAATAACGCATATTTTTTACTGTATTTTTTTGGTTTTCCATTGTTTTTTTGGCCGCGGGCAAATTTGGGCACAATTTTTTTTTGGAATCTGTTAGCTGAGACCCTCAGCTTTAATTTGGTATAGGACTCCATGTTTCGCACTGCTTCGCACACAACTAAAAGTCTAACGGAAAATCATAAATGTTTATTTTTTTGGCCCAAAATAAAAAAAAAATTATTTTTTTTTCTTTCAATTTTTATTTTTATTTTTTTAATTTACATAATGCTTGATGCCTATTTTAAGTGAAAAAAATTTCTATAAGGTACACTCGGTGTATAGTTTATAAGTAACAAGGTTTTAAATATGACATAGAAAACTAACCCATTTGAGACTTGTTCACATATGTCAACTTTGCGCTGCTCGGGACAGAAAACCAATGGAGATATTTGCATAAAATATTACACACATGACCTTTAGATAGTTTTTAACCATTCGGAGAGCAGGTCCAAAATGATTTATTGCCGCAGCGGACACAGTGTGCGCCATCGTAACTGGAGCCATCACCAAGCGACGGCCAGCGCCCCTTAAGGCCAATCCCGCCGGTACCAATTCGAAGCGTGCTATATGGACACAACTTCTCCCGTGGTCAGGGCCCGAGGCCGGTCTAACACCTCTGCTGTTCTACAGGTCACAGCACCCGGTTGCACTGCAACTTCACACCGAGCCGAAGAATCAACTCTACAGTCGACAAAAATAACCATTGTACAATTGAGAGACTTACGAAGAAAATAAAATGAAAAGAAGAAAGATATACATATGTGACGCGCAAAATAGAAAGGGACCTAATGCTAAAACCCAGTTTTGTTTAGGAGAGCCATTTAAAAGATTAGGTCCCTTTCTATTTGCGCTTGGAATCGTCGACTTCACTTTCATAAAACGCGCATATCTCTGGGAGGGAACACTTTTGGGGCATGGGATCGGTCTCATTCAATGCTCAGATGTTGTCCACATCAAAAAAAGAAAAAAATTAAAAATTGATTTTTTTACCCTTAGGTCCTTTTCTCTATGCGCTGTCACATATGTGTTCTGGGAGTCGTCGTTAATGAGCTTACTTATTGTTGACCCCTCCGCCAACGAATGGGCGCAATCATCTTCAATGTTAATAAGTTTCCCTTTCAGAAATTAAGGAAGTACCAAAAAACCAAAAAAAAACGTTGCTTATTTTAATAAGATGTGAGACCATGTTTCTATTACGGTGAACACTACCTCACCATCATCAGACCTCAAGCAACAAATGTGCTGTAAACATGATTAGCGGTTAAACACTTAAGAGGCAGGCAGATACACATTTATCGAGAACTATTGGCAGCAAAGTGTTCGACCGAACAACGTCAACAGTAAAAAAACCTTCGCTTTCTGATTTTTCATAAGCTTGCATCGCCTACTTTATGCTGTTTTTTTTTATTGTTTTTTTAATGGACAACGACCTCAGCGGAAAAATTTGCTAGGCTTTCTCGGAAGAAACCTTTTTGAAGGCCTTCTTTTCACGTACGAGTACAATACACATTCGTAAATGCCTTCTAAAATTTGGCTATTTAGAAGGCCTTCTTTGCACAGGGAAAAGGATTCCGCACATATTCTTAAGTCGCTTATCTAAAAATGCCTGTTTAAAGTCCTGTAAGAAGGCCTGTTATAAGGCCTTGTAATCTATGTTTATACAATTGTTGCCTTACTGACAGATCACTGCCAAGGCTAAACGGCCAAAGCTAGGATCATAAAATTTCATAAAAAGGGATTTTTCAAAACTTGTACCTTAAGGGGATGAAACCGGACAAATTTATGCCTTATTAAGAAAAGATTCAGCAGCATCTTCTGGCGACGAAAATCGTTGACCACGCATTTTTTTCTTGATGTGCGGGAATATAAAGAAGTCATTGGGTGCTAAGTCAGGGCTGTACGGTGAATGACCCATTAATTCAACGTTTTTGCTGGTCAAAAAGGCGCTGGTTTGAGCCGATGTGTAAGAGCTCGCATTGTCATGGTGCACAATGATTCATTCGTCTTCTCTTGTTCGTTTTTCGAATTTCTCCGAAAACTTTTAGCAAACAAATTGTGGTGTACCACGCAGAATTGACGTTGCTCAAGCAAAACAGTCGCCACATGACCAGTTTCGCCAAAGAAACAGGCGACCAGTTGCTTCGAAGTGCTTCTTCCACGAACAACTTTTGTTGGAATTGGCTTGTCTTCGAAGACCTACTCGATCGATTGGTGCTTTGTTTCGGGCTCATACGCATAGATTTAAGATTCGTCACCTGAGACGATCTTATAAAAGTCTTGTAAAGCACCCCAATCGTATTTTTTTAAAATTTCTTTGCACCCATCAACAAGATCCTTTTTTGAGCGATTGTCAAATTGTGCGGGATCCAACGAGAACAAACCTTTTTTTCGGCCAGGTGTTCATGCAATATCGAATGTATGCTGGTGGAAGAAATGCCCAAGGATGCCTGTATCTCTGAAAAATGATCGCAAGAAAATGTTCACGAGTTAGTTCCATTTTTTTGCCAAATTGATTTTTTCAAGTCACGGTAAACGACACAAATGATGGTCGTACGATCTGAGTTCGTTTATGCTGAAAAATGTCAAACTTTCCACTGGAAATGTCAGATGGCGACAGGAAACACTAAGTGACCAGAAATATATATAGCAACCCTCGTAAATCGAGCAAAAGTATTACCACCAAAGCGATCAGCTTTGTTATAAGTCCACTTTGCCAGATTCTAGCGAAGGCATTGGAGATATTCAGAGCAACGACCTTATTCTCACAAACTAGTGGATAGACCGACTCCAACGCTGCGACAAAAACGTTATAAGGTCTCCCGTAGAGCGATCTACGTCTCTAAATACCTCACAATATGGTGGTTCACTATGGCTTCGATTACCTTGGAAAGAGCAGAGCAAATCGCAATAATTCGCAGAATTATAGGCTTCACCATTTTTGGGGATCGGCTGGATGTTCGGAACCTTCCAACCCGCACAATAAGCCAGATTGTAAAGGTTGCGTTACGGACGGGCTAGCGTCAAAGAACACTTACAAAGGACAAGTACCGACTTACTTTTATGGAGATTGGCAGGAACCCTTTCGACGCATTCAAAACAATATGTGAGGCATGGAACTAGGTACGTTTTCGATCACGGGGAATTGTTGATTGCTTTCCGGCAAAAGGAAGAATTCCCTGCAAACATTTCAGCCAATAGGTTAGCTTTTTCATCCAGGTCCTGATATACGGTGCGAATCATGGAATTCTGCATCAAGAGATATCCAAAATATGCAAGTGCTCATGAACAAATGCTTGCGTAAAATTCAGCGTATACGAGGGGCGACCGCAAAAGTAACTGGCCTAACACAAAAAGAACCGGTTTTTTGGAATTATTATTTATTTTTCAACATAATCTCCTTCCAACTCAATACACTTCATCAAACGTTTTTCAAGTTTTTTAATTCCATCCGAAAAAAAAAAGATTTTTCAAGACCTTCAAAATATGCTTCAGTTTAAGCAATAACCTCGCTATTGGACGAAATTTTTTTGCCACCGAGAAATTTTTTTAAATTTGGAAACAAGAAATAATCAGAAGGAGCTAAATCTGGACTATATGGTGGATGCGGAGCAATTTCCAATCGTAATTCGGCCAGTTTTTGTTGAGTTAAAAATGCAGTGTTGGAAGGAGCATTATCTTGATGAAAAAGAACTTTTCCTGCTGACTTAACAGTTTTCGCCTTCTTGGGACCACTTTTTCCATTGTTTTTTTGACTGTTCTTTGCATTCTGGGATGTAGTGATGGATCCATGTTTCATCAACAGTTATGAATCAGCGCAAGAACTCTATTGGATTACGCTGATAAATCGCTAAAAGCTCCTCGGAATTGGTCCAACGGACCGGCGGCACCCATCTTGCGGATAGCTTTTTCATGTGGAGTTCATGATGTAAAATACTCCAAACTTGTTTTTCGTGTATTTTAACAATATCAGCAAGTCCTCTGAGCTTTATTCGTCTATCTTTAGTCACTTCTTTAAATATTTTTCTAATGTTTTCAATAGTAGAAGCAGTTTTCGGTCTTCCAGAGCGTTGTTCATCTTCCTTACTTGAACGACCCATTTTAACTTGTTGAACCCAGGATTTCACGGTGAAGTATGATGGTGCATTATCACCATGAACAGAATCCAATTCATCATTGATTAACTGTGGCGTTTAACCTTTCATATAAAAGTGTTTAATTACCGCACGAAACTCTTTATTTTCCATTTTTCAAAAATTATAAAACTTGTTTACTTCAATCACCTGTAACAAAGAAAATAATCATTAAATATTTTAGAAATTTTGACAGATGGCTTATAAAGGTTTGCTTTTAAAAAACAAAAAAAGTTGCTAGTAAAACAGAAAATGTGCCAGGCCAGTTAGTTTTGCGGTCGCCCTCGTATTATAGCATTAACACAACAGCAACCAGTCCAAAACGAGATCAGAAGTCGAAAATGGGGTTGGATAGGCCAAACCCTGAGGAAATCATCGGATGATATTGTCAGACAGGCCACCAAATGGAACCCGCAGGGCAGCCGACGCAGAAGGCGCCCATCACACACCTGGAGGAGGGCAATTGCTTTAGAATCAGCACACTAAACCTAAGCTGGAATGAATTAAAATACTGTGCATTAAAAATAGTAAATTGAAAATCAATTTTTACGGCCCTATGCTCCTTATAGGAGTAAAAGGTATAAGTATATATTATCCAGGTCAAGGAATGCCTGGCCATCTTTAAAAAGAGCCGTCCGATTGACATTACAATTTCGACTGTTTATTCAACTTTAAAAAACAGTGCGTAAAATATCAATGGTTGCGTTGGCTGCGTAACATGTGGCTCGTCCTGTTGAAACCAAATGTCCCCCATATAATTCTCTTGATTTTTTGGAAACAAAAATTCGTTGAGCATGGCTCAGTAACGCTCACCGTTGACGACGGTTCATTGCTCATTTTCGAAGAAAAATTCTAATAAAACCAGAAATTTGAAAATATTTTTAGTATGCTTAATTTAAAAGTTTTAAATGTTTAATCAAGCCTGGAGAGCCTGGCCTTATAGAGTTCGGTTTTACTTTCAACAATTGCAGCAAGGCTTTCTGAAGAGGGTTGTCACGGACTCGAAATCATGATAAAAGTAGTGTGCAGCCACGAAAATCAATGTCACTTTGCCATTTTGTTAAAAACTTGTCTTCTATTTAAATATAGAAGCAAGAGGTCATGAGCCGGTTTAATCCCTGTTCAATGAGTTTTAAATGTTTAATTTAAAATATTCTCTTTCAATGTGAAATGAGCGCACCTTGGCAAATATCAGTATTTATATATTTTGAGCCACTGTTACTTGTTAGGTTGTGTTAATTGATCCCCTTTTATATACCTAAAGTTTATTTTCTTAGCCAACTCTTTATTCTCATCCCTAGTAGTTATGGCTAATAAACTGGTCTCAAATGAACTCGCATTACTAGATACTTGATTGCATTTGACCCTATTCTCAGTTTTTCCAAACATTTGCACTTTTCCAATAACGTTTGATTGCGATTGCCATAAATTCGAATATAAATATCATGACTTTATTACCCGGCACTGGTGGTGCGTGCGTGGTATTTGCAGTGTGCAACCTCATTGTGCCACATTATCACCACACCAACACGCACACACACCCACCACCACCAGGGGCATTGTGATCTTTAGAAATTGTATTCGGGAAAATATTCACCACCAAAAAGAAGTCAAATACGTGTCTGTTGGCAATTTATGCATTTCGATACAATGACATTTGTCGAGAAGAAACGAATACGCCGAGAAACAGCAACATCAAGAACTTCGATAACTTTGTTGGCGCTTCTGCTGAAGAAATATTGGTTAACCCAGATAGAAGAAGCACGTTTGTTTCGAAGAAGAAGAAGAAGCAAAAAAAAATAGTGCATTCAGAAATTCCTGTCAAGATAACCGCGTATAAAATGTAGAGGCGGCTGCATGTGAGCTCAGCGGATATGCCAATGCTCTACAGTCACAGCCAGGAAACGGATGTACGAAATCAAATGTCTGTTGTAAGTAACGACTGCCGTCGTGACATTTTAAATCATACTATGATATTTGGAGTCCTACGGAATTGATAGATGATCACACATGACAGTCGTAAAAAAATGTAGAATACTGCTGCCTAAAAAGTAAAAATAGTCTTTATACTCTGTAAGGTGGTGGTTATTTATCGTGTGTTTGAGGTAGACTCCTCGAAATTTTTCCAAAATTATTAGTTTCAAATACGACTTATGACTAATACCGACCTGCGATTTTCGAAAGCTTTTATCGGTCCCAAAACAAAGTTAAAATATACGTGAGGTGACCACATGTTTTGTAAGTGCCTCTATCGAAATCATCTTCCTCCAAATTGGTAACCTTTATTGTGGGTTCTAACTTGAGTTTCACTGCTTTCCCGCACTATTCTATTTCGCGGGAAACCGGGAAAAACTTTTGCATTTCCCGGGACTCGCTGAAATTTCCGTAAAACACAAAAATAGCACATACCATGTTAATTTTGCATTATGTATAATACGAGTATTTATCGACTTTTTAATTATTGAGATCATAAACGAGGGCCTAATAATGAAAATGACAATATTTATCATCATAAATGGTTTTATTGTTTTTCAAAGTATTCTCCAGCATGATTTATACACATTTGCATGCGCTCAAACCAATTGTCGAAGCACTTTTTCCACTCCGATTGAGACACCCCCAAAACATGGTTTTTAAACGCTTCAATAGCAAGATGTGCGGGAATAAAAAGAAGTCATTGGGTGCCAAGTCAGGGCTGTACGGCGGATGACCCATCAATTCGACGTTTTGTCCGGTCAAAAAGGCGCTGGTTTGAGCCGTTGTGTGAGAGCTCGCATTGTCATGGTGCACAATGATTCGTCTTCTCTTGTTCGTTTTTCGAATTTCTCCGAAGACTTCAGGCAAACAAATAGTGGTGTACCACTCAGAATTGACCTTCCTACGTTGCTTAAGCGAAACAGTCGCCACATGACCAGTTTTGCCGAAGAAACAGGCGACCATTTGCTTCGAAGTGCTTCTTCTGCGAACAACTTTCGTTGTTTTTGGCTCGTCTTCGAAGACCGACACGGTCGATTGCTGTTTAGTTTCGGGCTCATACGCAAAGATCCATAATTCGTCACCTGTGACGATCTTATAAACGCTTTTGAAGCACCGCGATCGTATTTTTTCAAAATTTCTTTGCACCAATCGACACGAGCCTTTTTTTGAGCGATTGTCCAGTTGTGCGAGATCCAACAAGAACAAACCTTTTTTACGGCCAGGTGTTCATGCAATATCGAATGTATGCTGGTGGAAGAAATGCCCAGAGATGCCTCTATATATGTCACATGACGATCATGCATTATTAGTTCACGCACGGCATCAATGTTCTCTGGCACAACGGCCGTTTTTGGACGACTTTCACGATCTTCGCCTTTGAGCGGTCATCCGTCACGATTAAATTCATTAAACCAGTTTTTCACAGTGCTATAGGGTGGTGCTTCATTGCCATACAAAGATTTAAGTTCATCGATAAACTCTTATCCTGATAATCCTCGTTGAAAGTTGTGAAAAATGATCGCACGAAAATGTTCACGAGTTAATTCCATTTCTTTGCCAAATTGATTTTTTCAAGTCACTGTAAACAACACAGATGATGGTCGTAGGTCAAAACGTTCTGAGTACGTTTATGCTCAAAAATGTCAAACTCTCCAATGGAAATGTCAGATGGCACCAGGCAACACTCAGTAATATATATAGCAACCCTGGTAGCCGCCTCTACTTGTATTGAGCTCGAATTGATACTAACGTTGTGGACGTTTGTCCCGCCTGCCATCAGGTACCACACGCAGAAAAAAAGTATGATTGTGGTGACAATATTCGAAGTGGATAATACTATTGTTGGGTATATGGTTGTGGTACAACAATATTATGATCCTCACAAAAGTATGATTCAAATACAACCATACTATGATCCTCACAAGAATAGTATGATTCACACTAAACCATACTATGATCTCCACAACCATAGTATGATCCTCACAACCATAGTATGATTCACACGCAAGCATGTTATGATCCCTACAACCATAGTATGATCACACACAATTATACTATGATCCCCAATATAATTTATTAGAATTTGTTTAAGTTGTCGACAATAGATTTGACCCCCAATATTATTTATTAGAATTGGTTTAGGTTGTCAACAATAGATTTGAATTATGAAAATTTTATTAAAACCACATTAGATTCAAAATAATACGAGTGATTTATTTTACAGTAGAAAAACTAAGTTGAAATAAACGTAAGCGTTTTTATAAAAAATATTTCAGTTAAATAAAGCCAAAGCAGCTCGTTTAAAAAATTTTAATTTCGATAAAAAAATACTATTTTTGCATTAGATCCGTACCAGTAGCAATTGTTCTTTAAAGCATATTTCAATGAAGAAAAATTACAATCAAACAGTATGATTGCCGTTATCATACTGTTGTTAACATAAAATGCAAAACACAATACTTTTGTCGCAGCAACCATATTTATATTGTTGCTATAACCATATTTTCATTTTTAAATTTGGCAATAATACATTTCAACATTATTAATATTATACTATTGTCAAAAATAAATTCAGTTAACAATGCTATGGTTGCGACGAACATATTTTTATTGCGGAGAACATATTATTATTGCCGTGACCATGTAGTAACCATGTTTTTCTCTGCGTGCACATGACGTGCTGCACCTTTTCAATTGTCCACTTAGCCGATCCCCAGAATTCTTAAAACGCATCCCGTTTAAATTGCGCGTTTTCTTCTCCTAGTTATGGAAGCAGATCCCCCACAGACGAATATAGCCTACAATAACACAGACATTGTTGTTACAAAAACAACAGCTTGCTAATGTCATGACTGTGATAAAAGAAAATAATAAATTTCCTAGGAGTTTCGGATGAATTTCCCGGGAAGCAGGGAACATGTTCAATTGGGTGCTAATGTAAAATTCAATTCTTAATTTAACGGTTTTTTGTTTTGCCCTGAAGAAAATTACAGATAAGTAGGAACGACAGCCGCACAAATTTTAAAGAGTTTAATTTTTTTTTCAATAAAATCGTCTTCCATCTACGCACTGTAGTTCTTGCAGCAACGTAACAGCGGAATGTGATTTTAGATTTTTTCACTATTCTTCTCTTCTCATAACATTTGCCTTGTATTGAAATCCAACTATAAATGTGACACATTTCGATGCATTTTTATTACTACGGCACAACATTTTGCTTCGTCCTTTCAATCGCCCTTCCCATCTAGAGTGTCCAAAATGAAACAGGAGTTTTCCGAAAACCGGCATTTTGGGTTTTTATAAACCGATTTTCGGGTTAAATTTTTAGTCAAACATCGACATTCCAGTTCAAGACTTTTGCCTAGAATTGAAAAATATTTTCTTATTAACAATTAAAGTGATTGGTACTCTTCTAGGCTGAGAATGCATTTAAATAAAGTGCATTAAGAAGAAATTTTTGTTATTTATCAATAAACTAGTAAAAAAGCTAAGTCGTACGTGGCCAACTACCCTGCAATTCTAGGTGTGCAGAAAACCCAATAAAAAAACAGGGGACGGATTTTCGGTTCAGGGTCCGTTACACAGATTTAGCCAAATAGCAAATAATAATTTTAAATTGTGGCTCTATCGATATCCATATGTGTCTGGTTAAATTTTTCATGGTAAATGTTTGATGACAAAGACAAAATAACTTTATATAAGGTCAAATTATCATACAAAATAGTTAAGTGAACATTATATAAGGTTCGTTTTTTCAAGAAAGAGGCAGAGAATTGTGCGACTTAAACGAAAATTTGAAGATCATTCGGCTCTGTTGTATCGAAGTTTTTGATCTGCTTTGTGTTATACGAAGTTCAGAATTAAGTTACATGAAGTTGCAACGATTGCGACTGTCTTATCCCCCCACTCTCTTTCCTTTCTTCCTCTGCTCTGATAGTTTGTAATTGTGAGAAAGCTCATAAGAAAATGTATCTCGATCTTTTAAAAAACCACCACTAAATACAAATGCTAGCTGTACAATCTTCATAGCGCAATATCATTGCTTTTCGCAAAGTTCGAAGACTATACGCGAAGGGTAATTCTCATTAATTATAATGGGACTCCCGTAAAAGTCATTTGATTTGTAGCAGAATTAATAGTTGCCAAAGACTGCTGAAGAAAAATCTTGGCGGGCTTAGAAACAACTGTACAGTCTGCCTGGCAACCATAGCCAATACAATTCACCAATTTTTTAGTTGATTCTGAAAAAGAAACAACAAAAAGGTCTCGAACCAGAATAAAAACAAGTCATAATAATGAAAAAAGACCGAATAAATGTAAAGAAAAGAAAAACAAAATTAGTAGGTTAAAAGAGGTAACCAATAAAAATGATTTCTAGAACAATCTTCATAATTATTAATACTAACAATTTAATTGTTAAATTGAACATGTATTGTTTCAATAAACCAACTATGAAATTCTTATATTAACAATTTTCATGGTTAAAAACAATGCATTGTTAAAACAACAATTGTTATTTTAATAATAACAATTTTAATGGTTATAAAACTCAACAATTCATTGTTATAACAACAATAATTATTTTAAAATTATCAATTTTCATCGTTAAAAATTTCAACCATAGAATAGTTAAATTAACTATTATTATTGGTAAATACCAGTCAACAGCAAAATGTTCAAATTAACCTTATATAACGTAGACTCCAAATCATGTTTATTTATGGTTAAGTTAACCTTATATAAGGTTATTTTTCTTCTCAGTACATGCAAAAGTCGTTTTTGGTCCTTCAGATCATGTAAGACTGTATCAAAAAATGGTCCTTATGGTGCAGAATTGGTTGTTTGTCTATCATATTATATCATACGAAATTTTAGGGAAATTAGAGTCAACCTTGAACCTGAGCTTTAACAAAAAGTGCACCGATATGACCCATTTTTATCTGAGTTGGTTGCTGATCGACCGTAATTAACTGCTTAAGTTTTATCAAGATTGTATGCAATATATGGCTTTTACAACTAAGGACAGAATATCGGTTAAACAGATGTGTGGAAGCTATATCTAAATCTGAACCGATATTCTTCAGTTTTAACTGCGTTTGTCCTTGGTTCAACAAAACTTACTTGTGCCAAATTTTATAAAGATAGGACAACAATTGCGACCAGTAGTTCGATTACAAGCTTGGAATGGACAGCAGACGGACGGACAGAAAGCATAAAATCAAATCAGCTGGTGACTTTGAGTCGATCGGTACAATTATTCAGGGTGATTCATTTACGGTTGGACAAATTTGACCAGCGTATTCCTTGGCTCATTTCATAGAAATATGAAAATGCAAGGGAGCGAAATGGCTGACGTTTGAAAATTTTCGGATTAGTGGTCGGAGGGTACTAGGGTAAAATTGCTATGTTTTAAGCCAGTGGTCGGATTTGTTGTTTACTTTTCTCTTTAAAGATAACTATACCTCTTACCTTTCCAAAATTACGTAAACGAAACCCAGATGTCCTACCGTTCCACAGTTATGACTATTTGACTAAAATGTTTTATGTAATCTTTGCATTTACATAGAACAAGGAAAAAACCGAAAAAGCCGACAGCTTAAAACCGGGTAAACCGACATATGGGGCTTTACCTATTTTTGAGAAACCGACTTCGTGTTTGGCTTTAAAAACCGGAGTGTCGGTTCTTCAGTTTCGGTTTTGGGCACTCTATTCACATCTACAGTTGCCTGAAAGCCTTACAACGATTGCAACCACGCAGTCCCTTTGCTGATTGTGTTGCTGCTGAATGTGCTGTTGCTATTGCTGAAGCTGCTGACGGTGGTCGTTGTGGAATGGTGGTATGCAAGTGTCACTATAAAAGCGACTTAAAAGTGCAATTGCGGTTAAGAGGGAAGATGCAGATGGTAGGAAACAGAAACACATACACAGACTGAGATGAAGAAAAAAATTTTTTATTGAAGCTTCTTCCTTTCATACGTTTACGCATGCATATTTACGAGTATTTATAGAAATATATCGTGAGTACAGTGTTTGCCACTACAATAACCACAGATGGCAGAACAATAATGTGGTACAGGGTATTATAAATTTATTCTGATGTTTGTAACATTTTAGAGCAGAGATGATAGATCAAATCGCACTTATTTAACAAAATTTTCAGAATTTCACCGTTTATAAGAAAGCAATTCACGGTGGTATTCTCTGAACATTGAAAAATTATCGATATCCTTTTTCGTCCAAAAATCGACATGACACTCTCCATGTTCCCGAGTACTCTAAGGGTATAATCAATTAGTTATTCGCCTCTACGGAAAGAATACAAATTTTGAGTCAATACCCTCTTAACAAGTGCACCATTTCGAACGACTCAGAAAAACTTTCTGAACAGATGGTGCTACATTTGCTTTAGTTTGAGTACCCACACGCAGAAAAAAAGTATGGTTGTGGTGACAATATTCGAAGAGGATCATACTATTGTTGGGTATATGATTGTGAGACAACAATATCATGATCCTCACAACAATAGTATGATTCACACATAACCAAACTATGATCCCCACAACCATAGTATGATTCACACTCAACCATACTATGATCTCCACAACCATACCATGATCCTCACAACCATAGTATGATCACACTCAACCATACTATTATCTCCACAACCATATTATGATCCTTACAATCATAGTATGTTTCTCAACCATTCAACCAACCATTCACTGTATTGTGTTTATGTGTTTTTTTTGTATATCAAAAAAACATACGCACACACATCCATATATGCTCTATAAAACCTGTTTTGTTATGTTCATAGTCGCAACCATACTGTATGACTGCCGTAATCATATTATTGTTAACATAAATTTTAAACTACAATACTTTTGTTGCACTAACCATGTTTATATGGTTGCTACAACCATATTTTCGTTTCTAAATTTGGTAATAATACTATTGTTACATTTCAACAATAGTAATATTGTCGCAATCATAGTTTTGTCAAAATAAAATTAAAAATGCAATACTATGGTTGCGACAAACATGCGTTATTGTAGAGAACATATTATTGTTGTCGTTGCGCGGTACGTCTTATTTCGCTCCACCTGTTATTTTACTGATTTAACCTTAACAATCAGGCAACAAATCAGAACAGACCTAAATCTTTTGCGTTATGATCCGCTTGTCAGAGAATCCGCCTTATATTTCAATACAGAGTTAGCAAAGTCATGAAATGACAAGGACTCAAGAAATCTAGATCTAGTTTTTATTCGTCATAATTCGTTAGTCTTCTAGCCTACAAAAAATGTACTAATAAAAGATCTGAGACTATCTGCTGTAAACCCATGTGCCCACAATAGGAAAATTTCTTATTAAATCAACTAAAAGTCTTGCTGAAGTCCTTGTTGACATCCAGTCTAATTTTAAGACCATCTGCCTTCAAGTTACTTATCACTTATTTTTAAATGAAAATGTAGAAATGCAAATCCCATTCGAAACACTCCCAACGCATATTTAAAAACAAATACGCTTGGGATTTTTCTTTGGCAATCTTTGTTTAGAAGGTGTTGTAGGCATCGGAAGGATGCTGTACGCAGGAGTGCCATTGCCGTTGTATACCTTGGCCATGTATTCGCATAACACTCATACGCCACTCTGGGTTTTCTGTACATTTAAGCTTTCAAGAGATTCATGTTCAAAAATACATTGAATGTAAGTGTCTGTAGTGGTGAATGCACACGCACACATACATGTAAGTTTGAACAGTCGTGTCAGTGTGTGTGTGTTTTCGAATTCAAGTAGCATTTGTTTAGTACAATCAATGGCACAACGGAAATGTGTGAGAGCACATTTGAATCAAAATCATCTGCATTAGGCACAAACCTCTTGAACTTCTTAATGGTGCAGCAGCACCAACAACAACACATTCAAGGCATCCGGCATCGCACACACTCACACACGCACGCAGAATTCACTCTTTCCGATAAACACACCAACGCACACAGACGCATACACAAATGGTGGAAGTACAGATGCGGTATATTTCTGAAATTCATATTTAGTGTGTGTGTGTGTGTGTGTTTGTCATATGTCCTTTGTGCCGTGTTCCATATGTCGTAACTTGGCTTGCATTTTGTCCTACGCCTTGGCTTCTACATCAATTTCCTCTCGCTGGCATAGGACAGAGGGCGGCGGGGCTTCCTTTCAATGTGTTAATATTAGAAATCACTTCAATATTGCGCACGAAAACTCTTTGGGTTACGATTTTCTTATGATGATGACGATGACGACGCTGTTCCTTCGTCTGGCAATGTGTCGTACCTCGTGTTGGCATGCGTCTGCCTTTCTCGAGTTTGTGCAGAGCGCGTGTTTATGTCTGTGGGTTTGTATGTTTCCTTAGCACCGGATTTCCCGTGAAACAGTGCTTCACTCATATCATGACCCTCATAATGGAATTTTCAAAAGTTTTCCTTGCTTCGCTCAGATGTCTTTGCCAAAAAAAAGAACCGAGGAATAATAATTCGAAATTATTTTGAAATGTGTTGCAATATTGGGACCATGTCGCTTTGGTACTTGCATAGTTTTCAGAGTTTTTGTTAAAGTGCAATTTCCGTATGTTTTGTTGTGATGAGTTATTCTATTATGCCAAAATGTTGTTATATGAAGGTAATAGTTATAGTTTCATAAGAATTTCGTGGAATCGAATTTTGCATCAAGGCCGTGGTCTATCAAGGCAGCAGTGGAGTTTGGTTTGTGAAAATTTCAATATTACATCTTCGCGAAAGCACTTAACCAAGCGCTCTTTCAATGGATGCTTTTGTTTGGATGACCAGAATTGGATCTCATATCCAATAAACATCGAACAAATTGTTGATACCATCGGATATTCCCAAGTTCCTGATGAATGGCGTCTATTCACGGAGGAAAGAAATGTAAGAAACCGTGTTTTAAAAAAACCGACTTCGGGTTTTAGTTGAAGTAAAAAACTGTCATTAAACGACATTCCGTTTTTAGCCTTTTGCCTTAAAACGGAAATTATTTTTCCATTCAGAAGTGAAGTGATTTACCCTATTTTAATTCGCTGAGAATACATTAAAACCAATTGCGATGAAAAAAAGTTTCTTATTTAGTTTAAAATAACTAGTAATAAAGCTTAAGCTCGACTATACGAGGGTTGCTATTTATATTTCGGGTCCTGACAATACTAGTGTTCCCAGATGCAAACTGGAACTTCCATTGGAAACTTTGACATTTTTTTTTTAGCAAAACTTCACTCAGAACGTTTTGTCATTTGAGGGCGAATTGTTTTGTTTACAGTGTGTTGAAAAATTCATCTCAGTATAAAAATTAAATTATCCCGTGAACATTTTCGTGCGACGATTTTTTACGTTTTTCGGCGTGGGTTATCGAGAAAAGAGTGTTTAAATCAACTTGATTCGACTTTTGGCGATGAAGGACTATCAAAAACCACTGTTAATCGGTGGTACCAAGAGTTCAGTCTCGGACGCCGTTCAGTCCAGGATGAATTTCGTGAAGGACGCCCAACCTCGATCACTTTGCCAGAAACCATTGATGCTGTGCGTGAACTGATTAAGCAAGACCGACAAGTGACATACCATGAGATTAGGGCATCCTTGCCCATAAGTATGACAAGCATCAATGAGATATTGCATGTTCATTTGGCCATGAAAAAAAAAAATTTACTCGTTGGATTTGACGAATGCTCATAATTTGACGAATGCTCAAAAAATAGGCTCGTATGGATTGGTGCAAAGAGATGTTGAAAGAAGAATAACTGCGGTAGCTTAAAGGCAGTGTATAACATTGTCACAGGTGACGAATCATGGATCTATGCATATGAACCCGAAACAAAACAGCAATCAAGACCAGCCAAGTCAAACAAAAGTTGTTCGTGGAAGAAGTACTTCGAAGCAATGATTGCGTTTTTTTTCGGTATAGACGGCCATGTTGCCACAGTGCCTTTGGTGGAACGTAGGGCGGTCAATTCTGAGTGGTATACAACCATCTGTTTGCCAACAATGTTCGAAGAAATGAGGAAAGATAATAGGAGAAGACAGATCATTTTGCATCACGACAATGCGAGCTCTCACACATCATCTGAAACGATGAGCTATTTGACCACTAAGATGTCGAATTGATGGGCCATCCACCGCACAGCCCTGATTTGGCACCCAATGACGTCTTCTTATTCCCTAGTTTTTCATCGCTCGAAGTAGCTGTTAGAGCGTTAAAAAAACATGTTTTGGAGGGGTCTTAAACGGAGTGGAAAAAGTGTTTCGAAAATTGGTTTGTGCACATGCAAAAGTGTATAAATCATGCAGGAGAATATTTTGAAAAACAATAAAACCATTTTCAATGATAAACTATTGTGTTTTTATTGCCAGACCGAAATATAAATAACAACCCTCGTATTTCAACTGTACATCTGGATGTGCAGAAAAAAAAAACAATTGAACACTGGGTTTTCAACCCCTTGAACGGGCTCTAAATTTATCCAGTTTAAAAAAATACTGACACATTTGAATTTGTGTTCAATTTCATTGTTGTTTGATGGTAACAAAAAAATGTTGTAAAACCTAGGGTCCGTTACCCAAATGTAGCTATTTCGATTTATTGTTATTTGACATATGTCTTTGTATACTGGAAGCCGTTTATTGGCCACCAGATTATTTGTGCGGACACTTTATGAAACAAATAGTGCTTTGTAGTTCAAAATTGATTGTTTGGCCATTCGAAATCGGAAGGAACTGCTATGAGTATTCTAGAGTGCTTTTATGTAAAATCGGGAATCTTTCTACAGAAGCTATGCCAAAACGTGGATCGATATATCCCATTGTTGTGCGAGCTGGTTCCTTTTAGATGGTATCAGCAGTGCCAATTTCAAACGGGTTTTCCAATAGGTACACAACAATTTCGTACCCTCATGTCAAAGCACCCTCAAACATTTTTAATGATCTTTTAGTGTCAAAGTCATCATTTTCATCACGGTAAAGTTTACTTACGAGCAACGTTTGGAAATCATTAAAATTTGCTTCCGAAATTCTAAGTCGGTGGCTCTGGCAAAGTTTAACGAAAATCCAGAATTTCATCGAAAAATCATCTTCAGCGATGAAGCCCATTTCTGTTTTAGTGGCTTTGTCCATAAACAAAATATGCGTCATTGGACAGCAACAAACCCATCTTTGTTTCAAGAGACACAATTGCATCCGGAAAAAATTACTGGGTGGTGTTGTTTTCATGACGGAGTCGTGATTGGGTTGTATTTTTTCGTCGATGAAAACAATTGTCATGTTACCGTCCATGGAGAGTGCCATCTTGCATGTTAGAAAATTATTTTTGGCCAGAATTGGATAAACTTGCCATCGCCGATATATGGTTTCAACAAGACGGTGCCACCAGCCACACAGCACGCATTATAATCGATTAACTGAAAGGCAAATTCGGCAAAACGTGTTATCTCAAGAAATGGTCCAGTCGAATGGCCACCTCTTTCATGCGACTTAACGCCGTTGGATTTCTTTTTATGGGGCCACATCAAGTCTATGTCAACAAGCCAACTTTTATAGACGAGCTCAGAGACAACATCCAACGCAAACTTGCCAGGGTTCCGGTCGAAATGTTTATAAGAGTGGTGGAAAATTGGGTCCAAAGAATAGATCGCTGTACACGGGCTCGTGGTGGTCATATGACCGAATCGAAAAGTGTAATATTTGCACTACGAGACCTGGAATGAAGTTGAACTGTATATCTTAAATATTCTGAAGTTTGTTAATGTATAAAATTGTTATGTTCCTAATGCAAAACCCTGTAGTCATATTAACCATCTTGTGGTATGTAGAACCGAATATCCGTCACAATCATAGATATTTGGTGTTTGCAACAGAAATTCTGTTCGTGCAACGAAATTTTTGTAGTTCCAATTGTCCATATTTTCAATGTCTCGGCCGAATTGTCTCATCCTTTAGTACTTGAATTGTACTTGGCTTATTGACGTACACTTTTTCTTTTTTAATATCCCCAAAAGAAAGAAGTCCAAGGTGACAAATCACAGGAACGTGCGGCCAGTGAATTTCTCTCTATGTGGCAAGTTGCATTATCCTGTTTGAAGCACATATCGTCCAGGTCCATATTCTCAATTTTTGGTCACAAGAAGTCCGTTCACAGGTGTTTTCACATTTCCTACAGACCCGGTTTGCTAAAAATTTCCGCACATTTCTCCCGATTACACATTTGGTCGATTAAGCTGACCCAAAAAATCAAGAAATGCATTTTGATTTAAACGTACATTTTTGTAAATGGCTTTAAATATCTTAGCGCGCTGCTCAATTGTGTACCTCTCCATAGTTAAATTTGTTAAACACTGAAACAAACAAATGTCAATTAAAGTTGGGCAAAAAACTTGACGTTAAAATGTGACTTACAATTAACATCGTGCATTATGGTTGGACCACCCTTAATAGGACAACCTTGGAATTTTGTGCAGAAAACGTGTTATGAAATGCCAGTAGAAACTTGTCGTAATCTTGCCAGCAGTACAGTTAAAAAAAGGGAGACACACAAGGTACTGAAAAAGAAAATTAAAATGTACTTTAAGTGACTTAATAATAATCAACTAGAATTTCGAGTCATGTCCATCAGTGTGGCTCGACACGACAACTTTCAAAAGGAGTCGGCAATTTTAAATTTTTTAAATAGTTTTACATCGTTTTTGGTGTGGTTGCTTCTTACTTCTTAACGCGTCGCTCCCATGTAAAATATCAGTATTTATTTAATTTGTCCATTTAATTCTTGTGAGTCCTTATGAACATGACCATTAATGTGGTCCACATACTCATACTGAACTGAAATATTGCAAAATTAAAGTCGTTATGTTGTTACATGAAGGTTACTTAAAATAAAGTAGTTTTTGTTTTTCATTTTCTTCTTTTATCGTGATTGAATGTCCGTTTGGCCATCTATCTTTGTGGTGCGTATTTTGAAATTTTATGTGCTTGACCAGAGGAATAATTTCTGATAAGACATTACTACAAAATACGCAATCACAGACTCGTTTGGTAGTTTGGTACATGCATCGATGGGCCATACAAAAGTGAGGTGCAGTTTTAATGTCAATTATTCGAATCAGAAAAGAGGATTTTTCAAGCATTTCAAGCTCCTGAGGAGCGACAACAAAGCGAGTGGTCGTGTGAGCGAACAATTCGTCATCTTTGGGTATCGTCAACATCAGACTGGTGCGTGAAATGCCGAGTTTTTCGGATACGAAAGCCACACTCTCCTCTACGAGTAGGAGAGTGTGGCCTCGTTTGGTGACAAAGTTTTCTCAACCTTCTCTTTTTGTTTGCCAGATTGAACACCTAAGATGTGTCTACAAATTGTGTAAGATTCAGCTTATCATACCACACCTCGTATTGGATTGCCTTTTTGTATGTTTTCATTATGGTCTTGAAATGGATTCAGATAAAACCATTTAAAATGTCTTATGCACATACAAAAATACAATTGCTCGTATGCAAGTTTATACAGTTCCAGAAGTTCTCAAGGCTCTCCTGAATGAGGCCTACGAGGGCGGTTCGGAAACTTCTTGGCCTAGCACAAAAAGCGCGGTATAAACAGAAAAAAGTTAAGTGTTTTGGAAACTTCCATCTCTGCTATGAACACATGTTAAATTTTGTTTCGGCAACTCCTTCATATAGAAACAGGTGTTCACAGAAGACGCATCCGCGATTTTTTTACAATGGAAAAATTAGAAATGCGTGGTGTCATGAAATATTTACATAAAAAAGGTTTATCGGGACAAGAAATTCATAATGATCTGGTGAATGTGTTAGGTGAAAGTGCTCCTTCATATGCAACAGTAAAAAATTGGGTTGCTGAATTTAAACGTGGTCGTACAAGCATTGAAGATGAACCACGTAGTGGACGTCCAAAAACAGCAACAACAACAGAAATTGTAGCCAAAGTGCATGATATGGTATTAAATGATCGACGAATAAAAGTGCGTGAAATAGCTAATATCATGGGCATCTCAAATGATCGAGTCCATTTAATTTTGCATGAAGAACTACAGATGAAAAAGCTTTCTGCAAGATGGGTGCCGGACTTGTTAACAGTCGACCAAAAACGCATAAGAATGAACATTTCTCAAGCTTGTTTGGATCGTTTTCAGCGAAATAAAATGGATTTTAAGCGTCGATTCATAACTGTTGATGAGACATGGATCCGCCACTATACTCCAGAGACAAAAGAACAATCCAAACAATGGACTGGAGGAAGTGCCCCAAAGAAGGCAAAAACAATTCAATCGGCTGGTAAGGTTATGGCAACGGTTTTTTGGGACTTCAAAGGTATTTTATTGATTGACTATCTGCAAAAGGGTAAAACAATAAATTCAGAGTACTATTGCAACCTTTTAGATCAATTAAATGTACAAATTCGAGAAAAACGTCCTGGCTTACAACACAAAAAATAGGTTTTCATCAAGACAACGCACCAGCGCACAAGAGTGTTTTAACAATGGCTAAAATCAACGAATTAAAGTACGAGTTGCTTGACCACCCACCTTATTCTCCCAGTGACTTCTACCTGTTCCCAAATCTAAAAAAAATTCCTTGCTGGCAAGCGTTTTACCTCAAATGAAGATGCAATTACAGTTGTAAACCACTATTTTGAAGACCTTGAGGAAAACTATTTTAATCAAGGGATAGAATTGCTAGATAAGCGTTGGACTAAGTGTATTGAAGTTTCAGGAGATTATATTGAAAAATAAAAATATTTTTGAAAAACTAACTATTCTCTTTCATTGATAGGCTAAGAACTTTCCGAAACGCCCTCGTACAAGCAGATCTACCGATAACTATAAAAAGGCCTTGTTAATAAAGTAGCACCCACAGAAAGGTAGTGGAACTCAAGCTAGGATATGCGAAGTGAAGTCGAAACGCATTACTCGTAGTACGAGTATTAATAACGTGGGTTACAACTGTGTGCCAATCGAGTTATTCTTACGTAATAACTCGATTGTCATTTTCGCAAGGATGGACATTGACGCAGAAGGTCGGTTTAGACGTAATGAATCCGATAGTCCTCAGGAATCTATGCAAATTCAACTCAAAGTCCGGAGGATATTGCGGCTGTACTTGAGAATATGTATGAAGACCGGGACCAATCGATTCGATGACGTTCGCAGCATCTTTCCCTCCCTCAAGCTTTACGATAGGATCGTATTTAAAAGACGCCAATGCGTTCAAGAATTGAAGCCGTCAGACAATCATTTTTGGGATTCCGGATTGACGTAGTGAGAAGATTTGGTTGATTATTTAAGGATTCAACCTAATAACATTCATAATACGTTCTTGTACTTACGAGAGTTGCTATTTATATTTCAGGTCCGGCAATAAAAACACAATATTTTATCATTGGAAATGGTTTTATTGTTTTTCAAAGTATTCTCCTTTAAGATCAATACACTTTTGCATGCGCACAAAACACTTTTTCCACTCCCATTGAGAAACCTTGAAAACATAATTTTTGAATGCTTCAACAACTTCTTCGGGCGATGAAAAACGTTGACCACGCATTTTTTTCTTGCTGCTAGGGAATACGAAGAAGTGGTTGGGTGACGAATCAGGGCTGTACGGTGGATGGCCCATCAATTCGACATCTTGAGTCGTTAAATATACGTAGCTCATCGTTTCAGATGATGTGTGAGAGCTCGCATTGTCGTGATGCAAAATAATCTGTCTTCTATTATCTTTCCTCATTTCTTCGAACACTGTTGGCAAACAGATTGTTGTATACCACTCAGAATTGACCGTTCTACGTTTTACTCAACGCACTGTGGCAACATGGCCGGTTGCACTGAAAAAAAAACGTAATCATTTGCTTCGATGTACTTTTTCCACGAACAACTTTGTTGGGTTTGGCTCGGCCTGACAGACCTATACGGTCGACTGCTGTTCTGTTTCGGGTTCATATGCATAGAGCCATGATTCGTCACCTGTGATAATGTTATACACTGCCTTTGAGCAACATCTCTTTGTACCAATCCATACAAGCCTTTTTTGACCATTCGTCAAATTATGTGGGATCCAACGAGAACACTTTTTCACGGCCAAATGATCATGAAATATCTTATTGATGCTTGTCATATTGCCAAGTATGCCTCAATCTCACGGTATGTCACATTTCGGTCTTGTTTAATCAGTTCGCGCACAGCATCGATGGTTTCTGGCAAAGTGACCAATGTTGGACGTCCTTCACGAAATTCATCCTGGAGCGAAAGGCGTCCGTGACTGAACTCTTGGTACCAGCGATTTTATTTTGTGATGGTGCTTCATTGCCAAAAGTCAAAACAAGTTGATTTAAACACTCTTGTCTCGATAACCCATGCCTAAAATCAAAAAAAAAATCATCGCACGAAAATGTTTACGGGATAGTTCGATTTTTTGACTGAGATGAGTTTTTCAACACATCGTACACAAAACAATTCGCCCTCAAATGACAAAACGTTCCGAGTGAAGTTATGCTTAAAGATGTCAAAGTTTCCAATGGAAGTTCCAGTTTGCATCTGGGAACACTAGTATTGTCAGGACCGGAAATAAATACTTAAGTTCCAAACCATTCCCTTAGGGAATTTCTCTCACACCAGTGAACTGTGCACGATTCAGTTCTTATACTCACTTACCGGGACCTAACGTGTTTGACGCCGGCTCCGAACGACTAATGCGTTTGATAAATACGTTCTTTCATTTCTTTCAGTTAAATCTCTTACTTGTAAAGTCGTCGCATCTGCAAGGTGGAAAGCCGCCGCTGAAACTTTGTTAGTTGCTCTAACCCGAGGTTTAACCTGGGTTAACTGGCATGGTAGTCGTGCGCACTACCATCACACCATGGCGGCCTACTAAATTCTTGGAAAATACTTAAAAGTCTTGACAAACAAATCAAATAGAAGGCCTTTGCAGGCCTTCATTGTCGCTCGTTCCGAAGCTGGGACAACATAAGTTAGTTAGTTGCGTTATCTTCCTTCAGGTTCATCATTTTCTGTCTTTTCTCTTCTCTCTTATTCTGGTCCTTTGCAATACCAGCTTAAATTGAATCTGAACTGTTCGGCCAACAACGAACAACAACACTTGAGAGTGAATGCTGCATTTTGTATGCTGTTGCTTCTTCAAATCAGCTCTCATCGCCATCATCATTGTAGGGTGGATAAAATTTGTCATTCCATTTGCAACACCACTAAATATTGATAGGAGACCCTATAAAGTATATATATCACGGATAGCCGTAAAATTCTTTAACTCTCTATTGGTGTGCTCGTAAAAGACCATTATTTGAGTATTTTCTTTACTAATCTTACATTTTTTTACTGGACGAACAATGTTTAAAATAAGTAGTGTTAGTTGGGACGCACTTTATAACTTAAAATAGGGCATTGTTGCTGGACGTTTTGGCTTAGATGGCCTAAAAAACATCCCGATTGGTCAAAAAGAGTGATCAATATGGGCATAGTCAGTATGGACATATGAATACTCAAATTAAAGCAAATGTTGCTATGAATCGAAATATGGATTTATTGTGAAGTTGTGGCTGCGATTAGAGTCGGAAACAAGGGAAATTTTTTTGTACATCAGTGAAGTGATGGTAATGAAAGTAAGAATGTCGTTAATCTCGGCCATGCCAAACCTTATATACCACCACCGTAATTCGCATTTAAAATGTTCGGAATAAGAGTTATCATAGGTACAGTTTATATACGAGGTCTGCTATATATATTTCTGGCCTAATAATGATAATGCGAATATTTATCATCAAAAATGGTTTTATTGTTTTTCAAAGTATTCTCCAGCATGATTTATACACTTTTGCATAAGCTCAAACCAATTGCCGAAGCATTTTTTCCACTCCGACTGAAACACCTCCAAAATATGTTTTTTTAAAGCTTCAACAGCATCTTCTGGCGACAAAAATCGTTGACCACGCATTTTTCCTTCATGTGCGGGAATAAAAAGAAGTCATTGGGTGCCAAGTCAGGGCTGTACGGCGGACGACCCATCAATTCGACGTTTTGGCCGGTCTAAAAGGCGCTGGTTTGAGCCGAAGTGTGAGAGCTCGCATTGTCATGGTGCACTATGATTCGTCTTCTCTTGTTTGTTTATCGGATTTTACCGAAGACTTCAGACAAACAAATTGTGGTGTACCACTCAAAATTGACCGTCCTACGTTGCTCAAGCGGAACAGTCGCCACATGGCCAGTTTTGCCGAAGAAACGGGCGACCATTTGCTTCGAAGTGATTCTTCCACGAACAACTTTCGTTGGATTTGGCTGTCTTCGAAGACCCACACGGTCGATTGCTGTTTTGTTTCGGGCTCATACGCATAGATCCATGATTCGTCACATGTTACGACTTTACTTATATAAACGTCATTTGAAGCACCACGATCGTCTTTGTTCAAATGTCTGCACCAATCCTCACGAGCCTTTTTTTGAGCGATTATCAAATTGTGGGGGATCCAACAAGAACAAACCTTTTTGACGGACAGGTTTTCATGCAATATCGAATGTATGCTGGTGGAAGAAATGCTCAAGGATGCCTCTATCTAACGGTATATCACATGACGATCTTTATCAGTTCACGCACGGCATCAATGTTCTCTGACACAACGGCCGTTTTTGGACGACCTTCGTCTCCGAGCGAGCGTCGGCCACGATTGAATTCATTAAACCAGTTTTTCACAGTGCTATAGGATGGTGCTTCATCGCCATACATAGAAATGTTCACGAGTTAATTCCATTTTTTTTGCCAAATTGATTTTTTCAAGTCACTTTAAACAACACAAATGATGGCCGTGCGTCAAAACATTCTGAGTACGTTTATGCTAAAAAATGATGGCGCCAGGCAACACTTAGTGTTGCCTTGGCTAGAAATATATACAGCAACCATCGTAATTCGAGTGTTGATAAGTGATGTTGGTGGTGATGATTGATTAGTCGCACGTTTTCCAAAGTAGGGCTGCTGTTTGGGCCTTTGGATAGGGGTCCTAAGATCTTTAAAAAATGATCTCGAAAATAGCTGAAGACAGGTGAAGTCTACTCGTTTGTACCCTCACTTCTAGATGCACAAAAAGGGTTTCTACAACAGGTTTTGGACCTCTGGGACGGGCTATAAGTTTACCCAGTTTGCAACATAATGGTCATGTTCTATTGGCTTACAAGGTTTCTCACCGAACGCTCATTTCCATAATACAATTGCCAACATTTGAAAAAATAAATGCCATAAAATGTCCTTTCAAAATACCAATAAAGATTCCAAACTTGATTTGAATTTTTATATTTTTTTTCACCCTATATAATGACAAAAAATCGTTAAGCATATGTGTGGGAGATTTATCTAAATCTGACCCGATTTTCTTCAATTTCAATAGCTTCCGTCCTTGGTCTAAAAAAACTTACTTCTGCGAAATTTCATCAATATAGGACAACAATTACGACCTGTTGTTTAAGTTTAAGCTTAAGATGGACTTACGTGTACCGATCACCTTTGAATCATGAGCCAGTCAGTTAGATTGATAATGTAAAATCGAATCTGCTATGATTCAGAGGCGATCGGTACACTTAAAGGTGGGTCTCGATGAAATATTTTTGAAAATATTTCAACAGAGTGGTGCAGTGTATTTAAAAGTATTTAGATTCTTAGTGAAATGTACCTTAATATGACTATAAATATGTCCACCCTTAGTGTGGGTCTTTTATTTAAATATATATATATATATATATATATATATATATATATATATATATATAGGGACTGCTTTGTAAGCCTTTAGGGTCCATGATTCTATGCCTCATTGGCAAATTAATTTCCGATCTTGCTCAAATCTAGCTAGTGCACTGTATTCTTTAATTTGGCAAAATTGGACTATATTGACCCATGTTTACTTATAGTCCCCACACAATAGTGTTTCCATATTTAGGGTCCTGATGCTCTAAAAGTCATAAATTAATTCCGATTATGCTTCGCATGATACATTACGAGGGCGGTTCGGAAAGTTCTTAGCCTATCAATGAAAGAGAATAGTTAGTTTTTCAAAAATATTTTTATTTTTCAATATAATCTCCTGAAACTTCAATACTTAGTCCAACGCTTATCTAGCAATTCTATCCCTTGATTAAAATAGTTTTCCTCAAGGTCTTCAAAATAGTGGTTTACAACTGTAATTGCATCTTCATTTGAGGTAAAACGCTTGCCAGCAAGGATTTTTTTTAGATTTGGGGACAGGTAAAAGTCACTGGGAGCTAAATCAGGAGAATAAGGTGGGTGGCCAAGCAACTCGTACTTTAATTCGTTGATTTTAGCCATTGTTAAAACACTCTTGTGCGCTGGTGCGTTGTCTTGATGAACAATTATTTTTTTTGTGTTGTAAGCCAGGACGTTTTTCTCGAATTTGTACATTTAATTGATCTAAAAGGTTGCAATAGTACTCTGAATTTATTGTATTACCCTTTTGCAGATAGTCAGTCAATAAAATACTTTTGAAGTCCCAAAAAACCGTTGCCATAACCTAACCAGCCGATTGAATTGTTTTTGCCTTCTTTGGGGCACTTCCTCCAGCTTCAGTCCATTGTTTGGATTGTTCTTTTGTCTCTGGAGTATAGTGGTGGATCCATGTCTCATCAACAGTTATAAAACAACGCTTGAAATCCATTTTATTTCGCTGAAAACGATCCAAACAAGCTTGAGAAATGTTCATTCTTATGCGTTTTTGGTCGACGTTAACAAGTGCGGCACCTATCTTGCAGAAAGATTTTTCACCTGTAGTTCTTCATGCAAAATTAAATGGACTCAATCATTTGAGATGCCCATGATATTAGCTATTTCACGCACTTTTATTCGTCGATCATTTAATACCATATCATGAACTTTGGCTGCAATTTCTGTTGTTCATCTTCAATGCTTGTACGACCACGTTTAAATTCAGCAACCCAATTTTTTACTGTTGCATATGAAGGAGCACTTTCACCTAACACCTTCACCATATCATTATGAATTTCTTGTCCCGATAAACCTTTTTTATGTAAATATTTAATGACACCACGCATTTCTAATTTTTCCATTGTAAAAAAATCGCGGATGCGTCTTTTGTGAGCACCTGTTTCAATATAAAGGAGTTGCCAGATCGAAACAAAATTTAACATGTGTTCATAGCAGTGATGGAAGTTTCCAAAACACTTAACTTTTTTTCTGTTTATACCGCTCTTATTGTGCTAGGCTAAGAAGTTTCCGAACCGCCCTCGTATTTTGTATGTCCATCTGGTCATAGCCCCAATCTCAGCTATATCTTCAAAATAAATCCATGTTGGGCTCGTAGTAAAATTTGCTCTATATTCAGTACCCATATGTCTATATTAAATAGTGGTCGCTTCTTTCTACCATAAGGTCTTTTGTTTAGGTCCATAAGTTTAACCTCCGAACTCAGACAAACATAGCCAAATTTTTAATATTTGATTCAAATAAAGTTGGCTTTAGTTTGCGTGTTAATTTGTGATGTTGCTGGTGATGATTGGTCGCATGTTTTCCAAACAAGGGCCGCTGTTTGGGCCTTAGGATTTAATGGTCCTAAGATCTTTAAAAAATAATCTAGAAAATAGCTGAATACAGGCAAAGTCTACACGTATTATGCTCTCACTTCTAGATGCACAAAAAAAGTTTCTAAAACAGGTTTTGCACCCCTTGGACGGGCTATAAATTACCACAGTTTGCACCATTGTACGAGAATATACAAGTGATTTTGTTTACAGAAAACTTTATATATATGGAGGAAAGTTAATCTAGAATTACCTTAAGCGAGTTTGAGCTTGGTCGGTTGTAATTCGCTTAAAATATTTATTGACTAACTTTTTTCTACAAATAACAAGCTTTGAAATCAAACGGTTTATGGTGCATAAAGCCAAACAGTTCTTGTATACAAAGCAATTTAAGAGATTTCGCGTAAAGTTTTGAAATTATGACCTAAGCGACCATTTACTCGTTTAATAAACAAGTACCAATAGAACACGCGTAATGTAAGAATTGAATATGTTAGAAAATTGCACTGTATTTTGCACTGCACTGTATACATGTTCCAATAGGAGTTATTTTTGGTCCTAGGTAGCGTCATCGAAATTTAGCCCATTTTTGGTTTCTTGAGAATATTTTGTTGTTATTTGATATCAATATGTCCATGTACACTGGAAGCTCTTTGGGACCCATACCATTGGTATAGGGATTATATGTTGTGGGCCAATTATAAATTTGAATCGGCTGTAAAAAAAGTACTGATAATTTTTTAAAATTTCAAATTGTTTTAGAAAGCTTAAACTTTGTCGTGTAATAGTGGAATACAATGGAACAGTTTTCGCTTTGCCCAATGTGCTAAAGATTGTTTGGCAGGAGATACAAATTTTTACCAAAAAATCGTGTTTTTTAGATAAAACTCATTTTCATCTCTGTGGCTATGTCAGTAAGCAAAATTGCCGCAAGTGGTCTTTAGAGAACCCACACGTGACTGTTGAGATGCCAATGAATCCACGTCGAGTTACTGTTTGGTCGAATTTTGGGCTGTCAACAGTGATCGTTACCGCGCCAAGCTAAACGAATTTTTGTTTCCAAAAATTCAAGAGAAAGACATGGACGAAATTTGGTTTCAACAATAAGGGTCCACATGTCACACAGCCAACGCAACCATCGATATTTTACGCACTGTTTTTGAAAATCAAATAATCAGCAGAAATTGTGATGTCAATTGGAAGCCGCGTAGCTCTGATTTCAGGCCTTTGGATTATTTTCTATGAGGAGCCATTAATGATAAATGTTATGCAAAGCATTTAAAGACAATTGAATGGTTTAAACATAAATTGAAGAAATTCGATCTGAAACAATTAAAAATGTACTGAAAATTGGGTTAATCAGATAAGGTACTGCCGAGCCAGTTGAATTAGTCGTATGATTGATATTCTTACAGCCGATTCAAATTTAAAATGTTTAATCGCCCACCCTGTATTAAGAAATGTTTGTACATCATTATATACCATCAAATTTGATCGAAATCGGAATGTAATAGTTCTTCTAGGCCTTTGTCTTTTAAATCTGGAGGCTCCTTTTTTGTTGGTTCTATATCAAATCGTGGTTTCTTCCGATATGGGGTCCCAACTTCCTACAAGTCATAAATTAATTCCGATTATGCTTAAATTTCGCATGATGCATTACGTATAACCTGCAGGCTAAGTGGACCGTATTGGTTCATGTCTTCCTGTGGCCCTCAGACAAAGGACCCTACCGATTTGCAGTTCTGTTGCTCTACAAGCTACATTTTAAAACCTTCTTTACTCAATTCCTGGAAAATTGGATGAAATGGGATCATATCAGTCAATGTTGTCTCAAAGCCAACACGAAATATAACCCAACTGTTTCTGGCCGACCTTGCTCAAATTCCACTAAGACGCTCGAAGTCTTCTTTATACCTCGGTGGTATTGGCCATCACATAGTCGACCCTGACCAGTTGTAGACTTTTTTACTTGTGTTTCTTTGAGGTTTCAACTTTTTATCGACAATATTGTTGTCGTCGTTCATTTTTCTTGTGTCCCGTCGTCTGTGTTTCCTCTGGCACATTCCCAAGTCCTTTTCAGAGTATTCCGTTCGATATCTGTGTGTGTGTGTGAGTGTGTGTCCGGAAGATTAAAGAGTTTTGCTCTCTGGCTGACCAGTCAACATCCCTTCTTTGTCCTGTTCTTGTCGTTTATCCTTTTACACTTCTGTCCAGTTTTGTCTGACCACAACCTGGTATCTCAGCCGCACATAAACATTGATTGAATACTCGAAAGTTTGAAATGGTTGCATCACGTCTACGACATTAAATACTCGTTTGTGTACAATCTTCTTTGATCCCCCCTCACACACACACACACACGTACATGTCTCATGTACATGCACTTGTATATATGTGTGTAGCTACAAATTTGCACCAGTTGTATATAGAGACGTTCATCTCTATCTGGCTGTCTATATGTATTAATGTGTTTTGCAAACGTGTTAGTTAGTTGGTCGGTTCCATTTGATTTGGTTTGTATGTTGATTATAAATTCTGACGCCCCTTTCCCCAGCCTGTATGGCTCTGGCTTGGCTGCTCTGCACATCAGTGGCCTTGATTGTACTGCACCAGAGCCCAAGCAAGTACATGACATCGGTGGTTTACTCCGGCAGTCAGTGCTTCGATTTCAGTTTGTTTTGTTGGTGGTCATTGGTGATTGGTTTAAATAGTTTCAGTTGTTGCCACACATAATCACATTGGCCCCTCACTGCAGGTGCAGGTGGTGAAACATTAAAACACGTTGTATCATAACTTTAAAAACAACTTTGGATTAAAACTAAGTTATCTGAGAGATATGTTACCTTCTAATTCTACATGGTAACACAAAAAATTCTCAAATGTGTTGTCAGCTTCCTTACAGCATAACTCTGTAATCGTAGAATATATGCGGAGAAATTATTTTTCGAAAGTTCACTTTTGTAAGGAAGAAGTTTATGTCGGCGATATCAAGGAAATTGCACTTATGTGCAGTTTTTATGATTTAACGTTAGCTTGTACACAAAAAGTGTCGTTAGTAAGAGCTTGCGTGACCATCGTTTGATCAAATCGTCAATTGAACATATCGAAGAAGGGAGGCCAATGTCTTCGGACTTTCTCCAAGTAAAAGTTTTTAAAATGGCAAAGAAAAATCTTATGAAAGGGGCAAATGACCTTAAATGTGGATACACTTTTAAAATACAGGGTGATTCACTCACGACTGGACACAAAACAAATTTTTCATTTCAGTCAAATAGTCCTAACTTTGGAACGGTACACAAAAAAAGTATTGTTGAGTTCACAACATTCGAAGAGCATCATACTATTGTTGGGCATATGGTCGGACACAACAATATGATTCTCACAACAATAGTATGATTCACATACAACCATACTGTGATCACCACAACCATATTATGCTCCTCAAAATCATAGCATGATTTTCACTTAACCATACTACTTAGTAGGGACATAAATACTGTTACAACATTGAACACATCCATTTAAATAGTAGAACTGAACATACCCCGTTAATGTCATATGCGTTTTGAAAGCTAACCTCAATAGCGTTAGTCTGTAACGGGATTTTAAAATTGTTTCAACCTTCACATGGAGTGGTCAGATAATGAGAACCGTATCGCTGTAATAGCGCTTTTCAAGTGTGAAATGAAAAAAGCGATGTTTTCAAAACGCTCCGGCCACTAGGGATTAGCCGCATGTTCGTCTACCGATGCATAAAACTGTTGGAGGATACTGTAGATGTAAAAGACCGCCACCGGTCGGGCCGCCCACGCTATGTTCGAACACCGCATGCCATCAAAACCGTTAAATCATGAATTCTCAGAAATCCGCTCCGAAAACAGAAAATCATGGCCCGCGAGATGAATATCACGCAAAAGTCAATGAGTCGAATCATTAAAAAAGACTTGGGACTTGGGGCTTTCAAGCGATGTACCGGAATTTTATTGACTGCAGCTTTAAAAAAATCGGATTGAAAAATGCAAACGTCTTTTGGTGAAGCACGCTGATAACTTGCACTGAAAAATTTTGTTCACCAATGAAACAATTTTTACCGTTCAGGAAAAATTTAACAAGCAAAATGATAGAGTGTATGCGCGGTCATCTAAGGAAGCATCTGAACTGATCCCAAGGGTGGAAAAGGGTCATCACCCAGCTTCAGTCATGGTTTGGTGGGGTGTCTCTTACGATGGGACACTGACCTGCATTTCTGCGAACAAGGAGTCAAAACATTGGCCAAAGTTTACCAAGAAACCGTTATAGAAGCTGTTGTAAAGCCTCTTAACAATTCCCTGTTCCAAAACCAGCCATGGACTTTCCAGCAGGACTCTGCGCCGGCCCATAAGGCTAAAACGTCCCAGGCCTGGCTTCGAAACAATTTGCCAGCGTTCATTTCCTCTGAAGAATGGCCCTCAGGCAGTCCAGATTTGAACCCATTGGATTACCAATTGTGGACGGTTTTAGAGGACAAGGTTTGTCACAAAAGATACCCCAACATTGGATCTCTTAAGACTGCTTTGGTTCGAGCTGTGGCCAATTTTCCAATGGACGAGGTTCGTGCAGCTATTGACGATTGGCCAGTGCGACTTAAGGCGTGTTTAAAGGCAAAAAGGCGTACATTTCGAATAAGTAGATTCTTTTTGGATACAATATACATCAATAAATATATTAAGAAATATTTGGTCCAACAACATTCAGTACTTTTTATTTTACAGCATAAAACGTGTGTAACAGTATTTATGTCCCTACTAAGTATGATCCCCACAACCATCTTACGATCCCCTCAACCATAATATGATCCTACTCAACCAAACTTTGATCTCAAAACTATTTATTAAGTTTGGGTTATGCAGTCAACAGTAGAGATGTTTTTATTAAGTTAATTATTTCAAAATACATTAAGTTCAGAATAAAAGGAGCGTTTTTTGGCATAAGAAAAAGTCCTTTTAAGAACGTCAACTTAAAATATTTCAGTTAACCAAATCCAAAGTAGTTTGTTTGAGAAATTTTAATTGACATAAATATACGAGGGCGACCGCAAAAGTGACTGGCCTAACATAAAAAGAACCGTGTTTTTGGAATTATTATTATTTATTTTTCAACATAATCTCCTTCCAACTCAATACACTTCATCAAACGTTTTTCAGATTTTTTAATTCCATCCGAAAAATAAGATTTTTCAATACCTTTAAAATATGCCTCAGTTTCAGCAATAACCTCGCTATTGGACTAAAATTTTTTGCCACCAAGAATTTGTTTAAATTTGGAAACAAGAAATAATCAGAAGGAGCTAAATCTGGACTATATGGCGGATGCGGAGCAATTTCAAATCGTAATTCGGCCAGTTTTTGTTGAGTTAAAAATGCAGTGTTGGAAGGAGCATTATCTTGATGAAAAAGAACTTTTCCTGCTGACTTAACAGTTTTCGCCTTCTTGGGACCACTTTTACCAGCTTCTATCCATTGTTTTGACTGTTCTTTGCATTCTGGGATGTAGTGATGGGTCCATGTTTCATCAACAGCTATGAATCGGCGCAAGAACTCTATTGGATTACGCTGATAAATCGCTAAAAGCTCCTCGGAATTGGTCCAACGGACGATTTTTTGGGGCATAGTCAACAAACGCGGCAGCGTTCTTGCGGATAGTTTTTTCATATGAAGTACATCATGTAAAATACTCCAAACTTGTTTTTCATGTATTTTAACAATATCAGCGAGTTCTCTGAGCTTTATTCGTCTATCTTTAGTCACTTCATTAAATAATTTTCTAATGTTTTCAATAGTAGTAGCAGTTTTCGGTCTTCCAGAGCGTTGTTCATCTTCCGTACTTGAACGACCCATTTTAAATTGTTGAACCCAGGATTTCACGGTGGAGTATGATGGTGCATTCTCACCATGAACAGAATCCAATTCATCTTTGATTAATTGTGGCGTATAACCTTTCATATAAAAGTGTTTAATTACCGCACGAAACTCTTTATTTTCCATTTTCCAAAAATTATAAAACTTGTTTACTTCAATCACCTGTAACAAAGAAAATAATCATTAAATATTTCGGAAATTTAGACAGATGGCTTATAAAAGAGTGTTTTTAAAAAACAAAAAAAAAAACAAAAAAGTTGCTAGTAAAACAGAAAATGTGCCAGGCCAGTTAGTTTTGCGGTCGCCCTCGTATAAATGCTATTATTACATAATTGTTCTAAAAAACCATATTCAAATTAATATAAATTTTAACAATTGCCGTAGTCATATTATTAATAACACAAAACCCAAAAATCAATACTTTTGTTACTTTTTTATTGTTGCTACAACCATATTTTAATTTTTAAATTTGGCAATAATACTATTGTTACTTTTCAACAATATTAATATTGCTGCAATCATACTATTGTCGAAATGATATTTTGAGAAAAATTCTATGGTTGCGACGAACATACTTATACTTTTATTGCAGAGAACATATTGTTGTTGCTTTGACCATGTAGTTACCATATTTTTTCTCTGCGTGTCGGACCTCTGGGCTTCGTTAAAGTAATTTTGGATAGAGGTAGGGCTATCTTTTAAGAGAGAAAAAATATAATCAGAACTAAGAAATTTTACCCTAGAACCCTGCGACCACCAATCCGAAAATGTTGAAACCGCTGCCATTGCTTCCCTTGCGTTTTCGGTCATGGTCGTAGATGGACATATTTTCATGTAACTAGCCAAGGAATACGCTGGTGAAATTTGAGGGATATGGACTAGGAATAATAATATAAAATATTACAATATAATATAAAATAATGATATGCAAATAACTATTTTTAACTTTTCAAAAAGCTAAAGTCCTGCACTACTGGTTGTGTAGAAAAGTTAGAGTTAAGCTCATGATTCTAAGTCGATCAGTACACTTGGGGGTGGGTCTTACTTAAGTATAAATATGCTTATTAATCTGAAGCTATGGCACATTTTTATGCCCTTTACCACACTGTGGTACATGGTATTATGACTTAGTGCAGATGTTTAAAACACCTTAACCTAATCAACACTGACGGCAGTCATATGGCGGATGTCAGCTTTTTCACTCAATAGGAAGAAATTTTGAATTTCCATAATTCAAAAATTTTAAATTTCCGAGAAAAGATTTCCTTTCTCCAAATCATGATTCACCTTAAAACTTATACAAAAAGAACCAAATATGTGTCAGTAAAATAAACTGCTATTTAGACATATTTACAGAAAAAAAGCCTTTCAATTCTTAGTGAATTTATAAACTTCATATTCCATTTACATATCTAATTTAATCGGATTGTAATTCAATCGGATTTGTGTTGCACGGGAATTTGTGTGTGAACAAAGCAGAATCACTGACCATAATTCAAAAGAATTGTTTACAACTTATCACAAGTTGTTGGTCGGTCGGTGTTTTATTTATTGCATTTCTTGCCATAAGAAGATTTATGCGATTCTATGTGTAACTCAATGGAAAAATTGTGAAAATGCGAAAATATTTCATGACGATGGCGATGATGATGAGGACGACAACAGCGGCGATGTCGATTTGTCGTAAACACCACCAACTGCAGTGGAAAACTGCTTAGCAACGCAAAATACAAGAAAAACTGGCAAATACTAAGGGAGAAACGTTAATAGAAGAAAAATGAAATAAACCCAAATAACACAGCTCAACTAAATGGGACTTGCTTGGGATTAGGGTATGGCGATCTATTTCAAATTCGATTTCAGATATAAAATGAAAAGTTACATATAACAAGTAACAAGTTAAAACGTGTAAAGTTCGGGCTGGTTAAATCATATCTATCTTACGCTAGTAAAGCGCAAAATTGTACTTTTTGTAAACGCTTTCGGCCCATGCGACTAAACTTCATAACTTATTTGGATTGGTAGCGAAATTTGCTTTAATTTGAGTATACATATGTCCATATTGACTATAAGTCTACCCTTTTGGCGATACAGGACGTTTTTTGGGCCACAACTGCCAAAAAATCCGGTAACTATGCCCATTTTGATGAATTTAGTACGTATCAACTAATAGTATGCAGTTTAACTATTGTCTGCCACACAACAGCACACGCAGAAAAAAAGTATGATTGTGGTAACAATATTCGAAGATCATCATACTATTGTGTGTTATATGGTTGTGGCACAACAATATTATGATCATCACAATAAAAGTATGGTTTACACATAACCATACTATGATCCCCACAACAATATTATGGTTCTCGCAACAATAGAAGTATTCACACAAAACCATGCTATGATCCCCACACCCATCTTATTATTCACACTCAACCATACTATGATCCCCACAACCATATTATTATTCACACTCAACCATAGTATGATCGTCACAACCATAGTATGACTTACACACAACCATACTACAATCCCCAAAATTTTTGGTGAAGTTGTTATTCAACAATAGAGATTTTTATTAAGTTTTGTAAAAATACATTAAACTCTTAATAGGAGTGATTTATTTAACAGTAAAAAAAAATTATTTATTAAAAACATTTCAGTTATACTAATCCGTAGTTTGTTTTGAAAAAAATTAATTTACACATAAAAAGTACTATTATTGCGTAAGATTCGTAAAAATAACATTGTAAAATTAAAAAAAAATACAATTTTGCCGGTATGATTTCCGTAATTATATTATTGTTAACGTAAAATCCATGAAAACAATACCTTTGTCCCACCAACCATATTTATATTGTTGCTACAACCAAGTTTTCATTTCTAAATTTGCCAATTATACTATTGTTACATTTCAACAATATTAATATTGCCTCAATCATACTATTGTCAAAATTAAACTCAAAAAACACTACTATGGTTGCGACGGCCATACTTTTATTGCACAGAACATACTATTGTTGTCGTGACCATATAGTAACCATATCTTTTCTCTGCGTGTATGATTTATTAAGCAATGTACTTTTTATCGAGGTACCTTTGATCCCAAAAAAACAAACTTTTTTCCCCCTAAGTCGATTTGAATCATTTACAATCCCAAAAGCTTATGAACACAAGCATCATCATGCAAAATGTCAAGATCATAGGTTGACTCTTTTAGCTGCCACGAACGGACGAACAGAGCTAGATCGTCTTATAACTTAACGACGATCAATAATGTATTTACTTTATAGGGTCTCCGATCGATATTTCGTGGTGTTGGAAACGAAATGATAAATTTTATATACCATCCACTCTTTGTTGGATGATATACAAACGCAGTTAAGTTCTGTCTTTCCGAATCATACATTCCCTCCACTACTTACTTATTACTTAAAAAGCCTATTTTTCAGAGGTATCTTTAGTCCATTAAAGTGAAACCTGGGTCGATTTCGCCTATTCACATTCCGAAATAGCTTTTTACTATCGGGTGATCAATCTAGCGTTATTTTTTCAAAATAAAAAAATATAAGAATTCAAATCAAGTATGGAATCTTTATTGTTCATTCGAAAGGACATTTAATGTCATTCCTCTGCGGTGTAAACCAAATTTCGTCAAGATTACGGACTTCAATTACTGGTAGCAAAAAGTCCAATATCATGGCGTGAGAGCGAGCGGCTACTTTCCCGCCATCATAATATTTGAAAAATATGGACCGATGATTCCACCAGCCCATAAACTGCAACAAACCGTGTTTTTTTCTGATTATAATGGCACCGCTTAAACATTTCTGGTTGCTCTTCAGCCCAAATGAGGCAAATTTGTTTATTGGCGTCGCCGTTGAGCCAGAAATGGGCCTCATCACTAAACAAAATTTTGGTTGAAAAACCTTTCTCACCGGACGCTCATTTCCATAATACATTTGCACATTTTGGAGACGTTGTTGCGGTGTAAGTATTTCCATCATGGATTGGCAAACAATACTGAAAAGAAAAAAAATAAAGTTTAACACAACTCACGCGTAATCTGTGGAAAAAAAACCTTATTGAAAAATACCTATAGCCATTACCCTTCAATGAAGGGTAAACAAACTTTTATTTTAGTAACTCTTCGATAGAAAATTTGGAAGAGAACTTTATTAAATTATTTATGGACAAATGTCAATCAAAATTAACCCCCCAACTTAATTCACAACGTGTCAACTTTTCAAGATTAAACTCCAATAAAAGTCCTTCTAACCCAACATTGTCCAGTTCATCTGTATTGTCTAGATGGTGACAAAGCGCGAGGTCTCAGCGGAGTCTCTAATCTGGGTGATCGACAGCTCCTTGAACTGTTGTTGTGGCCTGGTCAACTTGGAACGGTTCGATGGCTGTGCACGCAGAGAAAAAACATGGTTACTACATTGTCACGGCAATAATAACATGTTCTCCGCAATAAAAGTATGTTCGTCGCAACCATAGCATTGTTAACTGAATTTGTTTTTGACAATAGTATAATTGCTGCAATATTAATATTGTTAAAATGTAACAATAGTATTATTGCCAAATTTAAAAATGAAAATATGGTTATAGCAACAATATTAATATGTTTGGTGCGACAAAAGTATTGTGTTTGTCGTTTTATGTCAACAATAATATTATTACGGCAATCATACTGTATGATTGTAATTTTTCTTCATTTAAATATGCTTTTAAGACAGATGTTATTGCGATATATTTTAATGCAATAAAAGTATTTTTTTTTATCGAAATTAAAACTTTTTAAACAAGCTGATTTGGCTATGTTCAACTGAAATTTTTTATTAAAAACGCTTACGTTTATTTAAACTTATTTTTCTACTGTGAAATAAATCACTCCTATTATTTTGAATTTAATGTATTTTTGAATAATTTTCATAATTCAAATCTATTTTTGACAACTTAAACCAATTCTAATAAAAAATATTGGGGATCAAATCTATTGTCGACAACTTAAACAAATTCTATTAATTTATATTGGGGGTTCATAGTATAATTGTGTGTGATCATACTATTGTTGTAGGGATCATAACATGGTTGCGTGTGAATCATACTATGGCTCTGAGGGTCATACTATGGTTGTATGTGAAACATACTATGGTTGTGAGGATTATACTATAGTTGTGGAGATTATTCTATGGTTGAGTGTGAATCATGCTGTGGTTGTGGGGATTATAGTATGGTTATGTGCGAATCATACTATTGTTGTGAGTATCATAGTTGATAACTTAAACCAATTCTAATAAAAAATATTGGGGATCAAATCTATTGGCGACAACTTAAACTAATTCTATTAATTTATATTGGGGGTTCATAGTATAATTGTATTTGAATCATACTATTGTTGCAAGGCTCATAATATAGTTGTTTCACAACCATATACCCAACAATATTATGTATTATCCTCTTTGAATATTGTCACCACAACCATACTATTTTTCTGCGTGTGGTTTGTACCTAAAATAAAAGAAAGATTTTTGGCTTGTCGTGAAATAAGTAGACCTTAATCACTATCAAAGATTAGAGAAGATCCCAACACGTTATATGTGGAAATGAGAACCGCCAGGGAAACCTCGATAGTAGTCGCATTGTTGTGCTCACTGTGCTGTTTATAACTATGATTAAAGCTACAACGGCGTAGAACCAAATAAAACTGCATACTTTACAACACATATGAGAACCGGGCATTATTTTAAATTGAAAAATTGGCTCTCTAAGTTAAGGAAATGGTCGAATACTCGTGTGTATTCATTTTGAAGTAGTGCCAACTGTTCCACATAGCCATGCAAATTTTAAACGATCTAGCCACGTCCGTCTGTCTGCGGAAAGTAAACTCCCGCAATAGTAAGGTAGGGTGGTTTAAAGCTTGCAATCAAATAACAGGTCGCAATTGCTGTCTGATTCGAATATAATTTGGCAAAACGTATTTTTTTCACGGTCGCACACTATTGAAATTGATTAAAATCGGGTTAGATTTATATAAAGTTAGTTCGAATATGTGACAGCGCATAGAGAAAGGGACCTAAGGGTAAAAACATCAATTTTCACTTTTGTTTTTGATGTGGACAACATCTGAGCATCGAATGTGACCGATCCCATGCCCCAAAAGTGTTCCCTCCCAGAGATATGCGCGTTTTATGAAAGGGATGGTACACCAAAGATACACGTATTTAAATCTTTAAAATAGCTCTCCTGAATAAAACTGGTTTTTACCCTTAGGTCCCTTTCTATTTTGCGCTCACATATGTATATTTAATCAACTCTAAAGCGGTTGCAGTTAAAATTCGAGCGGTCAAGAGGTCTGCGTTATTGCCACAAAAGGACTTTGTCCTCCTCTGGAATAAGCGCTATATTAGCAGTATTTTGGGGGGTTTTTAATACTCAACACCATTTGGTAGTACAGGGTGTAATGAGTTAGAGCTTATGTATTATATATCGTCCGTCCGTCTACCTATCATTGTATTAAAGTAAAGGTTTCCACTATTATCCAATCTAGATGAAACTTGGTACATTCTTCATAATTGGGCCAACGACGAACCATATTGAAATTAGTCCATATTTTGATATCATACATAGGGTTTTCCATATTTCCGAACAAACAGCTGTAAAAGCCACATGTTAGAGTTAGCAGCGCCCAGTACCTACTTCTGGTTGCCGCTACAACAGCAACCGATTTCATGTAACGGATCGACCCGAAGTAGATTAATTCAGTCAAGGGCTGTCACCCCGCCACTATATGCCGCTACAACAGCCTATTTCTGGTAAAATTACACAATATATGTCCATGCTCTCGAAATGCTTTATACAATGGTCCCACCCTGCAGCTCTAGGTTGAAACAATTGTGTGCATCTCAAGAAACCATAAATTTAACCCAACCACGCTCAAATTTTGCATGGTATGTTATGAGCGACGAAGCGAAACTGGACCATGTGGGTCCATATTTTCGTATGGACCCTATACTAAAGTCCTTTCCAATTTTAGCACCTGCAGCTTTAGAAGCCACATCTAACATCTGATCTCGGCCAAATTTTGCATAAAGCTTTACAAGCGACCAACCCCCATGTATAGTGAAATTGGACCATATTGAGTTTTACTTTTGAATAGCCCTACACACAAAGGTCCCTTCCATTTAGAGTTCTTGAAGCTCTAGTAGCCACAACTTAAAGTCGAGAGTCCAAAAGTTTTACATGATACTTAAGCGACCAATAAGAATTACCTTTGGTGAAACATATTTTCACATTGCCTCCATACAAAATTCCTTCCTAATTTCAGAACTTGCAGCCATATAATACATCCGATCTCGACCAAATTTCGCATGAATCGAACGATTAGCCAACACCCATGTTTGGTGAAATTGTCCCATATCGGTCCATATTATTTTTAATAACCCCCACACCAGGGTCCCTTTCCAATTATGGTCCTGGAGCGCTAGAAGCCGGATTGTAAATCCACGCTCTAGCTCCAATTTAGCATATAGCTTTATCAACGACCTATTGTTCTGTTCTGCAAAATTAACTTTTGAGCCCTCCTTTGGAGAAAACCAAATGATCCTTATGTAAAATGGTCTCCTAAATCCAAATTCAATTTTCGTTCTGCCCCATTACGCATAGTTCTCGAGATATCGAGATACTTATTTCATTAATTTGCCTTAAACTTCGCAATTCTATCCGAAACCGATATTCGATTCACTTGATGTGCAATATCCATTGGTAAGAAATACATCTTTCATATAAATTATATTTAATTTATAAAAATCGTTTAAAAATGGTTGAAGATACAGCCAAAAGAAGTCAACAATTTTGTTTTCAACTGCCAATTGTAACCCAATGCTAAAGCTATCTCTCTCGTTTTTGCACAAAATCATAAAGAACGTATTACCGAATAACCAAAGTTTTGGAAAAATTAATGATAAAAATCAGAAAAATTAATATTTTAAAATTATACGTGATGGGAAAAAACGAACACTCAATTCTGATTCAGGAGATCATTTTATAGTTTCGTCCAAAGAAAGACTTTGTTGCAAAACAGTGTAAATATTCCTGGTGAAATTGCGCCGTTCAGTGTTTCATATACCCCCACGAAATATGTTCTTCCCGCTTTAGAAGGAACAAATTAAGTCCGATCTTACTCGCGACCTCGCGGATTTTTTGCAATCGCAGAGTGAGGAATGATATCCATAGTCCGCCACGACCAAATTAAACCTTTTTTACTTGTCGTGTATAAAATGTTCACATTATGTACCGTGGGGCGTGGCACTGTTCGTATCACTCTATACCTATAAAGACTATATCTCACAAACTATAAGAGATATGATGATGATATTTGTAAGTATTATTTTGATATGGAATGCAGCGAACTGATGGAAAGTGCAAGGTGTCACGTTCTCTTTTAAAAAGCGCCTTTATGACCAGTTTATTACCTTGGCCATAAAGGCTATTGTTTTTTAACAGAATATTCAAAAAATAAAACTCCATTTTCAAGCTCTAGGGCTCGGTGTTTAATATCGTATCATACTTTTATTCCCAATATTTCGCAATTTCCTGAGTTGCATCTTCAGGGGTTCTATATTTTTTAATAGAGAACAACACGTCAGACGACATTAACTTAAAAGTGTAGCTCTACCACCATCGTCAAAGGGAAATACTCGCATTTCAGTGCGACACCGAAACCTCGAGCTTAAAAAATAGTTTTATTTTTTGAATAAAAAAAAAAATATCGAAGAACAACAAAAATTCAAATTTTAACAAAATAAAATTAATTATTAGGAAATTATTATGGACTATGGAATTAGTAAGAATTTGACAAGAGGGCGTGGCACTGCCCAGTCAACTTCAAACTTTAAAATACTATACCTCCTGAAAAAAATACTGGTATGTCGATAGTAAAGGGTGTTTTTTTCAGACGTGTGGTTTTCAAGAAGATATAAAACGCTTATAATTTAATGTTATGGCCAAGAATTAGGCTTTATTGCAAAGGTAAGGGTTTGCCATTTTGTGCCATGGTGGAAAAGTGGGTTACAAGTTACAAGTTGTTACTATGTAGAACACAGGTGCAAAAGTGGGCGGTGACAATATCGTCTTAAAGTGCAATCTATTGGATCGATTTTTTTACAATTTAAACAGAATGAAATTAAGAACTACGAAATTATCATAGGGGTGAAATTTTTCTGCTTGCAAAACTGTTGACTAGTGGGTGTGATGACCATTAACCGTAATCCATGGTATATCGTAAAAGCTTTGGCCCGACCGAACATAGTTTGTCTCTATTTTCATATTTTAAAATGCTTGGGAAAACATAAAAAAGTAATCGCTTTACGACTGAAGCTCTGTGTATGTTAAGTTATTGTTTGAATTTATTTCCCTCGTTTTCGCCTTAATGTCATGAACAACACCAGAAGTGACACCACAAATATTCTCCAGTAATAATAAATAATCGGTCTGGTTTTTTTCTGTCACGCATAGAATTTTGTTTTATCGCACGTAAACAAAACTATAAAGATCCGACAGAAGAAGTAATTCATTTGGCTTGGAATAAATATATTTTTACATATTATTTGTGTACACCACTCCTATCACAATATCCTTTATATTTTTTCAATTGTCTGAAACAAGTTTAAATTAATTCTTTACTGTTTATCTTTCTTTTAGAGTCTTGGTTACCCTATGGCATCGCTGGTGGCCACTAACCGCACGTCTGCTGAACTACGATATCTATTGGGCGCCACATGTCCTGAGGATAACAAGATGCAGTTGTCGTCAAAAATAGAATTCACTTGTGAAATGCGTGCTGGTCGGGTGAGTAAGATTTGTATACACTGTTTTACTCTGTAGAACACTGGATATTATAGATCATTTGCATGTCCGTCCGCTTGCTGCCCATCTACAGCTTGTAATGATAACAACAGGTCGCAATTGCTGTCTGATCCGAATAAAATTTAAAAGAAATATTTTGAAAATGATTTTAATCGGTTCAGACTTAGATAACGCTCGATCTCATATGTATGTTCAACCGATTTTATATCTTTAAGGTCTTAGTCTCTAAGGTCTAAGCTCTAAATAAAATTTGACACCATTCATAACGATCAAATAGTAACAAGCTTATATAAAGGGTGTTTTTTGGAAGTTTGATTTTAAATCTGACCACACTTTTTTTTTCGGAGTTGATCTTTTTGACAGCTGTCACTTGATTTATGCTCAGTTTGGTTTGCCATTTCATAATGAATAGACTTACTCCGGAGCAACGTTTGCAAATCGTGGTGAACGGGACCAAAACGAGATGGCCATCGAGCCTGATTTTTACAAGAAACATTTTGTTCAGCGATGAAGCTCACTTTTGGTTGTATGGGTATTTTTATAGCCAAAATTTTCGCATTTGGAGTAATGAAAATCCACAAGCCATTGTTAAGACGCTGTTACATCCTCAAAAAGTCACTGTTTGGTGTGCTCTATAGGCAGAGGAAATCATTGGTCCATATTTCTTCAAAACAGAAGCTTATTATAATCTTACATTCAGTAGGGAACGCTTTAGAGCCATGATTAATGCCGTTTTCGTGCCTGAATTGGGGGATGTTGATGTGGACGAGTACAGCCAACGAAACAATCAATTTATTGATTATTGGTCCATATTTCTTCAAAAATTAAGCCGGCCATAATGTTACAGTCAATGGGGAACGGCGCTACATGCCATACAACCAACGAAACTATCAATTTGTGGAATGAAACTATTTTTTAGCGCATTTTATCGCGTCGTAAGCCTGTAGCGTGGCCTCCAAGATCGTGCGATTTAACACCGCTGGACTATTTTTTGTGAGTATATGTGAAGTTGCTTGTCTATGCAGATAAACCCGACACAATTGACGCATTGGAAGAGAGTATTCGGCGCGCTATAGCTGACATACGGCCCCAAATGCTGCAAAAAGTTGTCGAAATTTGGATCTCTTGGCTGGAATTTATTCGAGACAGCAGCGGCGGCCATTTGATTGAAATCATTTGTTAAAAATAATGCCAAAACTTTATCTTTATAAACAAAGGTAAATTCCTGGTCATAACATTAAAGTATATGCGTTTTATTTTTTCCACACGCCTAAAAAGACACCCTTTATTTTCTGCGTGTATTACATAAAGTCTTGTAGCAGTAACGCTGAACGCTAGCCCCATATACGAGTATATACAAATCAAATGCACTGTGCATAAAAGTTAACGAAGCGCTTTATTCATAAATCAGGGTGAATTATAAAATTTATTTATAAAGGCTGATCCATCTAGAGGTATTTTTTCAGAACAAAAAAAATATAAAAACTCAAATCAAGTGTGGAATCTTTATTTGTAATTTGAAAGGACATGTTATGGCATTTATTTTTTGAATATAATTTCCTTCAAATGTTAGCCGCAACTTCGCCTCAGGGTTTTCATTCTGAGGGTCCGATTTTGGATGGTTCGTTCGAGAATTTCGCCCGATATGGCTTTAATGCTGGCTTCCAAAACCTGAATCGTACCTGGTTTGTCAGCATAGACTTTGGACTTTACGTAACCCCAAAGAAAATTACTCGATCTACGCGGCCAACTCACCTTTCCAAAATGTGAAATTAGCTGTTTTTGGAAATGACCTCTCAATAGATCCATTGTTTGAGAGTTGTATGGCAAGTGACACCGTCCTGTTGAAGCCAAGTGTCGTCAAGATCGATATCATGGCGCGATAGCGAGCACCATTCACGGTTACTTTTCGGCCATCATCATTTTTGAAAAAGTATGCACCGATGATTCCACCAGCTTATAAACCGCACCAAACCGTGTTTTTTCTGGGTAGAATGGCGCCTCTTGAACCTCTCTTTGTTGCTCTTCAGCCCAAATGCGGCAATTTTGTTTAATGACTTTGCCGTTGAGCCAGAAATGGGCCTCATCACTGAACAAAATATTGGTCGAAAACATCAAGTCTTCCCGTTTCTCACCGTTTCTCTTTCCATAATACAGTTGCCAACATTTGAAGGATATTTTTTAAAAAAATAAAGGCCATTAAATGCCCTTTCAAATTACCAATAAAGATTCCACATTTGATTTGAATTTTCATATTATTTTTTGTTCTGAAAAATACCTCTAGATGGATCACCCTATATATGCGTTTTATTTTTTCTTCAAAACCACTCGGCTGAAACAAAACACTCTTAATTTTCTGCATGCATTAAATAAAATTTTGTAAAAGAAACGCTGAACGCTAGCCCTATATACAAATCAAATGCACTTTGCACAACAGTTAACGAAACGCTTTATTCATAATCAGGGTGAATCATAAAATTTATTTATATTTTGAGCTCCTTTTCTTTTTTCTTTTACGCATTGGACAGGGATTAACCGGCTCAAGACCTCTGGTATCTATATTTAAATAGAAGACAAGTTTTAAAAAAAATGCCAAAATGACACTGGTTTTCGTGGCTGCACACTGCTTTTATGGCGAATTCAGATCCGTGACAACCCTCTTTAGAAAGCTTCGCAGCAATTGTTGAAAGAAAAGCCGAACTCTTTAAGACCAGGCTCTAACCAAACGAATGAGAACTACTGTTGAAATCTAACTTTTCAAGTTTTCTTAACACAACTGCCCACGAATATTACATTTATTTATTATATATTTTGATAAAAGTAAGCCAGAAAAAGCTAAATAATTTCTGAAAACGCTGAAAACAAGATTAAGGCAAATTTCAAAATCTTTCTGCAGCACGCATTCAAAAATCTAGCGTGAAACAAGCTATACAGTGGCAACCCTGCCGACCACGTATCCTACAGGGTGTGTTTCGCTTAATGTCAATATCAGATGTTTCAAATGTCATCGTGATATTTCTGACATGTCATGAGATATGGTCGTTTTAAGTTCAGGTTTGTATGGGCAATGCCCCTTCCATTTGTCCAATCACATAGTAATTTTACTTTATAAATAAATCCTGGCTGGACGTAACATTATGTTACAATTTCGTAAAGATCTTACTTATAGTTGATATTGGTGAATACAGGGTGGAGCGCGGTAATTTGCTTACAGGGTGAAGCGCGGTAATTTGCTTTGGCGGTAAATTGCTTTGGCTGTGGCGGTCGATGAGAGTGTGCGTGGCATAAAGTGGCTGACGGGAGACGAATACAGCCTTTCACTTGCCATCATGCATTGCATACGTGAGGAGAGGTCATTTTGTATTCAAGCGTAGTTTTTAAATGCGCCCTCGATCAGTGCAGTGCAGCGTGCTTTTCGCTTACGATTCGCTGTTTCCCCACGCGGACGTGTTCCCGGGCGGCAATTAATTGTAAATTCGGTAACTTCATTGAGAACAGCAGGCAATGTGTTATGTGTACGAAGGGGACCTGAGATGAGGATTACAACGCCACAAAACAGCGAGAGAGTTAGAGAGTTAGAGCAGCAGTACTGCAATCTCCGAAACGCTCTGCTCGGAAGCAATCACTTGCTCTTGGCATGTTCAGACTTTTTTTCAGCCGGCTCTTGATGCAATGCAATTAGGGGATACATGGTTCCAACAGGATGGTGCCACTGTACACACAGCGAGGGTTACCTTGAATTGGTTGAGGCAAATGCGTCCTGGACGGCCTATGTCTTTGAGGGGTGATGTGAAATTAATTCAATTATAACAGATTTATGCCAATCGATGAACCACATTTTTTTCTAGTAAAAATCATCCATTTTCTTTCCATTTTTTTCTTGTCATGGCCCCTCCCTACTTTTCCCTTGTCATGGCCACCTCCAAACTACTTCAATTGTTTAAGTAAACATTTTTTTGCCTATGATTAAATTTTTTTCGTAGAATAAGATAATTTTTTGGATCTAACAATCCACATAACACGGATTTTTAAATCCAAAAATTCTCTTCTCAAGGTTCGGATACTTGGTATGTTAGCACCAACTAACATTTGGTGGTACTGATGGAATACTTCAGGTGCTTGCATCCTTAATCTTTGGGTTGTGGCAACGAATCCCATCTGTGTGTGTATAAATATAGTGATTTTTCCAGAGGTTGACTCTGGCGTTTTTTGGGAAAAAATTTACCTCTTGTCCGATCTGGTCCGGTCCAGAGCATTAACACATATTTCTGCAAAATTTTAGCCATCTTTTGCCATTTGTTTTTTGGGGTGTTGCGAACGGAGTGACATACTGTGATGGAAATAAAACATTAACATTTCACAAATAATTACTGATAAAGATCTGCATTACAATTAAATCAACCTGCTCAACGACTCCTTCGGTTGGGGCACTCTAAGGCACCTGTATGCCACAGCATCTAAAATAATTTAATCAATGATATAAAGCCTTGCTAATAATTTTTTAACCATTTAGTTCGCCCTAATTAATTCACCGTTTTCCCCCTTCTTTGTCTTTCTGGCGATATGCGACATATCGGTAGTTCTGCCCACCTTTATGGAAAACCACCAGTTATACCCATAATGGCCCCATAACTGCGAATATACGCGTAATTTTAACTGCCCTAATTGCTGAGCAGTGCTACCTACAATGGTGACAGCGCTGGGGGCGGTGTTGTTGGAGCTTTGATGACTGCAGCACCATAACACAATGGCCATTATTAATAATCGATTTATTTCGATGGTCAGCGCTGGCGTTGGCATTGTTGGTGGCCATAGTGAGTCCTCAGCCCCAACTTTTGCCAGCCAGCTGGTTGATTGATTCCTGGGGTGAGGGTGCGGTGTACCGTTTAGGGACTGCGGTTGGCCCGACCCTAGGGAAATATAACAAATACCAACAATCGCATGTACGTTTGTTTGTATGTGGTCCCGTACATACGGCCTCAGAGTGAACATCACATCTTCCTCGAGTTATGTGTGGATGTGGCTGCGTGGCACCCAACCCTCGCACACATAAAAAGCACTGTCCTTGTGACGGTGCTCCTGCCGGTACGATACAACAATGCGACGAGTAAACATTTTACTGTTGTTGACACTCTGTCTGCAATTTGTGTTTCAGCTGCATTGTCATGCATGCTTTCATGCATTCTTTCGCGTACTCCGGGTTTTTTGTCACTGTGTGAAGGGAAGGGGTTGGATTTGCCATCACGACTACTTGGGGCGTTTAATACGATAGGTGTGGACAACATTTGACACTGTATTCTTATGACTTGGATATAGACAATAGGACGAGGATTTATACGACAAAAGTAGAAACACAATTGTTAGAAAAAAAATGTTTAGGGTAATCCTATTGTTGACTGTATTTTTCTAACCAATCGCATTAAAATCAGTCTACTGTTTTCATTGATGAGATGAAAAATCATCATTTTAATATTTTTATATCTGACAACATAATAATATTTACTAATACTCGTATCAAGAAAAAAATGAAATCATTTTGAAGAATTTCCAAAGACGTTCCCCACATTTTCTTGGATTTGCTGACTTGATAACAGAAGATCAATCTAGAGGTATTTTTTCAAAATAAAAAAAAATACAAAAATGCAAATCAAGTGTGGAATCTATTGTTATTTCGAAAGGACACTATGCCATTTATTTTTTCGAATACAATTGCCTTTAAATGTTGGCCGCAATTATGCCTCAGACTGTCTATTCTGAGGGTCCAATTTTGGATGACTCGTTCGAGCATTTCGATCGACATGGCGTTAATGACACGCGTAATGTTGGCTTCCAAAACCTTTATCGTAGCTGGTTTGTCAGCACAGACTTTGGACTTTACGTAGCCCCAAAGAAAAAAGTCTAAAGGTGTGATATTACACGAATTAGGCGGCCAACTCACCGGTCTAAAACGTAAAATTAGCTTATGTCCAAAACGTGAAAATAGTCCAGCGGTGTTAAATCGCACGATCTTGGAGACCACGCCACAGGCCCCCGAAGTGAGATAATGCGCTCACCAAAAGTTTTCTTCAATAAATTGATTGTTTCGTTGGCTGCATGGCATGTAGCACCAAATGTCGCCAATATTACGGGCTTCAATTCCAGGTAGCAAAAAGTTCGATATCATAGTGAGCACTATTCACGGTTAAGTTTCAACGTCATCAGTTTTAAAAAATATGGACAATGATTTTGCCAGCCTATAAACCGCAGTGTAAGTCTTACCACGAAAAAACGGCAAACAATAGTGAACAAAATTAAGTTTAACACAACTCACGCGTATCTGTAAAAATAACCCGAGTAAAAAATATACCTCTAGGTTGATCACCTATAACAAATTTGAAAAATATGGACCGATTTGGAAGAAATTTTCAATTGGTCCTTAATAAGATGTTAAGGGACCTTAATGAGTAAGTAACTACATTCAACTCGGGATACACCTAATACAGCTCACGGTTCGTTCGACACATAAATACCCGGACAACGTAGTTGGGGCCCTACATTTAACGATGGTTTTCCTCTTGAAAATTCCCAATACTTGAACAACTTCATCCTCCATGCTACGTGCCATGTAGAAGCACGGACTGTATAAGAGCATTTTAAAGCGCGATATTCGCCTTTCTATAATGGACTCTATTCCTTAGCTGTCGATCGAGCCCAAAGTACAACAATTTTTTTTATATTTAGACCAACACTCAGTGTGAGTCCCCTATATATGCAGTGCATTGTATCGGTCAAGGGAAGATAGGTTAGGGTAGGGAAGGAAATTGGAAGTAATGTTTATGGACATTTGATTTGAACCTGTTTATATCGTACGAGGCAGGAAACACTTCTGCGGGAAGTCTAATCCACATACGGACAACACGGATGAAGAACGAATTCTCCCTTTAATGCGTCGTGCGATCAGTAGGCCAATCAATAACAAATGGATGCGAACTTCTAGACACACTGGTGTTCAGGGCGAACACTCTAAACTCCGGGATGAGATCGCCTATCTCAGAAGAGCACATCCCGTTAAAGTACATGTAAAAGAGTGATACACAACCAACACTCCGGCGATGCTCGAGTGAAACAACAGAGTTGGCTACCCTGCTATCTCCAACAAGCCTCAGCGCCCTCCCTTGTACCAGGTCGAGGAACTCCAAAGAAGACCTTGAAGCACCCGTCCAGGTGGGAGGTCGGAGGAAGTGTAGTATTTCTTGCAACGCTTTAAAAAGCCTAGACACTTGAATGCTTCTTTCGACATCTCAAAGATGTGTTTGTTCCAGCGAACATCACACTGAATTTTCTGAATGCCCTGAACTTCATGAGCATCCGACTCCTCGACAACAGTCCCATTCATCATTATTGCCGACGATGTTAAGCCCGTCGATCGTTTATGGTTCAATAGGCAACATTGGGTTTTGCTAGCATTAAACTCGACCCTATTTGCAAAACCCCACTCTGAGACCCTCACAAGATTTTCGTTGAGTGTGTCAGTCATATGTCTGTGAGGCCCGGTCTGCGGTCGAACGAATATGAGTAAATAGGGTTTGGTGTCAGACTCAGGAGGTCATTGAGAAAAATTAGAAACAGAGAGGGTGAGAGAACAGAGCCTTGCGGTACCCCTGCATTTATAGCATACTCATCGGACGAGACTCCGCCTATAACAACGCGTATAGAGCGATCACTGAGAAAACTCGATATGAATCGAGAGAAATCAGAACCGACTCCAAACGCAATTAGCTTTGATAAGAGTGCGCCGTGCCACACTCTATCGAACGCCTTGCCACACTCTATCCAGAGCCTCTACCTTACATTCACCAAGTCGGTGAATTGATCGACTCCTCAGCTCCGAAAGGAACGTCGTCAGGTCAGGTATTAGAAACATTTATACAATTTCATTAAAAAAGGACACGCTCCAATTGAAATAGTTTGGACAAAATGTTTTCATTTTAATCTTAGAAATAGGATGTCAAAATCTTCCTTGAAAATAATGTTTATACGATTTTATTTAAGACGTCTTATCACGAAATTCTATAGAACGAAGGAATATTTACTACATTTTAACTTATTTCATATGGTATAGCGCAGAAATTTCCTTGGCCCATAAAAAACTTACGAGGGCCGATCTTTTGGAAATTTACTATTATCACCTAAATCTTTCATTTCTTAAAAAAATCATTAACCCCCCCGAAAAATTCCGAACTTTTGTTCCATGCTGTAATTTGTTACAATAACGAACTACACGGGGTTCGGTTACTGCAAAAAAATTATTTGTTTTCACCACCAATTATTGGTACTAATATACATGTACTGGTTGTCATATCCACCATTTGTGGCAACCAATAGTTTCACTGAATTCGGTTGGTAAAAACGGCTTATTGGCTGTAGGAATTGTAACATTGTTGAAGCTACATTCTTTTGGTAAGTCGAACCATGTAACCATCAATACCCTGGAATGTTGGTGACTGCAACAGAATGTATGTTTATCCAACCGGATATTTGTAGTTTGGACCAATTTCCCAAAGATTTTTTCTCTGTATATACATGTCAGCAGTATATTCAAATTCCAGCCGAGTTTAAGTGTCTATATTGTGAAAGTTTTCTAAAAATTTTAAAAACAACGAAGCCTTGTGCCTTTACTTTTGTCCGGTTTTCCATAGAATGACTCATTCAACTTATAAAGGCTGGCCCAACTAAAGCGCACGATGTTTATTGTATGGGACTCTGTAACCGTTGAATGCACGACTAGTATACAAACATCTTTATTAAAATTCGAGTTAGAAAAGTAAATGCCGGCGACTTCACCATAAGAGATTAAACTCATAGCTAGGAAAAAATTTCTTCATAAAGGGTGGTCCAACTTAAACGCACGAAGTTAATTATGAATAAAACCAAAAATAATTATTATCATTGGAGGATCTATGAGAAATATTTGTGAAACAAATTGGCCAAATGCTCGGCACGTCTTTGGATGGTCCATATTTTCAATGACTCTGAGACATAGTGCAGATTCTATGTCGTTTATGTACCGAATTATCTTATCCTTTAGCTCTTGAATTGTTCTTAACTTTTTGACGTACACTTTTAAACATATCCAAAGAAATAAGTCCGGCGATGTCAATCAGATGATCGTGGCGGACAATTTACATCGCCAGGATGTGAGGTTACATTGAATTTCTCGCACAAGAGCCATTGTTTCGTTTGTTGTGTGACAAGTGGCGCCATTGGCACAAATTGACCAAATGCTCGGCACGGCTTTGGTGGCATACCTCTATCCCATGGTCCATATTTTCAATGACAGGCATAATGGAGGTTCTATGTCGTTTATGTACCGAACTATCCTATCCTTTAGCTCTTGAATTGTTCTTAACTTTTTGACGTACACTTATTCTTTTAAACATACCCAAAGAAATAAAGCCGGCGGTATCAATCACATGATGGTGGCGGCCAATTTACATCGCCAGGACATGAGATAACATGTCCATCGAATTTCTCTCGCAAAAGAGCCATCTTGTTGGCACCACTTATCGTCCAGGTCCATACCCCCAATTTCTGGACACGAAAAGTCCTTTATCATCTCGCGGTCATTCACGGTCATCATCCTCATTTTCGAGGAAGTACGGCCCGATGGCAGAACAAACTGGGCGAGTTTGACCCGGTTTGCGCACAATTCTCCCGATTGTGGACACATATGTGACGCGCAAAATAGAAAGGGACCTAAGGTTAAAAACCAGTTTTGTTCAGGAGAGCCATTTTAAAAATTAGGTCCCTTTCTATTTGCGACTTCACTTTCATAAAACGCGCATATCTCTGGGAGGGAACACTTTTGGGGCAGGGATCGGTCTCATTCGATGCTCAGATGTTGTCCACATTAAAGAAAAAGTGAAAAGTTGATAAAAAGTTTTGTTCAGGAGAGCCATTTTAAAGATTAGGCCCCTTTCTATTTGCGCTTAGAATCGTCGACTTCGCTTTCATAAAACGCGCATATCTCCGGGAGGGAACACGGTTGGGGCATGGGATCGGTCTCATTCGATGCTCAGATGTTGTCTACATCAAAAAAAGAAAATAAAAATGAAAATTGATTTTTTTACCCTTAGGTCCCTTTCTCTATGCGCTGTCACATATGTTCGATTATGCTGATCAAAAAAAACACAAAGTGCACGAAATGCATTATGATTTGAATGCCCATTTTCGTAAAAGGCTTTCGTAAAGCTGGTTGAGATTGCCAAAGACTGAAACAAAGAAATGTCAAATTAGGTTGGACAATAAACTTGACGTTATAGTGTGACTCACAATTAACATTGTGCATTATGTTCGGACCACCCTTTATACAGCTTTATGCTCTATTAAAGGTAGAATTTATAGTTCTGCCCATGTTTTATTCGCTTGACTATTATTCTGACAACAAACTTTTGTTACACTCTACTCAAGTGGCCCATCTGAGGAGTTTCTGTAGAAGCGTGTGTGCGGCCAATGCTGAATGCCGCCTCTAGTTGCGTTCGTGCCGTAGTTATTGCTGGCCCATTGCCAATCGTAGTGCATTTGTTTTGTTTGTGTGTGTGTTTTTTTTGAAGATCCTCGTTGGTCGTTTTTGTTCCATCCCACCTGTGGTGTCATTCGAATGCACTTGTCAACGACCATTTTATTCGTTTTTTCTGCAGATTCGTTTGTTTTTTCATCTTTCTTGAATCTTGGATTTGTTTGCTACGCACCAGCACCATCCGCACGATGTTTTCCTGAGCGGAGCACTGGCGTTTCTTTACAGACAGCCGTGCCACGCCACCGCCATCTACAATTTAATTCGAGGGTAGACTACGACGACGACGGTGAAATGGGGTGTAAGTTTACGACATCCTTTATCAGGATGGTTCGTAGTTTGGCATCTGCATAAAATTGCATTTTACTCCACTGACCTCTGTGGTTTGTATGAAAGGGCCACAAATTCATTAGTTCATTGTATTTGCTTGTTGTTGTTGCTTTTGACGCTGCTGCAACTGCTGTTGAAAAGCCCGAACCTGCTTGGCTGTGGAGTGCAGGGGAGCAGAAGAATAGAAGAAAAGCTGAGTAAAATTCGCTGACATTTTATTATTATTGTCATAATTTTTTATGGTGTGTGAAACAATTTAAACCGAGCTTCTCCTTCCTTGGGGGTGATGTGCTGTTGGCCTTTTGTTCTCGTGACCAAGAATTTTGTGGTTAATGAATGTATGATGCTGGAACTATAAATTCATTTGGGCAACAATGCAAGCATCGTCGTTTTCATGGTTGCTATCGTATATTTTTTGTGTAAATATATTGATAGGTCACATCAAATCCAGACGAAGTTGTATCCTGTGGTTTTTCGTTTGGAATTTAGTTTTGCTAGATTTTTGAAAGATTATGCTTTCATGCAACACAGTGCAACACACGGCTGGAAGTACATCCCAAAATATGAATTTTGTCAAATTGACCCAAGTTGAGTTATCGCATTGCAAACTTTTGGTTCAAAGTGGATCTTTAGCATTTTTGATTCGTTGAGACTGCTTTATCTCGGTAAACCGAACGGAATATTGCTATAGTGTCTTAAGCAAAGTTGTAGCTTTTGAATGGAAGAAAAAAAAAATTACCCGAAAAATGCACTGACTGCCTCAAAAGCCGAAAAATGCAAAACTTAATATGCCAAAAATCACGTTTTGTATGTCTAAATACTTCAAGCCCCCATTAACAAAACTTATGCCCTAGAGGATGACCGAAAAAATGTTGCACTGTGTAATTGAAATAGATGGAAAGAGTTAAGTGAATATGTTGCATGCATCAGCTGGTGTGTACAATGTGGACAATTTGAAGAATGCCAGCTGAATGGAATCTCAGTTTAATATACTTTCTTATTTCCCCCGAAATTTCATTAGTGGTTAGACAAGAATATTCTCCAAATGAATTGAGCGGTAAACTGTATAATTTCTATCTTCACAGACCGAAACCTAGTGTTAAATGCCAGCTTAGAGCACCTTTTCTACAAAATCTTTTACCTGCACACAGAGAGAAAATCAGTTGAAAATCGGCCGAACTACAAAAATTCCCTTGGATAAAGCGAATCTCTGTTGCAATAACCAACATTCTGTACTAATGGTGGTTACACGGTTGGAGATATCATATGATGGTTGTTACGACCATATCACGGTATTCACAGCCAATAACACAGTTATAAAAACCGAATTCAGTTTAACTATTGGTTGCGACAACTGCAACCAACCAATTGTGATGCACCTGTTACTTTAGTTCCAATAATTGGTGGTGACAACAGATTAGATCTTTGTAGTGACCAAACCTTGTTTCGTTGGTTGTTGTAAGATTATATTGGTTTCACCAACAACAACAAAAAATTAACCCTATAATATTTTATCGGGTCTAGTCAAAACAAAACCTTTGTTTACGGCGAAATCATATTTCGAAATCCGCAAAAAATTTATAAAAACAAAAAACAATGGTTAGACAGTATGAGTTTCTTGGGTTAGCCAACTAAACAGGGTTTGGTCACTACAAAGAACTAATCTGCTGCCACCACCAATTATTGGTATTAAAGTAACATGTGTGTCACAATTGGTTGTTTGCCGTAACCGCCAAATTCAGTTGGTATTACTTTGTTTTTGGCTCTGATATGGTTGTAGGAACCATCATAGGATATCTCGAACCATGTTGGTTACGAATGTTTTGCTATTTATATTTCGGGTACGGCAATAAAAACACAATAATTTATCATTTTACTTTTTGTACAGCCGATTTGAAATTAAAAATGTTACATCGCACACCCGTAAAAAAAGGCTTTAGAGTTAAAGAGCTCTTAGTCTGCCTCTAACTAAACAGGGTTTCATCACTTCAAAGAACTAATCTGCTGTCACCACCAATTATTGGTATTAAAGTAACATGTGCGTCACAATTGGTTGTTTGCCGTAACCGCCAATTGCCGCATCCAATAGTTAAACTGAATTCGGTTGGTATTACTTTGTTTTTGGCTCTGATATGATGGTAGCAACCATCATAAGATATCTCGAACCATGTTACCATCAATACTATGGAATATTGGTTACGAATGTTGCTATTTATATTTCGGGTCCGGCAATAAAAACAATAATTTATCATTGTACTTTTTTTTACAACCGATTTGAAATTAAAAATGTTAAATCGCTCACCCGTAAAAAAGGCTTTAGTGTTCACGAGCTCTTAATCTATACTTAACGTATAATTTTGCTCTCAAAATAAACCTGACGTGACATCATATACGAGAGTTTCCATTTATATTTCGGGTCCAGCAATAAAAACAATAATTTATCATTGGAAATGGTTCTATTGTTTTTCAAAATATTCTCCTTTAAGATCAATACACTTTTGCATGCGCACAAACCAATTTTCCAAGCACTTTTTCCACTTCGATTGAGACACCGCGAAAACATGATTTTTGAACGCTTCAACAGCTGATTCGGGCGATGAAAAACGTTGACCACGCATTTTTTTCTTGATGCTAGGGAATAAGAAGAAGCCATTGGGTGTTAAATCAGGGCTGTACGGTGGATGGCCCATTAATTCGACATCTTGAGTGGTCAAATAGCTCATCGTTTCAGCTGTTGTGTGAGAGCTCGCATTGTCGTGAAGCAAAATGATCCGTCTTCTCTTATTATTTTTCCTCATTTCTTCGAACACAGTTGGCAAACAGATGGTTATATACCACTCAGAATTGACCGTCCAACGTTCCCCTAAAGGCACTGTGGCAACATGACCGGTTACACCTGGAAAACACGCAATCATTTGCTTCGATGTACTTCTTCCACGAACAACTTTTATTGGATTTGGCTCGACTTGAGAGACCCATACGGTCGATTTCTGTTTTGTTTCGGGTTCATCTGCATAGATCCATGATTCGTCACCTGTGACAATGTTATACACTGCCTTTGAGCTATCGCAGTTATACTTTTTAAACATCTCTTTTCACCAATATGAGCCTTTTTTTAAGCATTCGTCAAATTATGTGGGATCCAACGAGAACAAATTTTTTCACGGCCAAATGAACATGCAATATCTTATTGATGCTTGTCATACTAATACCCAAAGATGCCTCAATCACACGGTATGTCACATGTCGATCTTGCTGAATCAGTTCACTCACAGCTTCGATGGTTTCTGGTAAAGTGACCAAAGTTGGACGTCCTTCACGAAATTCAACCTGGAGCGAACGGCGTCCGAGACTGAACTCTTGGTTCAAGCATTTAACAGCGGTTTTAATGGTGCTTCATCGCCAAAAGACGAAACAAGTTGATTTAAATACTCTTGTCTCGATAACCCATGCCGAAAATCGTCAAAAAATCATCGCACGAAAATGTTCACGGGATAATTCCATTTTTTGACTGATGAATTTTCCTTTCAACACACTTTAAACAAAACATTTCGCCCTCAAATGACAAAACGTTCTACGAGGGCGATGCGGAAACTTCTTAGCCTAGCACAAAAAGCGCGGTATAAACAGAAAAAAGTTAAGTGTTTTGGAAACTTCCATCTCTGCTATGAACACATGTTAAATTTCGTTTTGATCTGGCAACTCCTTCATATAGAAACAGGTGTTTACAAAAGACGCATCCGCAATTTTTTTACAATGGAAAAATTAGAAATGCGTGGTGTCATTAAATATTTACATAAAAAAGGTTTATCGGGACAAGAAATTCATAATGATATGGTGAATGTGTTAGGTGAAAGTGCTCCTTCATATGCAACAGTAAAAAATTGGGTTGCTGAATTTAAACGTGGTCGTACAAGCATTGAAGATGAACCACGTAGTGGACGTCCAAAAAGAGCAACAACAACAGAAATTGTAGCCAAAGTGCATGATATGGTATTAAATGATCGACGAATAAAAGTGCGTGAAATAGCTAATATCATGGGCATCTCAAATGATCGAGTCCATTTAATTTTGCATGAAGAACTACAGATGAAAAAGCTTTCTGCAAGATGGGTGCCGCACTTGTTAACAGTCGACCAAAAACGCATAAGATTGAACATTTCTCAAGCTTGTTTGGATCGTTTTCAGCGAAATAAAATGGATTTTTAGCGTCGTTTCATCACTGTCGATGAGGCATGGATACTACAGAGACAAAAGAACAATCCAAACAATGGACTGAAGCTGGAGGAAGTGTCCGAAAGAAGGCAAAAACAATTCAATCGGCTGGTAAGGTTATGGCAACGGTTTTTGGGACTTCAAAGGTATTTTATTGATTGACTATCTGCAGAAGGGTAAAACAATAAATTCAGAGTACTATTGCAACCTATTAGATCAATCAAATGTACAAATTCGAGAAAATCGTCCTGGCTTACAACACAAAAAAATAATTTTTCATCAAGACAACGCACCAGCGCACAAGAGTGTTTTAACAATGGCTAAAATCAACGAATTAATTAAATTAAAGTACTGTTAAAGTACCTGTTGCTTGACCACCCACCTTATTCTCCTGATTTAGCTCCCAGTGAGTTTTACCTGTTCCAAAATCTAAAAAAAATCCTTGCTGGCAAGCGTTTTACCTCAAATGAAGATGCAATTACAGTTGTAAACCACTATTTTGAAGACCTTGAGGGAAACTATTTTAATCAAGGAATAGAATTGCTAGATAAGCGTTGGACTAAGTGTATTGAAGTTTCAGGAGATTATATTGAAAAATAAAAATATTTTTGACAAACTAACTATTCTCTTTCATTGATAGGCTAAGAACTTTCCGAACCGCTCTCGTAAGTGAAGTTATGCTACAAAATTTAAAAGTTTCCAATGGAAGTTTCCGTTTGCATCTGGGAACACTAGAAATATAAATAGCAACCCTCGTTTTGCAGCAGGAATTTGATTTATCCAACCGACATTTTGTACGGGCCGACAAGTTCGGGTGTTACAAGTCTAGGTACACGTTTCTTAGAACCTAATCAACACAACTAAGTAAGTTGGTATTAAAAGAAACATTAGTTTTTGGAAATGTGGAATATGGCTAGGGGAAATTTTTAAAATATTTTTTTTTATACCGCCCTAAAAAATTAAAAAAGAAAATCGGAGCTTTATCCGTGAATTTATATCTAAACCCTTCCGATACAATGTGTGCTCTCAAAGGCAAAATAAAAAGTGTTGACGCTTGGTTGACTTTGCCATCCAAAACGGTCGACAAAAGTGATGACATGGATACACATGACTCCAGGTTTCCTCGGGGTTGTTAAAAAGCTGAATATATATTCAGTGTTAGTATAATAAACGACTTGATTAATTGCTCTTGCTGAATCTAAAACATTTTTAAAGACATATTTTTAACCTTTTTAAAGGCATGTTTTACGTTGTCACTAGAATAAGTTAAAAATTATATGTAGAGGGTGTTTCTTGTTTTAGACGCGTAGTTTTCAATCTGGCCACACTTTTTTCGAAGTGGGTCTTTTTGACAGCTATCACTTGATTTATGATAAGCTTGGTTTGCCATTTCATAATGAATAGACTTACTCCGGAACAACGTTTGCAGATCGTGGTAAATGAGCCCAAAACTGATCCTGATATTTACAAGAACTATTTGTTCAGCGATGAAGCTCACTTTTGTTTGAATGGGTACGTTAATAACCGTAGTTGTCGCATTTGGAGTAATGAAAATCCACAAGCCATTGTTGAGACGCCGTTACATCCTCAAAAAGTAACAGTTTGATGTGCTCTACGGGCAGAGGGAATCATTGGTGCATATTTCTTCAAAACTGAAGACGGCCATAATTTTACAGTCAATGGGGAACGCTAAAGAGCCATGATTAATGATGTGTACGACCTTTGGTTCCAATAAGATGGCGCTGCATGCCATACAGCCAACGAAACAATCAATTTATTGAAGGAAACTTTTGGTGAGCGTTTTGTGCCTGTGGCTTGGACTCCAAGATTGGTTTAAAACCGCCGGACTATTTTTTGCGGGGTTATGTGATGCCGCTTTTCTACATACAGAGAAAAATTCAGTTGGAAATCGGTCCGAACTACAAAAATTCGGTTGGATGAACCGAATTTCTGTTGCAATAACCAACATTCCATAGTATTGATGGTATCATGGTTCGAGATATCATATGATGGTTGCTACAACCATATCATGAAATTTACAGCCAATTGCACAGTTATACAAACCGAATTATAGTTTGCGACAACTGTCGGTTATGACAACCAACCAGTTGTGATGTACATGTTACTTTGGTACCAATAATTGGTGGTGACAACAGATTAGTTCTTTGTCGTGACCAAATCCTGTTTAGTTGGCTGTTGTAACATAATATTTGTTATTCCAACATCAACATATAAAACCTATAATATTTTATCGGTTTAAGTCACAACCAAAACTTTGTTTACGACGAAAACATATTTCGAAATCCCCAAAAATGTATAAAAAGAAAAAAAAACGGCAAGACAGTTTAAGTTTCTTGGGTTAGACGGTTAATGCTTCCAAACGATACTGCCATATAAATAAAAAAATATTTTCTAGAATATAGAAACAGACTATACTGTTATCGACATTACTCAGTCTTGGTCGGAGTTTTCGCTATATAAGTAGATAGACCACCGTATTATTCAAAACGACAACCAATTTTGTTGACAATATATTGTTATATGCCTTAATTAATTCTTTTTTGATTGGGGCATCACTGCAATGCTTATCAAAACATCTATCCGAAAACGTATTGTTTTCTGATCAGTTGACCCATAGGCGGTAAAATATTTTATTTTTTCAAGAAGTAGTAATAGCCAACAATCTATAACAACAACCAATACATGTACAAATTCAGTTCCAATAATCACCATAGTCTGTTAGCATTACCGATAATTGTTTTCTTCAACCGAAAGTGTCAGTTCCCTCTACTGAAAATTGCTGTCTTCCCAATCAACATTCGGGTGTAACGATGGAATGCAAGGATAGTACTTGCAACCACCAACATTCGGCTGGCAAAAAATTCGGTTGTGGCAACAAATCAAATGTTCTCTGTGTGTATGCAGATAAGCCCGACACTATTGACGCTTTGAAAGAGAATATTCGGCATACGGCCTCAAATGCTGCAAAAAGTGGTCAAAACTTGGGTCCCTCGGTTAGAATTTTTCGAGCAAGCCGCGGCGACCACTTGCCCGAATTAATTTTTAAAACATAATGCCAAACTCATATTTTATAATAAAGCTAAATTCTTGGCCATAACATTAAATTCTATGCGTATTCTTTCTTCTTGAAACCACTCGTCTGAAAAACACCCTTTAATTGTAAATCGGCGAACCTAAATAAAAGCGCAACGTAAATTTAGACTGCACGCATTGTTTGGATGACAATTAAAAATATAACTATAATTGAAGTTAAAATATAAAGTTGACTTTTTTTAAAAAGAAAAACTAGACTTGCCGACTATGACTTTTTTACACCCAAAAGTCGTATAATCAACAAGTCGAAAATCGACTTATAGAACCCTATTCGAACACGGCCAATATATGCGAATATTTTAATATGACAGGTGACTTCAATTACATTTGACTTATGAGCTTCGCCTAAATTAGGGTTAGTCTATATAAAATTCAATATACACGATTGATTGTTAAGGATTGCGCCAAATAATCACCCGCGACTCTAAATAAATAAAGAGTCTGTACTTCCACCATATGTGCCATTAATTATTCATCAGCATTAAGTGGGTTTTTTGTTTTATTCTGTTCCTACCTCCGAAACACTTGACACTAATTAACATTCAACTGCGCGTACCACCTGGCCCCTCTCCGCAAGCCAGCGGCCACAAATATAGCCGTGCACGTGCTGTATTGTACTTGCATAACACATTATCCTTTTGCAGAAATTTAATCCTTTTGAAAAAAATCCCCATTACTCGTGCTGATTTGCGCTGTTGTTGTTGTTCATTGTTTGCATTTCAGGGTGTGCCGAAATTGCGTAAAATCGCTGACTGTCATTACCAATTCACATGGGCGACCAATGTTATTTGTCCGCCACACATGTGCAGCTTCAATGAGGAGACCTGCGAAATAATGAATGACGAGCTAAGTGTCAGCTACAATTTAAAAAAGGCGTCTTTTGCCACAGAGGGCAAGAGAAAGGTACGTATCCCCGCCGTTCACCATCCATTCACCATCCATTCATCTTTCCACACGTAACCACCGCATGCAAGCTCGTTCCGATGCCATGTCGCAGTACTAGCGCGACTGAAACGGCGAGGAAATAATTTTAACAATGTTTACTTTGGAAATTTGTTCAAAAAAAAACACAGAATGCGAAAAAAGCAGACAAATTTCCATATTTTTTTTTGTTTGTTCGTCCTCTGTTTGTTGATTGGATGTGCTTGTATGTATGGGTGTCGGTTTGTATGCATGGATGTATGTATATGTGTGAGATTTTCTTTTTCATTTTGATTGTATACTTCCAGGTTGCTCGGGATAAAGAGGTATTTACTTTAGACTTTTGTGACTCGCATCACAAGGCTGTCACGGATTATAGCCAAGGCTTGGTAAATCTTTTTTTCACCACCAAAGGCTCCAGCGATTCGTATGGTAAGTTCTCTTCTCTTTCTCTCTCTTTTGTCTTTTAATGGCAAATGAATATTTTATATTTATTCACCGGCAAGAAAAAAAACATTTTTTGGTCGGAGTCGAACGAAAAACTGCTGTTGTATTTCTGTTTTAAATTGAGCACGTGTTTTACGGGAGCTCAGGACGTTGTTTTTTGTTCAATTTAATTTCCTTTTCCGGGTTTGTGCAAAAGCTTCCGTTCGGCGCAAGCATTTCCTTAGAGTTTCTTCCTTCAATCATGTTGATTATTTTTTCCCACTTGCATTTACATGAGAGGCAGGTATGATAAGCAATTTCAGCTGAATTGTTATTTAAGCTATCTTACGATTTAAATCGATGATTGTAATATTGTCCGAGAACATCGAAATTTTGGTTCTTTTTTACATGAAGTCTAATAAGATTAATAAAATACAGGGTGTACGATTTTAAATTTAAATCCTCTGTAAAAAAAGTACTGATAATTTTTTAAAATATCTGGTTTTATTGGAAAGTTTAAATATCGATTCATATAACTACCACAACTGGCTCGGTAGTACCTCATTCGATCAAACCAAATTTTCAGTACATTTTCTATTGTTTTGGGTCGAATCTCTTCAATGGCAACTTCGATTTAATGTTTCAACGCTTTAATTGTCTCTGGATGCTTTGCGTAACATGTATCCTTAATGCCTTCCCACTGAAAGTAATCCAATGAGCTTAAAGTACAGCTCCGAGCCGGCTAATTGGCCTCACAATTTCGACTGATTATTTGATTTTCGAAAACAGTGCGTAAATATCGACGTTTGCGTTGGCTGTGTGACATGACATGTGGCCGCGTCTTGTTGAAACCAAATACCGTCCATGTTATTCTCTTGTAGGTTTGGAAACAAAAATTCGTTGAGCATTGCGCCGTAACGCTCACCGTTGTAGGTAACAGCGGCTTTTTGCTCATTTTTAAAGAAAAATGGCCCAATCATGCCGCCAGCCCAAAATCCACACCAAACAGTCCCTCGTTGTGGATGCATTGGCTTCTCAATAGACACGCGTGGGTTCTCTGAACCCCATATGCGACAAATTGGCATAGTCACCAAGATGAAAATGAGCTTCACCTGAAAACACGATTTTTCGGTAAAATTCATCATCTTCAGCGCATTGGACGAAGCGATAACGGTGTTCCATTATTAAATGACAAAATTCAAAATTTCCAATTAAACCAGAAATTTGAACAAATGATGAGTCCTTTTTTTAACAGCCGATTTGAAATTAAAAATCTTAAATCGCCCACCCCTACAAAAAGGTTTTACTGTTCACGAGTCCTTAATCTATACTTAACGTATAATTATGCTCTCAAAATAAACCAGACGTGACATCATATACGAGGGTTACTATTTATATTTCGGGTCTGGCAATAAAAACAATAATTTATAATTGGAAACGGTTATATTGTTTTTCAAAATATTCTCCTTTAAGATCAATACACTTTTGCATGCGCATAAACCAATTTTCGAAGCACTTTTTCCTCTCCGATTCAGAAAACTCCAAAACATGATTTTTGAACGCTTTAACAGCTGCTTCCGGCGATGAAAAACGTTGACCGCGCATTTTTTTCTTGATGCTAGGGAATAAGAAGTTATTGGGTGCCAAAACAGGGCTGTACGGTGGATGATCCATCAATTCGACTTCTTGAGTGGTCAAATAGCTCATCGTTTCAGCTGATTTGTGAGAGCTCGCATTGTCGTGATGCAAAATGATCCGTTTTCTCTTATTATCTTTCCTCATTTATTCGAACACTGTTGGCAAACAGATGGCTGTACACCACTCAGAATTGGCCGTCCTACATTCCACTAAAGGCACTGTGGCCGGTTATACCGAAAAAAACGCAATCATTTGCTTCGATATACTTATTCCACGAACAACTTTTGTTGGATTTGCCTCGTCTGGAAAGACTCATACGGTCGATTGCTGTTTCGGTTTCATATGCATAGATCCATGATTCGTCATCTGTGGCAATGTTATACACTGCCTTTGAGCTACTTTTTCAACATCTCTTTGCACCAATCCATACGAGCCTTTTTTGAGTATTCGTTAAATTATGTGGAATCCAACGAGAACAAATTTTTTCACAGCTAAATGAACATGCAAATTTTATTGATGCTTGTCATACTAATGGCCAATGATGCCTCAATCTCACGGTATATCACATGTCGGTCTTGCTTATTCAGTTCATGCACAGCATCAATGGTTTCTGGCAAAGTGACCGAAGGTAGACTTCCTTCACGAAATTCATCCTGGACCGAACGGCGTCCGAGACTGAACTCTTGGTACCAGCGATTAACAGTGGTTTTTGATGGTGCTTCATCGCCAAAAATCGAAACATGTTGATTTTAACACAAACGATAACTCACGCCGAAAATCGTAACAAATTATCGCACGAAAATGTTCACGGGATAATTCCATTTTTTGACTGAGATGAATTTTTCAACTCACTGGTAACAAAACAATTCGCCCTCAAATGACAATATGTTGTGAGAGAAATTATGTTAAAAAATGTCAAAGTTTTCAATGGAAGTTTCAGTTTAGATCTGGGAACACTAGTATTGTCAGGACCCGAAATATAAATAGCAACCCTGCTGTGTACATCAAACGCAACGCTTAAGTCCCATTAGCTTACTTTGTGAGCTTGAAGTTGAGCTTGAAATTCATCTTTCTGTCTAGTATGTCACCAAGGTATTTTGCATTGTTAGTGAAGTGAATTTCAGTGCCCCCAAGCAGACAGTTTCCACATGTCAGTTCATTAATCTTCTTCTTTAAACATAAATAGTCTGGTCTTGGTTCGATTTACTCCGACAGCGTTTTTGGCTTTACCAAAGTGAGAAGAGCTTTTTGAATAATGTCCCTAAGTATGTTCGAAAACTTCTCGAAACAACTTTAACTCCAACCTCCTTCAATTCGTACAGGATGTTGCTCAAGACGAGATTCTAGATTCTAGATACAACAGTACCTTAAGGCGTTACTCAATCTCTCAAGTTAAATCTGCCGCAGCTATTGTACTTGCAGTAACGTTTTTGAAATCCCCCTCTATATCTATGCAGTCTTCCAAGGTATACTCTTTGAGGGCAAGTGATCCTTCTACGAAGCCGACCTGATCATGTTTGGCTGACCGAGTGGACTTACCCTTACTGAATGTTGGCTGTCTGAAACTTGTTACCGGTCTACAGTTGTCCTACTTGTATTGTCAATCAGTTTCTCTATGGTTTTCAGAAGAAGCGATGACAGTCTGATAGGTCTGAAATGTTTCAGGCCCGTATGGGAGGGTTTTTCCTATTTGGGAATGAAGACTACCTTGGTCTGCCTCTACATCATGGAGATGTATGCTAGGTCAATGTAGCTAATTTAGAGCTCTTTGAGCCATGATATTAGCGTATCCTCCAATGCTTGCAGTTCACAAGGTGATACCATGTCTGGTCCAGGTGACTTGAATGGTTTAAAGCTTTTTATAGCCCATACTACGAGTATTTTGGATTCGGTCATTATTTCCCTGGCCACTCGTCTGTTATCTCACAGTGATGTCTGTGTGACATTCGGTCTAAGAGTTTCCAGGAAATTAGTGTCCAGTTGTATTTGCAGAGATTCCTCAGTGGAATTTGCCCAATTTCCCTGATTTCTTGTGATACCCTATTGTGTTTTGTGTGGTAAAGGTTGCTTTTTTACTTCGGGTCCGGCAATAAAAACACTATAATTTATCATTGGAAATGGTTTTATTGTTTTTCAAAATATTTTCCTTTAAGATCAATCACTTTTGCATGCGCTCAAACCAATTTTCGTAGCACTTTTCCACTCCAATTGAGACACCTCCAAAACATAATTTTTGAACGCTTCAACAGCATCTTCTGGCGACGAAAATCGTTGACCACGCATTTTTTCTTTGATGTGCGGGAATTAAAAGAAGTCATTGGGTGCTAAGTCAGGGCTGTACGGCGGAATACTCATCAATTCAACGTTTTGGCTGGTCAAAAAGGCGCATGTTTGAGCCGATGTGTGAGAGCTCGCATTGTCATGGTGCACAATGATTCCTCTCCTCTTGTTTGTTTTTTGTATTTCTCCAAAGACTGCAATAAACAAATTGTGGTGTACCACTTAAAATTGGCCTCCTACGTCGCTCAAGCGGAACAGTCGCCACATGACCAGTTTTGCCGAAGAAACAGGCGGCCATTTCATTCGGAGTGCTTCTTCCACGAACAACTTTTATTGGATTTGGCTCGGCTTCGAAGACCCACAGGGTCGATTGCTGTTTTGCTTCGGGCTCATACGCATAGATCCATGATTCGTCACCTGTGACGATCTTATAAACGTCTTTTGAAGCACCACAATCGTATTTTTTCAAATTTTTTTTGCACCAATCGACACGAGCCTTTTTTCCATGCAATATAGAATGTAGGAAGAAATGTCCAAGGATGCCTCCATCTCACGGTATGTCACATGACGATCTTGCATTATCAGTTCACGCACGGCATCAATGTTCTCTGGCACAACGGCCGTTTTTGGACGACCTTCGTCTTTAAGCGAGCGTCGGCCTCGAGTGAATTCATTAAAGCAGTTTTTCACAGTGCTATAGGATGGTGCTTCATCGCCATTCAAAGATTTAAGTTCATCGTGCACTCTGGCGTGATAATCCACGTCGAAAGTTGTGAAAAATGATCGCACGAAAATGTTTGTTTTGCCAAATTGATTTTTTCAAGTCGCTGTAAACACAAATGATGGTCGTACGTGAAAACGTTCTGAGAACGCTTATGCTAAAAAATGTCAAACTTTCCAATGGAAATGTCAGATGGCGCCTGGCAACACTTAGTGTCTAGGCCAGAAATATATATATATAGCAATCCTCGTAACCTACTGTGTTTTGTGTGGTAGCCGTTATCTTCCTCAGTCTTGCGGCTTCGGATGTGTTTTTTACCAAGCTACAGAAGTCCATCCAGGACTTGCACTGGGCCTTTTTCTTAACACCCTAATATTTCCTAAGCTCTTCTGTATCGCTATGCCAATTCCGCTCTTGTGGACTTAGCCTTATTGAAAAGCTTCCTACATTATACAGGTTAGAGACATAACAATGGATGTATGAAGATATTTCGAGCAGAATAGAGCTGTCACTATCAAACTAAAATTTGATTGAAAAAGAGCCAACTAGCTGTACCACCCGGTAATATAGATAAATTAATTTAACTGAACGGAAACTATAGCTGAATGACCTAGTGGCTAGTTCCAATTTGAGAGCGGTTTGAAACACGAATTTTTACACCCTATGACACACCTTCAGTAGTCTATTAGATTCAAACATTAACGTTGAGAAATGATGTTTTTACTCTATGGTCACGGCAGCAATTGTATGTACTCTGCGATAAAAGTATGTGCGTCACCACCATATCATTATTGTTTGAATTTAATTTTGACAATAGTATGGTTGCGGCAATATTTATATTGTCGAAATACGACAAAAGTATTGTGTTTTTGGTTATATGTTAACAATAATACGATTACGTCAATCACACCAGATGATTGTAATTTTTGAAATTAAATTTTAAGTAAATTAAATAAAATATGGTTTTTAAAACAATTTAATTGTTACAAATTTTACGCAATTTATCAAATAACATAACCCATTCTGAAAAATAATTTTGGAGATCATAGTATGGATTTTGGATCATAAAATAGTTGCGTGCGAATCATACTATCGTTGTGGGGATGTGTCTGGTTAAATTTTTTATGGTAAATGTTTGATAACGAAGACAAAATTACATTATTCTCGAATAAGGTCAAATGTTCATATAAAATAGTTGAGTGATCATTATATATGGTTGGTTTTTTAAGAGAGAGACAACATAAACAAAATTTTAAAGATCATTCGACTCTGTTGTATCGAAGTTTTTGATCTGCTTTGTGTTATACGAAGTTCAAAACTAAGTTACACGAAGTTGCAACGAATGCTAATGTCTTATCCCCCACTCGTTTTCCTTTCTTCCTCTGCTCTGAACGTTTGTAATTGTGAGAAAGATCATAAGACAATTAAACTCGCTCTTTTAAAAAACCACCACCAAATGCAAATGCTAGCTGTACAATCTTCATAGCGCAATTAGATTAATTTTCGCACAGTTCGAAGACTATACGCAAAGGGTAATTCTCATTAATCATAATGGGACTTCAGTGTAAGTCATTTGATTTGTAGCCGAAGTAATCGTTGTCAAACACTGCTGAAGAAAAACCTTGGCGGGTTTAGAAATAGCTGTATAGTCTGCCTAGCAGCCATCGCCAATACATTTCACTAGTTTTTTAGTTGATTTGAATTAATTAGTTGACAAAAAGGTCTCGAACCAGAATAAAAACTGTTCAAGTCATAATAATGAAAAAAGACCGAATAAATGTAACAAAACAAAAACGTAACAGTAACTATATTTCTGGTTAAAAGAGGGAACCAATAATTAGTTAACTTAACAATAAAAATGATTTCTATAACAATCTTCATAGTTAATAATATTAACAATTTCTTTGTTAAATTGAACATGTTTTGTTTTAATAAATCAACTGTGAAATTTTAATATTAACAATTTTCATTATTAAAAACAATGCATTGTTAAAACAACAATACTTGTTTTAGTAATAACAATTTTAATGGTTAAAAAACTCAACAATGCATTGTTAAAACGACAATAATTATTTTAAAATTAACAATTTTCATGGTTAAAAAATGCAACCACAGTATAGTTAAATTAACTATCATTATTATTTTTATATACCGGTCAACAACAAAATGTTCAAATTAACCTTATATAACGTAGACTCTAATAATGGTTATTTATGGTTAATTAACCTTATATAAGGTTCTCAGTGCAGTATGGTTAAGTGTGAATCATTAAATAGTTGTGAAGATCATAGTATGGTTGAGTGTGAGTCTTAATGTGCTTGTGGGGATCATAGAATGGTTGTATGTGAATCATACTATTGTTTTGACGATCATTATATTGTTGTGAGGATCATAATATTGTTGTGAGGATCATAATATTGTTGTGCCACTATCATATACCCCAAATAGTATGATGCTCTTCAAATATTGCCACTCCAACCTCTTTTTCTTGGTGTTGTTGGTAAGAATTTGCTAACCCGATTTAAAATTAGATTTCTTACGTGTTAATTGGCCTCACTATCCATCACATAACATTCGGTTTAGTTTGACATGTAATTAGCATTACGCTCAAGAGGAAACTATTTATGTTGAAGCGTTTATTAGACAATGTTCATCCGAAGTGGAAAGGAATCTTTAACCAAAATTCCAACGGCAGCCACTACATTTCTTGGGAAACTATGCTCATGCGACAAAGACTCCGGCGTTTTCGCAAAAGCTCCCTGTTGATGACAGTGTCAAAGTATCAGGCTCAAGGATTATCATCAGCTCAGAGATGTGTGTGTGTGTCATCAACAGGATTCATCACCAAAAGCATGTTATAGTTGATTGAGCAAATCTTTTGATGGATCCATTGGTCAGTGATTCGCTCACATTTTCATTCTACACCAGTAGCGCTGACTTTTGTATACGAGGTACTCCCCGATTCTTTATCTCGTCCATGGTAGATGATGCCTTGTTTTTTGGTTTCCTTACTTCAATGCGATGTTTAGTCTGTGAGTGCGGCGGCAGCCAGCCGAAGTGGTGGCCACATGCCCCCTCCCTTTGAACTGTTGTCTTTCTAACCGTTTTGTGTGCTTTTTAATCTTGCAAATCGCATTTGAATTGGCAATCATCCCAATGCGCTTGTTTTAGTTTCAGTTTTTATTTTTAGTTTTGCTGCTTTGTTTTATATCCTTTTCGCTTTGTTTTGTTTTCTTTATTGTTGTCTGTGTGTGTTGGTTTAACGTTATCTTGAGCACTTCTCACCACATTGAATGCTATCAAAGTGTTTAGATCAGCTATGCGCACTCCATTGGCAAAGGGGCTCCAGACGCCCCATTCGATATTCCCCATCTGCTGCTGTTGGTGCTGCATTCTCTGCTAGGTACGATGAATGTTGTAATAGTTTATGGCTTCTTCTGTTGCTTTGTAGCTACAGTAGCTGAAATTGCATAATTTTGCTTGCGTTTTATTTAATTCCGGTTTATCCCGAGCTAAAGGAAACAACAGCAGTGTTACCACAGATGCGATTGACAAGGGAATACAACATTTTCTGTTTCCCTTCTAATTTCCGGGAGTATTGATAATTGCTATTTGACTATTAATGAGCTAGTCTATGTATGTTTTCCCTAGTGGTTTTGTTGGTTTGAAATAAAGGGTACCAAAAATAAGGACACATTTCCTAAGGCTATACACCAGAGCCAGTACACGCTTTGTTGTGCGCTCTTTTTTGATGGTTTGTCAATTTTCAATCATTAGAGACGTTCATTGCCTACGAAATTTTTGATCCTACTGCAACATATACTCCTTATGTGATCTGTCACTGGCAAAAGATGGTAATTAATTGAAAAAGTATAGGGAAAGTTAATCTAGAGGAATATTTATTTATTTAAATAAAATGTACTTTATCTTTCTTAATTTAGATTTTTAAGACTTCATTACTTTTTTGTTCTTTTTTATCAGGGTCTCCCCACAACATTTTGGCGATTTTGCCGTTCCATACCCATTTGTGAAAGACCAGGGTCCAAGATTGAAGTTAAGGTCTTATTGCTTGAAGAGGAATGGCGTTGGCGTCAACTGCCTGTTTAGCTGACCCTTTTCTTACAAGTTCGTAAGCTTTTTTTGTTGCCTTCACCCTTCGAATTTCTAGGGTGACACTTCGTTCCA